>CM029377.1:24396302-24996302 GCA_017165825.1 Hepsetus odoe
ATATATATATATATATATATATATATATATATATATATATATATATATATATATATAAAATTAAAAACAGAATTGTGTCTTCAGGTTTTTATTGATCTTCAAATGGTCAAGATTTTAGCTATGAAATTTAATTTTATCCTGCAGAGCAACCCATATTGAAAAAAATGTTACATTACATTTTATTTCTGTTCAAATCAGTGACTTGTTTTTCTTGGGCATACATTTAGCCTAGTAATATTAGATGACAAAATGTGAGATACTGGGTCTGTAGTAGGCCAAATGCTTTTATTTCCACATTTTTTTAAGATGCCTAGATGTTACCTAGTAAAGATACAGTTGACTGAAAAACGACCAACAAAACATTTTAGTTAACAAATCTCATTAAATTTCAAGCCAGTGAAATTTAATTTAACTCCAGCCTAAACTATATGAGGCAGGCCAAAGAAATATAGCATTTTTTTATCTGACAAAATAAATAAATTGGGGAAAAAATGGGTCAAATCAGAATTGGTTCAGCGTGGACAATACCAATACAAAACAACATTCAATTGTATTTGCTGATTAAGATTATTGTATTTTTTGGCTAAAACAAATGCCAAAGAAACACCATTTTTAAACATTTTTAAAGTTTTGCTTTATAGCAAACAATTATACTTCCTTCCCAACAGTGCATCACATTACGGGTCATGATCAGGCACTCACCTCTTGAGTGGACGTGTGGCTCAGTAATGCAGTCCTGGACCTTTGCAATGAGCGGTCCATCAGTTTGTGCAGTCGAAGAATGAGTTTGCGCAGACCCATCTGCTTCAGTGCCTTATCTACAAAAGGCCTGAATATGGCTGTTGGGCAGTTCTGGCTTTCACTGCCACATGTCGGAATGAACTCTTCTGACAATAGACGAGCAAATTTAGGTGTAAGGCAAATTAAGGTCTCCCTCTTCACTTCAGCCTCACCGATATCGCTCTCTTCCATGTCACTGTCATTGAAGGTGGCTGTGGAGTCATTCCTGTCCTCTTCTTCCCGTTCATTGCCATCACTCCCATGGGAGCAGCGGGGTGAGGAGATCTCAAAAACAGGCCAACCAATACGGCAGAGGTCTCGCAGGCCCAGAACAGTCCCCATCACACGCAGCTTCTGGTTCAGGTCCTGAGTGATATTAAGCCACAGACAGAGCGCCTGCACTCTGCCCTGAAAGTCCCGTGCTGCATACTTTTCATAGTCTTTCTGCAGAGTCTGCAGTGATGGGTAGAGAGCTTCTACAGACTCCAGCAACCCCATTACACCCTTTACTTGCTCAAAGGCCAGTCGCTGTCTCTGTAAGTGTCCTCTACATGCTGAATCTGAGCCTAGCAGGGCTGCAGTATCTACCTCTGCCCAAGAGCTTGGGCTGATTCCACAGTTAGGCACTCCCGAGCAAGAGTCTATCTGGAATGACTCAAGCTGGTTTTCTGGTGTAGCTAAGCAGCTGTAGTCCACCTTGAAGTGCAACACCTTATTGATGATATCAGGAATAGCCTGACGTGCTGTGTAGAGAAATAGGTCCTGGTCAGTAATGCTGCGGCGGGCATGCCAGGCTTGGAGCTCTAGCCAGATCAACTCATTATTCTGGCCCATGAAGGCTGTGTTTTCCAGGCCCCGCTGCTCCTTCTCCTTCTTCTTGGATGACATTGACGTGAGCTTAAGCAGCAAGCGCAGGGTCTCAAAGAACTTCAAGCGGTCAGCTGGGCAGTCAGTTCGTGATGTCTGGCGGTGGGTGCGGGGCAGAGGGTGAGGCATGTTTACCGGGAGTTTGCTGGAACTGCAGCCCAAGCTAAGGTAGGGCTTCCTTGGGTCCATGTTGACCGTACTAAAGGGACCACATCTAGAGAGTGGATCCAACATGAAAGAGCCCTCAAAAGTCTTCTTTTTATCTCGCTCGTTAGAACGTAGATTAGAGCGTTGCTTCTTGCCTTGTTTGTAACTGACCTCGTCAATGGACTCAGCTGGTTTGGGTACTTCACACTCTCTCTGGGATGAGGTACTGGAGGGGCTTTTCTCTACAGATGAAAACAATACGAGTGATGTTATCACAGTTTGTTTTTTCAGAATTATTTTTACAAGGTCCCCAACAGTCTAAAATCACTTTGGTAAATCTTTAAAAGAGTAATCTTTACAAACTTGACAGACTACTTCAGGTTACCACAACACAGTGAAAATGAAAGGAAAGTAACTGCTGTGTTTCTTAACAATGACAGTGTAAACCACCATGAAAGCCTCTCTCTGCATTTAACCTATACATCAACAGTGTGGCAGTGGGCAGCCATATACAGGGCCCAGGGAGCAGTCTTAGGGACAATACCTTGCTCAAGAAAACCTCAGAGTAGCCTACTTTGTCTGGGACTCAAACTAATGACAGTCCATTCATGTGGCCTACTCCCTAATCACTAGGCCACCACTGCCCAGTTCATTACGCATGTTTTACAAGATTTCCTCCAGTGATCCACCAATATATTAGTTTGCCTAGGCTGATAACCTCTTTCAGTTGACTAGGTCTTTAAAATTTTTACAAAACAATATACAGTAAAAACTAATACAAGTTCTTCACTAGGGCTGTTTAATTTCAAGCAACAGAAATTCCAAAAATGTTTCAAATATATCTGTAAAGTGTACAATATCTGTTATAGTTAACATTAAGTTGCATTTTATTCTCCTGTCACTTTCTTTAGGTGGAAGCAAAACTGTTTGTAACTCCATTTAATAGTTTCATATGGCCGTGAGACATTTTTAGATATTGATAGAAGTTATTGGTAGAAAACTTTCAAGCAATTAGAGGCAACCACATACCTGACAAGCTAGCCAGACCACCAGCTACCCCATGTCCTATACCAAATGGCAGGAGACATAGGATGCACTGTGATTGCAGGGGACTTATCTAAGAACAGGCAAACCTAAGAACAGTGCTCCACAAATTTCACCTACAGTGTGAATTGTGCCACTACAGGCTCTAACACTGTGGACCAGGCTTAACCAATATTCCCAGATTGCACCAACCCCAAACCCAACCCCCCTTCTCAGGCAATCTGTCACCCCCCATTGTTTTATGAACAATATGGTTTAAAAAAAAAAAAAAAAAAAAAAAAAAAAAAAACACATTACTATATGTGTGCTATAAGGCTTTTGCATCTGGCAACAACAGCATACAGTCCTGCTAGACAATCTATGGAAAGAAAAGAAACATATCAAAAAGACTACACACTTCAACAGCATAGATACCAGGTTACCAGGTTACCAGGTGCATATGCCCCCCCCCCCAAAAAAAAACCTGATATGGTTTGGCCACCCTTCTTTTCAATAACAGTCATAATTCATGGAGTCTGTCTGTCAGTATCTTGACTGTTGACAATCAACTTTTTGCGTAGCAGCTACCACAGCCTTCCAGACACTGTTCAGATAGGTGGATTGTTTATCTTGTCCATTAATCTCCTGTTTAAGAAGGTTCACAAGTTCTCTATAGGGTTTAGGTCAGGTGAGAAAGGGGGCTATGTCATTACTCTTTCACCTTTAAGGCCTTTGCCGGCAAGCCACACAGTGGAATACTTCTGTGCATGTGATGAAGCATTGTCCTAAATAAAAATCATTCAGTCTTCTTAAAAGATGCAGAATTTATCCTGTACTGCTGCTTGAAAAAAGTGTCTACTAAAAACTGGCAGGATGTTTGGGATTTGATTTTAAGATCATGTTCTACCCAAAAAGATATTTCTTGGCCCAGTCTTGATATTTAAATTTGTGAAGCCTTCCTTACCTTGGCCATGTTTCTGAGCACTTTGTACTTCTGGACACTCAAGGTAGGTTTCATTTCTGGAATATGACAGCACTGGAGGATCATGGGTTCCTGGTAACTTCACATTTGACTCTCTGGCAGTTTTTTTCTCAACACATTTCTTGCAACCTTGTTGAATATTTGCAAAAAACTATTTGATGGCTCTGTGATTGTGCCCCAATATCTTAGCAATTTCAATTGTGCTGCATCCCTCTGAAAGGCTTTTTATTGTTTGACTTTTCAGAGTCAGTTAGATCTCTTTTTTTTTTTTTGCCTGAGGAAAAGAAGCTGTTTAATAATTATGCAAACCTTAATATTGGGTGTTGATCTCCTTAGGCCACAATCTCCAACATTACACAAATACCCATCACCTGATATGCTTAAATCCAATTAACATTAAAGTTTATACAGCTTGGAATTGAAATATATGCATAAAAACTATATGGTCAAAACACTCACTTGTATGTACCTTGTTTGTACAATTCCATTACTGAGAAAAAAAGTGGGGATAATTGAGTGGAAGAAAGATTTTAGTCACCTTTAATAGGGGAGCGGCCAAGAGCTCTGCCTTGGCTGGCTCTCTGATGTTTGCCAGACATGCGTTTCATCTGGCGGGGGGTGCGGGGTGGGGATGCCCCGTAAAAAGACTCCTCTTCCTGGCTGAGCTCGTCCCACAACTCATCAAACTCAGAATTCTGCTGGGACACATCTTTTGGTGGGTCCGTTGGCCTGGTAATAAGGCACAGAGGCAAATAAGGTTGAAATGTTAAAAGAAACAACAAAACTCATCTTTTTAGGGCAGCACAATATCAGCAAAACTTCCCTTCCTCTTTTCCTAATATAAACCTTATAAAACCTCTCCTGATTCTCTAACTTTGTCTCCAAAAAGTCCAACCTGAGCAGTTCCTCTAATTTACTCATTTCTAATCCTGTCTATACTCATCACACCCAACAAAAATCTTAGTGTCTTTAACTCTGCCGTGAGTGCCACCGTCTCCAACCCATATAACATAGCAAGGCTTACTGACTCCCTATAAACCAGTGGTTCCCAAACTTTCTCTGCAGGGCCCCCGTTTTCTAGATAGGAACATTATTGAGCACCCCCCCATTCAAACTACACACTTCAAACTTTCTTTTCAATTGAGCAAAACATGCTCAAATGTTGCAATTTCACCACTGTGGGAGAAAAAGAGCATACGGAAGTTATAAACAAAAACAAACAACTGTCTCCACAAAAATGGCTGGGAAATGCATGCCAGGATTTAGTCAAATGCATTGGAAAATTCAGAGAATTACATTTCTATATATTTCTTTTACTGGAATTTTAAGTGCAGTTTAACATGATAAAACAAAAATAAAATGTGCTAAAATGCTTTTTTTTGCCTCCTCCCACAATAGCCCATAACCTTGGCTAACATTTGATGGGCTTTAGTGAGCAACATTTTTGACACAAACCTGGGCTATCAAATTCATGAAACACTTATAACTCATTATTACACATCTAGGTGAGTCAGGATTGTTTTGTGGATAGAAAATTTGTTATTACATAGGGAAATAAATAGAAACTGCACCTAACATAGTCATGTGACTTTTTTCCCCTTCCTTTTGAGCAGTGCATTTTTTTGTTTGACATTAAAAAAAAAAAAAAAAATAAACCATGAGAAAAATAAAATTAAAAAAATGCTACATGTATTTCAGTAAATTAATGGTAAATCTTCACCATAAATTAACGGTGAAGTATCTTTAAAATGCACAGATGTCAGTCAGTCATTTTCTGCCGCTCGTCCCAAGCGGGGTCGCAGGGGAGTGCTGGAGACCATCCCAGCTCACACAGGGCGAAGGATGGGGGACACACCCTGGACAGGTCGCCAGCCCATTGCAGGGAGGAGCGTGACGGGGACGGCACCTTGCTCAAGGGTACCTCAGGGCAACCTATTGGGAATGAGTTCGAACCCCCGATCCTCCGATCATGCGGCCAACGCCCCAACCACTAGGCCACCGCTGCCCCATGCACAGATGTGCACACAGTTTTATGTAAATAATCGACATTGAGAAAGGGCTCAAAATTTTATCAAATCTTAGCATATACATATGAATGTATGTGTGGAGTCAATGTTCACAAAAGAATTTGTGTGATGTTTTAAAGTGCAGTGTGGTGCAGAGTCCAGTATGACTTAATCCTTCAGGAATGGCCCAGGAAGCTTAGATGTCATCTTAGCACTTGCTGTTTGTATGGTCGCCATGGTACACCTCCAGCAAATGTTGCTGTAGAAAGTCCTGCCTGAGTCCTTCCCCATGACTGAGACTCAACCTCCATCCAACGCAGACAAATACTCGGCCAATGCCTCTTCAAGCCCTCTGCTGTACAGGCATTTATTTAGAGCTACAGATGGTGCTATAGTGGGCTGAAAGGCGTATTGGTGATTTGCAAAAAAAAAAAAAAGGCCATTGGAATTTTGCAGCATTTGAACAGTGGCACAGGCTGCGACAGCAGTGCTAGGTTGACCTCTGACCACTGCCGCCGCCACCACCGCCCCCCCCCTCCCGTTTTAGGAGGCTTCACTCTACCATTGTGCATTTGTGGCCCCACAGCCTCATCGCTGAATGGCTTATCCCAGCTAGGCAGTGAACGCAATCATTCATCATGGCTCATACCTTTGGCTAATTCTAGTTTCAAGCTATTTGGACAGTTTAAATATGTGGAGGGGGGGGGGGGGTTAAAAAATTCCATAATTTATGGTAACTCTCCATTCAAGTCACATATGTGGTGTTTGAAAAAAAAAAAAAAAAAAAGTTTAATTTGCAATCTTCAAAACAGTTACGGTTAAGTGATCTAATTACATTACTTGTTACTGCATTGGGTTATTTCAATCTTATCCACGATACAAAATAGTAAATCCTCTCATCACACGTTGTGCCACTTTTAATTTTTCAAGTGAGTTAAAAGTACACACTGGAATATTTAAATTGTTTCCATATCTATATATTTCCTTTCAATTAAAAAAAAGATTTCTGTTGATTGAGTTATCTGGGGAAAAACAACAGGTATTGTTCAATTCTCACCAAGGGTTTAATGCATTGTAAATCACCTTTGTTTTGATCTTCTGTAAGGTCTGAATATTACTTGGATAGTTCATTGTCTTCTAGCTGTCTGTTACACTGGACCACGGGTGGCAGTAGTCTAGTGGTAGGATACTCGCCTATGGATCTATGGCTCAAGAGGTTCCATGTTCGAATCCCACCTCTGGCACTACCACCACTTGGCTGAGCAAGACCCTTGACCCTGAATTGCTCCAGGGGGACTGTCATCAGGGCATGGAAGTCACTCTGGATAAGAGTGTCTGCTAAATGCCGTAAACATACAGTGTTCAAACAAATAAGAGCATGTATCCCTCAATGAGATTCAACTGAAGGTGGGTTTCCTCTGTTTCAGAGAAGCACATAAGTTTTATGACTCCTTTGCGAAGACTTTAGGCCTGCAAAGCAAAGCTTCTGATACAGATTCTAACTAAGTATTAATAGATAAATTTTAATTTTTGAAGATTCTATGTAGAGAGAGAGAGAGCATTACTGGATGGTCCCTATGTGAACAGATGGAAACAACTCAGGCACAAAATACAATAGTTACATGTGGCATGCAAGCAGGTGAATACACACAAGAGGACAGTTAATTACCTTTCTGGATTAGTGAGACATGGTAAATCCATCAACCATTTCAGTAGTGGTTTCATTTTCAGGAGCCAGTTTTTACCAAAAACTTTGCCCTTTCATGTGACCCAAGCAAAACAGCACTGGACTTGACAGCCTAAATTGCCTAAAAAAAAAACATTACTTTAACAAACAGTTGATAAATAGGTTATCTTGTGCCATCTTGTGTCAGAATATTCTCCACAGTGCAGTGCCATTAGCTCTATATCTGTCTTTTAACCTTTTCCAAACACTGTATCAGGGCTGTGCATATATTTTATAGTAGGTGTGCTGCTCCTAACTGTGTCTGACTATCTGTGGTTAACTGGCAGTAGGATATGGAAGGTAGCAGGGACTCCAAATGCAAAAAAAAAAAAGTGAGAACCCACTTTTCTTTACTAAATGAGCAGGAGGGGTCTCCCATTCTCCTGTTCATTCCTTGGGAAACAGCCATAAGCTCCAGGCAGCCCTCTAAGCCTTCCCATAATCCTTGCTCCATTGTGGAGTTGGCAGCTAAGGCACCACAGATGAACACGGGTTGTTCCGTGCCACTTACTACTGCCATTTAGCACCAAGCTAGACTCCTAGACTGGATTCTTCTGACCCCAGTTGCACCCCAACTCTGCATACTGCCACACACCCTTTTGCTAACACTGTGGAATGGATGTTGAGCGTGAATATTATTAGAAATATAGAGCACCACTCTGCTGTTTTTCATTCCATTTCTCATGATAAAATCCTGGACACTAGACAGCAGCTTTTGAGCCCTCTTGGGAGGGAACACATTTTAAACTTTCAATAGTGAAAGAAACAGAGCCTTTGGAATACCTTTCAAAAATTTCCTGATTTAGTTTTTGACTTAATCTAAAAAAACTGTAATATGCTAAAGGCTAAATACATATTCGGAATTGAGCAAAACTTAACACTGCAAAGATGCAGGCATCTGAAAAATGGCCAGCCATCTCATTCAAAATGAAGCCAGCGTAACTAGGCCAGAGAACTTTTGGATTGTTCCCAGAATTGAGTTATCCCAGAATGGCCAAGCTAGGTTGTGAAGGTTAGGGCTTTGTATATAGCAGTTAGTGCTTGTACAAGTTGCAATATGCAGGATCTTAAACCATACATGCCTTTACATCTATCAATCAATCAATTACTGCCAAAAAACAGAATATAATTATGTGGTATACACTGCTTTGTCATCTTTTTCAAACAATTCCTGAACTTTTGAAGCTGTGATCTGCTGTGTCCTCAATGCTATTTTGATAAGAATAGTATCAAACTTTTTCACAACCTGTGCTACTGTAGCACTTTTGTGGGATTGGCTAGGGCAGGCTAATCTTTAAACTCCAAGCACATAAGCCTCGTCCTTCTTTGAACCACTTTTGATAAGATTTAAACAAAGCAACGTATATGGGAAGCAGCTTACAAGAAATTATGTTTTTGAGCTGCTCCTACCCAGTCGTAAAGCCTTTACAGTTTAAGTACATATCAAAGTTGCTCAGAACCTCAAACATGCCCCATTTTCCTGCTTCAGACTGTACACTTCCTGCTTAGCATAGCACACTCCTTGACAGATGCAATTGTTATGACAATAAGGGTCATTCACCTCACCTACCAATTGTTTCAATTTTGTGGCTGGTGTGCATTGATGTGAAATAAAATTTCTTCTGCTGCATTAAACCCTTTCAAACACAATGGTAGTAAATGCATACACCAGGAGCAGGAGCAGTGTGTTGCTTGCTTGCAGTGTTGGGAGACAGTACATTCGTCAAGGATACGTCAGGGCAACCTTTTGGTTCAAGTCCTACTGGTTGAGGACTCAAACCCTGTCATGGGGCCTAGTTCCTAACTCCTAAATCAAATATGTACTTCTCTAACCATTACACCATAGGTCAATTATACTTTCCTACTCTCAGCAGAACCCTTGGCAAGGTTCCCAACCCCACAATTGCCACCCCTGGGACAGGTATGCAGCAAGTTGCTTCTGCTGCTGGTGTTGTGTGTTAATTATGGTGCGAAAAGGATGGGACGTCTGTGCAAGACAATTAATTCCATTAACAATTAGATCCTAGTGAGCAAAGATTTGGTTGGGGACACAAATTGAAAGAGCTACAGAGCCATAGGAAAGACATTAAAAAGCCCTGGTAGGATGGTAGCATGTAAATGTAATCATCCCCAGACAGGATTTCTTCCAGACTGATAGCTAAAAAGATCAAGAAGCCAGCAGTTTCTCAAAGAGTTACAACCTGAAAGCAGCAAGAACAGCAGTTCCACAGCGTACAATAAGCAGTGGTCCACCATTAAATACATTCTTAAACCCCAAGCAAAACTCAACCCTCTGCAAAAGGTACAGGGTCATTACACTTTGTTAAAGGAATTATGAAGGGAGTGATGTACAGAGAGATATTAGTGCCTCATTGCCCAAAAGGGGGAAAACAAACATACAGCAAACATATTTCGTATGGGGGTGGAGGTGGTCTAGTGGTAGGGTGCTTGCCTATGGACCTATGGCTCAAGAGGTCCCAAGTTCGAATCCCACCTCTAGCACTACCACCACTGGGTCCATGAGCAAGACCCTTAACCCTCAATTGCTCTAGGTCCCTGTAATTAGGACATGGATGTCGCTCTGGATAAGAGCGTCTGCTGAATGCCGCAAACGTAAATGTATACAATGAAAGCTAAATACGGAATACATAATACTTCAAACACTAAAAAAAATCCAAATACTTCAACAAATAGTTTTTTTATACATTTGTAAACAAGACGCCTATAGCCAAACAAAGTGTCTAGAGGTAAACTGCCAGCTATTATGGCCAGACAATATAATGTGGTTTTGAACATTAAAATCCTTTGTGGTGTTAATGTTAAGCTCCATGAAAACAAAAACAAAAAAAACAAAAAAAGAAGAAGAAGGAGTACGCTCCATATGCCTTTGCTCTTACAGTGTGATGTTCCTCCTCTGAGAATGTCAATTGAGGTCAGGTTTTAAAATTTAAAAAAAAAAAAAAAAAAAAAAACAGGAACATTTATTCACAACATGTAATGTTTGAGAGTGACCACTGAGATTGGTGTGGCAGCCATGTTATCAGGTTGCATGTCCTCAGTAAAACTGCAGTTTGAGGCAGGAGAAACAGACACAACACCAAGTCAATGTGCTAATGCATGTAGTGTTTTTACTCCTGCTTAGTGTAAATTTATATGGTTTAAAATAGATTTTAAAAAGCTTTAATAAGCTGTAATTAAGCAGTAATTATTTATTTGGACACTAATTAATAATCACTATATAAAAATACAAATATATAAAGCAAGTAGCAATTTTAAGTATTTTTTCCAAAACTCAAAGTTAAACAGTTTTAAATAATTTGCTCAAGTGCCTAAGATTTATGAATAGTAACATATAAATTGAGCAAATAAAATGTAATGTTAGAAATTGCAATAAAATACAGAAAAACATGATTTCTAGTTAATCATCTAAATAATTGCTAGATCAATAGACTGCTAATAAAACATTTAAAACCATACAAAATCAGAGAAATATTCATTTAAGTCCTTATACTAGCTGGATTTTTTCAGTTTCAGCTGCATGTTTCTTTACAAAGTGAGCAGTGTTAATTTCAATTATTCTTTTTAATTGCGGCTATTCGTCATTGTGAGAACACACAGTGAACCATAATGACCTCCGGATTTAACCCATGCAGAAACACACACTGTGCAGCTATAAAACCTGCCCAGGGAGCATTGACGGGGATGGTACCTTGCTTTAGGGTACCTCAGAGCAACCTACTGGTAAGGGGTTTGAACCAACTCTTCCGATTATGTGGCCAACTCCCTAAGCACTAGGCCACCGCTGCCTATGCACAATGCACTGAGGGCAGTACAGTGCGTAAAATGTTGATGAAAAACATTTACATTTTTTCCTGGCAATACTGGTCCTTTTTTATCCATTAAAACTTGTCTGCTGTCAGAAAACAAATACTGATATAATGTGTATTGTGAGCAATTCTTGTAGTATCGAGATATAAATTTACCCAGCCCAAAGTTTAACACTGTTTTGATAAAGGGTACCAGGCTTAGCAGCAGCATAGTTAGAGTGACGCATGCAAATGAACACATCAAAAACACATTGTTCACAATAGTGATAATGATCACAGATAATGATGTGGCTAGTGTACACAGATAACAAATGAAATTTAATATCAACACTACAAGAACATAAAATATAAAAAACATTTTCTCTGATTGTTTCTCTATTTCTGCATTTTCCCCTCACTAATACCAATGATTTTCTCGGTTCAAACAACCACCTATTCAGGATATAGTGTATGTGTGCAACACTGATTCAACTGTCTTCTAAATCAAATCAACGATAACTAGACTCTTATTCTATACTACAGACAAGCTACATGCACTGCTGCCACAAAGGCCACACTGAATGAAACAGAACTACAACTATTAGCTCAAAATAATTTATTTACTCCTAGCTACAGACTCTAATGCCCCTCTTGCCTACTAACAATTTTAAGTAAAAATGTAACTTATTTTTCTTTTCTTGACTATCCAGTGTTGACCAGAGAAGAATGGGCTCCCCTCCTGAGTCTTGGTTCCTCCTAAGGTGTTATTCTCCGTCAGCTTTAGCTCACTTAACTAGGGGCTGGGACCAAGATTCTGGCCCAAAGCTCAATTAATGAAAGAGAATGCTCAGTAATGCTGTAAATGCTCTAAATGCAACTGGAAACCTATAAGAACCTCTCAACTGAAAAGGCCAAGAAAATTTGACTCAAAGCAAGGGCTTACTGATGAAAACCCATAAAGGACTGATTGACATCCACTTCAATAAAAAGCAGCACGTGACTATTTCTGCACACGTATGTACATCGTATTTAGTATCAGCTTGTGAGTTAGTCATTGAGATTAAAAAAATACCCTAAAATCACATGTTTAATGACATAATGCGGTTCGTGTCGTCACCTGTATTGAATCTGCTGGCGGTGCTGGCCGTGTGTGTTGGGGAGTTCTAAGACACATTACATTCCAGAGAACGTCGTCGGGAGTTGGCAGCCGGCCCTGTGACGTGGTGCTGGGTCATTTGGGAGAATGATAATATATTACTGCATGCATTCGGTAAGGCCTGTTTGTGGGCCTAGAATGAGGCGTTTGGACATTCTGTAAACATGGAGTGGCAGGCTATCGCATTCTTCCAGACCTATCGAGTTATATAACATAAGCATGTTGCCCAGAAAAATTAAACTCAGCAAGTGCACTCACACCGCTCTTAAACGTGCAGTAGGTTACCTTGGGGGCACGCACAACATAGTGAGAGCTGTAAATAGGTCCGAGGACAAGAGAGCTCGTCATGCCCAATAAAGGCCACATTTAACGGTTTAATTCGCGGCATGTCAATACACTAAGCATGACTTATATCAAATATAATAAGGAGGATTGCAATAGAGGAGAGCAGTAACGTTTTGATGCCGTCTATGATGCACCGTGCAGCCTCTCGGTGTGATAAATCCAAGTATATCCACAATCTACTGAGTCACAATACAGTTGACCAAACGCCGGCTGCACCTCCTGCATTCAACGTATACTTGCTTAATACTTCTGCCATAAAAGCTGTCGGCTACGAGTGTGTAATCTTAGCAAAATCTGGACCATCTTTAAGGCGTCACTTGTAAGCATTTGCTCGAATTGCGGCTTAATATAATGCAACACGAACGACAATCAGGGCAGCATGCATTAGAGCACTTCAGCGGTAATCCAGCAACAATAAGCAGGGTCTAAAAATAAATAAGTGCAAATTAAGACCAACACAAATAATGGAACCCACTGTACTGCAGAGACGGAGGCAAAACTAGCTATGTACTCGCGTTAGCTTCCCATGGCCACACAATGATAATGCATTGAGGCGGCATCTTTTTACCTTCTTCATTGGCCGGGCATCTCGATCGACGTTCAACTATTCTCCAGATCGTCGGCGACCGCGCATATATGTTCTCAAAACAGCGAGTTCGCAAACACAAAAAAGTTTAGAACTTTCACGCAAATTTCGTTCGGGATAGACTGGTTGCGCTGCACGCAAACCACTTTCTGGCAGGAAGCGTAGATCACAAGAATGCGCAGGCGCGCCTCTCGCCCTTTAGCGGTCTTTCATGAGGATCACTATTTGGCACCATGGAGGTCCCGGCTGTGGAGTTAGTGAACACAAACACATAGGCTACTCTCGTGCACTTACCTGCCCTGTCCTGGCGCTTCCATACCAAGCCGATGCGGCGATTAGCTTCGGCAATCGTGCATAGGTCCAACCATATCGAAGCGAACACAATAACTGACTCCACGCCCGCTTGCAAGCGAGGGCCTAGAACAAGTGCCTGGGACACAGAGCCACTATCCGTCTGCAGATTTCACGCTCGCCAGTGCGTGCACTGACGCCATATCTCCAGCAATCACTGTGGGAGTGACAATCTTTGCTACGGCAACTCATCCAGTACATCACAGTACATTTTAGTCGTGACGATGCCAGATTTGACCCATTGTCCTGCTTTTAAACACACTGCCAAACTAAAGTGACAGTGGTGCATTAACATATTTGCGCGGCCTGCTTAAAATATTTTCAGATTAATACGATACCAGAAAGCTAAAAATATAGCAGTATAGCTTAGTTAATAATGTAGAATAGAATTAGTTTGGACGTTATCGGAATAATTCCTGAAATACTGTGTTTGAGAAGATATGGGGCTCCTAAATGCCTCCTCCAACCAAGATATTCTCAATTTGTAGTTAAGAATTCCTGTTGCTTTAAAACTTTGCTCGCTAAAATACAGTTACATTCAGTGATTCATGCTTTTTTCAGGCTAATATGGCTAATGTTAAATAATTTTAATCTCTAATACCTCAAATGTTTAAGATTATGTATCATTTGGCAGATCGGTACTTTTGGTTGTCAGTTACTTTATCGAATACCCGTGTGTAGACACATTTTATGGTTATATTATAAAAGGTATTCGTGTTACTGATTTGTCTCGGCTAGGGTGTGTTTGTGTGAGAGAGAATTTAAGTGAGAGAGAGAAACAGGGCGTCAATACAACCACAAGATGGTGCGATTGCATAATTACACTAGGAAATCGTTTGCTTTTGCGGTCTAAAGGAAATAAAGGTATCCATAAAGGTGTCCATTTAAACTGTCCCAATATCTAGCGAATGGTTTTATTTATATTTGTGAGCGTGTGAATAAGAATAAAAACAGAATGGATGATGCATGGTGCTTTGACCAAATTTGTGCAGGGTAATTCTAAACATGTTTGGCGGGCTTTGTGTTGCAAACAAACCTTTAAACTTTCTGTTAAATTAAGAAAACATATTTTCATCAGCTCAAACCTTTATTAAGGTCATTCAGATCACTCTGTGTGGTTTAGAATAAAGTATGGCTGACTATTAAGAAAAAAAGTGCTGGAATAGGCTCTAGCACCACCCATGACCCATGACCATAACAAGCAGCTATGAAAATGAGTGAGAGTGACTAAAAATGAAAATGTTCACTGCCACAGGTAGCTGTTTCATACAATAAGGTCATAAAAATCATAAATGAGATGTTTTAATTATATATTTTTGCAGAAACACTTTTTTTGTTTGTTTGGGTGTTTGAGGGTCAAGTGCAGGGTTGGCCATTCTCATGTACCTGTTGTGGGAATTTTGGACATACTTATATTGGCCAATGTGGGGAAGCAGTAAACTGCTTAAATTAGATTTTTTGTTTAATCTCCACCCTAAAGTTTTTAAATGCAACAGCTATTTAATCATCAAGAATAGTTACACACAACTCAACATATTTTGTCCACTTTGCATAGGCTTACAGCTTTTTGTTTTGATTTTTTGGTAACAATTTACACAAATCGGTACCTGCGGGGGTCCTTTAGGTTAGGTAAACGTATGTGTTAATCTGTTTAATATTCAGGGTTTTTAGGAGAATTTGCTTAGCATTTACAAAATAACTGTTTTTAAATATATTTTTACACCTCCCTATTTCTACCCTGGTCCTCCCTCCTCTCTTAAACCTTTTTAAGGAAACAAGAGGAGGCAGCCTTTAAGCTCATGCTGAAGCTGCTTAGAATGCTGTTGAATGTAGTCTGAAAACAAAATTTCACTCCCCATTCCAAAGAGTCCTTAACTTAGTACTCCTAATGGAGGTTGTGCTCCTAACTTCTTAACCACTTCCTCTTTGTCAGCCCTACTTTCTCTGTAACTCACACTCTCAGTATTTAGGTCCAGGCTAAAAACCTACTTGTTTATTCAGGCTTTTAGTTATTAATCTTCTTATTTCTTACAAAGTGCAGATCTTGGGGTTCACCGATACAGTGAATTACAGTAAACTGGGATGTTGGTTCTGCTGGCCAACCGCTCTCAAACAAGAGTCAAGTTTGTTGATGGTGTTTTGGGGAATGCCACTGTCTCAGCACCAGCTATGCTATAAGGGTTGGAGACAGTGATGCTGATGAAAAGACAGGCAGCAGAGCTGGTGGTGGCATAGTAAAAGATGCTACAATTTTCACTGGGTGTGACAAGGACTGACAGTATTAGAAATGAGTATATTAAAGGGACAGTTCAGGTTGGACATTTTGGAGGCAAAGTTACAGAAGCAAGGTTGTGTTGGCTTAGACATGTGCAAAGGAAAGATGATGAGTATATCTGGAGAAGGATGCTAGGATGGAGCTGCCAGGAAAGATGAAAAGAAGGTCAAAGAGAAGGTTTATGGATGTTGTGAGAGAGGACATTGTTTGAAGGAGGAAGATGCAGAGGACAGAAAGAAATGCAGACAGTTGTTTCAGTATGGTGACCCCCAACGGGAGCAGCTGAAAGAAGACGACTGGGGAGAAAACGCATATCCCCCCTTTTTGTTCATCTGGGTTGAACCAGTGTTGTACCTACTGGATAATGTGGGGCCTGGTGTTGCAGGGGAGCTGGAGAGGTGTACTGCTTATCCCTTGCATTTTATGTGGGCATGCATTGTTTGTTTTACCTGAACTTAGGATGGTTTGTTCTTTTTTTTTATAAGTGTGGATGTGTTACTGGTAGTTCTCATCAAATGAGAGTAGATGAGTATGTGTGTCTGCACAAAAGAGCACTATACTGGAAAACAAGCTGGAACGTCAGCCGATTAGCTGAACTAGGACCTTGACCTATCAGCGTCCAGAATCCACCAGCACCTGGCAGAGGTTGTTGCCATGGAGACAGTAAGCGCGGATGAGACGAAGGGCGGTGGAGTGGGCCAAGCAGGATCATCAAATAAACTACGAGTTTGAAATCAGAAACATTTTTAGCGGGGATTAAAACGGCGATAACGGCTTGTGTCATCAAGCAGGTCAAAGTCTAAAAAGTGAATTTACTGATGTTAATATACTGCACGTTCTTATAGCCAACTGTCTAGGTTGTTAAGTGAATTATCAACTCATAACGTATAAAGACAACTTCAAGAGGCAGTGCAGGCTGCTTTGCTTCCTTTTTTGCCGGTTACCTGGTGGGCGAGAGGGGGAAACGACGTCACATCTGTATTGCGACACCCTCCGCGCCGCCGCCACATCACCCCGCGTTTCACTGTGGCATCAGGAATAGAAAGCAAAGGCAAATGAGATCCTGGTCTGACCAATAAGAAAGATATACAGATAATATTAATAATAAAGGGTAAGTCTCGGAGACTCTAGTACGTCTCAGCGAAAAGAGGACTGCTGGTTATGTTGTAGCTCCTTTTATCAAGGACATTCATTGATCCTGCAAGCAGTCAGCAGTAAAGGTTTCACGCGGAACCTGCGAAAATGCTTCAGTCCCTAACGAGTAATTCGTGTGTCCGCTTAATTCAGAGAAACAAATCGGCGTGGTATTTTTTGTTCTTGGTGTTGGGATACATTTTGTTTCTTTTGTTCGGCGCTGTAGTTTTTTCTTCTGTTGAGCTGCCATACGAAGACCTCCTTCGACAAGAACTGAGGGAAATGAAACAACAATTTCTTCAAGAGAACGAGTGCTTGTCCGAAGATCGCCTCGAGGTGTTTCTGTCTAAAGCGCTGGACGCCAGTAACTACGGAGTGTCCATCCTCAACAACGCGTCTGCCAATTGGAACTGGGACTTCACTTCCTCACTCTTCTTTGCCAGTACGGTGCTGTCGACGACAGGTGAGTAAATGAGGACAATGTATTTTTTTTTTAGCTGAGGCCTATGCTCGAGCATCCGTTCGTTTGCTGCTCTTCGCTGCTTCCCGTTGTTCACTAAAGCGTTGACTTCACGAGTGTTTGAAACTAGTAGTGCTTTAAAACGTGGCATTTGTCGTTTCGTGCAAGGTTCAATGTCACGTAACACCAGACTTTACAAGATATTTCCGTTACCTGAGAACCACGGGGGAAGCTGGAGGGGAGGTGGTAGGGGGGAGGGGTAAACGGGGGAGAACAGCATCGCAGCAGCTAAAAGAACCTTGACAGAAATAGGAAATCTCTTGTAGTCAATTATTATATTATTAGATAATATATGTCGTTACTTTTGGCCGAACATGTTTCTAAATCTATAAATACAAAAAAGAATAATGTATTTTGTTTTCTGCCATCGTGTTAATAGATCCTGCAGACTGAGTTGCAGGCTTGTGTGTGACCATGTGTTTGCTTGCTATACTTACTCCACTGAAGAAAGCGAGTTTTTTTTTTCTTTTTTTAAAACTACGATATTTGCATTGGTAGCAAGTGTATCTGGCCTGTATTCTGATGTTTAAATGTTTGTTACATAAATAATTGTGTCAACCTTTGTCACCTGAATCCTAACTACTCCACTTTCCTCCCTTTCATTCAGACTCATGTATTCTGTCTTTTGACCTACTCACTTTCATTCCTCTCCTCTCTGGAGCATACCTCCATCTCTCCAGGTTCTCCTCAAGCTGCTCCCTACTTTCGCTGCAGATCACATTATCCTCATCATCAAACATCGTCCACAGGGACTCCTGTCTAACCTTGTTCGTCAACCTATCCATTACTATTGCAAACAAGAATGGACTCAGAAAGATCACTGATGTAATCCAACCTCTACCATAAATACATCACTCCTACTGCAGATCTCACCACTGTCACATTGCCCTCATGCATATCCTGAACATATCACATACTTCTCTGCAACATCTGATTTGCTCATATACTCAACTCAAACCACAACTTCTCTCTAGGCATTCTGTCATATGATTTCTCCAAGTCCACAAAGGCACAACACAACTGCTTCTGACATTCTCTGTACTTCTCCATCAACACCCTCAGAGCAAACATTGCACCCAAGGGTGATCCAAGATGGCGGCGCAGTAACATGCAGACTTTGGTGCTATAGTCTGTTAAAAAGTCTTTCATCCGACTACTTTTCATCAGAAGACTTGAGCATAACAACTGTGAATGCTCTTAAATATAACCGCCAAACACTGCTGGAGCTCAGGAATCAGCCAGGATCCAGGTCTTCCAGCGACTCTCCGAACAACGCTACGGAAGCTTGGCGTGCTGAGAAGACCAGGCCTTCAGTCCCCGAGATCGCCTGTTGTACCTGGCTGAGTGAGAGGACATCGAAAGCGGTGCGAGAGGAAACAGAAACCCGGCAAGCGTGCTGGGGTCCGGGCTCAGCTAAAGGCTAACGCTAGCTGACCGGCAATTCCGTCCATCCTCCTTGCCAATGTCCGCTCCCTGGATAATAAATTGGACTGTATACAACTTCAGCGGAACACCCAGCGTGAGTACAGAGACTGCTGTGCTTTTGTTTTAACGGAGACATGGCTCAGGGACAGCATTCCGGACACTGCCATTCAGCTAGCCGGACTCTCCGCGTTTCGCTCGGACAGAAACACTGCTCTGTCCGGCAAGACTCGCGGAGGGGGGCTGTGTGTTTACATCAACACACAATGGTGTACGAACGCTGTGCTGGTCTCTACACACTGCTCAACACTGCTAGAAGTCCTTACAGTCAGGTGCAGACACTTTTTGTCTGCCCAGGGAGTTTTCCACAGTTTTTATTACGGCGGTCTACATCCCACCCAGCGCTAGTGCTAACAGCGCTAATGCTAACAGTGCGCTGGCTGAACTTTATGGAGCGATCAGTGAGCTCCAAAACTCCCACCTGGATATACTGTTTATTGTTGCTGGAGATTTCAATCATGCAAATCTGAAGTCAGTTCTCCCTAAATTCCATCAACATGTGGATTTTGCAACAAGTGGGGAAAACATGCTGGATTGTGTTTACACAAACAAGGGCGGCGCGTACAGAGCGGAGCCCTGCCCTCACCTCAGACACTCAGACCACATCTCTGTTCTGCTGATCCCAGCGTACAGACCCATCAGGTGTGTGAAGCCCACCCTGAAGCAGGTAAAGACCTGGCCCACAGGGGCCATCTCTGCTCTTCAGGACTGCTTTGAACACACCGACTGGGACATGTTTAGGGAGGCTGCAACCTACGGTGACTCCATCAACTTGAGGAGTACACAGCTTCAGTGACTGGCAAGTGCATTGAGAATGTTACTGTCTCCAAGTTCATCATCACACGACCAAACCAGAAGCCATGGATGACTGCGGAGGTGTGCAGACTCCTGAGACCCCGGGACAAAGCCTTCAAGTCAGGGGATGAGGCTGTCCTAAGAAAAGCAAGGGCAAACCTGTCTTGGGCCATCAGAGCAGCCAAGTAAACCTACGCACAGAGAATCCATGGCCACTTCAAAAATACCAGTGACACGTGGCGCATGTGGCAGGGCGTTCAGGCCCTCAACAACTACAGGACATCTCCACCTGCCTGTGACGGTGACTCCTCCCTCCCAGATGTGCTGAACCGCTTCTATGTACGGTTTGATGTGGCGAACAATACAGACATGAGGAAGCCCATCCCTCCTCAAAACGACCAGATTCTCTGTCTGACCACGGCCGAGCTGAGAAGATCTCTACTGAGAGTCAACCCATGGAAAGCTGCTGGTCCATACAACATACAAGGTCGTGTGCTCAGAGGATGAGCAGAACAGCTGGCAGATGTTCTCACCGACATCATCTTCAACATCTCTCTGAGCACCACTGTTGTTCCAAGGTGCTTCAAGACCACCAGCATCATCCCAGTGCCAAAGAAATCGTCTGTCTCCTGCCTCAATGACTATCATCCCCTCGCACTCACACCTATAATCATGAAGCTTCGAGAGGCTGGTCATGAGGCACATCAAGACTCAAATCCCCTCCTCACTAGATCCCCTGCAGTTTGCGTATCGTCCCAACCGCTCAACAGACGATGCAATCTCTACCACCCTCCATCTGGCCCTTTCTCATCTGGACAGAAAGGACAGTTATGTCAGAATGCTGTTCATCGATTACAGTTCAGCATTCAACACCACCATCCCTCAGCATCTGAGTGAGAAGCTGAGGCTGCTGGGCCTGAACACCTCCCTCTGTAACTGGATCCTGGACTTCCTGACTGGGAGACCCCAGTCAGTCAGGATCAGCAGCAGCATCTCCAACACCACCCCGCTGAGCGCGGGGGCCCCTCAGGGCTGTGTGCTCAGCCCACTGCTGTTCACACTGATGACCCACGACTGTGCAGCCAAGCACAGCTCGAACCACATCATCAAATTTGCTGTGGGTTATGAGCAAATCACAAGAACCGTTGTGGGTCTGATCAGCGGTGGTGACGAGGCAGCGTACAGAGAGGAGATACAACAGCTGACGGACTGGTGTATCAACAACCTGTCTCTGAATGTCGGCAAGACTAAAGAGATGATTGTTGACTTCAGGAGACCATGTCGGGACCACGCTCCACTGAACATCAACACCACCTGTGGAGATGGTCAAGAGCACCAGGTTTCACTTGTTCACTTAACAGACAACCTCACGTTGTCCCTCAACACCAACTCCATCACGAAGAACGCCCAGCAGCGTCTCTACTTCCTGCACAGACTTAGGAAAGCCCTGCAAAGGATATAATCCACCTCTGTGCATCCTTCTCCACTCTTATGTCACCTAATGCTCCTCCATCTTTTTAAGTCTTAACTACAACCATTTGCACCAATAACCTCTTTCATTTGCAGTAGTTAGCAGACGCTCTTATCCAGAGCGACTTCCAATTCCTGATTACAGGGACAATCCCCCTGGAGCAATTCAGGGTAATGCAAGGGATCTTGATCAGGGACCCAATTGTTGTAGTGCTAGAGGTGGGATTCAAACCTGCAACCTCTTGATCCATATGTCTCTGACCAATTTGTGGGGCATAAGCACTAACAACATTAATTATCATATCTTCAGCTTCCAGCTTCAAACTTGGCGTGCTGGCAAATCACCCTATCTGACACCCTCATCACCTCCAAAACACTCTTTATATACTCTTACTTCATGATCACACCTACCCAATTCCTCCTTCTATCCACCAAATTCCTCCTTCCATCCAAAGGCAAGACATGTTTCATATTCAAAATTAGTGTCTTCAAGGTTGTACTTGCTGCTGGAGCTACAAGGCTAATGTAACAGTTGCTGATTTTTCCTAGGTTACAAGAATGAAGAATGGATAAGCACTGATGTTTGTAAATGCTGTAAATGTAAAAGGTCTTGGGTGTGCATAGACTTCTACTGTTCATTAGAATTTTGTCATAATTAAAAACATAAAAAAATGTTTTTAATAAAAATAATAATTCTCAAAATTATTTGTTAATGTTACAGAATAGACATGAATCTTTAGGCTGATATAAAGTGTAATATTATATAGTAATAAACTTCGGTCTGTTTTTATTTCTACAGGGTATGGTCACACTGCCCCACTCTCAGATGGTGGGAAGGCTTTCTGTATCATCTATTCAGTTATTGGCATCCCTTTCACCCTCCTCTTCCTCACGGCTGTGGTGCAAAGGATCATGGTGTTCAGCACACGAAGGCCTATCATGTACGCACATAATCGCTGGGGTCTCTCCAAACCACTTGTGGCTCTTGTGCATGCCAACCTGCTGGCCATTATTGCTGTATCTTGCTTCTTTCTCATCCCTGCCGCCATCTTCTCAGCCCTAGAAGAGGACTGGAACTTTTTAGAATCATTCTACTTCTGCTTCATTTCGTTATCCACCATTGGTCTTGGAGATTATGTACCAGGAGAGGCTTTTAACCAACGGTTCCGTGAGCTCTACAAACTGGGAATCACTGGTAGGTGTGCCTGTAACTTTTTTTTCTTACTTATTTTCTACTTCTTACTTATTGTGATGAAACACTTAAGTTGTCTCTGTAATTTAAATATTAGAACTCAATCTGGGGAAAAAGCTGCAACTTTTAGTATGGAATGGCATAGATTATTTAGTTTTAACTATTGTCAGAACAGGAATTTCTGCATGTGTAGATTTAACTGGACAAGGTATTCGGCTTGAACTTAAGACAACATTTTTGTGTTGGTTGGGGGGACTTGAATATTTATATGCCTTCTGTTCAGAACGCCTAGAAACTGAATTTTCTGTTATATGATAGCATATAGAATAAAAATTGGCCTCAAATTTAAATTTGGGTCATGGCCCAGGCTAAATGGTACAGACTTTCTTAATTCTTTATTTCCCATTAAAAACTGTAGAATTAAAGAATTTCAGGAAATGCTTTTATTTCACTTTTAGAATGTACCCAACTTGAAACATAAGCATGTATCTTTATTTATTTTTAACTGTTATTCCAAAAGCTGTATTTCTGCCAGTATTATAAGTATGGTTACTACATTTAATAAACATCTATTCGGTGTACTTCAGTGTGCAGTATCCTTCTCTAATATGTCAAAATGTGTATACTACAAATCACTATTCATTCGAAGGCTGCAATTGAAGGCCAATTATGATACTGTGCCATGACCAGGTCCTCTCATTTCATCCGTTTTGAGCACGGATGAGAAATGCAGCCTTTGTTTTCATGGGAATGGCAGATCCAGTGGGTGTATTCTTCATAGCATACAGTATCCCAAGATTCATCTCACTCTGGTGTTGATTATTTATATCAATACTAAAAAGCATATGACAGCACCTTTTTTCATGGTAGTAAAGGTTATTAGTTAGTTTGTTATTAACAGTCATGGCTCTAGCTGCTGCAGCCATGGTAGCTAAGCAGGAGAAGCAGGGGCATCGCCCATAGACCAGACTACTTGTTTAATGCTTGGTTTGTGGCCCAGTTTGTCCTTCGCCATCTCTGAAGGCCACATCTACGTAGGCTGGGTCCTTTGATGGAATTGGGACACACCTATTATTTTTATTGTTTTAATATTTTTTGTGATTTAAAACACATAAGACAAACTGCTGTGTATTACTGCCACTTTGCCACAGGATCAGTTTATGCTCTTCAACTGGCATCATGCTGCTGACCCATTCAGTATTCATATTTTTCCTAATGGAACAAGACTCCATGGCAGAAACCTGAAAGAACAGTGTTATTTTGACATAAAAACATATAGCAATTTATGTAAATATATATATATATATATATATATATATATATATATGCTATATATGTGTGTGTATTTACTATAAAAAGTTTATAATCTTTTAGACAGTCTGTTGATGAAAGCTATGGTTAATTGTTATAATCTATTATAGCTGTACCAAAATTTACATTTCTTTTGAGTTAAAATTACATAGCACATGATCAAACCGAAATATGATATTTTAAGATCTGTAATGACAGATTAGGCAAATATAGCAAGTGTAGTTGTAGGCCAAGGGGTAATGAATACCTGCAAAATGATTAATACTGAATATATTTGTGGGTATTGTTCATAAAGTAAAAGAGTAATACACTTTGAGACTGGCAGTGTTCATTTGAGCCCGAGTCTCTTACATAACTTATAGTTGCAGATATTCAGTATGGATATCTAGCCTGCTGTCATAGAAACAGACAGAAAGCAAAGTGTAAGCGACTGTTTTGCTTATATGGTATAGAGGATCTAGAGCATCATGTAATGTTAGTCAAACATCTGTTCCCACTATTCTTGCACTGCACTGTTCTTCCACCCCTCTGCTGTTTAGAAACAACAAATCCAGTTGTATTAATTGTCTGTTCTTGTGTGTTTGAACGAATAAAGATGGTACAATTTGTATTCATAATAATTATATATTTGGTGGGGCAGCGGTGGCCTAGTGGCTAGGGCGTTGGCCGCATGATCGGAGGATCGGGGGTTCGAACCCCTTCCCAATAGGTTGCCCTGAGGTACCCTTGAGCAAGGTGCCGTCCCCGTCTCAATCCTCCCTCCAATGGGCTGGCAACCTGTCCAGGGGTGTCCCCCCCCAAGCCCCACCCCCCCTCGCCTTGTGTGCACCGGGTTGGACTCCAGCACTCCCCCGCGACCCTGTTTGGGCAGACAATGTGGCAGACAATGATGACAATATATTTGGTTTTGTGTAGATGATGAATCTTAACTGTTCTGCTCTAATGAATTAGAAAGAAGCCTGAAACTTGCACTAGATTGCAGATTCACAGTATTTGTAATTTCATTCACAAACTCCTTCATTTCTTTTACCTCTTGTACTCCCCCTCCAGTCTATCTTTTGCTTGGTCTGATAGCCATGCTTGTGGTGCTGGAGACCTTCTGTGAACTTCAGCAGCTGAAACAGCTAAGGAAGATATTCTACCTGACAAAAGAGAAGCCTCAAGACCAGCTGGCCATCATGGAGCATGACCATTTGGCCTTCTCAGAAGACCATACCGCATCATCCCAAGCAGACAAGACAGAGCCATTTGTAGATGTTCCAGTCCTTGCCTCTCCAGGTGGAGATGACCCTATGATTAGATAAGCAGTTAATGCCTACATGAACATGTACATTGTACAGCACAGCAGCACAAGGGTTCTTCAGCATGTAGCTTTTGTGTTTTCAGAATGCTGATTAGTAGCTTATCATTAAGTTGTGATA
Source organism: Hepsetus odoe (assembly GCA_017165825.1). NCBI lineage: Eukaryota > Metazoa > Chordata > Actinopteri > Characiformes > Hepsetidae > Hepsetus > Hepsetus odoe. The sequence goes on from CM029377.1 coordinate 24,421,678, forward strand.
AAAATAAAGTACTTTCAACATTCCATAGTGTTAATCACCTCGAACATGCACTTTAAAAAAAAAAAAAATTACAGCTATTACAGCACAATTTAGGCTTCATTATAGGAGTTTCTGTCATGTTTATTGGGCTTATGGTAGTTAGGTTAGCCAAAAAAAGTCCTGGAACAGCGTTCAAGCATGAACTTGTTCTTTCCTAGCTCAGACTTTTCACTTAATCTTTATTGTCCCTTTAAGCATTATGGTTTTGGTTTTAAACCTTTAAATCCTGTTGCTTCCGGTATATAACATCCTGTTTTGAATACAAATTGGAGAACAAAGCAGAAGTTAGGAGTAGGTTAGATTCGGGTTGTTTTCAGAGAAGTTCACAATATTTGCCATTACACATGTGAATGTACAATATCATCTGGACTTATTTTGTATGACTGAGATGAGTTAATAACGAACAACTTTGCATAAAGGTGATATGTAGCTGTGTTACGATCTACAGTACTAAAATCTAAACACTACAGTACAGAGTAGTAAAATGTGCATTGTGGAACAGGAAAGGAACATTGTGGTAGATTTTGGGAAACAACTGGTCAACATCAGTGTTCAAATGCAAACTTTTTCACTTTCCTGCTGAACAGTAAGTAATTAGGATGAAATAATGGTGACTAATGTCATACAGTCATCTTCCTAAATATCTTGATGTTGATTAAATCATTGTTATTTTAACTGTCAACCACTGAATACCGGAGTTGAAAATCAAGACCATAAACAGGAGGTGAAATTGTTGACTTTCAGGATATATAATTTGAGGATATTTTCATTCAAATTAGGAACGATGCAGTATATACAAATGAAATATTTTTAGGGGCTCAAAGGCAACTGAACAAATTAACAGTAAAAATTATTTGGATGTAATACTTTGATGTTAATAACGGTATGGCCAACAAAGTTTGGTATCCATAGACGTCACCTAATTATCTAAATAGATCTTGGGCAATTCACCTATCCATTCCCCTTATTTGCCTTAAAAAATCTTTTTTTTACAGTGTGGTTTCCAAACCCTCTGTATCTGTATGTAGGTATGAGCCCATTCACAGCAAAGAATATGCCTTCATACGATGCTATATGTGCTTACAATAAGCCTGAATTGAATTCAACAACAGTTTTGTTAAGACAACTTATGCAAACAATGCCTAGCCCTACCCAGTAACAGTGTAATAGGATAGTGACACCAAATTGGGGATGCAAATTGTGGTCACACCACAGCCACACATTCTGTGTTCTAACACATCTGGTGCCAAGGACACCCCAGTACCTTTTTTTTTCCTGAGTGTGTAGCTAGTTCTGTCCTTTGCCATTGTTACAGGTCTCTCAGCAACAACTGGTTTTAAAAGGGAGAGGAAAACTGAAAAAACATCCACTATGAGCTGCTTAAACATAAAATATTTCTAGACATCTTATCTGGAATTAATTGCATAACACCCAACTCAAATGTGTCCAGTTTCCCCCTGGAACTGATACTAAGAGGATTAGTTCATCAGGCCCTCTGTCTTTTCTTCATTATTGAATTTGATCTGGCCAACTATTGTGAAAGCCTATCTTTACAAAATGGAAAGAATTCTTTCCATCAAACTCATCTGAACTTCTGTGGAGTTCTGAGCCTTTTTGTATATCTGTGCTCATCACTGTGTTCTTTTCCTTTTAATAATGTACTGAATAGTTGATTTGACCACACCTCAAGTGTTTCTGTTTTGATTTGATAATGGCTTCACTGGCAGTGTCAGGCCATTGAGGTTGGAGAGTTGTCAGCAAAAGATTTCAAATGCAAATGCTACGCTTTAAATTTGCTTACTATCACCCTATTTGCTTACTTGTAAATTACATCAGATCATGCAACAGTCAACTGCCCCATTACTGTTGAGCCCCTTATGAGAAGGGGTGTCTTCCCCCCCCCCCCGTCTTTTTCATTCTTCCTTTATGTTTAGGGGTTGCCACAGTGTATCATCCTTTTCCATTTCTTATGATCCTCTGCATCTTCCTTCAAACTGACCACCCTCTCTCTCTCTCATTCTCTTCATTCATCAGTATTCCTTCCATCTGCTCAACATGCTTCAAAGTATTCTTTCCATCTGCTGAAAACACTTATGGGGTGTACTTTGTGAAATCTCTTTAATTAATCTCTTTAGTTAAAATTCAGAACTCTTAGCTTAAATAAGTTTTGGAGCTAAGCATATTCACTGGATTCAAATCTTACATTGGTCATTATCTTGCCAAGATTTTGGCAATTTCCTCATTTAGACGTAGAATGAAAGAGAGCAAGTAGAAAGAAAGACAAAGATTTTTCCACTGGAGGAGATTAGTCTATTAAACTCTCTTAAGGGTGAATTACAAGCTATGGATCCTATAAGTTAATTGGTTTGAGGTACTAGTAAACATTTCAATGCAAAGACTTATCCAAAAGTTTAAAGTAAAATTTTAGAATAAGGTAAATGACTGACAAACTGGAGACTTCTCAAAGTAAAATTTTTTATAGTTAAAACTTCAAAACTGGTTATAATGATTTTAAGAACTGACAGAAACTAGCATTCTTGTTGTTTTCAAATTTATGTATGTATGTTTACTTTTTTTTTCTTACCCATATCCTGGGTATGGTTAAAGGGAGATCATACCATACCTTTGTATGCATTATCAAGTTCATTGCATTTGTCTTGCAATGACATGAAATGTTCAGAAAATATTGTGATTAATTTAGTCTGCTTTTAAAAAGTTATGTATATTAAAATGTTATGTATATTAAACCTATAGTGCTATTATTTAGACTACCATCTTGTGGTGCATTCATTGCTTCTGAAAATAAAAAAGTAAAAGTACTTTTTCACAGCAGAAGAGGTGCTTATGAGATTTATGCCAGTGCTAATCTTTGGTATTTTGGGCCCTTCAGCAGGTGAAACCTTCAGTGTTTTCCTTGCTTTTAAGCATCTAGTTCAGATTCTCTTTGGTTTCTGCAGAACTGTAGAAATATAGATATCATAAGGGAAAATAATTAACAGTTGTTGTTATTATGGTATTTCATAAAAGTAGTTTCAGTTTAAATATACACTACCGTTCAAATGTTTGGAATCAATAATTTGTTGGTAACTTCTTAGTGCTTTTGGTCCTATCATAAAATTTTGATACAGGGTAAAAGTAAGTTTCTTTTTACAAATTAAAAACCAAATTAAAATTCAAGACCATGTTTCCAAAAGACGAATTTGAGTTAATAATAGCTTTCAAAATGCATATTGAAGTACTATTGGGTAGACTTAATTTTTTTGGACAACATGAACTTGAATGATTTAATATGCTGCAATTATCTATTGACAATAATTCACTGATTTATGAAGACATCAAATTTGGTCTCCAGTTTTGTTAATAGAAACAATCAGTATGTTTATATGAAAATTCTTCAACTTTGTTCATATTAGTAAAAAATTTTGAAAAGTTGTTGAATAGTAATGCTTTCTTTTTGATTTTTCAAAAGATTGGTTTTATATTTTTAAAACCGTGATCTCAAACTTGTAGTTGACCTAATAGAGGTTTTGTTGCAGAGTTCATTAGAGAGCAACTTGTATCTTGGCACTGACTATTGATTTTGATTATGTGTTAAGGACTGGGAGCATGAACTATACAACAAATCTGAACTGTGTTTGTGTTGCACAGTTCATTATGTAAAGTAGGGTTTAAATAATGAATGTCTCTATATAAATTGTGTTTATCTTTGTGCTCAGTGAACAAATTTCAATAAAATGTTATCAGCCATTGTTAGCGCAGTTCCTTTGTGTTTGCATGTATTGCATGTTTGTTTTTGATCTGTTTGCATGATCTCTGCAGTCACAACAAATGAACTGATACTGAAAGCCTACTGTCAGCAACAATACAAAGGTGTTAAGCTTTAACAGCACTCTGGAACTTCTGTCATAGTCCAACAATAGAGTAAAGCCTTTTGTTCAACAGTAAAGTTTTAGAATACATTAATAAAAATAAATTATTATACAAAATAAATAAAAATACTTTTTTTCTATACTTTTTGTTGATTTGTTTCATCATAGAACAAAATCATTTCATTTTGTTGCCAAAAGTGCATACCACATACATTTCAATTATCTGTGATTATATTTTCAGAATAAGACCCCAGCCACTTGGGATACACAACAGTATGTTTCTTCAAGCCGGTCCCAAGCCCAGATAAATGGGCACAAAGGGCATCGGGTGTAAAACTTTTGCCAAATGAAATACTCATACGACAAAGATTTCCAAACTGGAACGTTCAAAGCCCATGTTAACGACTGCTCAGTACTATTAGCCAAGAGGGTGCATGTGGAAATTGGGGTACTTATGGCCACAGGAGAAGAAGAAGAGTAGGAAGGTATGTCCAGAGGCAGTAGGACTGGTCCACAAACACAAATGCGCTATACAAAAAGGGCCTCAGTCGTCTACACCTGCTAAAGCGGCTGTGGTCCTTTGGGGTTAACAGAAATCTCAGGAGGACATTTTATGAAACTGGTAGCGTCGGCTGTTTTTTATGCTGTGGTCTGCTGGTGTGGAAGAATCGCAGAGAGGGACAGAGGGAAACTAAACAAACTGGTCAAGAGGGCCAGCTCTGTCCTGGACTGCCTGCTCAAATCCATCGAGCAGGTAGGGGAGGAGAGGATGTTCTCCAAACTTGGTCAACACCTCCATCATCACGTTCATCCATCATGGTCAACACCTCCCACCCCCTACACGAGACTGTACAAGCACTGAGCAGCTCATTCAGCAGCAGACTTTTACACCCACAGTGTAAGAAGGAACGCTACCGCAGGTCATTCTTACCTGCAGCCATCAGACTCCAAAATTCATCAATTCATCGTCATAACATCACATCATTATGAACATTGCTTGTTTATTATTATACATTATTATATATTATATATTATCATTGTATATTATTATTATTGTATATTATTATTAGTAGTAGTAGTATTGTTATATCATTCATTTATTTATATTTTGTTACTTGTTTATTTGTAATTTATTAAAAAACGTATTTATTACTCTTCTGTAAATATGTATATGTATATATATATTTATATATAGATAGATTATTTATTACTTATAGCTCCTGCTCCTGTACTTGCTCCTGTACCTGTTCCTTGTTCCTCATTCTTTTTCTTTATATATATATATTTTTTCTTTTCTTCTTTTTCTGCACATCTACCTGTCTATATTTTTCACCTTTATAAGAGCCCTGTAATGCCCAAATTTCCCATTCGTGGGACAATAAAAGATTTCTCTACTCTACTCTAGGAGAGTGGAAATGAGGGTAGGAACTTTGAGTGTTGGCAGCTTGACTAGTAAAGATAGAGATATGAAGAGCTGATATGATAGAGAGAAGGAAGGTTGGTATTTGTGTGTGCAAGAGACTAGATGGGAGCGTAGTAAAGCCAGGTGTATTGGAGGTGGGGTTAAATTGTTTTACCATGGTGTGGAAGGAAGGAGAAATGAGGTAGGACCTGAGGGAAGATTATATCAAAAGTGTTTTTGAGTTCAAGAGAGTGTCAGATAGGGTGATGAGTTTGAAAGTGTAACAATAAATGTTATTAGTACTTATTCCCCGCAAGTTGGTTGTTATAGAGGAAAAAGAATAATTCTGCAGATAGTTATATGAAGTGATACAGGGTGTACCCAGAGGATAGAGAGTGGTGCGGTCTTTAATCAGCAGAGGAAGTGATAGCCAGATATGTTGTGAAAGAGAGGAATGCAGTAGGTTGGACGTGGCCCTAGAAAATACTTATTTCAAGAATAGGGTGGAACACAGAGTGATGTATAAAAGTGGATGGAGGTGCACAGAAGTGGATTATATCCTTTGTGGGAACGTTCATCTGAAGGAGACTGGAGACTGCAAAGTAGTGACAGGAGAGAGCGTAGCTAAACAGGATAGAATGATGGTCTGTAGGATGACCTTGGAGGTCAAAAAAAGAAAGAAAATTAGACCAGAGTCGAGGATCAAACGGTGGAAGCTGAAAGTCAGAGACAAAGGTGGAATTAAGCCAGGAGTTAAGGTGGACACTGGTGGTTATGAAGAGTTACTAGATTGCTTGGCAACTACTGCAGAAGTGGTAAGGGAGACAGCTAGAATGGTGCTTGCTGTGAAATCTGGACAGAAATGGGAGGATAAGGAATCCTGCTGGTGGATCCCAAAAGTTCAGGAGTGTATATCAAAGAAGAGGCTGGTGAAGAAGTGGGACAGTCAAAGAGATGAAGAAAGTAGACAGATGTTCAAGGAGATATGTGCAGGGTGAAGAAAGATGTTGTGAAGGCTAAAGATAAGGCTTATGGTGAGTTGTATGAGAGGTTGGAAACTAAGGGAGAAACTGACTCCCTGACTGACTATACAGAATTGTTGGGAAAGATTAAGCAACAGGTTAGTGTGATAAAGGATAGCAATGTAAACATACTCAAAAGCAAACAGAGAGTGTTGAGCAGATAGAAGGAATACTCTGAGGGGCTGATGAATGAAGAGAATGAGATAGAGAGAAGGTTGGATAATGTGAGCCTAATGAACCACAAAATTCAGTGGATTAGCAACATAGAAATAAGGGCAGCAGTGAAAAGGAAGAAGAATGGAAAGGCTGTTGGTCCAGATGAAATACCTGTGGAGGCATGGAGGTGTTTAAAAGAGATGGCACTTGAGTTTATAACTAGATTGTTTAACACAATCTTGGAAAGTGAGAGGATGTCTGAATAGTGGATAAGTATACCACTTACGATTTTCAAGAATAAAGGGGTGAGGCAGGGCTGTAGTAATCAAGGATAAAATTGAGGGATGAAATTGATCAGCCACAGCATGACATTATGAGAATGAGTAGAATAAGCTAGGTTAAGAAAAAAGGTCATGATAAGTGAACAGCAGTGGTTTCATGCCAAGAAAGAGCACAAGAGAGAGAGGGTGTTGAGTAGTAAATACAGAGAAGGTCATAAGGAGTTGTACTGTGCCTTTCACTGAAAGCATTTTACAGGGTGCCTAGAAAGGAGTTGGGGTATTGTATGAGGACGTCAGGTGTGGCAGAGCAGTAAAAGATATGTATGGGGGCTTTATGAAAGTGGTGAATTCACAGATGCATTTCAAATAGAGGTGGGATTACATCAAGGATCAGTATTGAGTCTTGCAGATGGTCAAGTCAACAGATAAGATTAGACAGGAGTCCCTGTGCACTACAGATTACATTGTGATCAGTAGCGAGAGTAGGGAGAAGCTTGAGGAGACCCTGGAGAGATGGAGATATGCTCTAGAGAGGAGAGGAATCAGTAGGTCGAAAACAGAATACATGAGTGTGAATGAAAGTGTACAGAGTGGTTAGGATGCAGGGAGTAGAGGTGACAAAAATGCAGAAGTTTAAATACTTGGGGTCAACAGGTAGCAACTGGGTGGAGTGTGGATGAAAGGTGACGAAGAGGGTGCAGGAAAGGTTTGAATGGTTGGAGAAGAGTGGTGGGAGTGATCTGTGACAGACAGGTACCAGCAAGAGTGACGGGAAGGTCTAGAGGATGGTAGCGTGACCATCATGTTAAACGACTTGGAGATTGCAGCACTGATGACAAGACAGGTGGCAGAGCTGGAAGCGTCAGAGTTAAAGATGCTGAGGTTTGCATCGGGAGTGACAAGGATGAAAAGGATTATGAACAAGTTTATTAAATGGACTGCTCAGGTTGGATGGTTTGGAGACAAAGTCAGAGAGGAGATACTACGGTGGTTTGGATATGTGCAGAGGAGAGATGAGGAGTATATATCAGGAGAAGAATGTTGAGGATGGAGCTACTAGGCAAGAGGAGAAGAGGAAGGACAAAGAGGTTTATGATGTATTGAGAGAGGACGTGCAAGTGGGTAGTCTGAAGGAAGAAGATGCAGAGACCCGGGAGAAAGACAGTTGATTTGCTGTTGCGACCCCCTAACAGGAACAGCTGAAAGAAGAAGAAGAAGAATCTGTAATTGGGAGTTCAATTAATGGTTTTGAGCTAATAATAACTGTTCTGTTTAGCTTTGGTTAGTCTTAGTTTGTGGCAGCAGCATATGCAGGTAATCCAATAATGTGTACCTGATTTGGATCACAGACGGGAAGAAGAGTAAGATAATGGTATAAGTATAGCATTGGGCAGCCATCTCTAGCACCTAGGGAGCAGTGAGTGTATGGTATCTTGCTCAAGGGCAAATTACTGGTCTGGGATTTGAACCCATGACCTCACAATCATGGGGCTTATTCCCTAACCACTAGGCCACAGGTTCCCCAATTAGTATGGTTTTGAACTCATCATGTGCATCCTTTGAATTTAATGAGTGCAATACCTTGATTCTGGCAAATTTCACTATTACAAAAAAATTTAAAAAGCTTTGATAAAAAGAGTTGATAAAACAGAGCACCCTGAAACACTCACATCTCCACATAACACCATCAACAAACCTGAGTGATCACATGACAGCAACAACATTCCAATTTACTATAACTCTGTTTCTGTGAACCCCTAGATCTGTACCTTTTAACTAATGGGGAAATTAATTGGTTAAAGATTAAACAAGTAGTTTTGCAGCCTAGACTTGTGTCTGTGCGTGAGTCTTGGACAATAGATCAAATAAAAAATGTAAATTTGATAACACAGCCTTGTAGAATCACAATATGTAGCATTAGAGATCAGTGCACCGTCTTGGTAGAGTTATTCCTTTTGTTTTTATGCTACAAACACACCGCAAGTGTTAAAAAGAATTAATGTTTTGTTAAAACTTTGAAGGTGTTTCATGCTTAAAATGTATCAAATGAGAAAGGTGTATCTTAAACAGCTTCCACCACACAACCTTTTGTGGTATGGATAAATAAGCTTTATTTATGGTCCATATGCAAAAAAGAGCAAAGAAATGAAAACACTACCACCTCTCTTGTCCTCTGAATATGCTAGCCCCTATTTTATGTGCCAGATCTTTTGGGTTTGTTTAGATTTTTTAAGTAACCTGAAGTTCACTGCTAACACGCAAAGATTTTATCTTGCATATTTACTTTGATTACTCAGTGTTTTCATTAATGCCATTCACTTTTCACAATTCACGAGTTCTTTTGCCTACCATAATGTATATTTGAAATATGCCAACATAACATAATACCAACAAGCCTTGCGGTAGGCTCAGGTTAAGCCATTGAGATTGTGTATTGCTTGAACTATCCAAAAAAAGGCAGCATACTTCAGTTAGGTTTCTATTTCAAGCAACAAAAAGCAGAATAAGCCAAAGTTGATTTATAGCCTTCAGGAAGTAATTTAATTATTCTCAGTGAAAGCATAAAATAAAATATGGAATTCTTATAGGTTGCCCTGGATGCTTTTAAAGCTTCTACTCATTAATGATTAGGTGATCTTTGAAAGAAGGCCTCTGGAAAAAAGTGAGATGGCCTGTCAAATACAATATACCACAATGTAGTAACTGACAGAAAAACAAACACAAAACAGCATTTGTTCTGGCCATGGATCAGGGCAAATCACTAATAAAAAATGCCTCTAAAGTGTACTCTTCAGAGGTCATATATTTGATATGCATTATATTAGTGATAATGCTATTAATAATATTAGGTATAGTGATTATCCAGACAGTTAATCAGGAAAACATTTACACACATTATATAGCAGAACATTTTACTTCATGAAATTTACAGCAACAAAGACTGTGTATTTATGAAGCCCTGGAAAATCAAAAATCTAAATTTTTCTGCTTAAAAAGGCATTAAGAATTATTAATTCATTTGATGAATCAAAATGAATGCTGGTAATTCTTTCCATTTCTGCATTGAAAATACCCGTAATGCACAGATAATCTGGAAATGTAGCTGTTGTTACACTGCTATGGGGACTAGGACTAGGATCCTCTGCTTCTTCTTCTTCTTTCAACTGCTCCCATTTAGGGGTTGCCACAGCGGATAATTCATTTCCATTTCTTCCTCTATTCTGCATCTTCCTCATTCACCCCAACCACCTGCATGTCCTCTCTCACCACATCCATAAACCTCTTTTGCCTTCCTTTTCTCCTCCTGCCAGGCAGCTCCATCCTCAATGTTCTTTTCCCAATATAATCCTTGTTTTTCCTCTGTGCATGTCCAAATCAACACAAAACTTTCTTCTCTTAATTTGTCTCCAACTTTTCCAACCTCTTGTCCCTCTAATATACTCATTTCTATCTCTCAATCTTGTATATGTTCATCACCATCTCCAACCAATATAGCATAGTTTATCTCACTACCATCCTGTAAACTTTTTCTTTCACTCTGCCACTTTTCTCCACGATTCCGACCTGCCTGCACTCTCTTCTTCACCTCTCTTCTGCACTCTCCAATTTGATCTCCTGTTCTTCTTCTCTTCTTTTTCTTTCGGCTGCTCCCGTTTAGGGTGTGCCACAGCAAATCAACTGTCTCCCTTTCTTCCGGTCCTCTGCATCTTCCGGCTTCAAACCCACCACCTGCATGTCCTCTCTCACCACGTCCATAAACCTCCTCTTTGGTCTTCCTCTTCTCCTCTTTCCTGGCAGCTCCATCTTCAACATCCTCCTTCCAATATAATCCTCATCTCTTCTCTGGATATGTCCAAACCAACACAACCTTGCTCTCCAAGACGTCTAACCTGAGCTGTCCCTCTAATATACTCATTTCTAATCCTGTCCATCCTCGTCACACTCAACGAAAATCTCAGCATCTTTAACTCTGACACCTCCAGCTGTCAGAGCTCCTGCCTTTTCGTCAGTGCCACCGTCTCCAAACCATACAACAACATAGCTGGTCTCACTACCATCCTGTAAACCTTCCCTTTTACTCAAGCTGGTACGCGTCTGTTACAAATCACTCTAGGCACTCCTAGAGTTCATTCCATTTCCTCCTGTACTCTGCATTTTCCTCCTTCAAACCTTCATACAGATCACAGTTTAAACAGCAAATATCATAGTCCAAAGGGATGTTTGTGTAACTTCATCAGTCATCCTGTCAACAGTACCTAAACACAAAAACACAACTCCTCTTTAGGCACCCTGTCATATGTTCCCCAAAGGCACAATTCAACTCCTTCTGACCTTCTCTATACTTTTTAACATTCTCAGTGCAAAAATTGCATCTGTAGTGCTCTTTCTCGGCATGAAACCATAATGCTGCATCCCCTCTTTCCCTAACTTAGCTTCCACTCCTCTTTTTCATAACTTCATGACCTAAACTGATGCACATCTTTCCAAGCTCTGACCCTTTGTCTAGCTGATCAGTATAGTTCTTTTTCTCCCTCCTTATTGTCCAGCTTCTCATACAATTCACCATACACCTTATCTTTAGCCTTTGCCAGTGCTTTCATTGCTCTGTGCTTCATCTCCTTCATCTGCCTCTTCTTCTGTATACACCCCTGAACTTCTGGGTTCCACCGCCAGGTTTCTTTTTCCTACTTCTTCTGTGCAGATGTCGTACCAAGTACTTTTCTATCTGTCTCCTTAACTCCTATCTGAATTTCACCTCACAGGCATCTTTCTTCATATTCCACGATTTGATCTCTGCCTTCACTTTCCTCCTCTTCTTGATTTCTTAGGCCATCCTACAGACCACCATCCTATGCTTTTTAGCTATGTTCTCCCTTTTTTTTTTTTTAGCCATGTGGAAATCTGTTTTGTTGTCCGCATATTGATTTGGCAAATGTTTCAGACTGATTGCCCTTCCTAACATAACCTTCCCCATTTATCTGGCTTTGTTACCGGCTCAAAGAAATACGATGGCTTGTGCATCCATAGTGGCTGGGTTATTACCAAACTACAAATTATTATTGCATAACTGAGCTTCAGAACATTGCTTGGTGCCAGAAACATTTCATAGGATTTGCAAAACTCACATCATCTGCTAAACTGTCTATGAAATTAATTTTGTACAAATGCTGGATATTTCTGTATTTTAATCTGCAAGACTGCCAGTGTGTAAACTATAACAAAATGTTGGAGTTAAATGATTTGATATGCTGTAAAATCTGTGACTTTCACTGTAACCAAAGTTTTGATAACAAACAACAGGGAGCAATCTGATGGCTTTCCTTTCCTATTATACATCCTTTCCTGTCCAATTAATATTATTTGTTTCTTCTTTTTCAAAACATTATTAAATACATGAAGCAAAGTAAGTGTATTCTAAGTAATTATCATGTATATAATTAAGTAGAATGTTAAAATTAAGGAGTATGTACAATAGAATCTGAAACATTTTACAGATTTTTTTTTCTAAAGCTAAGCAAAAGAAGAAAAAAAAACACTAAAATTAAAATAGCTTTACAAACACACATGCACAAACTGACACAGAAATACACTCAAAGAGCCCCCAGGCATATAGGCTCATTCAGAGTGTAGAGAAGGGTGGGATGAAGAAGAGAGAGGGAGGAAGTCTTTTCTTCAGACTGTGTCTCTGGGGGACATTGCACTGTGCTATGAGTGAGTCTGACTGGGGAAACAGAAACACTCTAAAGCAGCTACAAACCCTGGTGGCTACTGTTCCTGTTACCATGGCAATAGCAGCACATTCAGCTGCATAGAGCTGAATTAGAATGAAGACTTTAAAATCCATTAAATCCATTTAGCCCATTCAATGTCACATAGGTGTTAACTAATCTAGGCTAAGCTAGGCTGCAGCTGACAAACACTGGTCCTTTATAGCACTGTTCTCATTTGTGTCACATAATTCAGACAAATCTACCTTGTGCACTTTGTCATATTTTCAACGAAAGCGAGGCACAAGCACATGGCAAACTTCAGGGTTTTTAATCTGAACTAGACAGGGTCGAGAGAAAAAAGGTAAAACAGGTACACACTCATGCGCGCGCACACATACACACACAGCTTCACCTACGGGGCAATTTAGCATATAGTCCACCAGATATGCATGTATTTAGATGGTTTGAGAATACTGGAGCACCCAGAGGAAACAAACATGGGGAGAACATGCAAACTCCACACAAAGAACTGAACACTGCTATAGAGTTTTAGCTATTCTCAACCAGTAAATGTTGAACACTCTATAGCAAAAACTATGTAGTGAATAATAAGTAAGGAAATTAACCATTGCCAGCATAGCACAAGACTGTGCATAAGGGTGGATTTGAGGGGGACAGGAATAATGTTTTAAAGGAAAATGAACTTTCACCCATAGAGCTAGCATTTACCAAAACCTACCTACATTTACGGCATTTTTCAGATGCTCTTATCCAGAGCGACTTCCATGTCCTAATTACAGGGACAGTCCCCCTGGAGTAATTCACAGTGAAGAGTTTTGCACAGAAACCCAGTGGTGGTAGTGCTAGAGGTGGGATTTGACCCATCAACCTCTTGATCTTGATCTTGAGTACCCTATCACTAGACCACCAGCCCCCCTACCTCTCAAATCTTAATAAACAACTTTGGTAATGGGGGTCTTTGGTTGAAAAGTCTTAAATCCTTTCTTTGCTATGGCAAGTAGTGATGTTGTTGTTGCTATTCAATACTTTGCTTATCAGTGCTTCATTAAGTTGTTCAATAAGCTTTGTTAAATTGTGATTTTTTTGGAAATAAAGAATTATTTTCCTCAAATAGATGGGATAGTTGTCTAAAATCAGGTGTGCTTCTGATGGAATTGTACTGTTTACTTTTTGCATCAATGAGAAATCTAGAATGAAGCGTATGTTCTTAAAACCAGCTCATTTTATCAATTTTGTAATGTCATAAAAAAATTTCTTTACATTTTTCTTTCATCTTCTTCTTTTTCTTTCGGCAGCTCCCGTTTAGGGGTCACCACAGCAGATCAACTGTCTCCATTTCTTCCGGTCCGCTGCATCTTCCTGCTTCAAACCCACCACCTGCATGTCCTCTCTCACTACGTCCATAAACCTCCTCTTTGGTTTTCCTCTTCTCCTCTTTCCTGGCAGCTCCATCTTCAACATCCTCCTTTCAATATAATCCTCGTCTCTCCTCTGGACATGTCCAAACCAACGCAACCTTGCTTCTCTAACCTTGTTTCCAAGACATCTAACCTGAGCTGTCCCTCTAATATACTCATTTCTAATCCTGTCCATCCTCGTCACACCCAACGAAAATCTCAACATCTTTAACTCTGACACCTCCAGCTCCGCCTCCTGCCTTTTCCATCAGTCCCGCCGTCTCCAACCCATACAACATAGCTGGTCTCACTACTGTCCTGTAAACCTTCCCTTTCACTCTAGCTGGTACACGTCTGTCACAAATCACTCCAGGCACTCTTCTCCACCCATTCCAACCTCCCTGCACTCTCTTCTTCACCTCTCTTCCACACTCGCCGTTACACTGAACTTTTGATCCCAAGTATTTAAACTCCTCCACCTTTGTTACCTCCACTCCCTGCATCCTAACCACTCCACAAAGGGAGGACCCTTTCTTTCACACTCATGTATTCTGTCTTTGCCCTACTCACTTTCATTCCTCTCCCCTCTAGAGCAGATCTCCATCTCTCCAGGTTCTCCTCAAGCAGCTCACTACTCTCACTGCAGATCACAATATCATCAGCAAACATCATCGTCCATAGAGACTCCTGTCTAACCTCATCCGTCAACCTGTCACAAGACAAACAAGAATGGGCTCAATGCTGATCCTTGATGTAATCCAACCTCTACCTTAAATGCATCTGTCACTCCCACTGCAGATCTCACCACTGTTAAACTGCCATCATACATATCCTAAACTACTCTCACATATTTCTCTGTAACACCAGACCTCCTCATACAAAACCACAACTCCTCTCTAGGCAACCTGGCATATGCTTTCTCCAAGTGCACAAAGGCACAATGCACCTCCTTCTGACTTTCTCTGACTTTCAACATACTCAGAGCAAACATTGCATCTGTAGTGCTCTTTCTTGGCATAAAACCATACTGTTGTTCACTAATCCTCACCTATTTTCTTAACCTAGCTTCCACTACTCTTTCCCATATCTTCATGCTGTGGCTGATCAACTTTATCCCTCTATAGTTACTACAGCTCTGTGCATCCTTATTCTTGAAAATCAGTACCAGTACACTTTGTCTCCACTCTTCAGGCATCCTCTCACTTTCCAAGATTGTGTTAAACAATCTGGTCAGAAACTCAACTGCCATCTCCCCCTAAACACCTCCATGCTTCCACTGGTATGTCATCTGGTCCAACAGCCTTTCCATTCTTCATCCTCTTCATTGCTGCCCTTACTTCCATCTTGTTTATTTGCAGCACTTCCTGGTTCACTCTCCTCCTATCATCCAATCTTTTCTCTCTCTCTCTCATTTTCTTAATCCATCAGCCCCTCAAAGTATTCCTTCCATCTGCTCAACACGCTCTGTTCACCTGTGAGTACGTTTCCATTTCTATATTTAATCGCCCTGACCTGCTGCACATCTTTCCCAGATCTGTCTCTCTGTCTAGCCAATTGGTAAAGGTCCTTTTCTCCCTCTTTACTGTCAAACCTCTCATACAATTCACCAAACACCTTATCTTTGGCCTTCGCCACTGCTTTCTTCCCCCTGCGGTTCATCTCCTTGTACACCTGTCTTCTTTCTTCATCTCTCTGACTGTCCCATGTCTTCTTTGCCTCCCTCTTCTTCTGTATACACCCCTGGACTTCTTGGTTCCACCACCAGGTTTGCTTATCCTACTTCTTCCTTCCAGATGTCACACCAAGTGCATTTCTAGCCGTCTGCCTTTTCAATTCTGCAGTAGTTTCCCAGTAATCCAGTAGATGTTCAGCACCTCCCAGTGCCCGTGTTAACTCCTGCCTGAATTCCACCTTGCAGTCCTCCTCCTTCGGCTTCCACCACTTGATCCTCAACTCTGCTCTCACTTTCCTCCTCTTCTTGACCTCCAAGGTCATCCTACAGACCACCGTCCTATGCTGTTTAGCTACACTCTCCCCTGTCACTACTTTGCAGTCTCCAATCTCTTTCAGACTGACCCTCCTGCAAAGAATATCTACCTGTGAGCATCTTCCTCCACTCTTAAACATCACCCTGTGCTCCTGCCTCTTCTTAAAATAAGTATTAACTACAGCCATTTCCAACCTTTTTGCAAAATCTACAACCATCTGACCTTCAGCATTCCTCTCCTTGACACCATATCTACCCATCACCTCCTCATCACCTCTGTTCCCTTCACCAAGATGACCATTAAAATCTGCACCAATCATCACTCTCTCTCCCTTGGGTACACTCTCTATCACTTCATCTAACTCACACCAGAATTTTTCTTTCTCTTCCATCTCACAACCAACTTGTGGAGCATAAGCACTAACAACATTCATTATCACACCTTCAACTTCCAGCTTCAAACTCTTCATCCTCCCTGACACCCTCTGTAATGGTGGCGGGATGTGGGAAGGACGTCAACGCTAAGCCAGTAATCCAGAATGTAACTTTATTGATCATAAACCAAAACATAGAACCAAAAGTGCCACCATTAACTATAAGGCTTCGCGTCGTTAATGAACCGCGCTCTGTTCTGACTCATAGGTGCTTAAATAGCAGCCCCAATGAAGCACACCTGGGTCTCCATGAGCCCAGGTGTGCTCAGTCAGAACAGAGTGCCATCTGCCCTGCCCAAAAGGAACCACAGGCACGACAGACTGTGACAGTACCACCACCAGGGTCCCAGCATGCACTGGTGTCTGCAGAGAGAGTTGAGATTCCAAGATCGCCAACGTTGCTTCCATCCCTCTGACCTGCTTTTCCAGTTCTGTGAGCTTACTGGCCTCTTTCCGTGCTTCTACTAGTTCAGCCTGCAGAGCAATGCTGTTGTCCTGTACCTGCTTCAGCTCTGCCCTGGTCTGATTCAGCTGTTTTTCCATAGTGGCCACTTTAGCCTCCAGCTTCTCCTGAACAGTTGGAATCTCTACTCTCTTCATTGCGTGGCATGCAGATTGGCTCTTCTGTTCATCTGTTCTCTCCAGCCTCTCTCTTTGGACAACCATCACAGCTTGCAGCCTTTTCCTGGAGACCTCGCTCTCTTGCATGAGCTTACTGACCTCTTCTTAAAGCTTACCTTTCTCTTGAGCCAGAACTTTTCTTTCAACTTCCATGGTTTCTATCTCCCTCTGACAAAGAGACAAGAGTCCTTTGGTCTCTTCAAGCTGAGAAAGCAGGTTGGTGACCTTTTCCTCATGTTTCAACCTTTTGTTTGTGACCGAAGCATTCACCTGTAGCATAGCGGCTTCTCTCTCTCTCAGCTGCTGGTTGAGCTTTGTCAGCAACTCTGCTGAGTGATCTGAATGGTCATGCAGCTGATCTGGTCATCACTCTGGTGAATGTCCATGAGAAGTGCATTATGGTCTATATTGGCCTGTCTGAGCTTTTCTGATCCATTCCTTAGTTTCTCCTGGGTACTGTTCAAACTCACAGTTAACCACATGATCTGTTCTCTCTGGTCTTCAGTTTTTTTCATATTCCAGATACCCAGCCTGCTTTTCCTCTAGTTCCCTATTAAGTTTAGTTAACTCCTCCTGAAGGGAACGTACCTCTGACTGGTTGCTCTCCTGCAGCTGGTGATTCAAGATATGGAGGGAGACGTTGTCATCTTCCAATCTTTTACACTTCACCTCCAGTTCATGCAAAATGTGTCTCAGTTCACCATTCTCCTTTTCCTTGGCTTGAGTGCTGGTTAAAATCTCCTGGAGCTTCTCTGAGACTTGATAATTTGACTATGTAGCATCCCTTAACTTTACATTCAAAACCTCAAGATCCAGGTTCCGTGCACAGACTTTCTGATCCTTGGCGGTGAGCTCAGCCTCCATTTCCTGGAGCTGCTCTGCAATAACAATCCTGGCCTGTGTTTCTGCACCCAGAACAGACAGCCACACATTCTCAGATTCCTGCAGTGTTTGCTCCAATATTTGAACTTGCAACATCAGTTCATTGATTCTTCCATCATTTCCACTAACCTTGGCTGCTCCTTCCTGACAGACGGGTTAGTGGTACTGGGTTTTGGGGGTCAGTCAGAACAGAGCGCCATCTGTCGTGCTCAACCGGAACCACAGGCACGACAGACAGTGACATCCTCTTCACCTCCAAAACACTCTACACATACTCTTCCTTCAGGACAACACCTACTCCATTCCTCCTTCTATCCACACCATGGTAAAACAATTTGAACCCTCCTCCAATACACCTGGCCTTACTACCCTTCCATCTAGTCTCTTGCACACCCAAATCTCTCCATCATATCAGCTAATTCTCTACCTTTACCAGTCATGCTGCCAACATTCAAAGTCCCTACCCTCACTTCCACTCTCCTCTCTTTCTTTCTCTCCTCCTCCCTCTGGACATGCCTTCCTCATCTTCTTCTTCTTCTTCTCCTTTGGCCAACAGTAGTCCAATTTCCACCAGCACCCTGTAGGCTAAAAGCACCAGTGGCGGTTGTTGTTAACCCAGGCCTCGACCGATCCGGTATGGAAGTCTGTTTCATTGTCCGCGTATTGATTTGGCAGTTTTACGCCGGTTACCCTTCCTGACGTAACCCTCCCCATTTTTCTGGGCTTGGGACCGGCACGAAGAAATACACTGACTTTTGCATCCCTAGTGGCTGGGTTATTTAATTTTTCTTTCATAATTTTAATTTATTTTATTTATTGTTGTTATCCATGGAACCGCAATTAGCATGACATTTTGCCAATGTCCAGTACAGCTTTCAGATTTCTATTTAAAAAAAAAGAAACAACAGACCAACTCGGCGAAATCAGTCAATCAGTCAATCAGTTAACAACCTGTCAACCTGACAGATCAACAACCTAATTACAGATTTTCCTGTAGAACATCCAGCATTTATAGGACAAGTTTTTTTTAACCACTAATTTTATTTATTTATTTATTTATTTTTTGTTTTTTGTAGGTATCAACATAAATTCTAACATAATACACAGTTGAAGAGCGGGAGCGGTGCAAAATCAAATTACATGCACTTTATATTTTACAATAGCTACATTTTTGCAACTAATTTCAGTGCTTAATTTCTAGTCATTTATAAAATAATACAGATCAGATACATTTATATCCAAACAAGCTCTTATCATTATTACAAAAAGCAGTAGTGAGTGATGGTCTGCTACATCATGGCACATGCCTTGCTGCTGGAGCTGGAGTTCCCCAGTATTTGTCAGAGGGTGGTGTGTTCAGTGAACCACCATGTGTCCTTGTACATAAACTATTTATGTAAGGCTCCAGAAAAATTAACCCAGCATGAGGGCTCACAATGGAACTCTTATACAAGCCATGAATCCGTCATTTCATGTTAGCACCATTACAGGATCAGAGTGTGGTTGTGTACATGCAATTGCTCTAATAGGTTGTCTGCCTTGTTAGAATACTGGTGTGGGTACATTCTCAGAGCTGAACAGCAATGCAATGATGTGTAGCATCATTATGGTATTGAACAAAGGAAGCACTGCTAAGAACATGCCACCCAGCTGCAAGTGACCTGAATACAGGGCCGACAAATACATTAAAGAATATAGGACAACACCGGCACAAGAGACATTCATCAAAATATGGGTCTCAGAGTCTGCAACCGTAAAAGTCAGTGTCAAGGAGACAAAAAGTGATTTGTCAGGTCTGACTTTGGCTGGAGGGCAATGAAATGCACAAAACAGAAATGCACTTTAGTTTTAAGGTCCTTGCATGCACACTCAGTTTTGAACTACAGGGTACTACAGGAGTCTGCTATCTGGGACGGGACTTAACATGCTGGATACTTCACACTAACACTAATTCAACCAAGAACTAATAATTAAGTGTGGTTGGCACTAGACTCCATATAAGGTTTATCTTTTACATCAGGGTTATACCAGGGTTAGTGACAAAGAAGATTCTAGCAGTACACTGGAGTTATATACAGCCATTTTTAAACGCACAGACCCTGCTCCTAGTAACCCCTGCTCTGTAGGTTTCAGTTTTTCTACTTACTTCAATGCACCTGATTCAACTAAACAGTTCATTAATAAGTTCATTAATAATAACTGGGATAATGAAACAGCAGTAAAATACACACCAAAAAATTACTGAACCATTCTGTCAATTTTGATAGCTTTCTTTGCTTTATTTCTTTTATAAATGACAACTACTTAAATATTTAATTCATAGTTCTATATAGCAATTGCCAAAATATTTGATGTTTTGATGATCATTTTTGTTTAAAGTGAAGACACTGTCAGAAAAACAAAAACATCATAGAGTAAAATTCCAAGTTGTCTCAAAGGACTTTGAGTTATTTTTTTCTCTAAAAGGAAGTAGCCAACATAAAGAAGTAGTCTACATAAAGTGAAAGAGGGCAAAACAGTTCTTAACAGCCCTCATGAACAGCAATCATGAAATGGCCAAAGTCATAGTATATTCCTAGTGTTTGGAGCAAGTAAATTAATAACACTATTTTAAACAGCCAATCAAATGAAGTGGAGTGTAAAAGAAACAGCTTTTTTATACCATAAAAGAGTTTTAATCTCATTCACTTTTTGCATCTTTTGATTTTAGACCAGGGGCTTTAGTTTGAAAACCTACATCTATTCCTGCTAATAATAATGGAAACCCTCACTTTACACTGACACTCATATCCCAGACAGTGTTGATTCAGGGTTCATGTGAAAAAAATCAACAATGAATCAATGTTGCTACTATAAATTTTCAACATTAACACATAATCTTTCAACAACCTTGTTTCAGTGTTATTTTCAGTGTTGATCTGATTCTGAGTTTTAGAGTATAAATAATTGCCATAATTTTTACCTTAAAAAGTGGAGGTGAAATCGTTGAAATTAACTTATGTATGCTTACTTAAGTGTTTTAAGTGAAAGTGCAACACAACACAATGAAATTCAACTTCCTCATTTCAGCCATACACACATGTGCAGCACGGGGCAGCTATTGAAAGCACCTGGGGAGCAGTGATGGGGATGGTACCTTGCTCAGGGGTACCTCAGGGCAACACACTGGTGAGGGAATTGAACCCACAATCTTTTGATCCACTAGGCCACCGCTACCCAGTGCTTTCAATGTTCAAAAGTTGATGAGTAGATATTGATATATTGGTAGCTGATTCAGAGTTGCAATGAAATCAGTTTTTCATTGTGTGTTGCTTCCATTTTTTGCAGATATAGATTTTTAAAAGAGAAACTCACCGTCAGAGATCTGCTACAACTGCAAAATCAGAGTAAATCAGCATGGTTTCATTCCAAGTTTGCCATCTAGATTACCTTCTCAACTTTAAAATAAAAAGAGATATAAATGCGTACTTTGTTACTTGATTGTATGTATATGGTCCTTTGCCGTGCGTTAGATGGCGCTGTTAACTTTCTAAGAAGTGCTGGAGGTGCGGCACTTCATTCTGCCGCCTGCGTGGAAATATGTAAACGGCACAGCTCTTGCGGGTGCGAAAGGCAGGGGTACTATGTTCTTTCTGGTCATCAGTGTGTTTGTGTGCTAACTGATTCGCTCTACCCGTTAATGCGTATCATGTACAGCGATGGAGAGGGAACCGTGTGGGACCGTGTGGGACGCCCCCGACGGGACTGCATGTGTTACCTGGGACCACCTAGCACTCTCATGCCAATGTAAGGATGCATCTCATTGAAGTCTATCACGCTGTCTCGATTTCTATCATATGGCTGAATGACCAATGGCTTTGTGAAGATCTTAAGACATAGTGGTTAATTCAATAAATAGGGAAAAGTGGGAAAACGTAGCAGTTGTAGCTTAACAAAGTCGTCTAAATAATCAACAATAAGACAATCTTGTAAATAAAAATGCTACAATTACGCGTTAAAGGATGACTGAAGAACAGAATGTTTTTTTTAAATTATCCAATAATGTATTACCAGAAGGGGGTGACAGCGTCAGTTATTCTGTCGTTAAACGTAAAATAGTGTTAGTGCTGCTTTTGAGACTGATCTGATTAAGTTGTTAGTGAATCTTGTCAAAAGAGCCAAAAAATCAACTCACATGGGTTTGTAAAAACGAATTAAGCAACGCACTGAGGGGCTTTGTCTTGTGAGAATTTTAAATACTGTCCCTGTCATAAAGACACGTTTATCTTAATGAATGCCTCTCACTGGCTGGCAGCGAGATAACAATTAACTATTTATAAAGTATCCCTCTCAGTTTTGATGGGAAACGCAACAGACACCATTTTCTGTTTTTTTTTCTTTTTTTCTTCACGCGCCGGCACAATATGAGGCGTCGAAGAGAGAAAGCTGACAGTAGACAAATCGCCAGTTTTGCCAATAAATTAGGCTACATAGAAGCCCCTTGGCTTCTCCTCTTATTATGTGGGATTATTGCTCACTGTGTGTGTAGCCAGTGTGCAGTTATCATTTTCATTTCATGTGTTTCATCTGCCTTGCTTTCTCTCTGTCAGCAGAGGGGGTAGATTTTCTGCCTTTGGCGGCGCGCGCGGGAGCCAGCACAGCAGTGCCGTTAAAAAAGCCCGTGGGCGAGATACAGCAGACTATGGATATGTTAAATTTAGACATCGCTGAACTGTCCCATTTCGGTATCGCGGCCATACTTTTCAAACTAGTGATGTGAGAAGGGTGCCACCCTCTCAGCCGGTGACGGGAAAGCCGAGCAGCACCAACCTACTGCCCCTCTGTTCCTCTCTCCTCCAGCGGCATGAGGAAGTCACCCGACGTTAGTCCGAGACGGCTGTCCGACATCAGCCCCCAACTCCGGCAGTTAAAGTACCTGGTGGTGGACGAGTCCATCAAAGAGGACTTGAAATCGTCCCGTTCGGTGGAGGATATAAACAGCGCGTCTATCGAGGAGAGGATCTTAAGAATAACTGGCTACTATGGCTACCAGCCGTGGAAGTCGTTTTATAACAGTAAGCGATTGACATGTTTTATAACAGTAAGCGTCGGTCGGTCGGTCGATATCTATCTATCTCTCTCTCTCTCTCTCTCTCTCTCTCTCTCTCTCTCTCTCTCTCTCTCTCTCTCTCTCAGCGGTGGCCTAGTAGGTAGGGAGTTTACCCCGGATCTGAACATTGTGGGTTTCATTCCCTAACCTATACTGTGCCCTTCAGCAAGATACCGTTTCTTCTCCCCAGGCGCTTTCGATAGCTGCCCCCTGCTGGAAGGGCAGTGGTGGCCTAGTGGTTAGGGCGTCGGCCACATGATCAGAGGGTCAGGGGTTCGAACCCCTTCCCAATGGGTTGCCCTGAGGTACTAACACTATTTTACGTTTAACGAGAGAATAATTGACGCTGTCACCCCCTTCTGGTAATACATTATTATCATAAAAAAAAAACATTCTGTTCTTCAGTCATCCTTTACCCTTGAGCAAGGTCCCGCTTCATCCTGCGATGGGGTGGTGACCTGTCCAGGGACCTGTCCCCGTCCTCGCCCTGTGTGCGCTGGGTTGGACACCAGCACTCCCCCGCGACCCCGTTTGGGACAAGCGGCAGAAAATGGATGGATGCCCCCTGCTGCACATCTGTGTGGGTTAAACGCAGAGCTTCCATTTCGTTGTGTTGTTCTGTGTTGCTTTCACAATGACAGGGGTAGTCACATACATGCACACACACTCAAAAGTGCACTCAAACATACATGCACACACACTCAAAAGCATACTCTGTGTTAAGCTTTATTATTATTTTTCATTCTCACGATATTAGCTTGCTGGGAACATCTTTAGTGTGGCGAGTGAGTGAATGAAAGTGAAAGTGATTACCCTTGTCATTGTGAAAAGCAGCACAACACAATGAAATTCAACCTCTGCATTTATACACTCAAGGGTACCATAGGGCAACCTACTGGTGAGGGAATCAAACCCACAATTTTCTTGTCCAGGGCCAACCCCCAAACCACTAGGTAACCGATGCCCAACACGGCACTGCTGCCCAGTCCAATGAGCCCCTCATTGAAACCATGGGTCAAAAGAGTAATGTTTTGTTAGTGAGAAAGTCAAAGCAGACATTTCCCCATGTACACCTTCTTCCCAGGTGGATTTAGTTTTCTGACTTAATGGTCTCAGCAGCAGGGGGAACTTTTGCACAGTGAGAGTAACTAGCAGGGGGAGCGTGGATGCTGTTGTCTTCAGAGACATTTACATTTACAAATAATATGCTGAAAAAACACTGATATTATTATAAACGAGCAAAATGTCATTTTATTTCAGCAGGGCTATGCTTTGCAGCTCAGTGAAGTTTGGAAAACCATGGCTGTGATAATACAGTTAGTTCATGCAACTATTATTTGGTTAAAGTCTTGACATTTAATGTATGACTTTTGTAGGACTGTAAATGCAGGGTTTAGACGAGGACTTCCCATTACTGTCCTTAATCATTGTAAGGTTTCTGCTTTTTCATATTATGGTAATAAAATGAAAGAAAGCCTTTCCTCCACATCTCTCTTGAAACAGAAATCTTGTAGTAAAAGTAGTCTTGTAGTCAATTTAAAAAGGCATGTTGTTTACAGTGACACTATCATGGCAAAATGTGTGCTGTGCAAAAGCATGCAGCTTCCCTCCTGCATCTGTTTGTGCTTCTTTTGTGTGGGTGTTCTCCATAAAGCACTGTAACAGCATGTGGGACAGCATCAGTACTCCACCTCTCAGTAACAGAGAAATGATAGAGATATGTCACCAGAATAAGCTAAACACTCCACATTCACTCAACAGTGCTGCTGATAAAACTTTTTAAAATCTTTGACAGGATGTTAATTGTTATGCGCTGTAATCCTGCAATAAGATGGGTAAACTGGGTTGAAAGCTTTAAGGATGCCAGATAAAGAAAGCATTTTTTTCTTTTTGGTAAAGGCCCAAGAGCCATAGCAAGAGCATAAAAGTATATTTTGTGTCCTGGGATGAGAAGGCCCTAAAGATTTACATGGCGATTTTCTAGAGCTGCTGGAGAATAGCATGTCTTATGCAAGCAGATCTGATCAAGATCAGATCTTTTCCATATTTATTATCTCAGATGGTTGCCACAGCCACAGAAAAGTGAAATACATCTGTTTCCTATCACTCCTACTGAGTCCACACTGTCTTCAAAGTGTACTTTTACTCCCATGCATTTTCTGTTTTAAGCCATTCCAGTTCTCCTATGTAAACACATCAGGTGTAAGGTATGCTTAAGGGTGTTGGATTAAATGGAATATTGTCCTCTATATTGTAGATACATTACAACACTATTGCATTGTAGCAAAATTTTCATGGATATATTTATCGTTGAGAAAGTCGTTGTTGCAATATAGTAAGCATATGGAATAAGAGCCAAGAACCCAGCCAATAGGGATGCACAAGCCAGTGTAATTTTTCGCGCCGGTCCCAAGCCCAGGTAAATGGGGAAGGTAACGTCAGGAAGGGCATCCGGTGAAAAACTTTAGCCAAATTAATATGTGGACCACGAAACAGAATTCCATACCGGATCGGTCGAGACCGGGTTTACAAAGGCCGCCACCAATGCTGTTAGCCTACAGGGTGCTTGTGGAAATTGGACTACTGTTGGCCAAAGGAGAAGAAGAAGAGGAGGAAAGCATGTCTGGAAGGAGGAGGAGAGAAAGAAGGGCAGGAGAGTGGAAATGGTTTGTGAAAGTTGGCACCTTCATCTGCTACTGTTAGGTTTTGCCTCAGCAGATCATCTGTCTCAATTTTTTCCGGTCCTCCACATCTGCCGCCTTAAAACCAACTGCCTGCATTTTCTCCCTGACCATATCCATAAACCTCCTCTTGGCCTTTCTCTTCTCCTTTTGCCTGGCATCTCCATCCTCAAAATCCTTCTCCCAATATACTCTTCATCTCTCCTCTGCACTTGTCTATAGGAATGCAATCTCTCCTCTCTGACTTTGTCTCCAAATTATCCAATCTAGCTGTATCTCTACTAAACTACCCTTGTCATTCACCACAATTCTCAGCATCTTTAACTCTGCAACCTCCAGCTCCACTGCCCTGTCTTTTCGTCAGTGCTATCGTCTCCAACCCATATAACATAGCTGTTCTCACTACCATCATGTAAACTCCTTTTGCTCTTGCTGATATCCATCAGTCAAATAACTCTTGCCACTCCACCAATTCCAACCTGTCTGCTCTCTCTTCATCACCTCCCTTCCACACTCCCGGTTGCAAACATCATAGTCCACTCCTGGGCAATCTTGTCTGTGAACCTGTCCATCAACCACTGCAAACAAAAAAGGGCTCAGTTTAATCCATCACACTTACAGCAGACCTCACAATTGTTATACTGACCTCATCTCCTACAACTCAAACTTCACTACCACTCCCGACTTCCTCATACAAAACTACAACTCATCTCTTGTCATATGCTTTCCACAAAGCCACAATGATCATCAACACCCTCAGAACAAATATGGCATCTAAAGTACTTTTTCTTGGAATGAAACCATACTGCTTCTCACTGATCATGAACACTTTTCACAACCAAGCTTTCAGTACTCTTTCCCATAACGGGATGGTGTGGTTGATCGACTTCATCTATCTTTAATTACTACAGCTCATCTACCATTTTGGGAAATCAGTACCAGTACACTTCCTCTCCACTCAGCCATCCTCTCACTTTTCAGGATTATGTTTAACAATCTGGACAGACCCCTCCTCGAACCGCCACCTTATCGTGGTGGAGGGGTATGCGTGTCCCAATGATCTTGGGAGCTATGTTGTCGGGGGCTTTATGCCCCTGGTAGGGGGCACCCAAGGCAAACAGGTCCTAGTTGAGGGAAGACACAAAGAGCGGTTCAGAAGACCTCTTATGATGAGTACAATGTTTGGAAAACATTTTCCCTCGCCCGGACGTGGCTCACCAGGGTCTCCCTCTGGAGCCAGGCCTGGAGGTGGGGCTCGATGGCCTGGAGGTCGGGGCTTCACCCAGTGAGTTGGGCGGTGGCCGAAGACAGGGGACTTGGTGGTCTGATCCTCGGCTGCAGAAGCTGGCTCTAGGGACGTGGAATGTCACCTCTCTGGTGGGGAAGGAGCCTGAGCTAGTGCATGAGGTTGAGAAGTTCCGGCTAGATATAGTTGGACTCACCTTGACGCACAGCTTGGACTCTGGAACCAGTCTCCTTGAGAGGGGCTGGACTCTCTTCTACTCTGGAGTTGCCATCGGTGAGAGGCGCTGAGCAGGTGTGGGCATACTTTATTGCCCCCCGGCTTGGGCCTTTACATTGGGGTTTACCCTGGTGGATGAGAGGGTGGCCTCCCTCCGCCTTCAGGATAGGGGAAGGGTCCTTAGTGTTGTCTGCGCTTATGTGCCAAACAGCAGTCTGGATTACCCACCCTTTTTGGGGTCTCTGGAGGGGGTGCTAGAAAGCGTCCCAGCTGGGGACTCCATCGTTCTGCTGGGGGACTTCAATGCTCATGTGGGCAATGACAGTAAGACCTGGAAGGGTGTGATTGGGATGAATGGCCCCCCAATCTGAACCAGAGTGGTGTCTTGTTATTGGACTTTTGTGCTTGTCACGGATTGTCCATAACAAACATCATGTTCAGGCATAAGGAAGTCCACATGTGCATCTGGCACCAGGACACCCTAGGCCACAGTTCGATGATCAACTTTGTGGTCATGTCGTCGGACTTGCGGCCACATGTCTTGGACACTCGGGTGAAGAGAGGGGCGGAGCTGTCAACTGATCATCACCTGGTGGTAAGTTGGCTTCATTGGTGGGGGAGGATGCCGGTCAGCCGTGGTAGACCCAAACGTATGGTCTACGTGACGGTCTGCTGGGAACATCTGGCAGAGTCAGGACAAGCTTCAACTCCCACCTCTGGGAAAGCTTTAACCACATTCCGGGGGAGGTGGGGGACATTGAGTCTGAATGGACTATGTTTCGCGCCTCCATTGGCGAGGCGGCTGACCGGAGCTGTGGCCGTAAGGTGGTCAGTGCCTGTCACGGTGGCATCCCGAGAACCTGTTAGTGGACACCGGCGTTGAGGGATGCCATCAAGCTGAAGAAGGAGTCCTACCGGGCCAGTGGGGCTCCGGAGACAGCTGATAGGTACCGGCAGGCCAAGTGGAATGCTTTGGTTGTTCCCGAGGCAAAAACTCGGGCATGGGAGGAGTCTGGTGAGGCCATGGAGAAAGACTTCCAGACGGCTTCGAGGAGATTCTGGTCACCATCCAGCGTCTCAGGAGGGGAAAGCAGTGCTCAGTCAACACAGTGTATAGTGGGGATGGTGCGCTGCTGACTTCAACTCGGGACGTTGTCGGTCGGTGGGGGGAATACTTCAAAGACCTCCTTAATTCCACCAGCATGCCTTCAGCTGAGGAAGCAGAGCCTGGGGACATAGAGGTGGACTCCTTCATCTCTGGGGCCAAGGTTGCCCGAGGTGGTCAAAAAGCTCCTTGGTGGCAGGGCTCCGGGGCTGAATGAGATCTGCCCGGAGTTCCTCAAGGCTCTGGATGTTGTAGACAGTCTAGGACTGTCTCCAGGACCCTTGGCAGGGTCCTGGAGAGTGCATGGGAGTTTGCCCAACCAGTCTACATGTGCTTTGTGGACCTGGAGAAGGCATTCGACCATGTCCCTCTGGGAGTCCTGTGGGGGGTACTCTGGGAGTATGGGGTATCAGATTCCCTGTTAAGGGCTGTCTGGTTCCTGTACAACCGGTGTCGGAGCTTGGTCCGCATTGCTGGCAGTAAGTCAGACCTGTTTCCGGTGAGAGTTAGACTCCGCCAGGGCTGCCCTTTGTCACCGATCCTCTTCATAACTTTTATGGACAGGATTTCTAGGTGCAGCTAGGGTGTTGAGGGGGTCCGGTTTAGTAGGCTCAGGACTGGGTCACTGCCTTTTGCAGATGACGTTGTCCTGTTGGCCTCATCAGGCTGCGACCTTCAGCTCTCACTGGATCGGTTCACAGCTGAGTGTGAAGCGGGTGGGATGAGGATCAGCACCTCCAAATCTGAGGCCATGGTCCTCAGCTGGAAAAGGGTGGAGTGCCCTCTCAGTGTTGGGAGTGAGGTCCTGCCCCAAGTGGAGGAGTTTCAGTATCTCGGGATTTTGTTCACAAGTGAGGGTAGAATGGAGTGGGAGATCGACAGGTGGATTGGGGCAGCATCCGCAGTGATTTGGGCTCTGCGTCGGCCCATCATGGTGAAGAAGGAGCTGAGCAAAAAGGCAAAGCTCTCAATTTACTGGTCGATCTACGTTCCCACCCTCACCTATGGTCACGAGCTGTGGGTAGTGACTGAAAGAACGAGGTCGTGAATACAAGCGGCCAAAATGAGTTTCCTCTGCAGGGTGTCTGGGCTCTCACTTAGAGATAGGGTTAGAAGCTCAGTCATCCGGGAGGGGCTCAGAGTAAAGCTGCTGCTCCTCCGCATCGAGAGGAGCCAGATGAGGTGGCTCGGGCATCTAATTAGGATGGCCCCTGGACGCCTCCCTGGTGAGTTGTTCTGGGCATGCCCCACCGAAAAGAGACCCCGGGGAAGACGCAGGACGTGCTGGAGAGACTATGTCTCTCGGCTGGCCTGGGAACGCCTTGGGATCCGCCCGGAAGAGCTGGAAGAAGTTGCCCGGGGTGAGGGAAGTCTGGGCATCCCTGCTGGAGCTGCTGCCCCCGCGACCCGACCTCGGATAAGCGGAAGAGAATGGATGGATGGAATCTGGACAGAAACTACACTGCCATTTCTCCTAAAGACCTCCAGGCCTCCACAGGTATATTAACTTAAGATGTACATATAGCTCAAATATTTTTCCACTGTTATTCTTTATTTTCCTAAACTGCTGCACATCTTTTGCAGCTCTGTCCCTTTTCTGCTCCTTAGTGTCCAGCTCATACAACTCATTGTACTCTCTACTCCATTTCTTGTGGTTAAAACACTTGGAATCTTTCTGCAATACACCTTACCCCTCTTCTATTTTTTTCAACTATTTTGCACACAGACACCTTCCTTCTCTTTATCATACCAGCTAGCTCTCCCATTATGAAATCATAAACTTGTTGCACAAATAAGGCATCTTTATCACAATGTGGACATGTTACACAGTCCTATTTCTTATCATTTGAAAATGTAGGGATATTAGATTTGCAAAGATTAAATGTATGGGTGAGTGAGTATTGATACTTGCATAGCAACCATGGTGTCAGGTTGTGCATGCTCATGGTCCAACACCATCACCCTCATCACTGGAGCACCTCAAGTGCCTTGCTTTACACACACTATACCCTGACTGCGTCACTTCCAGCAGCTCTAATTTCATTGTGAAGTTTGCTGATGACACTGTAGTGATGGGTCTCATTTTCAACATACAGTACTGCGCAAAAGTTTTAGGCAGGTGTGAAAAAATGCTGTAAACAAATAATGCTTTCAAAAATGGAATTGTTAATCATTCATTTTCATCAATCAACAAAATGCAGTGAATGAACAAAAGTCTAAATCAAATCAATATTTGTCCCAATCAATATGTGACCCCCCTTTGCCTTCAAAACAGCATCAATTCTTCTAGGTACACTTGCACACAGTTTTTGAAGGAACTCGGCTGGTAGGTTGTTCCAAACATGTCTGTGTTTCAACCTTCGTGTGACATTGATGATCATTAGCACCTGTTTGGTAAAATTGGTTGATCATACGCCTGACTATAATCCTACAAAATCCCTGGCTTTGTGCAAGTAAACCTATAAGAATTTATGCTGGTTTGAAGGCAAAAGGTAGTAACACCAAATATTGATATGAATTAGGTTTTCTTTTTGTTCGCTCACTTTACATTTTGTAAACTGATAAAAATAAACAATCATTATTTATATTTCTGAAAGCATTCTTTGTTTACAGCATTTTTTCACACCTGCCTAAAACTTTTGCACAGTACTGTATATGAGTAGGCCTACTCAGAGGAGATGAAGAATCTGGCAAGATGGTGTCAGACTAACTACCTCCAACTGAACGCTGACAAAACTAAAGAGCTGATTGTGGACTACAGCAGGAAGTAACACTGCTCCTACTCACCCCTTCACATCTAAGGTTCTGTAGTGGAAAGGGTGAGCAACATCAGATATTTTGGAGTTCAGCTTTCTGAAGATCTCACTTGACACATGAGCTCTCAGATCTCTAAGATGTACTGATGTGATGTACATCAGATGTACTGATGTGATGCATCAGTACATGCACTGGTACACATCCAAGATGGCGGCGCGGTAACACGCAGCGGCCGCTCCGGGGTCCAAACTTTGGTGCTAATGTCTGTTAAAAAAAGTCTTTCATCTGACTACTTTTTTAATCAGAAGACTTGCACATGAGCATCACAACTGTAAATGCTCTTAAATACAACCAACATACACTGCTGGAGCTCAGGAATCAGCCAGGATACAGTCTTCCAGCGACTCTCCAAAACTACGCTATGGAGCTCAGCGTGCTGCAAAGACCAGGCCTTCAGTCCCCGAGATTGCCTGTTGTACCTGGCCGACTGAGAGGACATCGAAAGCGGTGCGAGAGGAAACAGAAACGTAGCAAGCGTGCTGGGGTCCGGGCTCAGCTAAAGGGTAACACTAGCCGATCGGCTATCCCGTCTGTCCTCCTCGCCAATGTCTGCTCCCTGGATAATAAATTGGACTGCATACGACTTCAGCTGAACACCCAGCGTGAGTACAGAGACCGCTGTGTTTTTGTTTTTATGGAGACATGGCTCAGCGACAGCGTTCCGGACAACGCCATCCAACTTGCCGGACTCTCTGCATTTTGCTCGGACAGAAACACCGCTCTGTCCGGCAAGACTCGCGGAGGGGGACTGTGTGTTTACATCAACACACAATGGTGTACGAATGCTGTGCTGGTCTCTGCACAGTGCTCAACACTGCTGGAGGTCCTTACAGTCAGGTGGAGACCCAGGTGCTAACAGCGCGCTGGCTGAACATTATGGAGCTATCAGCGAGCTCCAAAAACTCCCATCCAGACATCCCATTGTTGCCGGAGATTTCAATCATGCAAATCTCAAGTCAGTTCTACCTAAATTTCACCAACATGTGGATTTTGCAACGAGGGGGGAAAACATGCTGGACTGTGTTTACACAAGCATGGCCGGCGCGTACAGAGCGGAGCCCCGACCCCACCTTGGACACTCAGACCACATCTCTGTTCTGCTGATCCCAGCGTACAGACCCATCATCAAGCATGTGAAGCCCACCCTGAAGCAGGTAAAGACCTGGCCCACAGGAGCCATCTCTGCTCTTCAGGACTGCTTTGAACACACCAACTGATTACACGTCGCTTCCAACTCCTTCAGCTTTCAATCAAACAAGAAACAATTGATATAGCACATACTCCTTTTGAGAGAATAAGCTCTCAAAGGACATTAACTAGAAACATGCATAGACATGTCCATCCTGTGATTTCAAGTTAAATTTGATACTTTCTTGAATACATACATTGCTATAAAACATCTTAAGACTGTAAATGTACCTGTTCATTACTTTTTAAACCATCACACAGCAAAGAGTGCAACTATGTAGTCAATTTTATTTATTAATGATACTCAAATTGCCCATTTTAATAATACCCATTCCAGGCTGAAACTCCATTCTAGAAAGCCATTCTACTACGTTTATCAATGCAAAATGCCTGCATTAGGACCAAGGGTAACCATAAGACCATTACATAGTTTGCAGACCTTTCACTGCTCAGATATCCAAATTAGTAGCCCTACATTAAGTGCTGCTGCTTTACTGTTTTTTTTTGTTTTTTTTTCCCTGTTATACACTTTAATTTTAATGATCTGTGCTTGAAAGTCGATTGGAAGGATTGGAATGTCCTGGACCAGTAGGTTGCCTTGAAGTACCTTGAAGAAGTTCCTGCTCCCTTGCCGCTGGACTTGGCTGAATTCACAGCAAAACCTAATGTAAACAGGAGAGAACAGGAATGGGCTGGAACGGATAGGACTGAAGACACTGAACCCTGAAATCAAATAGCCCTCTAACCAGGGGCATATGCCTGGGCCTAAAAGCATGGCCCCATGGCAAGGAACTGGGCCATGGAATGCCCCAGTGACTAAGTGAACACAGAACACACTGGATGAGACACAAGACTGGATAAGGGTGCAGACACAGGAGGAGACAATGGATGAGACATGGGACTGGACTGGGGAGTGGACACAAGTCTGGACACAGGATGAGACGAGGGATTGGAGTGAGAAGCAGACACAGGAATCACATCTTGACTAATCTGCTTTGATGACACAACTGAAGCAGGAAGTGGACACAGGGAAAGACTCAGGGAGAGCTGGCAGCAGAGCAGGGGATTTGACACAGTGAGATCTGTGAATAGACCCAGGGATTATGTTACCTCTTAAAAGAGTTTTTAATCCTGAACCTGACTGTCAACATCTATTTTATGGTTGGACATTCTGTCACAATGTGGCAGATTAGGCAGGATGTGAGCGTGGAGTCACAGTTTTATTGTCATAAACATTACACAAGCACACCACATGATCATAAACAACACAACACTCAGTACTCACAAGGATACCACAATGAGTCAGTCAGTCAGACATTTTCTGCCGCTTGTCCCAGGCAGGGTTGTGGGGATGCCACAATGACACATACGTAAAATAGTGACTGACATACGCAAACCATGTCAATCTTTTTAGCTGTTAAACTGACCACTGATGACTGTTTGAAATTATAAACGTGATGTTTCTTTGTATTTTGACATGCCACTGTCTTAAACGAGTGACTTAAGAAAATAGGCATGTAATTAGACCAATTTATTTTAATTGGTATGGTGTGCCCTGGGCATTTATGGGTCATAATTACTGTATTATTTCTGCTACCTATCAAGATTTAATGCAAAGTGCCTCATGCATCTAGATTCTGTTAAAGCAGATTAACTTCTCAGGGACAAACATAAGCATCCTTTAGTGATGTATAAAGAGCAAGTACAAAAATTTGAAAGCCAAAAACAAGAGTTTATTCTTGTTTCAAATGATGGATGGCATTGTTAGATTAAACCAGCTGTACCTGATTAGGCTATTAACATATAATATAATAAAGAGGCATTATAAATAAGAATACTCAGGAGAATTAAATTACAGCAACATATGAACTCAAAATAATCTTCATTTGAAGTTAACCCAAACATAAATGAGAACCTACTGAAGTCATGCATATTTAAGCACTCTGCAGTGGCTATAGACCAAATTTAGAGTAAGCAGACATAACATGACTCTCAAAACCCCAGAGCATCTATATTTCATACAGATGGATGTTTAGACTGGGACAGTATTCATATGGTAGATCATGCAGTGACATGGAATTTTGTGATGTAATGCTGAGATTGCTTTTTGGAAACTTTTGTTTTTGTAAGTCTGTGCAATAATATCTTATGCCAATAGTTCTTTTACCTATACATTGGGCATGTGTGATAAAAAAAAAAAAATCAAATCAGAGATTGGTAGCATGGCATTGTACTGATTGTCAAAACTGTTTTCAGTTGTACAAGAAAGCCTGTACAGTCTATGTATGCCTACAGTGTTGTCTTCAAGCTGACAACGTGACCAATTCTTTATCAATTTGACTAAAATATATTTTCATATGTTGTCTCATTTTCAAACATCATTGTCTATAAATAATCAAATCAAGTCAGTTTTATTTATATACCACTTTTTATAACTTTTTGTCACAAAGCAGCTTTACAGAATATGGGTTCGAGCCCCAAGTGAGTAAGCTGAGGATCACAGAGGCAAAACTCCCTAAAACTGGAGAAAGAAAACTTGGGAGAAACCAAGGCTCAAAAGAACTCATCCTCCTCTGGTAAACAAGGCAATTTCAATAACTGCCTCTTGCTGCACGTGTTTATGTGTATGGGTAAAATGCAGAGGTGTAATTTTGTTACATACTCGTTTCACAATGACATTTTCACTTTACTTTCACTTAATTAGAAAGGACAGGGTTTTACAAACATGAGAGCAGCCCAATATATGCACATTTTCCATAATAGGAAGATTAATTACTTAAAGCCTGACTAACAAGTAGGTTTTTACCCTGGACTTAAATACTGAGAGCATGTCTAAGTGCCAGACAGTCACTGGAAGACTTTTCCAGAGATAGGGGGCTTTGAATGAAAAGGCTTATCCTTCTGCTGTTGTTGTTTTCAAAATGAAAAAGTTGAGATGAGGTTGATCTGTAGAACTGACTGGGGAATAATAGCTTGCTTTCTATCTGAACACCTAGTGTAAGGATTATTTTGGCTATAATAATGAGTGAGCCCCATTATGTTTTGAATAAAATCCATAATATTGAGGATAGATGTAAATACTTTTTTCTAAAAATGAATATTGTATAAGTCACCAATTATTTTTACTTTATTTTTATATACTGCTGGGCTTGCTATAAAATCGCTGAACTCCTTTAGCAACTGTGAGGAGGTTGCCTATAATGAGGTAATGAGCGAAAAAATCTTTTTTGTATTTTGGTTAATTATTTTTAGAAAAGGGTTTCAAAAGAAGAGAAGTTTAGGGATGCAACCCAACCACTAGGGATGCACAAGCCAGTGTATTTCATGCCAGGCCCAACCCCGCATAAATGGGGAGGGTTATGTCAGGAAGGGCATCCGGTGTAAAACTTTATCAAATCAATATGCGGACAACGAAACAGAATTCCATACCGGACAGGTCGAGTCCCGGGTTAACAATGACCTCCACTGGTGCTGTTAGCCTACAGGGTGCTGGTGGAAATTGGACTATTGTTGGCCAAAGGAGAAGAAGAAGAAGAGGAGGAAGGCATGTCCAGAGGGAGGAGGAGAGAAAGAAAGAGAGGAGAGTGGAAGTGAAGGTAGGGACTTTGAATGTTGGCAGCATGACTGGTAAAGGTAGAGAATTAGCTGATATGATGGAGAGAAGGAAGGTTGACATTTTGTGTGTGCAAGAGACTAGATGGAAGGGTAGTAAGGCCAGGTGTATTGGAGGAGGGTTCAAATTGTTTTACCATGGTGTGGATAGAAGGAGGAATGGAGTAGGTGTTGTCCTGAAGGAAGAGTATGTGTAGAGTGTTTTGGAGGTGAAGAGGGTGTCACAGTCTGTCATGCCCGTGGTTCCGGTTGAGCACGACAGATGGCGCTCTGTTCTGAATGTGGTTCGAGCTGTGCTTGGCTGCACAGTCGTGGGTCATCAATGTGAACAGCAGTGGGCTGAGCACACAGCCCTGGGGAGCTCCTGTGCTCAGCGTGATGGTGTTGGAGTTGCTGCTACTGATCCTGACTGACTGGGGTCTCCCAGTCAGGAAGTCCAGGATCCAGGTACAGAGGGAAGTGTTCAGGCACAGCAGCCTCAGCTTCTCACTCAGATGCTGAGGGATGTGGTGCTGAATGGTGAACGGTAGTCGATGAACAACATTCTGACATAACTGTCCTTTCTCTCCAGATGAGAAAGGGCCAGGTGGAGGGTGGTGGAGATTGCATTGTCCGTTGAGTGATTGGGACAATACGCAAACTGCAGGGGGTCCAGTGAGGAGGGGATCTGAGACTTGATGTGCCTCCTGACCAGCCTCTTGAAGCACTTCATGATGATGGGTGTGAGTGCGACGGGACAATAGTCATTGAGGCAGGAGACAGATGATTTCTTTGGCACTGGGATGATGCTGGTGGTCTTGAAGCACCTTGGAACAATAGTGGTGCTCAGAGAGATGTTGAAGATGTCAGTGAGAACATCTGCCAGCTGTTCTGCACATGACCTTGAATATTGTCTGGACCAGCAGCTTTCCGTGGGTTGACTCTCAGTAGAGATCTTCTCAACTCGGCTGTGGTCAGACAGAGAACTTGGTCGTTCGGAAGAGGGGTGGTCTTCCTCATTATCATGTTGTTCACTGCATCAAACCGTGCATAGAAGCGGTTCAGCGCATCTGGGAGGGAGGAGTCACCGTCACAGGCAGGTGGAGATGTCCTGTAGTTGGTGAGGGCCTGGATGCCCCGCCACATGCGCCGTGTGTCACTGGTGTTTCTGAAGTGGCCATGGATTCTTTGTGCATGAGCTCGCTTTGCTGCTCTGATAGCCCGAGACAGGTGCGCCCTTGCTGTTATTAGGGCGGCCTCGTCCCCTGACTTGAAGGCCTTGTCCCGGGTTCTCAAGTGTCTGCGCACCTCCGCGGTCATCCATGGCTTCTGGCTGGGTCGTGTGATGATGAACTTGGAGACAGTAACATCCTCAATGCACTTGCTGATGTAGCCAGTCACTGAAGCTGTGTACTCCTCCAGGTTGATGGAGTCACCGTAGGTTGCACCCAATCGGTGTGTTCAAAGCAGTCCTAAAGAGCAGAGATAGCTCCTGTGGGCCAGGTCTTTACCTGCTTTAGGGTGGGCCTCACATGCCTGACGATGGGTCTGTACGCTGGGATCAGCAGAACAGAGATGTGGTCTGAGTGTCCGAGGTGTGGGCGGGGCGCCGCTCTATACACGCCAGCCATGTTTGTGTAAACACAGTCCAGCATGTTTTCCCCCCTCGTTGCAAAGTCCATGTTGATGAAATTTAGGGAGGACTGACATGCAGAACATTTGCATGGTTGAAATCTCCAGCAACAACAAACAGTCCGTCCGGATGGGAGTTTTGGAGCTTGCTGATCGCTCCATAAAGTTCAGCCAGCGTGCTGTTATAATTAGCGCTGTTAGCGCTAGCGCTGGCTGGGATGTAGACCGCTGTAATAAACACTGTAGAGAACTCCCTGGGCAGATAAAACGGTCTGCACACCATTGTGTGTTTACGTAAACACACAGCCCCCCTCCGTGAGTCTTGCCGGTCAGAGCGGTGTTACTGTCCGAGTGAAACACGGAGAGTCCAGCGAGCTGGATTGCGGTGTCCGGAACGCTGTCGCTGAGCCATGTCTCTGTAAAAACAAAACAGCAGTCTCTGTACTCACGCTGGGTGTTCAGCTGGAGTCGTATACAGTCCAACTTATTATCCAGGTTCCACTTCTGATGTCCTCTCTGTCAGCCAGGTACAACAGGCGATCTCGGGGACTAAAGGCACGCCGAACTCCCATAGCGTTGTTCGGAGAGTCGCTGGAAGACTGTATCCTGACTGATTCCTGAGCTTCAGCAGTGTTTGGTGGTTATATTTAAGAGCATTCACAGTTGTGATGCTCATGTGCAAGTCTTATGATGAAAAGTAGTCAGATGAAAGACTTTTTTACAGACTTTAGCACCAAAGTTTGGACCCCGGAGTGGCCGCTGCGTGTTACCACGCCGCCATCATGGATCACGAATGAAGAAAATGAGAGCGAGATAAGATTGGATGATGTGACGATAGTGAACCAGGAAGTGCAGCAAATAAGCAAGATGGAAGTAATGCGATGCAGCGATGAAGTGAATGAAGAATGGAAAGGCCGTTGGACAGGATGACATACCAGTGGAAGCATGGAGGTGTTTAGGGGAGATGGCAGTTGAGTTTTTTACCAGATTGTTTAACAGAATCTTGGAAATTGAGAGGATGCCTGAGGAGTGGAGATGAAGTGTACTGGTACCGATCTTCAAGAATAAGGATGATGCACAGAGCTGTAGTAACTATAGAGGGATAAAGTTGATCAGCCACAGCATGAAGTTATGGGAAAGAGTAGTGGAAGCTTGGTTAAGAAAAGAGGTGAGGATTAGTGAACAACAGTATGGTTTTATGCAGAGAAAGAGCACTACAGATGCAATGTTTGCTCTGAGGATGTTGATGGAGAAGGTCAGAAGGAGTTGCATTGTGCCCTTGTGGACTTGGAGAAAGCGTATGACAGGGTGCCTAGAGAGGATATGTATGATGGATGTAACAGTGGTGAGATCTGTAGTGGGAGTGATGTATGCATTTAAGGTAGAGGTTGGATTACATCAAGGATCAGCGCTGAGCCCATTCCTGTTTGCAATAGTAATTGACAGGTTGACGGATGAGGCTAGGCAGGAGTCTCCATGGAGGATGATGTTTGGTGATGATACTGTGATCTGCAGTGAGAGTAGTGAGCAGCTTGAGGAGAGCCTGGAGAGATGGAGATCTGCTCAAGAGAGGAGAGGAATGAAAGTGAGTAGGGCAAAGGCAGAATACATGAGTGTGAATGAAAGGGAGGAAAGTGGAGTGGTTAGGATGCAGGGAATAGAGGTGACAAAGGTGGAGGAGTTTAAATACTTGGGATCAGCAGTTCAGTGTAACGGCAAGTGTGGAAGAGGGGTGAAGAAGAGAGCGCAGGCAAGTTGGAATGGGTGGAGAAGAGTGGTTGGAGTGATTTGTGACAGACGGATACGAACAAGAGTAAAAGGGAACGTTTACAGGACCGTAGTGAGACCAGCTATATTGTATGGATTGGAGACAGTGGCACTGACGAAAAACAGGAGGGAGAGCTGGAGGTGTCAGAGATAAAGATGTTAAGATTTTCATTGGGTGTGACGAGGATGGACAGGATTAGAAGTGAGTAATTTAGAGGGACAGCTCAGGTTAGACGTTTTAGAGACAAAGTTAGAGAAGCAAATTTCTCATTCTCCTCCCTCTGCACATGCTTTCCTCCTCTTCTTCTTCTTCTTCTTCTCCTTTGGCCAACAGTAGTCCAGTTTCCATCAGCATCCAGTAGGCTAACCCAGGCCTCATCTGATCCGCAATGGAATTCTGTTTTGTTGTCCGCATATTGATTTGGCAAAATTTTTTCACAGGATGCACTTCCTGACATAACTCTCCCCATTTATCTGGGCTTGGAACTGGCACGAAGAAATACACTGGCTTGTGCATCCCTAGTGGCTGGGATTTTTGATTGCATACATTAATCACACAAATGGTCAAAATATGATACTATTAGTCAATAACCTCAACATGTTCTTGGTAAAAATGTACAGGTTTTTTTCATCGCTTGAGTTAAGCTTGAATTATTAGTGTATATGAAACATCTTGGCAATAACTTATCATATCAAGCTCACACAGCAAAGCATAGCAGTGTATCAGGCAATGCTCTATCTGCAGGTTCTGTTCATGTTCTTGGGACAGCGGTGGCCAAATGGTTAGGAACTGGGCCCCATGATTGGAAGGTATGGGGTTGAATCCCAGACCAGTAGGTAACCTTGAGCAAAGTACCATCCCCATCAATACTCCCCAGGTGCTGAATGTATGCCTGCTCTGCTGTGCTGTGTATTCACAAAGAAAGTAGTCACTTTCAATTGATGGTCAGCCATCGCAAATTTTTAAACAGGCTTAAATTTACACAGATACGTTTTCTCATTCTCCTGTACATAAGCACAATTGGTAATTCCCTTGTCCAAAGCAGCCCAGTTTCTTCACAGCATTTGGGCAGTATTAACCTTAGGCTACCATATTTCCACTCACCTCCCAGCTAGTTGAGCGATACACATAATTCTGTTAATCATCCAATCATCCATCCATTCATTCATTATCTGCCGCTTGTCCCAAACGGGGTCGCGGGGGAGTGCCGGTGTCCAACCCAGCGCACACAGGGCGAGGACGAGGGACGCACCCTGGACAGGTCGCCAGCCCATCACAGGGAGGAGCGGGACAGGGACGGCACCTTGCTCAAGGGTACCTCAGGGCAACCTATTGGGAAGGGGTTTGAACCCCCAATCCTCCGATCATAGGGCCAACGCCCTAACCACTAGGCCACCGCTGCCCCCTTCTGTTAATCAGTACCTAAAAATTCCCCATCTGTTTGATTGCTTCACTAATAAAGGGAGGGCCATTATTGTTTTTATTGTTCTGATAGCTCCAGTGTTTGTTTTAGAAGTAGGATTACATCCAAAAAAGCTGAAACTTTGCCATAATGTAAATGTCAAATTTTTAAAATTTGCAGTAATGCCAAAAACCCCCAAATCCCAAACTAGCCAGAAGTACCTAGCTGTCAATAAAGATGGTAACGGTTTTGCCTTCAGTCAATTTATAAGCTCAAGTTAGAGTAACACGTTCAGCTGCCAGTGCAGAGAAGAAATGAGTGAGAAAGCTTGAGTATAGGACACCATGTCCTGTCACCACGGCATATCCTACTCAGTTCCATCCATGGTCATCCCTGAAAGCACATGTGTCTACAAAAAGAGCTAAATCAGGGTAATCAAAGGAGCCTTAGTTAGGTCAGGTCATGGTGCATTTAGCAGACAATTTTTATCCAGAGCGACTTAGATGTCCTAATTACAGGGACAGTCCTGGAGCAATTCAGGGTTAAGGGTCTTGCTCAGGGACCCAGTGGTGGTAGTGCCAGAGTTGGGATTCAAACCTGGGACCTCTTGAGCCATAGGTCCATAGGCAAGTATCCTAAAGTGAGATAACTAACAATGTCCCTAGAAGCCATCACAGCCTTTTCTGCTGCAGCTATAGCGCACAGGCATCTGAGTGGGCCAGCAGCCGTAGGATATAATTTAGCAGAGAAGTAGACCATTCTTTGTAATGTGTCTCTGTGGTTCTGCAACAACTCAGAAGTTATACACCCTTGACATTCAACAACAGTTTAAGTGAAGTGTCTAGTGGGGTTTGGATGGAGTAAAAAGTGAAGGTGTTTTTTAGGGCTAGTTTAGAGCAACAAAATCCTGCTCAGCTTCAGGTGTCTAGACTGCCTTGTCAGAAGGGATGCATCCCTTACCATGAAACAGCCTGCAGTGGAGCTTCCAGAATGGCATAATTTGGAATAAATGCTCTACAGTTAGAACACATTCCTAAGAAAGACAGAACTTGCTTCTTGTTTACTGGCCTAGGAATGTTCTGAATAGCCGCAATGAGCTTGGGAGATAACATTTTAACCTAGGGTAAAAAAAAAATAAAAATTGCTTGCTGGGAACTCACTTGTGCTACATACCAGTGTTCAGACCAATGCAAGAACAACATACTTACTCTCTGCATACCATTGTACCTTTTTGATTTATAGATTGGGTCAAGGCCTTCATGTACATCTGAGATGCAATAAAGAGAGTCCTGAGCCATGAAATCTCTTCCTTTATGTAAGAGGGTTATAACAAGGTTAGCAACTCCTCCCAGACTTGTGTGAACTTGTTGCAATGTGTCTAGAGACTAGGGTGAAGGTTGTAGAACAGGGTCATCTTCAGGTTCTCTAAGAATGAGTTGGTGGCGGCAGTGGAGGGGCACTGAGAGACTGCGGACAATTATGCACTCTTGGACTGAAGGTTGCCTTTGGCATCACTTTTTGCTTGATCTTGCATTAATAGGGTAAGCTCTTGAAAGGCTGTGCTTTAACTGTGTTCATGCAAATTTCATATTTTTAAGTGTATACTTTAGGATTATAGTTTAGTCTAGCACTGCTATATTATAGGAATAAACATAGGAAAAATAATAGACTGCTTCATCTTCTAGAAGATTCAATTACATTTTATGCTGAAGGCAAAATTGCTTTCAAGGCATCAAAAAGAGACTGGGTTACGTAAAGTGAGCTACATTATTTATTAAAGGTGACACAAATTGCCACACACAATAGTTAGCCTTGAGGGCGGACTAGAACGAGTGTTGTGGACGATGGCAGCCATTATCGAGGAGACATTGCAGCTAATAAAGACCTGGGAGATGAGGGCGTGAGCATGTGTTGCTTCTACGGACCTCTGTGAGTGACTGGAAGGTGAGGAGTGGCTGCAACGGACACCGTGGAGCTCAAGCAACGTTTGACGTGGCTGATGTCACATATCCCGCTCATAAAACATCTTGGGGCCTGAGTTGCGCACGGACTGGTACAAGTTTCTTTTTCAGAGGCTGGTTTCCATAGCCATGAAGACAAAGTGGTACCTGGATGTACTAAGCCACATGTCTTTTTCCTTTCCTGCTCCAGAAGGCGGGACTTCGGCGACAACTTCTGCCTGCGTCACGAAAGGCGGGACAGCTATGCTGGTTCACAAGCCAAGCACAACTAACCACTCTGCAAGGGCCACTGAGACTGCACTGAGGACAGCAGTACTTCCAAAAAGTAAGGAAAGTAAAATTGAGACTCCTTCGAATAAAAATTTCAGGAAGAAGGCAGAGACTGAGCAGCTAGTGTGAAAGATTAAATATTCAATGGACTGAGATCCAAAGTTCAGAGAATTGAATAGACTCTACAGGAGTTTGAGACTGAATGGCTGTCGTTTCTGGATGAAGATAGACAAGCCATGAATGTTCTCGCTGGGCAGCTCTAAGGAATGGAGAAAGAATTAGATGCCTTAGTAAGTAGCGGCCAGTTAGAACTAATTTCAACCACAGTTCAAGCCAAAGAAATTGAGAATGCTGATCTGAGGCAATTCTTGCAGGAAAAGAAACAAGGTGTCAGAAATTGGAAGAAAAGAGAAAGTAGTGACACTTGAAGACGAGTTGGTTTTTCTCCAAGTCGCATTTAGAGAGTTGCAAGAAAGCAACAAGTCTGAGATGTGTTCTGGTAAGGAACTAGAAGTAAAGCAAGCCAAATGTCTGGAGTCTGACAAAAAGAGTAAGGAGAAGGATGAACAGAATACTTTGTTAACTGAAAGCATTAACAGTGTCCAAGAAATAACCCTAACCCTAGAACTAATAGCCAGATCAGAGAATCTCAGTCAGGCCAACGTGAGGCACAGTACACTTCTCTCTGAAGTTCAACAAAGAGATAACCAGATCAGGTGCATGAACAATCATATCAACAAGCAGCAGAGAGAGAAATCTGTCTTGGAACAGAGATTAGAGGAGGTGAGAG
This sequence comes from Hepsetus odoe, assembly GCA_017165825.1. Classification (NCBI taxonomy): domain Eukaryota; kingdom Metazoa; phylum Chordata; class Actinopteri; order Characiformes; family Hepsetidae; genus Hepsetus; species Hepsetus odoe. The sequence goes on from CM029377.1 coordinate 24,465,256, forward strand.
GTGAGCTACTTGAAGAACAAACACAGCACAAGAAACTGCAGAGGGAGTGGATGGCAGAGACAGAAGCACTTCAACAACAGGTTGCTGCAATATCTGCTCCCGTGATGATGACGTTTTGATGACTCTGGAGGCTTTTGTACTCGGTTACCGAGGCTTCCACATTTTGCACTTTACTCTACCCCATCTACCAGCTGTTCCTCACACCGCCATCCTCACAAACAGCTCAACAAAAAGGACCTTTTTAAAAGCAGGTTCCACAAGCTTTTTATTTTTAAAGACATGTTTTGCTGTGAAGGGAAATGAGGTCAATTGAGTCCTTAAAATGTTATCATTAATTGATGGGTGGGAGTATTTTTTCCCTTCCATATGGCTGTGTACTCATGAAGGCAAAAAAATGGTTTGAAAATAGATGCTAAGACATGATACTTCTATTCTGCCTCAAACTCAATGAAATAACCCTCACCAATGCACACCCACAAACATGCACACAAATTCTGTGTGGGTTTAAGGTCTCACAATTGGTTTTATGTTTAGGCAAAGACAGCAATAGTAACCATGGAAATGTGGGAGTGACCAAAAATGTATTAACACTGCCTTTATGATAACTGCTGTTTGTTGCCATAAATCTTCATATATGTTTGTGTAGTTTTATGTTTAGTATCTTGAAATTCACTAGACAAGGTTTAGGAAGCCTTACAAATACAGGTCTTAATTGAAGTAGGAAGTTTGGTAATATTACATTTCAGAACGCCAGCATTTTGAAGATGTCATCTACAAAAGCTTTTTATGACATTTAATATTAACCTACACAGACATACAGTACTGTGCAAAAGGTTTAGGCAGGTGTGGAAAAAATGCTGTAAACAAAGAATGCTTTCAGAAATATAAATAATGATTATTTTTATCAATTTACAAAATGCAAAGTGAGCGAACAAAAGAAAAATCTAAATCAAATCAATATTTGGTGTTACTACCTTTTGCCTTCAAACCAGCATCAATTCTGATAGGTACACTTGCACAAAGTCAGGGATTTTGTAGGATTATAGTCGGTGTATGATCAACCAATTTTACCAAACAGGTGCTAATGATCATCAATGTCACATGTAGGTTGAAACACAGTCATGTTTGGAACAACCTACCAGCTGAGTTCCTTCAGTGTCACGGTTGAGTTTCGTTTTGGGCACGGTAGAGGGCGCTCTGTTTTGACTGAGCACACCTGACCTCATGAAGGCGCAGGTGTGCTTCATTGGGGCTGCTATTTAAGCCCTGATGTGTCAGAACAGCGCACGGTTCATGGCCTGTGAGCATGGCCAGTGATTGTAAGGGAGACTGCTGTGCTCCTAAGGGGAAGTCTCAAGGCACCAATGACCAGCACATGTCGGTGAGGGTCTGCTCTGAAGGCCCTATGGACTGCCAGAATCACTCGGAGGAGTGGAGGGCTCTGGGAGTGAGCACAGACAGAGACCAAATCAGAGATCACGTATCCAGTTTATGGTCTGTACTTCCCTGAGGAGAAGCAGGAGTGGAGGTGGCTTCCCACCGCTGCTCTGCTATCATGGCAGTCTCCTATGCCAAGTGGGAGAGGCTGCCCTTATGACCATGGGGTCCCACAATGGACTGAGACTTTGGGATACACCTCACCACCGCCAGCAGCCCTGGATGTGGCGGCGGCTGGTCAGGGGCCCCTTTTGGTTAAAGTTTTGTTTTGTGGACCTGGCCATGTGTCCCATAAGGGGGCTGTTTGTTTATGAAGGTATTTTGTTCTTGGCCTCCCCACAGAGGTTCAGCTCAGAGTGAGGCTATGTTTTAGCACCCTGGGAGTTGCGCCTTTTGGGGGTGGGGTTCTGTCATGGTTGAGTTTTGTTTTGGGCACGGAAGAGGGTGCTCTGTTCTGACTGAGCACACCTGAGCTCATGAAGGCACAGGTGTGCTTCACTGGGGCTGCTATTTAAGCCCAGATGAGTCAGAACAGAGCACGGTTTATTCACGAGGCGAAGCCTCATGTTAATGGTGGTTTTTGGTAACTTGTTTAAGTCAGACTGCAGTTCCTTGCGTTTTGGTTTGATTAGAAATGCAGTGCTTGGATCTTGTTTTTGTTGATATGAGTAATAAACTTATGTTCCGAACTCCTGGCTCTGCACTGATTTCCTTCCCGCACCCCGCCACCATTACATTCAAAAACTGTGGGCAAGTGTACCTAAAAGAATTGATGCTGTTGTGAAGGCAAAGGGTGGTCATACCAAATATTGATTTGATTTTGATATCTCTTTTGTTAATTCACAGCATTTTGTTGATTGATGAAAATAAATGATTAACACTTCCACTTTTGAAAGCATCCTTTGTTTACAGCATTTTTTCACACCTGCCTAAAACTTTTGCACTGTACTGTATTGCCTTATTTCAAAATTAGATGGGTGAAAATGAAGAAAGGAACAAAGGGCTTGCCAGAATAGTTCTTAATAAAAATGAATGTAGGCTTAAATCAGTTGTCAAAAAGTTCTTATATCTGATGTCCCCTTATGAAAATTAGTGTTATTAAAGTTCCTTTAATCGTAGAGAACAAAAAGTGGTTGTTCTGTTACATTTCTCCATGGAAGATATTTGTCACCCTTAAGTTTAAAACTGTTAATGTTACATGGTGGTGGGAATGACTGGTCATAATTGCGGAGTCGGGATTATGAAAAGTGAAAGTGACAACTTGTCAGTGTGAAACACAACCTACCACACAATAAACTACAATGAAATGCAGCCTCTGCATTTAACCCTCACACACAAAGACTCAGTCTTGAACTGCAAAATAGTGAAAGGGGAGAGTGTAGCTAAACAGCATAGGATGGTGGTCTGTAGAATGACCTTGGAGGTCAAGAAGAGGAGGAAAGTGAGGGCAGTGTTGAGGATCAAGTGGTGGAAGCAGAAGAAGGAGGACTGCAAGGTGGAATTAAGGCAGGAGTTAACACAGACACTGGTAACAAAGCTACTGGATTTCTGGGAAACTGCTGCAGAAGTGGTAAGGCAGACAGCTAGAAATGTACTTGGTGTGACATCTGGAATGAAGGAGAATAAGGAAACCTGGTGGTGGAACCGACAAGTCCAGGAGTGTATACAAAAGAAGAGGGAGGCAAAGAAGTGGGACACTCAGAGAAATGAAGAAAGAAGACAGGAGTACAAGGACATGAACCACCGGGTGAAGAAAGCAGTGGCAAAGGCCAAAGATAAGGTGTTTGATGAATTGTATGAGAGATTGGACAGGACAGTAAGAAGACAGAGAGACAGAGCTGGGAATGTGCAGCAGGTCTGGACGTTAAAGGACAGAAACAGAAACATACTCACAGGTGAACAGAGCGTGTTGAGTAGACGGAAGGAGTACTGTGAGGGGCTGATGAATGAAGAAAATGAGAGAGAGAGAAGATTGGATGATGTGAGGAAAGTGAACCAGGATGTGCAGCAAATAAGCAAGATGGAAGTAAGGGCAGTGATAGAGTATGAAGAATGGAAAGGCAATTTGAACAAGATGGCATACCAGTGAAGTGCAGAGAAGGTCAGAAGTAGTTGCATTGTGCCTTTGTGGACTTGGAGAAAGCCTATGACAGAGTGCCTAGAGAGGAGTTGTGGTTTTGTATGAGGAGGTCAGGAGTGGCAAAGAAGTATGTGAGAGTAGTTCAGGATATGTATGATGGCAGTGATGGCAGACGGATGCATTTAAGATAGAGGTTGGATTACATCAAGGATCTGCACTGAGCCCATTCTTGTTTGCAATAGTAATGGACAGGTTGACGGATGAGGTTAGACAGGAGTCTCTGTGGACGATTAGGTTTGCTGATATCATGATCTGCAGTGAGAGTAGGGATCAGCTTGAGGAGAACCTGGAGAGATGGAGATGTGCTCTAGAGAGGAGAGGAATGAAAGTGAGTAGGGCAAAGACAGAATACATGAGTGTGAATGAAAGGGAGGAAAGTGGAATGGTTGGGATGCAGGGAATGGAGGTAACAAAGGTGGAGGAGTTTAAATACTAGGGGTCAACAGTTCAGAGTAATGGCAAGTGTGGAAGAGAGGTGAAGAAGAGAGTGCAGGCAGGTTGGAATGGGTGGAGTAGAGTGCCTGGAGTGATTTGTGACAGACGGCAGCAAGTGTAAAAAGGAAGGTTTACAGGACAGTAGTGAGACCAGCTATGTTGTATGGGTTGGAGATGGTGGCACAGACAAAAACACAGGAGGCAGATGCCCAGACAGGATTAGAGGGACAGTTCAGATGTTTTGGAGACAAAGTTAGAGAAGCAAGGTTGCATTGGTTTGGACATTTTCAGAGGAGAGATTTGCGACACTTAGCAGACACTCTTATCCAGAGCGACTTCCATATCCTAATTACAGGGACAGTCCCCCCCTGAGCAATCAGGATGAAGGGTCTTGCTCAAGGGCCCAGTGATGGTAGTGCCAGAGGTGGGATTCGAACCTGGGACCTCTTGAGCCATATAGGCAAGTATCCTACCACTAGACCACCGCCACCCTATGATGAGGATTATATTGGAAGGAGGATGTTGAAGATGGAGCTGCCAGGATAGAGGAAATGAGGAAGACCAAAGAGGAGGTTCATGGACGTGTTGAGAGGACATTCAGGTGGTTGGTTTCAAGGAAGAATATGCAGAGGTCTGGAAGAAATGGAGATGGTTGATCCACTCTGGCAACCCCTAAATGGAAGAAAGAGAAAGAAGAGAAAGAGAAAGAAGAAGAAGGAGGAGGCATTAACTACACACAGTACTCACATAACACTCATGAAACAAGGCCATTGACTCACTTAGACTCACCTGGCGACATGACAAGGCACCAGATGTGCCCAGTCAGGACAGAGAAACATGACAGAAGCTGGGGCTGGCACAACTCCTGGGGCCACACATTCATCCCATTGCCAAGAGCTGGCCCAGAGGGGAGACCTAAGAAGCCAAAACAAAACCTCAAACTGACAAATTGGGGGGTGGGGTTGGGGGTGACCCATTGGGGGGTGGGGTTGGGGGCTGTTAGTAACTACCACGGTCAGACAAGGAACAGGTCTGGGCTACAGGATGGTGAGAGGACTGGGCTATGGAATAACCAAGATACTGGGGAATTAACAAGAAATTAGACTGGGGAATGGCAGCCTCACTTCTGTGCTTGTGTCTCTTGCTGTCGACACTGAGTTCTACTCCGAGTCCTGCCACTCCAGCCCCTGCTGGAGGTCTCAAAATAGCTAGCCACTAGTGCAGGGGTATGCAAACTTTTTGGCTCAGGGGCCACATTGACTTTTAGAATTTGACAGATGGGCCGGGCCAGCACCAGATGCATACATATCAAACATAAACATTAAGAAGGCATTATAGTGTTAATACTTACATTCACTTTTTGTGGGAACATATCACCCTTTTTTGTCAGTGCATCGAAATCTGGTGTTAGTTTTGTTGTGGAAATTCTCAGAACAGATCTGAGGTGTTCATCACTCAGTTGGGATCTTTGGGGTGCTTTGTTGTTGTTCCTCACAATAAAAGTCTGTTCACACACATACGTAGAGCCAAACAACACCAGCATCCTCTGTGCCATCTTCTGGATGTTTGGAAATTTGGCTGCACTTAATGATGCATAAAACTCATTCAGTTTAAGAGAGTTGAACTTCTCTTTTAACACCGTGTCACATTGGAGATCAATCAGTTCCAACTGCAACTCTTGTGGTGCTGTTTCAGGGTCTTGTGTGAAGGGACATGACACCAGCTGAAGTGACTTTTCAATTTTCACAAAATCAGAGAACCGACGGCAGAATCCTGTATTTATTCACATGTCGAGGGGCCTCTTTCAGCATAGCTAGTGTGGGGAAATGAGCGAATGACTTGTTTGACATTTGTTTTGAGAATAAAGATAGCTTGGTTTTAAAGGCCCTGACATTTGTGTACATTTCATGCACAAACTGGTCTTTCCCTTATAGCTTCCTGTTCAGCTCATTCATGTGCAAAAGCTAAATCACAAAGCCAATCTGTGTCACTCAACTCAGGAAAATAGCCATCTTTCTCAAGTAGCTTTCCTGTCTGAGATCCTACACTCGTTGACATGCTTTCCCCAAACTTAACCAGTGGACATTGGAGTGGTAAAGCAAGTCCTGGTGATCAGCATCAATTTCTTCAAGAAAGAACTGGAAGGACCCAGGTTGAAAGTGAAGGATTTTTTAGGAGCTCCTCGTTTTAAGGGCTCTGGCTCAGAGGCTTGATGGAGAGGCAGACAGCGGTCATGTTGTTCTTGGGCAACTGATAATGCTGAAGTCCCCTAGCTCTAATAAAGTTAATGCATTTCACAACTGTCTTCACTACGTGATCAAGCTGCAATAGGGATTTATACAGCGCTTCCTGTTGGATTATGCAATGTAAAAAAATTACCTCCTGCTCAGGGTTATCCTCTTTCACCCTCTCCTGGATTCTTTTGAGCAATCCGGCTTTTTTTTTCCTTTGGTGACGTTGGCGAGCGTACTCCAAGGTAGCTTATGCCTCTTGATGACCTCCGACACGCTGTCATACAAGTCCTCTCCCCGCGTTTTCCCCTTTAGGGATTCCATGGCCAAAAACTCCTCCGTTATCTCAAAATTGTCATTAATCCCTCTGATAAAAATTAAAAGCTGAACCTTTATGTCATTACTTTCGTCCAGTGCCAAGGAATATAATGTAAATGACTCTGCTTTCTTGTTTAGCTTGCTAGCTAAGTCTCCATCAATTAGCTCAACACGGCGAGTCACTGTCCTGCGTGATAAGCAAATTTTTTCAAATTTGTTCAAACTTGGCCATGGCCATAAGCACAAGATTTCAAGAACTCTGGAGAGGAAAATAGTCAGAGATGTCAGGCAGGAGCCCTGGACATCTATCAAGATGATTGTTGCTGACCTGGCCTCTTCTGGAGTTGATGTTTCAAGGAACACAGTTGTGAGGGCTCTTCATCGCGGTGGGCTTCAGGGTCATCGTCCCAAAAGAACCCCTTTACTCAAAGAGCGGCACATCACAGCCCGACTGAGGTTTGCCCGTGAACATTTGAAAGGTAAAGATGAGTTTTGGAAGTCTGTGCTTTGGTCTGATGAGACTAAATTGGAACTGTTTGGGCACATGGATGTTGCTTATGTTTGGCAAAGAAAAGGAGAGACCTTCAACCTTAGGAACACAGTTCCCACATTTAAACATGGTGGTGGGAGCATCATGCTCAGGCACAGGGAGCCTTGTTCGGGTGTATGGCATCATGAAAAATGAAAATTATGTTGACATTTTGAGGGAGAATATGCAGAAATCTGCTTGTAGTCTAGGCTTAGGTCGTCACTGGGTCTTCCAACAAGACAATGACCCAAAGCATACATCGAAATTAGTCCAACAGTTCCTTCAGGATACCAAAACCAAGATCCTGGAGTGGCCCGCACAGAGGCCAGACTTCAATCCTATTGAGAATCTGTCTGTCTCTCTTCAAAACTCATTTAAGAAAATATCTGTTTAGTCTATGCTATTCCACTTTTCCCCATTCTTGATTTATTTTTCTATGTTGTCTTTCAGGCTTAGCTCTTAAAATTCTGCTGTTGCATCTATTTTGTTTTATTTTTGGCTTGTAAAGTAACTTTGGGTTTGAGAAAGGAGCTATATAAATAAAATGTATTATTAAACATGTTGTTATTATTATTATTCTTTCGGCTGCTCCTGTTTAGGTGTTGCCACAGCGAATCATCCCTTTCCATTTCTTCTGGTCCTCTGCATCTTCCTCCTTCAAACCGTCCACTTGCATGCCCTCTCTCACCATGTCCTTAAACCTCCTCTTTGGTCTTCCACTTTTCCTCTTTCCTGGCAGCTCCATCTTTAACATTCTTCTAATAATAATAATATTTTTTATTTATATAGCGCCTTTCTCAAACCCAAGGTCACTTTACAGAGCAAGAGTTAAAAAAAAAAAAAAAGTAACTAAAACAGTTAATACAAACACAAAGTCAAACAGCAGAATAAGGAAATTAAGAACTGGGAGAGTTGGAATAGCACATACTGAATAGATATGTTTTTAACTGTGTTTTAAAGAGGGACAGAGAGGACATTAAGCACAGGTTTTGAGGGAGGGAATTCCAGAGTTTAGGGGCAGCAACACTAAATGATCTCCCACCCATGGAAGCTAAGCTGAATTTAGGAACTGAGAGTAACCCTGTGCCGGAGGATCGCAGTGAACGGGTGGGAGTGTATGAATGGAGTAAATCAGTGAGGTATGAAGAAGCAGATCCATGAAGGGCTTTAAACGTAATCAGAAGCAGCTTGTACTGAATACGACACGATATGGGCAGCCAGTGAAGTTTGTGGAGAATGGGGGTGATATGTTCAGATTTTTTGGAGAACGTGAGAACACGAGCTGCAGAGTTCTTGCACGTACTGGAGCCTGGCTAATGTTCCAGTTGGGAGACCAAAGAGTAGATCATTACAGTAATCGAGACGGGAAGTTATAAAAGCATGAACAAGTATTTCTGCATCCTTCAATGAAAGAGATGAGCGGGGCGTGAGATGTTTCTGAGGTGAAAGAAAGCATTTTTCACAACTGTATTAATGTGAGATTGAAATTACAGAGTGGAATCGAATATAACGCCTAAATTCCGGACAGTGGGTGAAGGTGTAACAAGAGCATTTTCAATGGATAAACTGAAATTTTGGAGTTTAGTGATGAGAAATTTGGAGCCAATTAATAAAAGTTCTGTTTTGTCAGTGTTGAGCTTGAGAAAGTGAGAGGTGAGCCATAGTTTTACGTCATGAATACAAGCTGTGAGGGAAGGGGGCGGAGCAACTGAATTAGAGGTGGTAAGGTAGATTTGGGTATTGTCAGCATAGCAGTGAAAACTGAGGCCATGGTTTCTAATAATATGACCGAGAGGGAGAATATAAATTATGAATAATAAAGGTCCAAGAACAGGTCCCTGAGGGACACCCTGTTTAACTGGAGCTGGAGGTGATCTGTTGTTATGGAGGCGGATGAATTGCTGTCTATCAGTGAGATAAGATGTGAACCAAGAATGAACGGTATCAGAGAGCCCAATGGCTGAAAGGCGGAAAAGAAGGATATTATGATTGACAGTGTCAAAGGCAGAGCTTAGATCCAAGAGAAGGAGGATACTGAGGGAACCAGAGTCAGCACTGAGTAAAAGGTCATTGGTGACACATAGAAGGGCAGTCTCTGTGCTGTGGAATGGATGGAAACCTGACTGAAACGGCTCATATAAATTGTTAATTATTAGATGTTCCTGCAGCGGAGCAGCTACAACCCTTTCAAGGAGCTTTGAAATAAAAGGTAGATTAGAAATAGGTCTGTAGCTGCTCAGATTGCCGGGATCCAAAGTTTTTTTCAAAATAGGTGTAACAGCAGCAGTTTTCAGGCCCAGAGGAACAACACCAGAGGAGAGTGAACAATTTATGAGATGGGAGATAGAGGCAGAGATGGCAGACAAACAGGATTTAAGAAGAGAAGTAGGTGCTGGATCCAGGATAGAGGTGGAAGAACTGATTTTCCTAATTAACTCAGTAACAGAGTTCGAGTTTATAAGAGAGAACTTGGTGAAGGGTTGTACCGGGGTTTCTAGGAGAAAGTTACAAGATGGTGGAGGGGTACCAGTGAACAGTTTATATATCAGATTGATTTTGTTTTGAAAAAAGTGAAGAAAGGACTCACATGAGTGAGAACCTGAGAGAGAAGGTGCTGGGGCTGAAGAAGTTTACTCACACTAGTGAAAAGGGCCTTGGGCTTACAGCTGCTGCTGTTGATGACGGAGAAGAGGTCCCAACATAATCCTCATCTCTGCTCTGGACTTATCCAAACCAACCTTGCTTCTCTAACTTTGTCTCTGAAACATCTAACTTGAGTTGTCCATCCTCATCACACCCAATGAAAATCTCTTAGCAACTTTTACTCTGACACCTCTACCTTGGCCAGTCTTTTGGTCAGTGCCACCCTCTTCAACCCATACAACATAGTCACTCACTACTGTTCTGTAAACCATCCCTTTTACTCTTGCTGGTACCCGTCTGTCACAGATCACTCCAGCCACTTCCTCTCCACCCATTCCAACCTGCCTGGACCTCTTCTTCAACTCTCTTCCACACTCACTGTTACTCTGAACTGTTGATCCCAAGTATTTAAATTCCTCCACCTTTTGTCACCTCCACTCCCTGCATCCTAACCACTCCACTTTCCTCCCTTTTGTTCACACTCATGTATTCTGCCTTTGACCTACTCACTTCATTCCTATCCTCTCTAGAGCATATCTCCACCTCTCCAGGTTCTCCTCAAGCTGCTCTCCTCTCAATATCACAATATCATCAGCAAACATCATCATCCAGAGAGACTTCTGCCTAACCTCCTCCGTCAACCTGTCCATTACTATTGCAAACAAGAATGGGCTCAGTGCTGATCCTTGATGTAATCCAACCTCTACCTTAAATGCATCCGTCACTCTAACACTGGACTTCCTCAAAAAAAAACACAACTCCTCTCTAGGCACCCTTGCTTCCACTGGTATGTCATCTGGACCAACAGCCCTTCCATTCTTCATCCTCTTCATTGCTGTCCTTACTTCCATCTTATTTGCTTATTTGCTGCACTTCCACTATCTTGCTGTTCATTATCCTCACATCATCTAATCTTCTCTCTCTCTCATTCTCTTCATTCATCAGCCACTCAATGTACTCCATCCATTGTCTCAACACGCTCTGTTCATTTCATCTCCTTGTACACCTGTCTACTTTCTTAATCTCTCTGACAATCCCACTTCTTCTTAGCTTGCCTCTTCTTCTGTATACACTCCTGGATGTCTGGGATCCACCACCAGGTTTGTCTGGTCACTTTCCTCCTCTTCTTGACCTTCAAGACCTCCATCCTTTGCTGTTTAGCTACACTCTCCACTGTCACTGCTTTGCAGTCTCCAATATCCTTCAGACTGACCCTCCTGCAAAGGATATAATGCACCTGTGTGCATCCTTCTCCACTTTTATTCGTCACCATGTGCTCCTCAGTCTTCTTAAAATAAGGTTTAACTACAGCCATTTCCATCCAAAATCTTCAACCACCTGACCTTAAGCATTCCCCTCCTTGATGCCATACCTGCCCATCAAACTCCTCATCACCTCTGTTGCCTTCACCAAAATGTCCATTAAAGTCTGCGCCAATCACCACTCTCTTTCCCCTGGGTTTTCTCCTCTCTGGCTATAATTTCATCAAACTCACTCCAGAATTCTTCTTTCTCCTCCATCTCACAACCAACTTGTGGGGCATAAGCACTAACAACATTCATTATCATACCTTCAGCTTCCAGCCTCAAACTCATCACCCTATCGGACACCCTCTTCACCTCCAAAACACTTCACATATTCTTCATTCAGGATAACACCTACGCCATTCCTCCTTCCATCCACACCATAGTAAAACAATTTAAACTCTCCTCCAATACACCCGGTCTTACTACACTTCTGTCTAGTCTCTTGCACACATTAAATATCAACCTTCCTTCTCTCCATCATATCAGCTAATTCTCTACCTTTACCAGTCATGCTGCCAAATTCAAAGTTCCTACCCTCACTTCCACTCTCCTCCACTTCCTTCTCTCATCCTACCTCTGGACATGCTTTTCTCCTCTTTTTCTTCCTCTCCTTTGGTTCAATTTCCACCAGCTGCCTGTAGGCTAACAGCATTGGAGGTGCTCATTGTTAACCCGGGCCTCGACCTGTTTTGTTGCCCAAATATTGATCAAAGTTTTACACCAGATGCCCTTCCTGACGTGAAGAAATACACTGGCTTGTGCATCCCTAGTGGGTGGGTTCATGTTATCCTACAGTAAATACTGGAATACTCATAATCAAGATTTATTCTGCCTAACATGCAGTGCTATGGTCTTCTGTGGACTTGAATGTCACACCTCACTTTATATATTCCCCTTTCACCAGTGTGTCACTGTTTATCAGTGTACTCTCAGTATACAAGGAGCAGTGTTGCACTTACCACTGCTCCACCACTCTAGGAAATACAGGCAATTATGGGATTGCAGGGGACATATCTGTACTGACAGCCATTTGTGGGAATGGAATGAATCATTGCAGAAAATCATCCCTACATCATCCCTAGGCCTGCCATTCTCTAGACTATCACAAGCCTTGCTCTTGGCATGATCTTTGTTAATTGACCACTCTGAATACTAGGTAATAATGATGTTTAATTTCCTCAGTTTGTACATGAAACTATTTGACTCTGCAGGGAAGTTCAAACTCTTTAAAAGATTTTGTAACCTTTTCCAAACTATACCTTTAGGATTTCTACGAAATTATTTAGGTCACAAATATAAAAGCAGCAACTTAACCTTTTCTGGAGCTTTAATTTAAACTTAAGCTTTAGTTTATAAAATTAAAAACCATGAGATAAAAACCATTACCTCCCTAGCAATCATCTTCCTATTCAATAGATAAAACAAACTGATGAACCATGACAGTTCTGAAAAGAGATCATCATTGTTAAGAAAAGTCTTCCAAATTGCTGTATCCCTCGTTACATAATGTGACTGTGTCTCTGCAGTGTCTCAGAATAATCCAGTAGTTATAATAATTATTGGTATAAAGGTTATTTTTAAAAAAGCTATAAAGATGAGTTATGAAGTTATGAAGAACACCATCCTCCTTTGGTTGACAACTAGAGAGTAAAAAAAGAAAATTACCTAGGAGATAGCAAGGAGTGTGTGTGTGCTCCATTATTGGCAGCACACACCTGCTCTTTTGAAGGAGGGCCCAAAACACCAGCTGTTCCAGAAGTTATGTGGCAGACTTGCACACATGATTAGAACCTTCTCTGATCATGGTTAAGAGTGATCTGTCCAATTTGCTGAATACAATTAACAATAAAAAGATCAGAGAAGGAACCATTGTGATTAGGATAGTGAGCCATGGTTACTAAAAACTATGTCTCTCTGTAATTACAATAAATAAAATCATTATTGTCCATTAAGCAATGTAATGTTAAATCTAAGGCCCCTAATTTGCAATCAAACAAACCAAAGTCATTTAAGCAGACACACTACAATATTGCGGAGGGAAGAGACAGCCAAGAATACATTTCCCACAAACTTTTATCAGGCATAGAACCAAGGGCTGATTTGCACTTACTAAAAGCTTACATAAATAATGGATTTCTCTCAACATAACTACGAAATCTGTTGTTTATCTGGTTTGTTTGGTAGCTGGTAAATTGTCTGAGGAATAGATTAGGAGTAGATTGGAAATTTGATCAGTAAATAATATGATTGTAATGGTGGCGTGGTGTGGGAAGGATGTCTGCACAGAGCCAGTGGTCCAGAACAAAACTTTATTAACCCAAACCGTGACAGACTGTGACAATGATTTCAAATTATTTTTTAAATTATTTATTAAAACAGTAAGAAATTCATTCTCAATAGTGTAAGAAAGGAGATATATAAATAAAAATAATTCTTAGGTCTGCCTGCTATAATTGTTTTAAACAAAATAAACTGAAGAGTGTAACGTTACTGTTGCTTATCTCTGTGAGCATCTACCTCTAAACTTGCTCCAAAAGTCTGTGCACAGCCAGAAGAACCATGGACAAAAACTTCATGTCCATAGCATAAACTCAAAACTCTCTCCATGCTATTGTGCTTGATGAAATGAAGTGATTTGTAAAAAGGGTTTCTAGGGCACAGCTGCAAAGATACCAAAACAAGCTTGCTTGGGTGTTACTAGTTGTTTAATATATTATTAAGTGGTACAATATTAAGTAATTGATGTTATTCCAGGTGGTTGTTAATGTGTTGCCATGTGAAGTTTATGATGCGAGTTATGATTATGCTTAGAGTGGTTAGGAGGGTATTCCTAAGCATCCAAGTGATATCTCAGATTGTCTGAACAGTGTTACCAGGTGATGGGTGTGTTGCTCAAGATGTTTGTGTTGGACACACACATGACTTGACATGACATGTACAGCAATGACAAGTTGCTGTACTACACACACTACATAAATTGGTGTTTAGTAATCGGGAGGCTTGAAGTCACACATTTCAAGATCTTTCAGCATGAAATGTAACATCTAACACCAGTCTGTCTGCTCACACATGCAAGAAGTGACACAGGGAGTAATGCATAAATGTTTGAATATTGATTTCTCAAGAAGTGAGTGATTTAAGCCGTTTGTGCAGGTTAGGGTTATTAAGGATAGCAATGGAAACGTTCTCATAAGCAGGCAGAGTGTGTTGAGCAGATGGAAGGAACAGCATAAGAATTTGATAATGAACAAAATTGAATAAAGAGAGAAGGTTGGATGACGTGAGGATAGTGAACCAGGAAGTAAAGCCAGCCATGAAGCGGAGGCATGGAGGTGTTTAGGAGAGAAGGCAGTGAGGTTCAAACCAGATTATTTCAAACAATTTTGGAAAGTGAGAAGATGCCTAAGGACTGGAGAAGAAGTGCACTGGTACAGATTTTCAAAAATAAGTGTGATGTTAACTCTGAGGGTGTTGATGGAGAAGTATAGAGAAGGTCAGAAGAAGATGCACTTTGCCTTTGTGGACTATGAGAAAGAATATGACAGGGTACATAGTTAGGAATAGTGGCATTGTATGAGTAATACAGGAATGGCAGAGAAGTATGTCAGAGTGGTGCCGGATTTGATGAGGTCAGTGTGACAGTGGTGAGGCCAGCAGTACTAGTGACAGATGCATTTAAAGTAGTGTTGGGATTATATCAAGAATCAGCACAGAGTCCTTTCTTGTTTGCAAGGGTGATAGACAGGTTGACCGATAGACAGGAGTCACAGGGGACTATGCTGTTTGCAGATGTCATGTGAGAGCTGGAGAAATGCTCTACAGAGCATTCTCTGTAACGCCTGACTTTCTCATACAAAAAGCACAACTCCTCTCTAGGCACCCTGTCATATGCTTTCTCCAAATCCACAATACCACAATGTAACTCCCTCTGACATTCTCTGTACTTCTCCATCAACACCCTCAGAGCAAACGTTGCATCTATAGTGCTCTTTCTTGGCACAAGACCATACTGCTGTTCACTAATTCTCACCTCTTTTCTTAACCTAGCTTCCACTACTCTTTCCCATAACTTCATCTTGTGGCTGATCAGCTTTATCCCTTTATAATTACAGCTCTGTGCATCACCCTTATTCTTGAAAATCAGTACCAGTACACTTTGTCTCCACTCCTCAGGCATCCTCTCACTTTCCAAGACTGTGTTAAACAATCTGGTCAGAAACTGCCACCTCCATGGTATGTCATCAGGTCCAACAGCCTTTCCATTCTTCATTCTCTTCATCGCTGCATCGCATTACTTCCATCTTGCTTATTTGCTGCACTTCCTGGTTCACTATCATCACATCATCCAATCTTATCTCCCTCTCATTCATCAGCTCCTTCCTTCTGCTCAAAACGCTCTGTTCAGCTGTGAGTAGTTTTCCATTTCTATCTTTAATCATCCAGACCTGCTGCACATCTTTCCCAGCTCTGTCTCTCTGTCTAGCCAATCAGTATAGGTCTTTTTCTCCCTCCTCACTGTTCTGTCCAATCTCTCATACAATTCACCAAACACCTTATCTTAACCTGGTTGGAAAGCTACATAGCCAACTTTCAACCATAATAAGAAGAGGATTTCAACCAGAATAAAAAGAGGAAAAATAAATAATATAACAAGGCAGGCTTCAGATTCCACATGTAATATTTTCAATTATGCAGAATTGGAGTGATGGGCAGGGTTAACTCAGCCATTAGGGATGCACAAGTGTGATTGTGATAAATGTGTTTATCCTTTGATGTAAATAAAAAAAGCGGACATGTCGGAATCATATAAATTTAAAAGTGATGGGGAGAAAGCCACTTGCCATTCTTATCCTTGCTCACTGCTCCATGGCCACAGAATATGGAGAATGCTACTTGGACACAAAATGGGAAAGGGGAAGGGAGTAGGACAGAAAGAGGGGAGAGAAGGAATCCAGCCCCCTGTAATAATATCTTGCTCGATTAAATTCACCTGGGAATTTAATAATATTTGACCAGGTGCCTACATAAGCATTGTTTGATATTGTGAGCAAGTCAACAAATTTCAGCTTTTGCCCAGTGCAGCCGATAAGGACCATGTTATTCCATTGGAATAGATACTAAATACAGAAAGAGAGGCTAAGTTGTGAAAGTGTATGCAGGATGACAGTTTTTCTAATGGTGTGTCCAAGAGTGAGAGAGAAGAGAAAGAGGATAGAGAAAAGAAGACAAAGCCATTGTGGCTTCACTTCTCATTAGCTTTACTGGAGGTTCTCTTCCTCTCATGCCTACTATTTATATTAATTTAATGTGTTTGTTGTGTTAAACACCTATGAAGATATTGAAAATGTATCATATATTTAGTCAAGCATTTCATTCTAAACAATAACTTCTACATTTTCCATCTCGTTCTCTCTTCTTCTCCATTTTTTCAAAGCCTAACTACACATCACATACACTGCTCTGCCTTATGAAACCACAAGTTTTCAGTCTCCTTTTTCAGCTTTCTCTTTATGAAAGTGCTCTTGGGTTAATGTCTTTTTTGTAATGCATGTGTGCTTCCCAGAATGAATCCACAGCGTCCCCTGCAGCTCTTTCTCAAAAATAACCTCCATAGGTAATTTCCTTCACACTGAAATTTAGTCCAGGAAATCAGCAAAGTATGTCTACAAGTTTATGGGCAACATTATAAATTTTCCTAAATCACATTGCATTCAAGTTTTATGAATTTTAAAGAAAACAATTTCATTGTGCCAGAGACTGAATTGTGAGAACCCCTTTGGATTCCCAACAAATATGTGCTGGAATGTGTTCCAGAACCAAAGTTGAATTTACATTTACAGTATTTAGCAGACGCTCTTATCCAGAGCGACTTCCATGTCCTAATTACAGGGACAGTCCCCCTGGAGCAATTCAGGGTTAAGGGTCTTGCTCAGGGACCCAGTGGTGGTAGTGTTAGAGGTGGGATTCGAACCTGGGACCTCTTGAGCCATAGGCAAGTATCCTACCACTAGACCACCACCACCCCTAATTTCAGGCATGAACAAAGTTTTGTTGAAAAGAAAAAATTGCAACTTGAGAATCACTGACTGTCCTGTGCCTCAAATTTTAATTCCCATGAGCACTTGTTTTGCAGTCAAGATACTTGATTTGATCATGTATGGATTATATCCTTTGCAGGAGGGTCAGTTTGAAAGAGATTGGAGACTGCAAAGTAGTGACAGGGGAGAGTGCAGCTAAACAGCATAGAATGGTGGTCTATAGGATGACCTTGGAGGTCAAGAAGAGGAGGACTGCAAGGTGGAATTCAGGCAGGAGTTAACACGGGTACTGGGAGGTGTTGAACAGCTACCGGATTGCTGGGAAACTACTGCAGAAGTGATAAGGCAGATGGCTAGAAAGGTGCTTGGTGTGACATTTGGAAGGAAGAAGGAGGATAAGGAAACCTGGTGGTGGAACCAAGAAGTCCAGGAGTGTATACAGAAGAAGAGGGAGGCAAAGAAGGCATGGGACAGTCAGAGAGATGAAGAAAGTAGACAGGTGTACAAGGAGATGAACTGCAGGGTGAAGAAAGCAGTGGCGAAGGCCAAAGATAAGGTGTTTGGTGAATTGTATGAGAGGTTGGACAGTAAAGAGGGAGAAAAGGACCTTTCCCAGATCTGTCTCTCCGTCTAGCCAATCGGTAAAGATGTGCAGCAGGTCAGGGCGATTAAAGATAGAAATGGAAACGTACTCAAGTGAACAGAGCGTGTTGAGCAGATGGAAGGAATACTTTGAGGGGCTGATGAATTAAGAAAATGAGAGGGAGAGGAGATTGGATGATGTGAGAAGAGTGAACCAGGAAGTGCAGCAAATAAACAAGATGGAAGTAAGGGCAACGATAAAGAGGATGAAGAAAGGAAAGGCTGTTGGACCGGATGACATACCAGGGGAAGCATGGAGGTGTTTAGGGGAGATGGCAGTTGAGTTTTTGATCAGATTGTTTAACAGAATCTTGGAAAGTGAGAGGATGCCTGAGGAGTGGAGACGAAGTGTACTGGTACCAATTTTCAAGAATAAGGATGATGGGATAAGCTTGAGAAGAACCTGGAGAGATGGAGCTCTGCTCTAGAGAGGAGAGGAATGAAAGTGAGTAGGGCAAAGACAGAATACATGAGTGTGAATGAAAGGGGGGAAAGTGGAGTGGTTAGTATGCAGGGAGTAGAGGTGACAAAGGTGGAGGAGTTTAAATACTTGGGATCAACAGTTCAGTGTAACGGCGAGTGTAACGGAAGAGAGGTGGAGAAGAGAGTGCAGGCAGGTTGGAATGGGTGGAGAAGAATGGCTGGAGTGATTTGTGACAGACATGAGTAAAAGGGAAAGTTTACAGGACAGTAGTGAGACCAGCTATGTAGTATGGATTGGAGACGGTGGCACTGACGAAAAAGGCAGGAGGCGGAACTGGAAGTGTCAGAGTTAAAGATGCTGAGATTTTCGTTGGGTGTGACAAGGATGGACAAGATTAGAAATGAGTATATTAGAGGGACAGCTCAGGTTAGATGTCTTGGAGACAAGGTTAGAGAAGCAAGGTTGCGTTGGTTTGGATATGTGCAGAGGAGAGACAAGGATTATATTGGAAGGAGGATGTTGAAGATGGAGCTGCCAGGAAAGAGGAGAGGAGGAAGACCAAAGAGGATGTGGTGAGAGAGGACATGCAGGTGGTTGGTTTGAAGCAGGAAGATGCAGAGGACCGGAAGAAATGGAGACAGTTGATCCGCTGTGGTGACCCCTAAACGGGAGCAGCTGAAAGAAAAAGAAGAAGATATGATGTAACCAATCACTCTTTTAGTAAATTACTTTTAGTGATTACAAATATTTTTATAATTGATTATATGGTTAGTTGTTGCAGTCCTACAATACTTAACCTGTCTCATCATTGGGCACACCTTTAAATAGGTGGATCCCCTAGTATTGTTTGCATACCTTTTTGACACAAAGTGTATTGATTTTTTCATATTTTGCAGACCCCTGTTTATATACTTATAATTCAAGTCATTGTATGTGTCTCAACACCCACAAGATGTCTCTCTTGCAGCATTATAATGACAGCTGCTGAAGTCGGATGAAATTTAGACCTGTTACAAGCTTTACAAGCCTGTGGGTTGTGACTGGTTCACTAAGAAACAAGGAGACACTATCATTAAAATTTACTGGACTGGACTGTTCACTTCAACGCCATTTATTTATTATTAATGGTAAATGATCCAATGTTACATATCTGTGATTGACAAAGTATGTGAACCTTGAAGATTAGCAATTAAATTGAGGGTGAAATGGGATGCCATTGGCCAATATCTTCATGAATAATGGAGCATTCAGGTCAAGACACAGATGTGTAGGTTACCTAATAAATCAGGTACTTGTTTATTACAGACTAGCAGGACCAAATTAATTACCCCTGTGATGTATTAAGAGTTTTAAATAACATGGACTTTCCAAAATAATGACTTTTAGGTTTTGGAGGACCTGCAAAGGAGTTCTATGCAAGAAAAAGAAACCAGTAGCTAAATGCAGTGAAGTAGGGTTTTATTATTTAATCGATAAACCATAAAACCTATCGTTTCTACATGCAGTATTTGCTTTCATTTGTACAATAATTAAGGATGGCTTAGTCTGAAAAAAAGGATCAGGATTAGGGCTAACCCTGCCAGTTTGAATGTCCCAAGTAGCAGGGTGTCACGTGTGGGGTGTTTTTGGGGCACACTAGAGGGTGCTCTGCTCTGACTGAGCACGCCGGAGCCTAAGCAGACACAGGTGTGCATCATTGGGGCTGACGATTTAAGCCCCGATGAGTCAGAGCAGAGCGCGGCTCATTGGTTAGGCTAGGCCTACACGTAAAGGGTGGTTCTGATTCAGGTTTAGGTTTTTTGAGATTTGTTTGACTTGGTTTAGGCTGCAGTTCTCCTGTGCTCAGGTTCTGCTTTGAACTGCAGTTCTGGTGTCGTGCTTTTGTAACCTGTGTACAATAAAACAAGTGCTCCGAACTCCTGGCTCCACTCTGGCATCCTTCTGGTACCCCGCCACCGTTACACAGGGCTGATTTTTTGCACAGTACACGCCAAAGTGTTTAGCCCATTCTCTACTTTTGTAACTTTCACACCTAAAGGTTTTAAAACCTTTTATAATATAATGCAAGTGTAATATACAATGACAATATGAGGAAACAACACTGAAAAATTATTTTCAGTTTTGCAACTTCTACACGGGGGCAGCAGTGGCCTAGTGTTGGCCACATGATCGGCGGATCGGGGGTTCGAACCCCTTCCCAATGGGTTGCCCTGAGGTACCCTTGAGCAAGGTGCCGTCCCCATCCCGCTCCTCCCTGCAATGGGCTGGTGACCTGTCCAGGGTGCGTCCCCCGTCCTCGCCCTGTGTGCGCTGGGTTGGACACCAGCACTCCCCCGCGACCCCGTTTGGGATAAGCGGCAGATAATGGATGGATGGCAACTTCTACACTCTGAGAACAAATATTTAAACTGTCACTTGGGGTAGTACCTGTGTAGCTCATGTAACTGAGATGGTACCCTCAAGGGTACACTTTCTGAAACTTTATTTAAGGAACAGAACTGAAGATGGATTTTCATAATGCTATGTAAAAATTATATTGGATTAAATTCCTTCTGAATAAATTCAGGTTAAGTGAAAGTGAAAGTGAAAGGGACAACCCTTGTCATTGTGAGGTCACAGCACAGCACACAGTGAACCACAATGAATGGGAGTTGGCCCTGCCTGCTTAAGGTTAAGTCAAAGCATCACATTAGGTATCAAATAAGGCTTATGCATCAGAGAATCTCTCAAGATTTTCTGGAGCAAGATTCATGGCAAGCTACCAAGACCCTGACGCATCCTGACCCCACCACACTACTATCACATTTTTGACTCTTTTGATATTCATATTGTGTTATGCTATGTTAGCTTTGCACAAGATATATTGCCACATATACAGTGCCTTGCAAAAATATTCACCCCCTTGGCAATTTTCATGTTTTGTTGCCTCACAACCTGGGATAAAAATGAATTGTTTGAGAGTGAAAAAAGTGAATGTGACAACCCTTGTCATTGTGAAACGCAGCACAACACAACACAACACAATGAAATTCAACCTCTGTGTCCCATACACACACGTGCAGCTATTGAAAGTGCCCAGGTGACAGTGACAGGGACATGGACAGGGACGGTCTCTTGCTCAAGAGTACCTTAGGGCAACCTACTGGTGAGGGAATCAAACCCACAATCTTCTGATCCAAGGCCAACTCCCTAACCCCTAGGACACCACTGCCCCAGTTTTCATTTCATTTACAGAACATGCCTACAACTTTGAAGATGTATTTTTTATATTGTGAAGCAAACATCAAAAAAAAAAAAAAAAAAAAAAAGAAAACTTCAGTGTGCATAACATAAAGTCAGTACTTTGTAGAGCCACATTTTGCGGCAATTACAGCTGCAAGTCGCTTTGGATAAGTCTCTATGAGCTTGCCACATCTTGCCAATTCATCAAGGCTAAACTGCTCCAGCTCCTTCATATTGGATGGTTTTTGCTTGTGAACAGCAATCTTCAAGTCTGACCATGGATTCTCAATTGGATTGAGGTCTGGACTTTGACTAGGCCATTCCAACACGTTTAACTGTTTCCCCTTAAACTACTTGAGTGTTGCATTAGCAGTATGCTTTGGGTCATTATCCTGCTGGAAGGTGAACTTCCAAGTCTGGTGAACAAGTCTCAAATCACAGACAGACTGACACAGGTTTTGCTCAAGAATATCCCTGCATTTAGCACCATCCATCTTTCCCTCAACTCAGACCAGTTTCCCTAAAAACATCCCCACAGCATGATTCTGCCACCACATTTGTTTCACTGTGGCGATGGTGTTCTTGAGGTGATGGGATGTTTTGGGTTTGTGCCAGACATAGCATTTTCCTCAGTGGCTGAAAAGTTTTAGTCTCATCTGACCAGAGCACCTTCCTCCATACATTTGGGGAGTCGCCCACATGCCTTTTGGCAAACTCAAAACGTGCCTTCTTATTTTTAATGTTAAGTAATGGATTTTTTCTGGCCACTCTTCCATAAAGCCCAACTCTTCGGAGTGTACGGCTTATTGTGGTCCTCTCTTGGCAGGTTTGTAGTGGTACCATGTTCTTTCCATTTGAAGATAATGACATCTTTGTCCCTGATTTGTTTGGAGAGCTCCTTGGTCTTCATGGTGTGATGCCTCTTGCTTAGTGGTGTTGCAGGCTCTGGGGCCTTTCAGAAAAGGTGTGTATATACTGACAGATCATGTGACACTTAGATTGCACACAGGAGGACTTCATTTCACTAATTATGTGACTTTTGAAGGTAATTGGTTGCACCAGGACTTTTTAGGTGTTTTGAGGCTTTTTAGGGGGTGAATACATATGCACCTGTCAATTTTCAGGTTTTTAAACTTGGACTCTAGGCACTCAGCTTGTTTTTCCTTTAGTGCTAGCACAAGAGAGAGAGATTATATTCTTAACTGAAAGCATTAACAGTCTCCAAGAAAAACTAAGGGCCAGATCAGAGAATCTCAACCAGGCCAAAGTGAAGCACAGCACACTTCTCTCAAGAAGTTCAACAAAGAGATGAACAGATCACTTGGTTGACTGAGAACCTGAACAAGACTCTAGAGAAGCTAATGGTTGAATGAGAGAAGCTCAAACTGGTCAACAGGAAGTACCACGCACTGCTCTTAAATTTGGCAGAAAGATGAACAGATCAACTGCATGAACATCCAAATCGGTCAACAGAAACACGTGCTGACAAGAACCAACCAGCAGCTGACAGAGAAAGAAGCCACAGTGACACAGGTGATCTCATCGGCCTCAAATGAAAAGCGGAGACATGAGAGGATCAGCAAACTGCTTTCTCAACTTGGGGAGACTACAGGGCTCTTGTCTCATTGTCAGAAGGAAATTGAAGACCTGGAACTGGAAAGGAAAGCTCTGGCTCAAGAGAACAGTGAACTGCAGGGAGGGCAGAAAACTCAAGAAAGAAAGAGGTTTCTTGAGGAAGGAGCTTCAAGCCATGGTCATTCTCTGAAGGAAAGGGTCAAGGAACACAGAGAAACTGATGACTCAAGTGGCCAGTTTGGAACGATGGCTAAATCAGACCGAGCTAGAGCTGGAGCAGGTACAAGACAACCAAGACCATCTTCAGACTGAACTGAAAGAGGCCAATGAACTCCCAGAGCGGCGTGCGCAGGTCAGGAGCATGGAAGCATCAACCGTCAACTCTCCTGTCCAGCCCTAAGCATCCACCAATTCTTTGCCCTCTCGCCGCTCTCCACGGAGGAGGTACTGCTACTCTTGAAGTCCAGCAACCCCACCACCTCGCCCCTTGATCCGATTCCATCATCCCTACTCCTGGAGATGGCTTCCGATCTTCTTCCATACATCTCTCAGATTATCAATGGATCTCTTGAGACCGGCCATGTTTCATCTGCCTTCAAGTCAGCCATTGTCACTCCAATCCTGAAGAAACCATCTCTGGATTGCACGGAACTGAACAATTACAGACCGGTATCCCTTCTCCCCTTTCTCTCCAAAGTCTTAGAGCGAGCAGTTTATAACCAACTCAACGTCTTCTTGGCTCAAAACGGTCTCCAGGATCCCTACCAGTCTGGATTTAAAACATCGCACTCAACTGAAACGGCTCTTCTGGCCGTCACTCACGAACTCCATGCTGCAAGATCGAACAACCTGTCCTCCGTCTTGATTCTCCTTGATCTCTCGGCGGCCTTTGACACAGTGGACCACCAGCTCCTCCTGACCACTCTCTCCAACCTGGGGATTGCTGGCACTGCCTGGCAGTGGTTCTCCTCATACCTACAGGATCGACAGTACCAAGTGTCATGGCAGGGCCATCGGGCCGCTCCACGAAATTTGACAACTGGTGTTCCCCAAGGATCTGTCCTCGGTTCCCTTCTATTTTCACTTTATACCGGCTCTCTGGGGAAGGTCATATTCTCTCATGGCTTCTCCTACCATTCTTATGCAGATGACACTCAACTTATCCTCTCCTTTCCCTTCTACGATCAACAGGTCTCTACCCGAATCTCTAACTGCCTGGCTGACATCTCCGCATGGATGACAGCTCACCACCTCAAGCTCAATCCTGACAAGACTGAGCTTCTCTACTTCGAAGGCCATCAAACTCCCCGTCATGACCTTCACATCTCCTTTGGCGGTCCACTTCTCGTCCCATCTCGATCGGCTAGGAACCTTGGTGTCACTTTCGACAACAAGCTCTCCTTCTCCTCCCATGTCCTTAATCTCTCTAGGTCCTGCCGACACCTTCTTTTCAACATTAGAAGAATCCGTCCTTTCCTCACCACCCAGGCAACCCAACTACTGGTCCAGTCCCTGGTCATCTCGAAACTGGACTACTGCAACTCTCTTCTAGCAGGTCTTCCACTGAAGGCAACAAGACCTCTACAACTGATTCAAAACGCTGCCACTAGACTCGTCTTCAACCATCCCAAGTTCTCTTCATCCACTCCTCTGCTGCGGGATCTGCACTGGCTCCCAGTGGCTGCTCGTATCAGGTTTAAAACTCTAACTCTTGCTTACAAGGCTACTAATCTTACCTGTCGACTCTAATTAAACATCGTGTCTCTTCTCGTCCCCTCAGACCATCAAGCACTGCTCGTCTTGAACCTCCACCGTTGAAAAACAGAGGAAGACACGCATCAAGACTCTCCTCAGTTCTGGCCCCTCAGTGGTGGAACAAACTCCCCCTGATGGTCAGAACTGCAGAGTCCCTCGCTGTCTTCAAACGTAGATTAAAGACCCACCTGTTCACGGTATTTCTGAGGGACTAATCCCTCCCAACCCATCCACCCTCCTACCCTTACTCTTTCTTCCTAAAAACCTCTACTCTCTTTCCTACTCTCCCACCCCTGTTCCTCCTCTCAAAAAAAAAAAAAAAAAAAAAAAAAGTATGGTGTATACTTGTTACAAGGGCTCTTTGTCTGTTACTTAGGTGGTACTAGCTAATCAGCAGTTACTGATCTGTGCTGGTTACCAAGATGAACTATTGTGGAAATAAAGCACTGTTGTAAGTCGCTCTGTATAAGAGCGTCTGCTAAATGCCGTAAATGTAAATGAAGTAGAACTTGGGGCAGTGGTGGCCTAGTGGTTAAGTAGTTGGCCACAGGATCAGAAGATTGTGGGTTTTCAAACCCCTTACTAGTAGATTGCCCTGAGGTACCCTTGAGCAAGGTACAGTCCCCGTCATTGCTCCCCGGGCACTTTCATAGCTGCCCACTGCTGCATGGTGTTTGCATGGGTTAAATGCAGAGGTCCAATATCATTGTGTGCTGTGCTGTGACCATGCAATTACAAGAATAGTCACTTTCCCTTTTTTTCATTAAGATTCTGAGGTCTCAATTCGCTCAGCTGATCCCAATGCAAACTTGATCCCTGAAGGATAATCTGAGGTGGCGCAGCTGAGGAACAACCTGTTAAGAGGTGAAAGACAAGTAAGGCCGCTGAATGCTGAACAGCCATTTGAGAACTACGAAGGAAGTGCTCAAAATGCAATGGGACCCCTATTAGACTCTTTTCATGAGAAGATCATGAACCCTCACCATCTGGTTGTCATCATGTTTCCATGAACACCAAACAGAGAGAATGGTGGAAGGAGGAAGTACTGCAGACTCAGTGGGATCGAGACAAAGCTTCTCACAGTGAAAGCGAGAATGGAGCTTATGGAATTATGAGAATGGAATTATGGAGAATGGAATTATGCGCCCAAGGTTACATTTACATTTACATTTACGGCATTTAGCAGACGCTCTTATCCAGAGCGACTTACAGGTCCTAATTACAGGGACAGTCCCCCTGGAGCAACTCAGGGTTAAGGGTCTTGCTCAAGGACCCAATGGTGGTAGTGCTAGAGGTGGGATTCGAACCGGGGACCTCTGAATCCATAGGTCTGTAGGCAAGTACCCTACCACTAGACCACCAGCACCCTTGGTTATGAACAAGATTTCTGTCCTGAACTATGCATCAGCCACGCTGTAGTCACTGCAACTTTAACAAGGGTCACTGCAGTCCCGGGGATTTCCTGTGTGACACGGTGAGAGACGGTGCGGACAGCATAGAAGAAGCAATCTGTCCTCTGATCACTAAAATTCCTCCCAATACACCTTCCAATAAAGTACACGGTGAGTCTCCCTCTGTGATGTGGAAGGACCGTCCGAACTACCCTGAGAGTGCAGAAGGACCACAAGGTGCAGTCTGTATTCTGAAAAGTACTGACGAAACATCGTGCTTGACTGAACAGCAGCTCTGAGATGACAATATGAGCTTTGCATAGACATCTACTATCACAGTGACCAAGAGACTTTGAACTTGAAAAACCCTGTGAGCACCAAACCAATCAAGGAGAGAGATGAGAGCATTCTCTACAGCCATGTATTTGATGACAAGAGGAATAACGAAAAAGACTTTGATTCTGTATCTGCCTTGGAGGGCGGGATTTCCATTCTTTATTCTATGCCTGCCTTGAAGGGCGGGATTCCTATTTTTGATTCTGTGCCCGCCCTTGAGGGCGGGATTCCTGTTACTGATGTCCCGGCTGTGAAAGGCGGGATTCCTGTCTATATCCACTTTTGGGAAGATTCATCACTGTTCCAAGTCTCTACTGTGGGAGGTAATGGTTCTTATTGTCATTTTCTTGGAGTTTTATAGCCTTAAAAATGGCTTTGTAACTCTTTAAGTAACAAACATGCAAAAATCATTGTATATTAGTACAAGCACTGTTATATAATATTATAAATCTACAAAAATGTTATCTTAAACAACTGCAATTTTTTTTTCATATTTTGTCTACATCATTAAAAAATACAATATTATAAATCTTTATTAGAGTATAGCCCTACACCAGTGAGTAAATGTCAAAAGGGAGTAATTTTCATTGTATGATATATAAGTAACTGTTAGCCAAATCACCAGCTACATCCATCAACCTTGAAAAAATAGTCATAAATGTTGCATTAAAAAAGTTATGTTGCTTTGTTAACTATTAAAACTCAAATGTTGGAATGGGTTTGCCATGTTTAGCACTCCAAAAAAGGATCTGCAATATCTTAATTTTAATATAATTTGGATAATAATTTTATCAGTATGTTTTGTCTATTACAAAAGCACTATAAAAGCAATGCCACATTGCAAAGTGGCTGTTGTTGGAATACAGACTTATGTAATATAAAGTGTGTGATAGTAGATTTTGAGGTAGTAATAAAAGCTTATTAAGCTTTGAGTGTGTGCGTGTGGGGGGGGTGTCAGAGAGAGAGTGAGAGAACGTGAGAGAGGGATAAGCCCTGAAAGAGGTATCATTCATCACTTAGGCTTTAAGTGCACTGAAATGCCTTGCTAAGGGTTGAGTACTTCTACTTTTTGTTTTAATTAAAAGCTCACCTAACCAATAAGCCCATGGAGAGTTCCAGCGTCCAAACCCCACAGACTCCCTGTGGAAGCATACAGCAAAGCTTCACTGTCCAATGCCCAAAACAACCCTTTTTCTACATTATATTAGGGCTTCTTTGAAGTACCATTGCTTTACATGGAGGTTCTTTAAGCTTTACAATGTTATTTGTGTGTCTGTGTATGTGTGTTTTTGTGCTTTATCCTCCTCTGTATTAGCCTCTTTGAGAGCTCTCTTTTCCTGTCTCTATATATTGCCATGCTCTGCAATCTTTCTTTCTCTCCATCACCCACCCCTTTTGTGTCCTCTTTTATGTCCTCCTCAGTCCTCAAATACTGGTCTAATTACAAAAAACACCTTCACTTACAGTGGTGCAGCAAGCTTCAAAGCCCATGACATTGTGACATATAGTCAAAACATGCATAAGCACACATGCTAAACACACACGTACACACAGAGGCACAGTCTGAGGAACCCTTAATTCCTTTCCTCTCCTTAGTGAATAATTGATCAGCTGTCATAACCATGTGAAAAACCATGTGCCCCCTCCCACTTAAATGTGGGATTTGCAGCCCTGCAAAAAACACAGAAAATCTTAGATGTCTTTGTACCTTTTTGGATTTTTGGAGCTAAACATGATGTCCCAGAGATGTTCTATTGGATTTAGGTAAGGCAAGCGTGGAGGCCAGTCAGTGGTATCAATTCCTTCATCCTCCAGGAACTGCCTGTATACTCTTGCCACATGAGGCTGGGCATTATCATGCACCAGGAGGAACCCAGGACCCGTTGCACCAGCGTAGCGTCTAACAATGGGTCTAAGGATTTCATCCAGATACCTAATGGCAGTCTGGGTGCCATGGTTTATCCTGTACAAGTCTGTGCATCCCTC
Organism: Hepsetus odoe; assembly: GCA_017165825.1. Lineage (NCBI taxonomy): Eukaryota > Metazoa > Chordata > Actinopteri > Characiformes > Hepsetidae > Hepsetus > Hepsetus odoe. Next base: position 24,493,665 of record CM029377.1, read on the forward strand.
CATGGATATGCCTCTCCAGACCAACACTGACCCACCACCAAACCGATCATGCTGAACAACGTTGCAGGAAGCATAATGTTCACCGCAGCTACTCCAGACCCTTTCACATCTCTCACATCAGCTCAGAGTGAACCTGCTCTCAACTGTGAAAAGCACAGGGCGCCAGTGTCGGACCTGCCAATTCTGGAGCCAGTCGAGCTGTGAGCAGTGAGCACAGGGCCAACTAGAGGATGTCGGGCCCTCAGGCCACCCTCATGCCACCTTCATGAAGGCTGTTTCTAATGGTTTGGTCAGAGACTTTCACACCAGTGGACCGCTGGAGGTCACTTTGTAGGGCTCTGGCAGTACTCATCCTGTTCCTCCTTGCACAAAGAAGCAGATACCAGTCCTGCTGATGGGTTAAGGACCTCTGACAGCCCTGTCCAGCTCTTCTAGAGTAACTGCCTGTCTGCTGGAATCTCCTCCATGCTCTTGAGACTTTGCTGGGAGACACAGCAAACCTTCTGGGAATGGCACGTATTGATTCGCCACCCTGGAGGAGTTGGACTGCCTGTGCAACCTCTGTAGGATCCAGATATTGCCTCATGCTACCAGTAGTGACACTGACCCTAGTCAAATGCAAAACTACAGAAAATCTGTCAAAAAAAGATGAGGAGGGAAAAAATGTCTGTGGTTTCCACCTGCAAAAACATTCCTGTCTTAGGGGTTGTCTCATTGTTGCCCCTTTAGTGCACCTGTTGTTAATACCATTAACACCAAAACACCTGACTCTGACTAACAACCTCTACTTAACTGACCAGATCAATATCCCAGAAGTTTTACTGACTTGATACTATACTCCCTTAATTTTTTGAGCAGTGTATTTAAGCTGCTAATTAAGAAAAAGGCTGAATTTTTATGTTTCTTCACACACTGTGACTGTTGTATTATTTGTAGGGTTGATGCGTGTACTGCTTATATATATGTGACATGACATTTCTGGCTAGAGTGTGAGTTTGAGTGTATTGTGGGTAAAGCAAATCTACCCTTTAAATGTAAATGTTTATGGAAACGCTGTCTCCATAACGCTGTCTCGTATAGGCCCATGCTCTATAAGGTCAAGTGGCTCTCAAATCCTGCCAACCCTTATTTAACATCTTTTATTTTTTTTACATTAGTGAAATCAAATGGTTATTTGTCTTTGTAATGAGGGGTTTAAAGACTGCAGGATGCAATATTGCAATACTCTCTGTGGATGGACTTTATTCAATATCGATCTGGCCTGAACAGCCTTTTCATACAAGTCACAAAGCATTTCCAATCCCACCCATAGCAGAGGACATACACTAGACCTAGTTATCTCTTATGGTTTATGTTTAAACATAGACAAAAATGAAGACATTCCAAGCTCAGGTCACCAGTGCATATTCTTTACAGCATTAATCAACAACACACAAAATAGTTAAGGTTCAGCAAGACTGAAATGTAAGGTAATCCCAGACCAGTAGGTTGTCCTAAAGTAACCCTGAGCAAGGTACCATCCCCATCACTGGACACAGCTGTTTCCTGTTGCATGTGTGTATGGGTTATATGCAGAGAATGCATTTTGTTGTGGTTTACTTTGTGCTGTGCTGTTTTTCACAATGACAAATAGTCACTTTCACTTATTAAAAAGAAACTCTTATTTCTAAAGTTTATCATACCATAAAATGGCTGACACATTTAATTTTAGGGTAATGTCAACTCTATCACACAGTTGCATGACTTATAGAAAAAAGACCTGTAAAGTAATGTACAGATCACTTCCAATTGTGCTTCAGCTCAGGCCACAGCACTGAAACAGCATTTCTAAAGAATGATCTTATAATCACATGATCTACAGAGAGAAGAGAAAGGGAAAGTTAGTAGGACTTATACATTTGTGAGGTTGGATGGAAGTGAGAACAGCGGCATGGTTTGGATGCAGAGAGTAGAGGTGGCAAAGGAGAAAGTTTAAAAATTTGCTGTCAGCAGTTAAGAGCAATGGGAAGTGTGGAAGAGAGGTGAAGAAGAGAGTGCAGGCAAGTTGGAATGGATAGAGAAGAGTGAAAGGAGTGATCTGTGACAAATGGACACCAGCAAGAGTGAAAGGGAAGATTTATACAGTTAGGTTCATAAATATGTGGACAGAGACAACTTTTTCTATTTTTGGTTTAATTACAACAATGAATTTTACATGAAACAACTCAGATGCAGTAGAAGTGCAGACTTTTAATTCATCATTCTGCCTCCACTGTGTTTTACAGATGATGTGATATGCTTTGGATCATGAGCTGTTCCACACCTTCTCCATACTTTTTTCTTGCCATCATTCTGATAGAGTTTGATCTTGGTTTCATCTGTCCAAAGAATGTTTTTCCAGAACTGCTGGCTTTTTTTAGATGCCTTTCTATTTTTGAGGCTTATGAGTGGCTTGCACCTTGCAGTGCACCCTCTGTATTTACTTTCATGCAGTCTTCTCTTAATGGTGGACTTGGATATTGATACGCCTACCTCCTGGAGAGTGTTGTTCACTTGGTTGGCTGTTGTGAAGGGGTTTCTCTTCACCATGGAACTGATTCTGCGATCAACCACCACTGTTGTCTTCCGTGGTCATCCAGGTTTCTTTTTGCATTGCTGAGTTCTCTGGTGCTTTCTTTCTTTCTCAGGGTGCACCTGGGATGGTTTTTTTCTGTTTTTGCAGCTTTCGCAGGCCTATTATCTGCTTAACTGATAATGACACAATGAAGGAATTTGAACCTGCCCATTAATATAGCCTTTGAGTCAATTGTCCTTGCAGTATGGAAATAACACACTGGTTGTTAAAAAATAAATCAGGCCAGAAATCAACTGTTTTTAAAATACTTAGACACTGACAGTTAAAGGACTAGTACCTAAGCTGACTACTTTTAACAGAAGTACTCAAAGTGTTTAGCCCCACCAATATGTGCTGAATGTGGGCTAAATGTTATGATGGCAATGAAACACTAAGTTAAGCACTATTTAACCATAACAGTTAGCATCTATTTTAGCACTCAATTATATTTGCCAGTATTATGGTTGGACTATATATAAAAGTTTTATGTCAGCCATTCCCTGCTTTTGACACTGTAGACCAGTGATAAAATTTGTAGCACAGATATTGCACCAAACTGTTCACTAACATGCTGTAGGCTAGCCAGCTGAAGATGAGATTGGTGGTGTCAGTGTGTGACATGCACTGGTCTTCCTTGACAATTTTTAGGTTATTGGAAATTTTTTTTTGTAGAAATACAGCAGATGCCTTGGTTTTGTCACAATTTGGAAAGACACAGCTTTAAAAGCGTCTGTGTGGCTGTCACTGATAGTATGGTAACAAAACGTCCTGAAAATTAATCTTAGTATGTTTTTATAATGTTAAATTCAGTGTCTGTGTTATGCTTATAACAGACAAAAGATCCTGTCCTGGGGTCCGTCAAAGCAAGCCATCTTCAACAGTGTCAGTTTTAAACAGCATTTTCCCATCAAGATATTTAAACATACTAAGCTAAAGGGGGGGGGGGGGGGGTTGGGAGGAATGGAAACAGGTCAGGAATACAGTTTAATTTCTGGAGGGCAGAGGGGGAGAGGAGAGCTAGAGGAAAGGCAGAAGGGGGGGGGGGGTAATTGCTGGAGAAGTCCCATGTCCTAGTAAAAGATGAAATTTGGTCTTATGTGTGGAGCCTGGACAGTGAATAATTCAAATGATTTTTCTCATACACACCCACTCACCTCTCTCTCACTCTCTATCTCTCTCACTCACTCTCACTGTATTTTCATACCCTTTATCTCTCTGTTTCAATATGACACACATGTTAGCTAGCTCTTTTTCAGGTTCTTTGGCCTGACATCCTTTCTTTGCCCTGGCAGAGTAAGAGCCATCAGTAGGACAGTAGGAGGAACATATGTTCATGATAGCTTGAGACAATGGCCTGCCTGTGTTCTGAAGTAGGGCCTAAGCAAAATGAAAGGGGCTGATGATTTTATATATCATAATTAATTTATTTATTAAGAACATGGCCCGCACTGACTGCAAGTATGAAACCCTTAATGAATTATTCAGAAAGATGTTTTCTTACATCAAGTATTTGTTTGGTGATATTATTAGCCAAAAGATTTGTGGAATGGATCCTTTTTTAAACTTTACTTTAGTCACATTATAATATTATTATAATTTCATCACAGTTCATTCTAGGGCAGACACACAGACAAACACACTCCAGTCCAACTGACATGCATGTCTTTTGATGGTGGGAGAAAACTGGAGGACTCCAAGGAAACATGCAAATTCCACACAGAAAAGACCCAGAATGCCCCACCTAGGACTTGAACCCAGCCCAAATCAGTTCAGTTTAATTCAGTTTTCAGGTTAGAGATCTCAAACACATTTATGCACGAATGGATGGGAAAATATTCTGTATCAGCATCTGTATTTTTGGTTTTCCGGACAAACTGAGAGAATTCATTGAACATACAGTTACAGCAAATTATTAATTAAACCAATAAGACTTTTGTTAGATATTTTATCAACAGGCACTTAAAATATACATACAAATAAAACATAGCATTGCATTTGCTCTGTGTGCATCCGACCTGCAACGGACAGGTGACCTAAGATGTCTCTACACTTTTTTTCCCACACTGTGAGCTCTGGAATAGGCTCTAAACCCACACCAACCTGTTTAGAAAAAGTAGCTTGGATAATAGATGGAGGGTATTGTTTGGAATGTGCATCTTCATTATTATTTCAGAAGTTAATATCATTATATAATAATGTGGGTTATATAAATAACATCCATCAGCAAAGTTTATTTCTTGTCATTTCCTCAGTCAGTTTTGTATGTTCCTTAGTGTCCAAATGATGTGCCAATCGGTTCAGTGTATCGCCTGTGTGTAATTGGCGCAAAGCCAAAAACGCTGCAAAGCTGCCTTGATTCTTTGAATGAGTGATGTGATATGTGATAAATGTGATAATCCTCCTTTTAATTGAACACCTTAAACCTTTTAGATGAGTAGCTACAGAAGCAGGAGCCCTTAAATTGCTGCAGTTCGGATATTGATTTTCAAACTGGAAGCTGTCGGGACGGAGCGAAGGGAGGACACTGCGGAGTGCGTGCTGGTGGGAGGGCGCCAAAAAAAGGAGGGAAGAGAGAGAGAGAGAGAGAGAGAGAGAGAGAGAGAGATCGTTTAGAAGTAAAGCCCTCAGCTTCAGGGATGTAGCCACCGCGGGTAGAGCTCTAGCTGTATGAGCTAGACAGCATGAAGAAACACTCAGCCCGGGTCGCCCCGCTGTCCGCCTGCAACAGCCCCGTCCTCACCCTCACCAAAGTGGAAGGTACGTGCATTTTCACCTAATCCGCAGCGGCAGGGTGGGGATGTATTGCATCGGCATCTTTGTTTTTACTCGGCTTGACATGAGGTGTTTTGTGTTAATGCCCGCGTAATGCAGTGCCCTGCAGATCAAAGTGCACGTCCCTAAGCAACATGTTAACATTAAGCGAGCGTGGATGTTGCTAGCAGTGAATAAATCTAGACGTGCGTTTTTCCGGGTCCAGTTTCGAGAGGCTGCCACCCTCCGAGCGAATGCATTTATATCGAGAACATTCTATCACCCTGCTGCACTCAGAGTGACCAGGATACCCCCCCCCCGCTCACGCGGGTTGACTTAATATTGCAGTGAATGAGACCCTCACTCCCTCCTAGGAAAGCCTTAGGTCAGGAAGCCACCTGCGAAAAATTGTATCAACTGTTTGGATTCAATGCAGATTCCTTTAAATAGCCAACAAACTATATTTATCTTGAGTTTTATGTTAATATTGATGTCTTGTGTCAAGTCTTGTTTTTGTAATCAAAACGGACATAATTCTTTTTTTTAAGGTATAAATAAAAATGACTTTATTGAAACCTGAAAACCTTCAATGAAACCTGGTTGGTTCAGTCTATGCTGTAACACTCCTTACAACTTCAGCATGAATGGATGGCTTTTCAATTCATGTTTGAAAATGGATCCAGCAGCCTGTTTAGTAGATTTTATTCTGAATGGACTATGGATAAACTTTTCTGAAAATCTTAATAGTGTTGCACTCCACACAAAACAAAAACAAAGTGGGCCCTTTAAGTGCTTGCCCACAGCTTGATCTTAAAAAGTGGAAGCTTGAAGATTTCTGAGCTGAGTTTGGGCTCCATTGCAGGTTGAGGATCAGTAATTAAATTGTTGTTCCTGTTGAGCAACAATTGTTAAAAAATTATCTGCTGGTCTTAAGAGACCAGCATGCAAGGTAGTTGTTGTGTTTCAAAATCTGTAAGAATTAGGTTAGCTTTTTCAAGAAGTTCCCAATTTCTGCTCCTCAGTGTTTACTTAAGAACAGTAGCTATGAAGCTGTTATTGAAGTGAAAGAGACAACTTGTCATTGTGAGCATACTGCACAGCACACAGTGAACCACAACAAAATTGTTTCTCTGCACCAGACACTACTTGTAGCATGGGATAGCCATACATTCAGTGCCTGGGAAGCGGTGATGGGGATAGTACCTTGCTCAAGTGTACTTCAGGGCAACCTACTGGTCTGTGAATTGAACCCACAACCTTCTGATCCTGGGGTCTATTCCCTAACCACAAGGCCACCGCTGCCACAGAGCCACCTACTTATAAGCAAACTAAACAAATCAGTAATCGCCCAGATTTTAAGAATATAGCCCCAAAATGTTTTTCAACCTGTTCAAACCACATTTAGCTCTTCTTTAAGTTATGAAATTATGTATTTATGCAAGATATTTGGGTGATTTTTGACTTCTAGTCTTTACTAGAGACCAAAAAAAAAAAATTAGGGAAGACAGTTAGATTTTATTTTCAGCTTTTAAAAAAAATCTGGCTATGGACATTGACATTCTCAAAGCTGGCTATGGTCCTGCGGACAGATTTCTGAGATGCAAATACTGGGCTAATGAAGAAGGAATCCCCAGCCAGAGACAAAGTAGATTTAACTGTAATACTGAAAATCTGTCTGCACAGGACAGATAAATCTTTAAACATAGATTTTCCTATTCAGACAGAACTGAAAATTGAACTGAAACCACAACCTTCCAATCCCTGGGGTCTAGTCCCTAACCACAAGGCCACCACTGCCACAGGGCCACCTACTTATAGGCAAACTAAACAAATCAGTAATCACCCAAAAGAATATAGCCCCAAAATGTTTTTCAATCTGTTTAAACCACATTTAGCTCTTCTTTAAATTATCAAATTATGAGACCTAGACCTAGAGACTATTGGAATAAAGATACTTGATAACTATTATTCTGAAAGCTTGAGCTATTTTGTTGAAAGATTTAAAAGATTTTGCAGTTGTGGTGGTCAGTTAATGATTTATCAGGTTCAATGATTTTCAAATTTGAAGTTGGAAAACTAATGAAAATAAGGAGAATGACTGTTTTTACCTGATCCTTCCCCTGCATGATGTGACCATTTATGTATGGGCGTAACACTGGTCAACATGCTCTGCCCTCTCCCCTAGTTGTGGCCTCAGTTCTACTATAAAGAAGCAATATTGTTAATCCAAACATATACATATCTACATTTTCCTTAAGGGACCTGGAATCTGTTTGATATTGTAAAAACAAGAAAGCCAGGGTTAAAGTTCCCATTTTTTGTTGAATTAAGTAATGTAGTTTGTACTACTTTTGTTTGTTGAAATAAGTAATACAGTTCAGACTAGGGAGATATAAATACATAAAATAGTTTCTCCAGCTGGATGATCTTCCTGCTGAAAGGTAAAATGCAACAACTGGTGTGTGTGTGTGTGTGTGTGTGTGTGTGTGTGTGTGTGTGTGAGTGAGTGAGTGAGTGAGTGATTAAGATGTGTTAAACACTTATTGTCCCACTGGGGCCGATAAGGTTTCTGGGTTGGCTCAGACTAAGTGTCTGTGCAGAGTGTGTATTTGGGGATTATTTTACTATAACTAGCATTTAAGATACAAAACCACGTCTGCCTGTTTTCAGACATCAGTCTGTAGTTGGTCTTGTATTCAGCATAGATAACAATAGGTGTTTATTTCTCCAGGGGAGACATAAAAATACACCATAATGATATGATTATGGAGGCAGAGAAACTGGAACAGGGTCATTTACTGCTATTTAACATAATACAACATTAGTAACATTGCAAAGAAGCAGTTGTAGTTTATAGTCATTCAAATAATTGTTTTTGTGAATATATCTCTAAAACTCCTCACTCCTCTCAAAATATATCCAGTTGTTTATTATGGATAACATACGCCTCTTAGTGCCAATTCTAAACTAAAGAACTTAAATTTACAACCAAACACACCTTGGCTGTGCAGACGAGCTTAAGTGGAAAATAGAATAAAAATTTATCAAACCATTAGTTAAATGTATTTGGTAAGTAGAATCAGAAAGTATTTGCCGCAAAGGAGAGCAAAGCCAGGCGACTGCAGAAGAAGTGGAGTGAGTCATTGAGCTGCTGTTGCTCATGCTGTTTTACTGCTAAATGTCTAGGTTTTCATGTCACAGCTTTAGAGAAGGTGCAATTTCACCAATAAAACTGAAAATGGGTGCAAAAATCTGCTACGCTTTTACGCCGTTTTAAGATTCATGATTGCTGCATTCTGAAGATACCTATATGTCATAATTGGGCTTATATCATGCAAATCAACTGAATGGAGGAACCACTAACCTGATAATGGTGTCTTGCTGTATTAAATGGGGTTGCCTATTTAATTAATTTTTCCAGCTGTTACACATGCATTTAGTGAGTGTTTGTCTGTAATGACATGCCAGAACCCTGTATAAATCAAGGGAGAATGACAATGTAGGTACTTTGTCTTAAGTACTCACTCGGCTCTTCTGCTTGAGGCAGCAGAAGGGAGGTGTGTTCCATTGCTGTTCTCTGACAAGGCTTATACACACTGCTGCACTTTTGCAACTCTGTTGAAAATGGGGCCTTGAAGAAGATATGCAGTATAATTTACAGCTGTTGATACTTTGGGCTACAGAAGTTTGCTCAAAATAATCTGTGGGTTTTTGAAGACCTTTAGGAAAAACAGAAAACAAGCAGGAAATGACATTTACTTTGCACAATGTTGGATTCACTTTTTTAAAATCACGTCAAACTTTGGGTCAAGACTGTCTGTTTATAAACTGCAAATATCATGCCTACTTGCATAGCATATAGCATTTTCCTGAATTAGGATCTAACAGTGGCGCATTAATGTCTTTTGAAAGACACTTTGAGTGTACCTGTAATGGTGGCGGGGTGCGGGAAGGATGTCAGTCCAGAGCCAGGAGTCAGAAACATAGTTTTATTGCTCATATTCACCAAAACAAGATCCAAGGATTTTGTAGAGCATGGTTCATTCACGAGGCAAAGCCTCATTTTAATGGTGGTTTTGGTCATTCTTGGTAGCTTGTTTTAGTCAGAGTGCAGTTCCTTGTGTCATGTTTTGGTCAGAACTGCAGACTGACTAAAACAAGCTACCAAGAATGACCAAAACAACCATTAACGTGAGGCTTCGCCTCATGAATGAACCACGCTCTGTTCTGACTCATCGAGGCTTAAATAGTTAGCCGCAATGAAGCACACCTGTGCCTTCATGAGCTCAGGTGTGCTCAGTCAGAACAGAGCGTTTTCTACCGTGCCCAAACTGAAACTCACCCGTGACAGACCCCCCCCCCCCCCAAAAGGCACAACTCCTGGGGCGCCAAAACATAACCTGGCCCTATGGGGGAGACCAAAGAAAAACCCTCCAAAAAACAAACAGCCCCTGACCAGCTGCCACCACGTCCAGGGCTGCTGCTGGTGGTGAGTATCCCAATGTCTCAGTCCACTCCAGAGTCCCAGGGGCATAGGAACCGTCTTTCTCACTTTGCATGGAATCCTGACCGACAGTGTTTACAAGATCCATCCATAACATGATTCTCAAGACTCTGTCTACTTACTGGGTGTTTCCAAACATCCAGATCAGGTCCCTCATTGCGGTCTGCATGTCCTACCTGGAACTGATTCGTCAATAGGTGTTCATACCCACCAGGATGATGTTCCCCCTGGGGAAGATGTGGAGGTCTGCTATGATCTTTCCCCTCTGAGTTATCATGGCAGTCTGAAGGGCCACCAGAGCAGAACTACCTGGGCATGCCCTGGTCACTGGTGCGGTGAAACTTCTCCTTCAGAGCAAAGTCACTCTCCTCTGCGCTGTCAAAGCAGTCTCCCTCACCATCACAGATGAGGGCATCGGCCTCTGCTGTCGCCGCAGTGCTGGTGGCAATCCTCAGACAAACAAAAGCAGTTCATGACATCAGAGCAATCTTGAACATGAGGGATTACATCACTCACCACTTTCTGGTTTATACACTTCTCACCTGGGACACACTGATGACCTTCCTCGTTGCACGGGCTTTCACAGACCTCTTCCCCTGTACCCTGCTTTCAGTCCTTCGCTTCACAGTGACTGCAGTTTCCTCTGTGTGTCATGCATTCTCCTTCCTCAGAATGCTCCTGACCCTGAGCAGTCTCCGAAGCTCTGGTCTCGACTGATGCATAATCAATAACATTAGCACTGCTTACAATCTCGGATACATAATCCAGGCTAAGAACCAGCAAGGTCACCAAGTGTGCACATATTTAAGACCAGGAGCCCTGCTCCTGGCTCCACTGAGAGAAGTTCCACATGACCTCCTTATGACCTCCTTGTGGAAAGAGTTCAGCTGGTGTTCTGTTGAGCTCTGAGCATCCTTCTCAGAGTTTTCACATGGCTACTCAGCCTCTGGAATCTTTACCTGCATCCCCTTTTTCGTTAGACTGTTCCTCAGCTGCCCCTCATTGGAGCTATCCACCAGGGTCCCAACATGCACTGGGGTCTGCTGAGTGAGTTGAGATTTCGAGATCTTCAATTCGGCTTCAATACCTCTGACAGCTCTGTGTGCTTACTGGCCTCTTTCTGGGCTTTTTCCAGTTCAGACTGCAGAGCGGCGCTGTTGTCCTGCAGCCATTCCCTCCGGACAACATTTTGCAGCTTGCAGTTTCTTCCTCAGGACCTCTCTCTCTCTCTTGCATGAGTTTAGTAACCTCTCCTTGAAGCTCACCATTATCTTGAGCTAGAACCTTTCTTTCCATTTTCATGGTTTCGATCTCACTCTGGGAAAGAGACAAGAGTCCTTTGGTCTCCTCAAGTTGAGAATGCATCTTTTCCTCATGTTTCAGTCTTTGCTGAGGTGGACGCCTGCAATGCAGAGGCCTTGCTCTCTGTCAGTTGTTGGTTGAGCCTTGTCAGCAACTCCTTCTGTTGAGTGATCTGACGGTTCATGTAGCTGATCTGTTCATCTCTTTGGTAAATGTCCGTGAGAAGTGCACTGTTGTTCATATTGGCCTGTTTTTCTGATTCAGCTCTTAGGTTCTTCTAGGTACAGCCCAAGCTGTTAGTTAACTAAATGAGCTGTTCACCTAGGACCTTACAGACCTCCTCACATTCTAGGTACCCAGCCTGCTTTTCCTCTAGTTCCCTATTAACTTTAGCTAGTTCCTCCTGAAGGGAACGTACCTCAGACTGGTTGCTCTCCTGCAGCTGGTGATTCATGGCCTGGAGGGAGACATTGTCATCTTCCAATTTCTTACACTTCACCTCCAGTTCATGCAAAACGTGTCTCAGTTCAATATTCTCAATTTCCTTGGCTTGAGTGCTGATCAGAATTTCCTGAACATGGTCTCTGCTCACTTCAGCCTCTAATTCCATCTCCTGAAGCTTCTCTGAGACTTGGCAATTGGCCAATGTAGCATCCCTTAACTTTACATTCAAAACATGAAGATCCTGGTTCCGTGCACAAATTTTGTGATCCTTGGCAGTGAGCTCAGCCACCATTTCCTGGAGCTGCTTGGCAACATTTTGGCCTGTTCTTCTTTCTCCAGAATTGACAGCCATTCATTATCTGATTCCTGAAGAGTTTGCTCAAGGCTTTGAACTTGAAATCTCAGGCCATTGATTATTCCATCTGCAATCCTAACCTGGAGCGGCCTTGTATCCATCTTCCAGGCAGATGGGTTAGTGGTGCTGGGTTTGGGGAACGACTCCTTTCATGCTGCGAAGGGCTTTCTTGGTCGACCTCCCTCGTTGAATGGCACAGGGGGCGTTTTCTGCCAACTCCCTGTTCTCATTGTCGTGGGCCGCCTTCTTTTCCGATGTACCACGTTGAATGACGCAGGGCGCGTTCCACGGCCACCGTTACAGAAATTAACCGCCAGCAGACAGCGGAAGGACGTCAGTGCAGAGCCAGGAGTCAGGAACATAGTTTTATTGCTCATATTCACCAAAATAAGATCCAAGGACTGCAGTTCTGACCAAAACATGACACAAGGAACTGCAGTCTGACTAAAACAAGCTACCAAGAATTACCAAAACCACCATTAATGTGAGGCTTGCCTCATGAATGAACCATGCTCTGTTCTGACTCATCGATGCTTAAATAGTCAGCCCCAATGAAGCACACCTGTGCCTTCATGAGCTCAGGTGTGCTCAGTCAGAACAGAGCGCCCTCTACCGTGCCCAAACCGAAACTCACCTGTGACAATATCCAACTTTGAGTTTGACTTTGTGGGTTGCTCCGCCATGACTGGGCATGCCTGGCTGTTCTTGGGCTTCATAACAGTCTTTGCATATATACCTCTGTGTGCCAGGAGCTGTAGGTTATTGCTTGTTCTGTGTGTTGTTGTAGTGTGTTGTTTGTGAGCATGTTGTTTGTTAGTTGTTAGGTTATGCTTAAATGTCATATTTGTACATTGTGCATTTGTTTCTGATAAAATCCTGAGTCTGAGACCCTGAACCTGCATTTATGTTCTGCCTTGTCTGCCCCACACAATGACTGGTCAAATATGGACATAAAGAGTCAGGATCTGGTTAATGAACTGTTTCTCTCATAAAAGGTTTCTCTCATTAAAGAGTAATTGGGAGGAGGAGACAACGGTGGCTTACAGGACAGCGGGGTGATTCTCAACTAGCTATGGCTAATGCTTAACGTACATACTGATCAAAGGTTAGACAAGTTGGCTGACTTCTTTTTGGCTGAATAGGGAGAAGCTGCAGAGTTCAGACCATCAGAAGCTCCCAAGTCTCCAACATCAGTGCCCAGCCACTTAGCACTGGTTTGTCCTGCCTGTTTCTCCGTCTCTGGCACCAGTGTTTCCTGTCTCTCCGCTGTCGGCTCTCCCAGCTGCTCAGAAGGATGACTTTCTGCCCTGCTGGCTCCTGGTTTTTCATCACCACCAGCTACTGGTTCCTGACCAGCCACAGCTCAGGACGTGGATTGTCCATTTCTGTTTCCATGCTGATTGGCATGCTGATAGACCTTTTATTGGGTATGATTCTTAAAGCATGTTCAATTAAGAAAGAATTGTCAACTAAGTCTTAGCCTAATTAACACATTTTTCAATGACAGGGTTAACAATATCTTTTAACTCTCCTTTTGATAAACAAGCTCTGATTTATCGTTTTACAATATGCATTTACAATAAAGCATGATTTTTATGATACAGCTAAATGTGTGGAACAAGTATGTGGATTATTTTTCCTAATAATAATAAATAACACTTTTCCCCTTATAAAATATAATTGATTATTTGAGTAATAATTGCTTAATATTTCCAAATTTATATCTTTGGGATATATCATTAATTTTGTGATACTTCTATGAAGCCATGCTGGGTGAACTCTGTATTATCTGGTATTGATTCATCATCAATGATGAAACTTTCCCAGGTGCAAAGCAATTATAGAGTTGGGGATTGTATGATATATAAGTGGAAGTAATATTTAATTTACACCATTTTATTCCCATTTTATTTTATTCAATTTGTCATTTTGTCACTACATGAAATGCATCCTCTGCATTTAACCCATATTCGGTGTAGCAGCAGGTAGCCCTGTCCTGCAATGGGGAGCAGTGATGAGGACGACACTTTGCTCGAGGTTACCTCAGGGCAGCTTACTGGTTTGGGATTTAAACAACCTTCTGATCCTGGGGCCTAGTCCCTAATCACTGGGCAACCGCTGCCCCTGGAAGTGGAAGTAATGGAGCCAAAAGTATCTTCAATTAAAACTATAAAAGGAACAGGTAAATGTGCAGAGCTTTCAAAGTCATAATTATGTATTTTAATAATGAATTACTAAATAAGCTAAATATAAGCTAAATATTTAAAACTTTTTTTGTCATAAATCATAAATACATTTTTCTCCTTCTTGCGCAAATGCTTCAGATGAATTACAAGTATAAAGTGCTCTCCATAATGTTTGCTACAAAGACCCATTCCCTTGATTTACGTCTCTGCTCTTCAGTGTAAAATTTTAAATTAAACAGTTCAGATGTGTTTAAAGTGCACATTCCAGACTTTTTTTTTTTTCAGGTATCTATATACCTACTCCTAGACAGAAAGTTGTATAACCCACTGTCTTCAGTTTTACCACTCTTAACACTTGTTCAATATTTCATTGAACAATATTTCATTGAACAAGGGGAGGGGGGAATTGGAGATACATAGGGAGAACAGTCAGGTAACATCCATCATACCTGGTGATGAGTCATACAACATACACTGTGCACAATTATTAGGCAAGTGAGTATTTTGACCATATAATAATTTTTATGCATATATTCCAACTCTAAGATGAATAAACCTGAATGTTAATTTGGTTTAAGCATATCAGTTGATGTGTCTTTGGGCAATGAGGGAGGGACAATACTCTTAAGCCTCACCTTATGCACATCTTATGCCTTAAACCTCAAGCTGTGCATAATTATTAGGCAGCTTCTTTTCCTCTGGTTCTTGAAATTGCTTGCTTGAAATTACTGATACTAGGGCGTGATCACAGAACCATCAAGCAGTTTGTTGCAAATAGTCAGTGGGGTCATAAGAAATGTGTTGAAAAAAAGGACTGCCAAAAATTCGAGAAGATTCAAACGTGAAGCTACCATAGGAGACCATGATCCTCCAGTGCAGTCATATTCCAGAACTGAACCTCCTGGGTGTGGCCTGAATTACAAGGTGTTCAGTGATCTGAGACATGGCCAAAGTAAGAAGAGCTGAAGCCCGACCACCACTGAACAAGACAGAAAACTTGAAGACTGTGCCAAAAAATATCTCAAGACAGATTTTTGACTAATGAAATGAGAGTGACTTGTGATGAACCAAGGCTGGATCAGTAAAGGGCACAGAGCTCCACAGAGGTGTAGTTTTGGTACTGGTATGGGCTGGTTTTATTAAAGATGAACTAGTTGGCCTTTTTCAGATTGAAGATGGACTCAGAATGAACTCCTAAAAAAATATTGTTTTTCATTTATTTAGCATAATAATTCTGCACACTAATAGTTGCTTAATAATTGTGCACACTGACATTTCCTTTGTAAAACTTCAGGTTTCAGGGTTAATAACATGTTGGATTGACTGATAGCACTGCATTTGTTCCATATTAAAATTAATCCTCAAAATACTCACTTGCCTAATAATTGTGCAGTTGTCATGGTGGCGGGGTGCAGGAAGGACATCTGCGCAGAGCCAGTGATCCAAGACATAAGTTTATTTCCAAAGGTTCACCAAAACCAGATACAAGACCAAAACAGAACCACCCGTAACCTAAGGCTTTGCCTATTGAATTAACTGTGCTCTGTTCTGACTCATTGAGGCTTAAGTAGTCAGCCCCAATGAAGCACACCTGTGCCTTCATGAACTCAGGTGTGCTCAGTCAGAACAGAGCGCCCTCTACCGTGAACAAACAACCAAACCTTGACATCACCCCCCTCCTAAAGGCGGCACTCCTGGGGCATTCCCCAGAGCTGGACCCTTGAGGGGAGGTTAACAAAACATCGAGCATAAACAGCCCCCTTAATGGGGCACATGGCCAGATCTATGAAAACAAAAACCAGCTAACTAGCAAACGAGGGGGAGACCCTGACCAGCCACAGCCACGTCCAGGGCTACTGGCGGTGGTGAGGGGTATGTCAGAGGTTCAGTCCAATTTCATTTCTTGAAGTGGTCTTTGTCGTGCCAAGAGTGGTCTTTGCTTTCAGAGGGCGAATCCGTCTCCGTGATGAGGGACTTCTGCCGAGATTCATTGAAGTTGACTGTGGAGTTCCTTACAAATTGTTCCTTCATGTCCTGATCCCACACCACATTTGGAACTTTATCCTTTTTCTTGGGTTCGTATTTATGTTTCACCTTATGTTTTTTCAATACCTTTCCGTCCTTGTCTGTTTTTGAGACCACTCCATCCGTGTTTGAGCGCTTGTAAAAGTCAGAGCTCTTTTTGTCCAAAGGGCTGGCAGGCGTGTTTTCCTTCTTGTTGTCCTGCACTTCATCCTTCACCTGTTTCCCCGACTCGACACTGGAGTCCTTGGAGGAATAGTCCGACTCGCTGGAAAGCCTTGTCCTGACAGAGTCTGATAGAGAGCTAAACACAGAAGATTCTTTAAGGTTCAAAGAGGAAGAGTCTTTCACCCAGTTTGCGCTCAGCATCAGACCCCTGTCCTCCTCGCTCTCCATGTCTCCTGTCTTAGAATCTGAGGTGCAGAATTTGTCATTCTCTTTCTCGAAGCACACTTCCCTGCTGCAGTTCTTTTTTGGCTCCTTCCTCCTCTTCTTGACCTTGTTTTTCTGCTGCTTTTTCTGCTGCTTGGATGTCAGACAAATGGGCTTGTCCTTTTCTGCCCTGTGGGCTTGTCCTTTTCTGCCCTGTCTACTCCATGTACCTGCAGGATAAATCTCACGGTGTCCCAGGTTCTCAAAAAAACAGCGAATTCTTAGTTTCTTGTCCATACTCAAACATGCAAAACAGTGCATAACCTGCCCTCCCTGACCATGCTTCTTGGGAGGGTCCCCCATAACCTTATGTAGCACTTCTCTAGTGTTGCCCTGTGATGTCCCATATCGCCTTGAACTTGAAAGTCATTGTGGAGATAAAGTGAGGTATTGATGGGATTGAAAGGCTCAAGTTCAATGCTGATTTTCTTCTTTTTGCCCTCCTTGTCCGTCAGACTGTTCCTCCACTGCTCCACTTTGGAGCTCTCCACCAGGTTTCTAGCTTGAACTTGGGTCTGCTGAGCAAGTTGTGATTTCAAGACCTTCACTTCTGAGCACCAGGTCTCTAATACTGCTCCCATACCACTGTCATGCTCTTGGAGCTCTATGAGTTTACTGGCCTCCCTCCGGGCTTCTCCTAGTTCCGCCTGCAGAATGGCACTGTTGTCCTGTAACCTGCTTCAGCTCTGCCCTGGTCTGGTTCAGTTGTTGTTCCATATTGGCCACTTTATTCCCCAGTTTCTCCTGCAGGGTTGGAACCTCTACTCCCCTCAGTGAACGTCAGTTCACTGATTCTTCCATGATTTTCACTAACCTGTAGCTGCTCCTTCTCTGCCTTCTGCCTGGCAGATGGGTTAGTGGTGCTGGGTTTGGGGGTTGACTCCTTGATGCCGCTTTCCATGCTGCAATGGGCCTTCTTGGTCGACTTCCCTCGATACACGGTGCAGGGGGCATTTTCTGCTGGCTTCCCACTTTCTGTGTCACGGGCGGCCAATGTCCCGCTTTCCCTGTCTCGGGTGGCCTTCTTTGCCGATGTCCCTTGTTGAATGACGCAGAACACGTTCTCTGCCATTTTCTCGCTGTGATTCATGCAGGGAGCATTCTCCACCATCTTCCAGCTGTGTTTCATGTAGGGCTCCGCCAATTTTTCTTGAGAGCTCTGTGGCGGTTGTGCTCTGTGCTTCTCCGCTCTGTACATCATTACAATACATAAAATATACATCATTTTAATTTGAATAAATACTAAATACAAATAAATAATTTTACTGTATTTAAGATTTTTCTATTTTTTAATGTATATGTATAATATATATTGGTTGGAAGAATAAAGTTAGAACACAGAACTGGTTTCTGATTTCTCACTCAACCCCAGGACCTGGATGTATCTTTTCAGTTCCATTGCCAGTTCCTGATTAGCTAACATACGCATATTTTCAAATCATTATGTATTTTTATCTGTATTTATTCTAATGTTTGTTTAATGTCTAATACATAATTTACAGTACTTTTACTCATGCAATTTCTATAATCCTTATAGAAACCTTACTTATATTAGGATAAACAAATTTGCCCTTTACATTGTATTTTTTGAACCACCGTTCTCCCTAATGTAATCATTGATATTCTCCCCCATCACTTATTGCTGGTAACCTTGGAGGGTTGATATGATTCATCTGAGACATGTGAAATGTCACAGTTGCTAACACAATTTCATTTGCCAGCTTAACACGCTTGGAGGAGAACACTGCCTGCCATGCCTGTGATATCAGCTTACGAACACCTGCACTGGCACGGATTGTGCTGAGTGACGTGAGGAGACATTTAATGATAGACCCAACAAACTTATCTTATGTGCAGAAGGAATAAATAAATAAATATATATTATATATATATATATATACACACACACCTTTTGGTGTGTCAATGAGTAGTTTGAGTGGTAAATAAAAAGACAGGCAGTCCTGAGCATCTGCTTCTCCAGCTGGGCAATGCCTGTACAGAAAAACAATGAACAGTCTAGCTTCCCCACCCAAACTGTGACCCTCAGGGAGGGAAGTACAGATTTTGAAAAGAGCTCATTTTGTGTGTGCTTAACAAACGCATTTTTTGCCCATGTGGACTTTACATAGTTTGTGTCAAAAACTACTATTTCCAGCAAATAATAATTGTATAATTAAGCAACAGAAATAGGCAGGAACTTGGTTATTACAAATAATATTATAACTGTCATCATGTTGCAGTTGTAAACCAGTCAATGCACAGATATATTTTAAGTAGAGCATTTGGCTTCAATAGTTTTTGTTTAATCTACAAGTTTACTAATGGCAGGTGTAGATTTCTTGCTGTGACTTACTTCTTGATAATTTAACCATGTTGCCTGCAGTGTGAAAATTAACCTACAAGGTGTGTTTTCTTTTTTTACATTAACCGCAGTATAAAGAAAGTCATTACTTATTTCTCAGAGTAGGTTGATACATTTATTGTGAAAAACTATATTGATAACACTGTATACAGGTAAAAATAGATTTGGTGTGCATCTACTGACATTTAACGATTTAAAGATGGTAATTACATTTTGTGTTGTCCTTTGTGTTCCTTAGTTGATAGATAGAGGTAGCATTTGGATCAGGCAGAGTGGATGGACTTTTACAGTGCTCCTATGCATGATGTGCTAATTTTTCTGCTGTAAGATGTGTTCGCAGTGTTTCCTTATTGTTTTTCTTAAAGCTATGTGTATTATCCCAGCCAAGTAAGTTTTTCTTGAGCTGGGATAAAAAGTCTATCAGGAATAACCTTTAATACTTATTTTAAATTGTACATTAGGGTGCATTCCCCATGCAGATAATGTTTTATAAGAATTGCTTGATAAAAGTTCAAAATTACTTTGAACCACTGGCCAAAGTGATGAACAAATGTTTTGTTGGCTGAGTTATGGGGGTATTTGGAAGGGAGTTTATTTTTTTACACACTCTTACTTTTAAATGTTGCTTATCTGACATCATTCGTACTCTGTGTAAATGTAAATGCTTTGAAATACTAAATGCTAACTAAAATTGTCACCATTAATAGTGTGGTTATGAATGTCTGTTTGGAGCTAATTGGTTATTTGCTGAGCTATTTAGCACAATTTATATTTATTTATTGGTTAAACCTAGGCGGTATTAAGGGTGGACATAAGCTTAGAAAAGCTGTTGCTTCATTTATTGCACTAAAGTAAGAAATTGTCACAGTCTGTCGTGCCTGTGGTTCTGGTTGGGCACGACAGATGGCGCTCTGTTCTGACTAAGCACACCTGGGTTCATGGAGACACAGGTGTGCTTCATTGGGGCTGCCCCAATGAGTCAGAACAGAGCGCGTTTCATTAATGAGGTGAAGCCTTATAGTTAATGGTGGCATTTTTGGTTCTATGTTTTGGTTTATGTTTAATAAACGTTACGTTCCGGAATACTGGCTCTGCGTTGTCCTTCCCACACCCCGCCACCGGTACAGAATGAACCACCATTACCTGGACGTCGCGAGCCTTGAAAGCTGGTTTGAGGAGCAAGAGCAGACACTCGAAGCCATGGTGGTGGCTCTCAGGGCGGAGCTACAGCGTCTGAGGACCTTCACGCCAGCTTGGCGGGCTGCTTGGCGGGCTCCACGAGCAGAGCGCAGGCGAGCAGAGGGCAACCGCCACGGAGCTCTCACGACGGCTGGACCTGCTGGTGCGCTCAATCCAGCTCGCTCCCTCGCTTGATACCAACGAGCGGCTAGAGGAGTTCAACCGCTTGCAGATCCTCACCGGCTACAATGCATGATTCACAGTGGATAGCAGAGAAAACGGCATGCATTTTCATGGAAATTGAAAGAAAAGCTCTGGCTCAAGACAAAGGTGAGCTTCAAGAAGAGGTCAGTAAACTCATGCAAGAGAGAGAGGTCTCAGTAAACTCATGCAAGAGAGAAAGGCTGCAAGCTGTGATGATTGTCAAGAGAGAGAGGCTGGCGAGAATAGATAAACAGAACAGATCGAATCCCACCTCTGGCACTACCACCACTGGGTCCCTGAGCAAGACCCTTAACCCTGAGTTGCTCCAGGGGGACTGTCCCTGTAATTAGGACATGTAAGTCGCTCTGGATAAGAGCGTCTGCTAAATGCCGTAAATGTAAATAAACAGAAGAACCAAGCTGCAGGCCAAACAACGAAGAGAGTAGAGATTCCAACTGTTCAGGAGAAGTGAAAGTGACAACCCTTGTCATTGCGAGGTCACGGCACAGCACACATGAACCACAACGAAACTGGACCTCTGCATTTAACCCATGCACACTCAAACCCGTGCAGCAGTGGGCAGCTATTGAAAGCGCCCGGGGAGCAGTGATGGGGACGGTACCTTGCTCAAGGGTACCTCAGGGCAACCTATTGGGAAGGGGTTTGAACCCCCGATCCTCCGATCATGCGGCTAACGCCCTAACCGCTAGGCCACCACTGCCCCAGAGAAGTCTGTGGGGACAGTCTAAGCGGGCACCCAGATTTGAACTGGGTACCTCTTGATCTGCAGTCAAATGCTCTACCACTGAGCTACACCCCCTTAGAAGCTGGAGGCTAAAGTGGCCACTATGGAAAAACTGCTGAGTCAGACCAGGGCAGAGCTGAAGCAGGTGCAGGACAACAGCATCGCTCTGCAGGCTGAACTAGGAGAAGCACGGAGCCCAAAAATAGCCTCAGCAAGGAAGTGTGCTTCAGGAAGGTGAACGACACATTCTGCACATCAGATTCTGAGACGGGAGACATGGAGAGTGAGGATGATAAGGGTTTGATGCTGAGTTCAAACTGTGTGAAAGACTCTTCCACCTTGGACCTTAAAGAATCCACTGTATCTAGCTCTGTCTGCATCCTTTTAATCCGCTTCGCACGGGAGCTTGGGCTCACAGAAACTCACGCAGTCTTTGGCAGAACAGCACCCGAAACAGTGGAGGACAGATGGTTGGAAGACCGTGTCCTCCCAAACTTGGTCTGACATCAGCTCCCGTTCAGACTCTGTCAGGATGTGACGGTTCTGTGCCAGTAGAGGGTGCCCTACTCTGATTGTGCACACCTGGGCATTGGGTGCCAGGTGTGCCTCATTGGGGTTTGGCGTTATAAGCCCGAATGAATCAGAGCAGGGTGCTGGTCATTCTGTGTGCTCACCTTTGTGATTATTTATGTTATGTTTTACACTTGTTATGTTTAATACGTTTAGTTTATGAGTTCTGTGCACATTATCCGTCAGTAGAGTTCAGTGCGAAGCTCTTGGCTCTACGTTGACGACCAGCCCATAACACCAAACCGTGACACAGGACAAGGCTTTCCTGCAAATCGGACTTTTCCTCCGGTGACTCCATTGTCGAGTCTGTGAAACAGGTGAAGGAGAAAGTGCAGGACAACAAGAAGAAAAACACGCCTGCCAGCGCTTTGGACAAAAAGAGCTCTGACCTTCACAAGAACTCAAACATGGACGGAACGGTCTCTAAAACGGACAAAGACGGAAAGGTATTGAAGAAATACAAAGTGAAACACACACATGAAAACAAAGAGAAGGATAAAGTCCCAAGTGTGGTGTGGAATCAGGATGTGAATAAAAAACTTGTAAAGAGATTCGCGTTCAACTTTGATGACTCTCAGCAGCAGTCCTTTGTCGTGAAGACGGAGTTGTCCTCTGAAAATAAGGTCCAACTCTCTAAGCATGACAAAGACCACTTGAAAAGAGAGGTCCGATTAGCAACAGGTAAAGCTAAAGACAAAGATTGGTTCAGAAAGGAGCTTCTGAGAGTGTCTAAAGAGAAATCACAGAAAACAGAGAAGTCCAACAAGGAGAGAATCAGCAAAAAGGAGAAGGAAAAACCTTTGAAAACTGAAAAGGAGAAAGGCATGAAAGACAAAGGAAAAACTCAAGGATAAGGCCCTAAAGGGAGAAAAGAAGAGCGACAAAAAAAAAGAGATTGTACTGAAGCTCTAGAATACCCCTCACAGCAGCCCTGGACATGGATGTGGCTGGTCTGAAGTCCCTTTGGGTTTGAGTTTTGTACTTTGTGGACACAGTCATGGGCCCCATTGAGGGGGCTGTTTGTGTTAGGTTTTGGGGTACTTTGTTTGCCCCCCCGAGAGCGGAGGCTCTGCTCAGGGCGAGGCAGTGTTTTGACTCCCCGGGAGTTGCGTCTTTAGGGAGGGGCTACTGTCACAGTCTGTCGTGCTTGTGGTTCTGGTTGAAGCCTTATAGTTAATGGTGGCATTTCTTTGTTCTATGTTTTGGTTTATGTTTACTAAAAGTTACGTTCCGGAATACTGGCTCTGCGTTGGCGTCCTTCCCGCACCCCGCCACCGTTACAATAATAAGGCTTTTTTAGACTTTGTCTTTTTTTTTTATTGCACTTGTTTAATATACTTAAAAATTTGATAGTTTAAGTCTGATGTCACAATCTAGACAGGAAGTGGAAAGTGGAAAATTGTTACTTTCATAACAAGCTTACTGGAGTATAAACAATTTAATTTATATACTGTTGTATTTTTAAGTGGTTATGTTGCAGCTAAACTGTCAGATTTATAGTATTGGTCTCTTCAGTAGTCTATGGAAGATAATTTCCATGAAACTGTATAACCTCTGACTTTCTGCTTAATAACAGAGAATGGTTACTTTTTAAACAAATGCACTACAATATATTTCAGAGGCTTGAAATGTTTAGTACACAGGGGTGAAAACTGATTAAAGTGCTCCTTACTATTGATGCCTGTTCTGTGTATATATGTCCTTGTTGTCACACTGAGGCTAAATGAACTTGATGTAATTGCAGAGTTGGGATTGCAGAAAGGGGTTTTATTGCAAATAAAAGTAAAACACACAAGCATGAACCACACACACTGTAACCAGTACTTACTTAGAACACGGAAACACACACCACAGAGACACATTGTAACCCTAGATGGCGCTCTGCATGGCTCTTGTGAGAGCACACCTGTTTGGCATTGGGCTGACGGGTGTGCTTCATTTGGGGTTGGCTTTAAAAGCCCCATTGAGCGAGAGCAGAGCGTCGGTCTTTGTTAATCTGTATGTGTCGTGTAAGTTTATCTGTGTTTTGAGTTTCTGTGCACAGTTATGTTATTTAAGCTTTTACGTCCTGTAATGACCTCTCGGCTCAGCACTGATGTCCAGAACACGACACCGTCACCATCGTTACACACATAGGACAAACAATGACTAGTAGCTGCCCTGATTCACTGAGCTCTATAAACCTTTAGATTAACTAGGCACATCTGGCTATATAATGCCAGGCGTTCCCTGTCAGGGCAGAATGATGCAAAACATGACACTTGTGCTCTTTAAGTCAAAAAACGAGGTTGTTGGATACAAAATACAACATCAAGAGTGTTGAGTTCTCTGTAAAATCCTCTAAAAGTGTTTGGTAACTCACCAGGGCAACAAATTTGGTTTCGCCAAGTAAGGACAGCATGGTCCATGCTGAAAAAATGTTCATGTTGATGCTCTGTTACATACCTAAACTAAGTGAATTTTTGAAGGGCTGACCAAAAAATGTGATTTCTTGTTTGTTTAAAAAATTTTGTCTTTTAACCACAATAACTGAAGCCTAAACATTTCAGCAGCAAAGTTCGTTGCACACAACTATCATTGTTAAAAAGCCCATACAACACATTTTTTGCATTTTATTTTTCTGCCTTAGATTCTTTGAAAACAATGTGTTTTTGTTAACATAATCATTTCCCAGCCTCTCTCAGCTCTTTATTTTTTTCAGAATTACACAGATTATAAAATGTGTGCTGTATTATCTTGAAATATAGTGTGGCGTTGGTCTAGTGGTAGGGTACTTGCCTATGGCTCAAGAGGTTCCAGGTTTGAATCCCACCTCTGGCACTACCACCATTGGGTTCCTGAGCAAGACCCTTAACCCTGAGTTGTTCCAGGGGGACTGTCCCTGTAATCAGGACATGGAAGTCACTCTGGATAAGAGCGTCTGCTAAATGCCGTAAATGTAAATATGCAGCTGTATTAAGGCATAATTGTTGATGCAGGCACCTATTCTTGAAGCAGTTTTGTTATTTCCTCCATGAACCATCATACCATAGCAGAACTCTGACCCTGATGAGTTTGCCTGTGTTTGTTCTTGATTTTGTTGACTTGATTTCAACCATGACATCTTTTTGTCTGTTTTGTGTTTATTGTTATAATTTTCTGTTTTGATTAGCTGTGGCCTACAGACAGTATAAGTAATATCCAGTTATGAACCACATGGAGGAAAGATTTGTTAAGAATGAAGAGTTGTCGGTCTGGTATAAAAAGCATGGTCTAGAATGGCTTATCAGCATTCAGAATTCTTTTAAACCTTTTCCTACAAAAATACATAGCTCTGGGTAGTGCAAGGATAAGTCAATGATGGCCTAATCTCTAGGCAAAAATGTATTCAAAAGTTCATATAGCTTTTTCAGCAGCAGTGCATCATATATCAGTACTTAGTTCTTCTTGCTGGACTGTGTTTACATAAACATGGCCAGCGCATATAGAGCGGAGCCCCACCCCCACCTCAGACACTCAGACAACATCTCTGTTCTGCTGATCCCAGCCTACAGACCCATCGTCAGGCGTGTGAAGTCCAGCCTGAAGCAGGTAAAGACCTGGCCCACAGGAGCCATCTCTGCTCTTTAGGTCTGCTTTGAACACACTGATGGTTGTTGGATACAAAATACAGCATCAATAGAGTGTTGAGTTCTCTGCAAAAGAAGCCAGATAAGTGGTTGGTGAGGGCCTGGCACGGAAAGCTGCTGGTCCAGACAACATACATGGTTGTGTGCTCAGAAGATGTGCAGAACAGCTGGCAGATGTTCTCACCGACATCTTCAACATCTCTCTGAGCACCACTGTTGTTCCTAGGTGCTTCAAGACCACCAGCATCATCCCAGTGCCAAAGAAATCATCTGTTTCCTGCCTAAATGACTATCATCCCGTTGCACTCACACCTATCATCATGAAGTCCTTCATGAAGGCTGGTCATGAGGCACGTCAAGTCTCAAATTCCTCCCTCACTGAACCCCCTGCAGTTTGAGTATTGTCCCAACCACTCAACGGATGATGCCATCTTCACCACCCTCCATCTGGCCCTTTTTCATCTGGAGAGAAAGGACAGTTATGTCAGAATGCTGTTCATCGACTACAGTTCAGCATTCAACACCATCATCCCTCAGCATCTGAGTGAGAAGCTGAGGCCGCTGGGCCTGAATACCTCCCTCTGAAACTGGACCCTGGACTTCCTGACTGGGAGACCCCAGTCAGTCAGGATCAGTAGCAGCACCTTCAACACCATCATGCTGAGCACAGGGGCCCCTCAGGGCTGTGTGCTCAGCCCACTGGTGTTCACACTGAAGACCCACGACTGTGCAGCCAAGCACAGATCGAACCACATCATCAAATTCGCTGATGATACAACCATGGTGGGTCTGATCAGTGGTGGTGACAAGGCGGCGTATAGAGGAGATACAACAGCTGACGGACTGGTGTAGAATCAACAGTCTGTCTTTGAACGTCGACAAGACTAAAGGGAGGTTGTTGACTTCAGGAGACCATGTTAGGACCACTCTCCACTGAATATCATCACCTCACCTGTGGAGATGGTCAGGAGCACCAAGTTTCTTGGTGTTCACATAACAGACAACCTCACGTGGACCCTCAACACCAACTCCATAAAAGCCCAGCAGTGTCTCTACTTCCTGTGCAGACTTAGGAGAGCCCATCTACGGGAACTGCAATGTCTCAGACCGCAAGTCCTTACAACGGGTAGTGAGAACAGCTGAGAAGATCATCTGCCTTCTCTCTGCCTTTTGTTCAGGACATTTTCACCACTCGTTGCATCTGCAAAAGCAACCAGCATTGTGGATGATCCCACACACCAAACCCACACTCTCTTCATCCTCCTGCCATCCAGGAAGAGGTTCTGCAGCAAACGGGCCTCCACTTCCAGGTTGGGAAACAGTTTCTTCCCCCTGGCCATCAGAATTTTGAACTGTTAATCATCTTACTGCTGCTATTACCACCTTACTGCTACTATTACTTACTACTTATTATTTATTTTTTTGTACTTCCCACTTTAACCATAAAATTGCTGCTCTATCACACAGCCAACAACGTGCTGCTTTGTTCCGTGACACTGCGGCTCTCAGACGGATGAATGTACTGAACGTGCTGTCTATTTTACTGTCTGTTGTTGTCTGCACTTGTTTGCCTTGTCTTGTATCTTATGTTGTGTTTGATGTCGTCTTATGTGTAGCACCAGGGTCCTGGAGGAACCTTATTTCGTTTCACTATGTACTGTGTATATGGTTGAAATGACAATAAAAAACCTTGACTACTTTACTTGACTTCTTTTTTTTTTGGCTGCTCCCATTTAGGGGTCACAACAGCGGTTCAACTGTCTCAATTTCTTCTGGTCCGCTGCATCTTCCTGCTTCAAACCAACCACCTGCATGTCCTCTCTCACCACATCCATAAACCTCCTTTTTGGTCTTCCACTTTCCTGTCAGCTCCATCTTCAACATCCTCCTTCCAATATCCCTTCCAATAGTCTCTCCAGCGTGTCCTGGGTCTTCTCCAGGGTCTCTTTCCAGTGGGGCGTGCCTGGAACACCTCACCAGGGAGGCGTCCAGGGGGCATCCTAATCAGATGCCCGAGCCAACTCATCTGGCTCCTCTCAATGGGGGCAGCGGTGGCCTAGCGGTTAGGGCGTTAGCCACATGATCGGAGGATCGGGGGTTCAAACCCCTTCCCAATAGGTTGCCCTGAGGTACCCTTGAGCAAGGTACCGTCCCCATCACTGCTCCCCGGGCGCTTTCAATAGCTGCCCACTGCTGCACGGGTTTGAGTGTGCATGGGTAAAATGCAGAGGTCCAATTTCGTTGTGGTTCATGTGTGCTGTGCCGTGACCTCGCAATGACAAGGGTAGTCACTTTCACTTTTCACTTTCACTTTCAATACGGAGGAGCAGCGGCTCTACTCTGAGCCCCTCCTGGATGACTGAGCTTCTCACACTATCTCTAAGGGAGAGCCCAGACACCCTGCGGAGGAAACTCATTTTGGCAGCTTGTATTCGCGACCTCGTTCTTTCAGTCACTACCCACAGCTCGGCTCGTGACCATAGGTGAGGGTGGGAACGTAGATCGACCGGTAAATTGAGAGCTTTGCCTTTTGGCTCAGCCCGCATCACTGCGGACGCTGCCCCGATCCGCCTGTTGATCTCCCGCTCCATTCTACCCTCACTCGTGAACAAGATCCCGAGATATTGAAACTCCAACTAATTTGGGGCAGGATCTCACTCCCAACCCTGAGGGGCAGGATCTCACTCCCATGGCCTCAGATTTGGAGGTGCTGATTCTCATCCCAGCTGCTTCACTCGGCTGCTAGCCAATCCAATGAGAGCTGAAGGTCACAGCCTGATGAGGCCAGCAGGACAACGTCATCTGCAAAAAGCAGTGACCCAATCCTGAGCCCACCAAACCGGACCCCCTCAATGCCCTGGCCACCTAGAAATCCTGTCCATAAAAGTTATGAATAGGATCGGTGACAAAGGGCAGCCCTGGCGGAGTCTAACTCTCACCAGAAACAGGTCCGACCTACTGCCGGCAATGCGGACCAAGCTCCGACACCAGTTGTACAGGGACCGGACAGCCCTTAACAGGGAATCTGATACCCCATACTCTTGGAGTACCCCCCACAGGACTCCCCGAGGGACACGGTTGAATACCTTCTCCAAGTCCACAAAGCACATGTAGACTGGTTGGGCAAACTCCCATGCACCCTCCAGGACCCTGCCAAGGGTGTAGAGCTGGTCCACTGTTCTGCGACCTGGACGGAAACCACACTGCTCCTCCTGAATCCGAGGTTCGACTATCCAACGGATCCTCCTTTCCAGGACCCCTGATTAGACTTTCCCGGGGAGGCTGAGAAGTGTGATCCCTCTATAGTTGGAACACACCCTCCGGTCCCCTTTCTTAAAGAGGGGGACCACCACCCTAGTTTGCCAATACAGAGGCACTGCCCCTGATGTCCATGCAATGTTGCAGAGGCGTGTCAACCATGACAGTCCTACAACATCCCGATCCTTGAGGAACTCCAGGCAGATCTCATCCACCCCCGGAGCCCTGCCAACAAAGAGTTCGGGTTCTCAGGTTGCCACCGCAACAGGCATCGACCACCTTACAGCCACAGCTCCGGTCAGCCGCTTCGAAAATGGAGGCGTGGAACATAGTCCATTCGGACTCGATGTCCCCCCCCTCCCCCAGGACGTGGTTTAAGCTTTGCCGGAGGTGGGAGTTGAAGCTCGTCCTGACAGGGGACTCTGCCAGACGTTCACTCACAATACGTTTGGGTCTGCCAGGCCTGCCTGGCATCCTCCCCCACCAATGAAGCCAACTTACCACCAGGTGATGATCAGTTGACAGCTCCGCCCCTCTCTTCACTCAAATGTCCAAGACATGTGGTCGCAAGTCCGACGACACAACCACAAAGTCGATCATTGAACTGCGGCCTAATTTATCCTGGTGCCAGGTGCACATGTGGACACCCTTATGCCTGAACATGATGTTTGTTATGGACAATCCGTGATGAGCACAAAAGTCCAATAACAAAACACCGCTCTGGTTCAGATCGAGGGGGGGGCATTCATCCCAATCACACCCTTCCAGGTCTCACTGTCATTGCCCACGTGAGCATTGAAGTCCCCAGCAGAACGGGGACCCCTCCAGAAACCCCAAAAAGGGTGGGTAGTCCAGACTGCTGTTAGGCGCATAAGCGTAGACAACACTAAGGACCCGTCCCCCAACCCGAAGGCGGAGGGAGGCCACCCTCTCATTCACCGGGGTAAACCCCAATGTAAAGGCCCCGAGCTGGGGGGTACAATAGTTATGCCCACACCTGCTCGCCGCCTCTCACCGGTGGCAACTCCAGAGTAGAAGAGAGTCCAGCCCCTCTCAAGGAGACTGGTTCCAGAGTCCAAGCTGTGCGTCGAGGTGAGTCCAACTATATCTAGCCGGAACTTCTCAACCTCACGCACTAGCTCAGGCTCCTTGCCCACCAGAGAGGTGACATTCCACGTCTCTAGAGCCAGCTTCTGCACCCGAGGATCAGACCGCCAAGGACCCCGTCTTCAGCCACCGCCCAGCTCACACTGCCCCTCCTACAGGTGGTGAGCCCATGGGAAGGGGGACCTACGTTGCCTCATCGGGAAACAAAAATTTTTCTCATCATAAGAGGTCCTCTGAACCGCTCTTTTGTCTCTTCCCTCACCTAGGACACCCCTACCAGGGGCATGAAGCCCCCGACAACATAGCTCCTAGGATCATTGGGACACGCAAACCCCTCCACCACGATAAGGTGGCGGTTCGAGGAGGGGTTGCTGGTACCTGTCTGTCACACATCACTCCAGCCACTCTTCTCCACCCATTCCAACCTGCCTGCACTCTCTTTTTCACCTCTTTTCCACATCACCGTTACACTGAACTGTTGATCCCAAGTATTTAAACTCCCCCACCTCTGTCACCTCTACTCCCTGCCTCCTAATCACTCCACTTTCCTCCGTTTCATTCACACTCCTGTATTCTGTCTTTGACCTACTCACTTTTTTTCCTCTCCTCTCTAGAGCATATCTCCATCCCTCCAGGTTCTCCTCAAGCTGATCCCTACTCTCAATATCACAATATCATCAGCAAACATTGTTGACTCCTGTCTAACACGGAGACTCCTGTCTAACCTTGTCCTTCAACCTGTTGCAAACAGGAATAGGCTCAGCACTAATCCTTGATGTAATCAAACCTCTATCTTAAATGCATCTGTCACTCCCACTGCAGATCTCACAACTGATCTACCTCTGAATTGAAAACTGTATGACTGAATCGAGGCCTCTAGGCAGAGATTTCCAGACTGATCCAATGATCATTATGACCTACCAAGTTTCTCCAGCGAACTTCATTTCATTTCTTCATTTTAAAACAACCTTGCAAAGAGGGCCATCTACTACATAGCTGTATTATAAATAATAATGTTAAAAAGCTTAATTAATATTAATTGCACTATTGTCTGAAAAGTGAAAGTGACAACCCTTGTCATTGCGAGGTCAAAGCACAGCACACAGTGAACCACAACGAAATTGATCCTCTGCATTTAACCCATACACACACGTGTAGCAGTGGGCAGCTATTGAAAGCACCCAGGGAGCAGTGATGGGGACGTTACCTTGCTCAAGGGTACCTCAGGGCAACCCACTGGGGTCAGAATCGAACCCACAATCTTCCGAGCCAGGGCCAACTCCCTAACCACTAGGCCACCGCTGCCCACCGCTGCATACTATTGTTGAGTTTTCTAATTTGACATTCTTCTCCCTTTTGCCCTATGTGCGTGTGTAGTTACTTAATATTAACAACATAAGATAGTACTAACTGAAAACAATCAGTCTTTGAGAAGCTAGAAAATTACTAAACCTCTTAGCATTCTGTATATGGCCCTACAAAATAATCTGTAAATGGTTTTTGCTTTGGGAAGTGTTGTAAATGTGTATTGTACATGTTTTATTCATGAGCAGCTTCCCAGTGCTATGTACGCAATATGGACCAAAGGAAAGGCAATGAATGGGGGTAGGTCAGAGTGAGTTTCTGTTCTTTTGCTTAGTGCTAAGCTCTGTGCTTCTACACTCAGGGGTAGATTGGTTGAGCCTACCAGCATGTTTGGAAGATTAAGCAAAACTGCAGTGTGGACTGGTTGGTCAGAGCAAAAACACAGGAAGGAGGCCCAGCACAGCCATACAGAGCAGACCTGGAAGTGATATTTGCAAAAAATACTTGAATCCTTGAAACCAAATATGCATCTCCATAACATCTCAAGCAGATTTGTGTCTGGGTATCTCTGTGTGAGTGTGAGAGTGTGTGTGTGTGTGTGTGGATAAATTTACCAGTCACTTGTCATTTTGGCTGAGACAGCAGATATTGATAGGATTGTGGCAACTGCAAGAACTTCAGTGCCATATCAGGACTGAGAGGTTAACTCAAATAGACAAACCTATTGGTATAAAATGGCAAATTATTGTTTCAGATTACTTTTATTCTCCTTTGGTAGTAGATTCATCCATCTTTTTAAGAAGCAAGTTTAAAACCTATTTGGGCATTGTCAAGCCATACAGGTGAGAGCTAGTTACTGTGCAGTAACAGTAATGGACATCAAATGTTTTAGTCTGGATAAGCTTTCATATTTTGACGTTCTAACACAAAAATAAATCAATTCCTGAATTTGTCATTTATTTCTTGTTTTCAGAATGGGTCCTGTCAGATTCAGGCAATTAATTCAAGCTCTACTGCTTGCCCAAAACAAAATATATGGATGTTTGATTTCACATTACATGTTTGCGGTAACCATCTCTGAACATGTATCTTTTAGCCTGAAGGCATACATACCATAATAATAAAGACAAATTGCAAGCATGTTGTATTTTTTGTATGTTTATGATTGAATAAGATACTGCTAAATGCAGCTATGCAAATATAAATGTATATTTATGTCAATTTCAAGTCCTGTCTGAATGGTTGTACACATTTTTCAATAAAACATCAACAGAGCAGTAATGAGTTTTGACCTAAACACCAATGGCTTTTATAGACACCTCAAGGGAACCCCCTTTCAGTCATGGTTCTCTGTATCAAATAGACTAGTCATTCTCCTAGCTAATTGCTGATATTTAAGAGCATTGTTAGAGGTATGACTACTGAGGCTGGACTAAATAAGTACTGATTATTATTGAAATAATCTTAGTGCTTTTTTTCAAGTTAATGCTTCTCATTTTAATGCAAAAGTCTGATATCTTCATGACTACTTTAGCTTTCTAAATGTGTCACACTTTACAAAAAAGTCAGAGGGAGAGTGAGGTGAATTAGAAAAGAGTTTTTGCTGACTCTTGCACTTTTTGTTCTTTCCTGGCTGCAATTGTCAAACTTAATTACTAGAGACTCCTTGTAAGTCCAACTGATTTCTTTCTCCCTCAGAAGAGGCATTTGTAGTTTTTCCAATAAACACACAATTGGAAAGGATCTTTAATCTATCTTTTAATAAGTTATATTCTTTCCTTTCTTTGGAAAGGAGGTGAGGATAATCAGTCTGTTCATGCATTGCATCTTTCCTTAAATTTATTTTTTATTGTATTCTTCAAGTTAGCTGAATTTGGTTTAACACTTTGAAATGTTTATTTATTACTCATTTCATATTAAATGTTTGCCCTTTAGGCTGCATTATTTACCTTAGAGTGGTAAACAAACAAAAAGATGCTACCATTTTTATTGCAGTGCAACAATGTTATTGTAGCATGCAAATGTTTGGGCTTCCTTGCTTAAAATGTTTGTTGCTGAAAGACCATTAAAGATGACACATTTCTTTAGCACTTTAAGCAAGATTACATTTTACGGGCACCTAACAGTCAGTGCTTAGTAACATTTCCTTTAGTATCAGTTTATGAGTTATCAACACTTTCTTTAGCCAGCTAAGTGTCTCATCAATGCATAGATTTTCAATGGCTTAAGGTTGTGATGTCTGTGAAGGGAATGGCAAAACCACAAGCATGCACATTTTGAGTTAGGATCTCTTTCTGATCTTATTGTAGAACTCATCCTCTTTTTATTATGTTTTAAATTCATCTTAAAATGGACATTTGGAGTGTATTGTTCATTTATTAAAAATTAAAAGACTGAAATATAAGATGCTTCTAATTATTTAGCCCTTTGTTATGACACTTGATAATTAGTTCTGGTGCATTTTCTATCAATGATCCTTGAGATATCTTCACAAATGAATTAATTGGGCATAATTACAGAAAGCACATACCTGTTATAAAGCACTTGGTACATAAGCTCTCACAAATGTATGTAGTTCTACAATATAGGATTTTGTCTGTAATAAAAGACACAAAATATTACTGCAACATTGAAACTGGCCAAAAGATGACAGCTTCCATCACTCTCAAATGGAAGAAATTTGGAAGGTGAAAAGTTATATTTTAACAACTCAAAGTGTAACACCATCAAAACTCAGAAATGGCTATGAGATAATTCAAGTAAATAAAATTCTTGTAATTACCCGAAGTAACCCAGCTAGAGTCCAGACCCAAACCTTGTGTCTTGCCAACCTAGTTGATCATATATGATAACGAAGAAAAATGGGAGAAACTTTCAATAGAAAGCTTAGGATCATTCAACAGAATTTAAAAAATTATTGAAAGACATCATTTTGCTTTGTTAGTCTTAAGTATTTTGCATAGATGAAAACTAAATGAATTAAATCCACTCTATGATGAGTCTTAAGCAACAAAATGTTGAAAAACCTCTGAAAACCTTCTGAAAATCTTCTATAAGTGCCACAATCATAGGTATGGAGCTCACACAGCTGTCTTTGTTGTGTAATCTTTATGCTTGTGCAGGAGAGGATCGGCCACGGGAGAATGTGGCAGGCACAGTGGATGGACAGCCTGCTGGAAGTGGACCAGGGACAGAGTCCAGGGCAGGGAAGCGGAGACTGCAATGCTTTGTGAGAGTGACCACTGTGCAGGTGCAAAAAGCAATGTGGGGTCTAGCTATGGTGATATGCGTATGTTCGTCCTGGGCTGGCTCCACCCAACTGGCCAAACTGACCTTCAAGCAGTTTGATGCACCCTTCACTCTCACATGGTTTGTCACATCATGGAACTGCCTCTTCTTCCCAATC
The DNA here is from genome assembly GCA_017165825.1 of Hepsetus odoe. Taxonomy (NCBI): domain Eukaryota; kingdom Metazoa; phylum Chordata; class Actinopteri; order Characiformes; family Hepsetidae; genus Hepsetus; species Hepsetus odoe. The sequence goes on from CM029377.1 coordinate 24,527,998, forward strand.
TATTATATTGGCCATTTGAGCAAGAGTCTACAGAGGCAGACACTCAAGCAGAAGTTTAGGTAAGAAGAATCTTGCAGTGCATATAGAGAGCAAATGACAAAGGAAGTGAAATATACTTAGCCTAAAATAAAATTGTATCATCATTGAAACTACCAAAATAAAAGTTTCCTGAGTTGCCATTTTTAAAGGGGCAAGGCACAAACCCATTTCCTGTTCCTGGTGTATGTCTATATGCAGAGGACAAATTCATTGCTCACTGTTCACAGTGTGTGTGCAAGCACAGAAATATAATTTTTTTAATTTCATTATATTAGGTATACTTGCATTTTGCACATTCACTAGACATTTTATATACCAAATAAATAATACTTTAATATGTGGTAATAATATATGGTAAATAATACCAGCAATACCATTCATACCAGTGCAAAATGTGCATGCTATTCTCACTGTATCGCTCATATGCTGAGAATGTTCCACAACCCAGTCAGTATTTGTTCAGCAGTAGTTTTGTGATGATTTTGTGATGATCAAGGTAAGTCTTTAAAAAAAAACAAAAAAAGGTGTGGCGGCGGTGGCCTAGTGATTAGGGCGTTAGTTGCAGGATCGGGGGTTCGAACCCCTTCCCAATAGGTTGCCCTGAGGTACCCTTGAGCAAGGTACCGTCCCCGTCACTGCTCCCCGGGCGCTTTCAATAGCTGCCCACTGCTGCACGGGTTTGAGTGTGCATGGGTTAAATGCAGAGGTCCAATTTTGTTGTGGTTCACTGTCTGCTGTGCTGTGACCTCGCAATGACAAGGGTTGTCACTTTCACTTTAAAGTTGAGAGATGCAGAACATGTAAGTCGCAGTCACCAACAAATGCAACAATACTAAACAGTTAAATGTGCAGTTAAGTATTTTATAAATATTTATATACTCTATCAAAACACTCTTCTATCCCAATATTTGTGTTATCTAAAACATATCTAAAATCTGAGGTGCTGCTCCAAAATAACCCCAGCTGTATTAGTAATGGTATGTCAAGACTAAAAATGTAATTGCTATATGCTTGAAACCATTGTACTGCCTCCAAAACAAGTTAGACTTTAAAAATGCAGATTTTTAGCAGTTTGCAGTTCCTCACAAATTTAAATAATTATCTTTTCTACTGATGATACTTTGAAGGAATTTTCATTATCCATTATGCAGTGGATAAAATAATATCCTTGTGTGGCTAGATTAGAACATGGTCAATAGTAAATTTAAAATGTCATACCTGAAACAAAGATGTAAAGATTTCTTATTAAAGTTAAAAATTCCTCTTAAATGCTCTTATATCTCGTATATGTCTGACAGAATGTGAGGAACATATAGTACATCGATACTTGCTTTGTAGTCCCAGTATACAAAAATAACCAAAGGAGGTTGGGTTCTGCTTTTAAATCCCAAATTCTGAAAAGGTTTCATTTCCATACAAAATCCCTGTTACTCTCACCATAGCTTTGCCAATTAGAAGTTAAGGTGCTTTCTGACATTATCTGCTGTATGAAATACTATGATTTAAATTTATCAGTTATCAATTAATTGTGTTTAACAAATTAACTATATATCTATTAATGCACCATCTCTCTAGATGATACTAATAGTTTAGGGTTTTTTGTGATTTTAAAGCCATTATCAGAAGTTTAGCAGGTACATAGAGTTCATAGAGGAGTTCATACATGAGTTCATTCCTCGTCATATTCTGTTTCAATACATTTGACAGCTCAGGGGGACACAGGGAAAGTCTCTGCCGTATTATAAAACTTGTCATGCCTGCTGTGTTTTTTCAAATGTGCTGTGATGCAGGGATAGCCTTCCTCCTGGCCCCTTTACCTCCCATGTGTCCTGAATATTAAACCAGCATCCCTGCTGGCTCAAGTTATATTCTAATTTGTTAATGGAAATGTATTTTATCCTAAGAGATTAGGTTTCAACCCTTTTCCTTCTTTTGTTCAACCCTCAGAACATAAATTAAAAGAGCCAAAAAAGTTTTTTTTTTATGACAAAATTATGCAGATTAATGTAATATAAGTGTTCACAGTAGAACCCTGTATAAAATACATTGTTTTCCTAGAAAATTTTCCTGTCTAGCGTTGCAACTTATTTTCTGGTGCACTCTTACTCTATTTTACAGTACGTTTTCATGTTTGTGAAATGAAGCCAGGACTTGGGATCATTTCTCCTGCATTCTCTTATTGTTGCAAGATTGCAGAAGCAACTATGTTGAGCTTGATTTCATGATACTATAATTTTGCAAACTGCAACTGTAAAAACAAAAAATGCAGCTACACCTTTTCTTTTAAATCCTTGGGATTATTCAAATCAATGTGCTCCAGATTGGATGTATTGCTGCTTGCACACCTCTGATGCCACAGAAAAAAACCTGAAACAGTGAGTGTCATATAACACTCCAGTATTATGTCATATCATTAAATTATGAGTTTGCTGTTACTAGAGACTAATTTCAGGTGCTCAAAGGTTTTACACTCTTTTATTCACACTGCTTTGCTTTTTTTGTTTTGCAGAGCATAGAGAGTAGTAGGAAACTGCATGTAGTATGTAGTAGGTTAGACTCGTTATTTAATAACTTTAAGTTATTTATCTGAACTAGTGCTAATATGATATTAAACTAATTATATAATTATTTGCAAAGGGTAGCTCCTAGTTGAAAACTGGCCATGCATTAGCCAGCAATGCTCAGCTCCATTTGTGAATTTATATTTGCAAAAGCAATCCAGAACTTGCACTATTATGTTCACATTATTGCAGTTAGAAATACTTTATATAACCTGAAGGGGCAACAATTAAATATTAAATATCATTTATAAGCCACCTGGCCTTGCCTCTAAACTGGGTTTTAGCAACCACTGGCAATTCCAGAGCTCTTTCTACTCCATTAGGAACCATATATTGGAATGGAATTAGAACCATATTTCTGGTCATATAATAATCTGGAGCTGGATGATGCAGATTGATTGCTTATGTATGTGTTACATGTTTACAGGGAATGCTGTCAGTTTTTCGGTGAGGATGGGCTGACGGCGAAGGTTTTCGTCACTAAAGTGGCTCCCTTTGGGCTGTTATGGACTTTGACTAACTACCTATACCTTCAGGCGCTGCGCAAGATCAACACCACTGATGTGTCAGCTCTGTTCTGCTGCAACAAAGCCTTTGTCTTCCTGCTATCATGGATTGTACTGCGAGACCGCTTCATGGGTGTTAGGGTGAGGAAATTATTATTATTGTTGTTGTTGTTGTTGTTATTGTTATTATTATGAATGCATATGTATTGTCATGACAAAGAAATATAAAAACTTTTTAAATTAGTTCTGTTCCATATAGCCATAGCTATCTCTCCCATTGAGCTGGTTTCTCTACAATGCATTATACCCCTTAGCTAAAGCCAAGTTTATCTTACCCAAACCAAAGTTTCTTTTTGGCTCGAAATGGATGGATCACTGGAGCATTAGTCCTCATCAGATGGCTCTATTTGAAGAGTGTTTTTAAACAGGATTATGTAAGCTCACCTCTGGAGACATCAGTTTTATACTGGGGAGATATTTAGCCATGAGGTTAGAGTGTCCATTTAAAAAGGAAACTTTTTTTTTTTTTTTTTAAGTTTCCTTCATAGTTTCTACCTTCGTAGTTTCCTTTTTTTCCATGTGTGGTGACTGCTATGGATTTTCTCATTAATACTCATTAATACTCAGCCATCACAATTGTCATAACGGACTATCAAAGAGACGTGGGGGGCAAAACCCACTACTGCACAGGCGAGTGGCTTGTGGTTAGGGAAGATTGTAGGTTTGAGTCGCAGACCATTGGGTTGTCCTGGAGTACATTTGCATAGGGGTATACAGTACTGTGCTAAAGTGTTAGGCAGGTGTGAATAAATGCTGTAAACAAAGAATGCTTTCAGAAATATAAATAATGATTGTTTATTTTTATCAATTTACAAAATGCAAAGTGAGTGAACAAAAGAATAATCTAAATCAAATCAATATTTGGTGTTACTACCTTTTACCTTCAAACCAGCATCCATTCTTATAGGTACACTTGCACAAAGTCAGGGATTTGTAGGATTATAGTCAGGTGTATGATCAACCAATTTTACCAAACAGGAGCTAATGATCCTCAATGTCACACATAGGTTGAAACACAGTCATGTTTGGAACAACCTACCAGCTGAGTTCCTTCAAAAACTGTGTGCAAGCGTACCTAGAAGAATTGATGATGTTTTGAAGGAAAAGGGTGGTCACACCAAATATTGATTTGATTTAGATTTCTCGTTTGTTCATTCACTGCATTTTGTTGATTGATGAAAATAAATGATTAACACTTCCATTTTTGAAAGCATTCTTTGATTACAGCATTTTTTCACACCTGCCTAAAACTTTTGCACAGTACTGTATTACATTACATTTCATTGTGGTTCATTGTGTACTGTGATTACAATGACAAGTAGTCACTTCCATTTCACTATTTTTCATTATCTAAGAAAAAATGTATAATAATAAGCTAATGTTATTTTCCCTCTTTCTAAAATTTGCTGTTATTTTTTCAGACTGAATACGAGCCTTTTAACTAGATAACTTATTGTTTGGTTATAATTATCTTTCTGTAAATTAAACTGTGGCTGTGTCGTAAACACGTACCTCAATAAACAGTTTGTAAAAATAGTACAAAACTATTAGACATGCACTCAGTCATGTAGTATATAAAGTAGGGAAGTGTGTGGTTTGGGACACATGCCAATCTGTTCCACATTGTTCCAAGGCCACTGTGCCAGTCTACGAAAAACAAACTGCCAGTATTGAGCTTAACTTTAATTAAACATTCACAAAGACATTTGAACTACTAGTTACCATTCTCTCTTATCCTCCCCAGAGGTGGGCCTCTAATAGCATAAATCCACTTTCTCCTTATCCTGGCAGATAAGAGGGGATACTATTAAATACGTCCATCTCATGCAGGCCAAACCTCTTCCTGACACCTTTTATTGCCACATTAATCCACTCAACTGTCCCAGTGTCTTATCTGTTTTTCACTTACACAAACACACATGTCTGAGGCCTGTTCCTCTAAGGCAGGGGTCACCAACCTTTTTGGGGTCACCGACTGAGAGCTACTTCACGGGTACTGAGCCATACAAAGGGCTACCAGTTACCTAAACTTACCTAAACTTCATGTATAATAAACATGTTTTAAATGCTTTTTTTAGATCTTCAAATCTATATAAATGCAAATGTGATTAAAGAAGAATAGCAACAGAAAAAAAATTAAATTTTAGATGCTGCTCACTGGTGATTTGTGCTATTTTTAGTACAGGCGACTCATATGGTCCTTGGGGTCATCACGTGGGCACCATGTTGGTGACCCCTCCTCTAAAGTTTGTGAGATTGTTTCCTTGCTACAATAGTGAGTCTATCTTTGTTTATTTAGATGTGTGTGAAAGAAAGTACAGGTAAATGGGATCTTTTGTATTGGAACTTTTTCTACTAATAGAAAGTTTTTTTCAACTCAGTACTCATGGAGACTCTGAAAAAGTTAAAAGACATTATTCTTTGTTTGTTTTAGTCCCAGTATTCTGTGCTTAAATATATTATATATGTACACAGACATAGATATGTGCTACTAGGCCAGCTGCAGGCTTGTCAGCTGTCAGCCACCCTTCGCAAATGTTTAGCCCCTTTGATCCTAGAACATCTCCAAGTGGTAGGGCAACAGCAGGGAAGTCTTCCTGCAGCTGGCCCTAAGATCCTTTCCTGTCACACTCTTTGTCCTTTCTCCCATGGCAGATACAGAAATATTCTTGTTCCTACTCCTCTGCCAGTTCTTTAGTAGCCTTCCTCATCTTAGATCAAGTAATACCAAGTCGTAGCGTGAACTCTCCAGGGAAACCTCTGCTGCCACTGATGGATGCATGCCTTCCATCCTGCTTTACGCGATGCAGCCAGCTCACTGCACTTTTCTTCCTCTCACAGTCTGCCTACAAACTTTTCGTCCATGGGTCAATGTTAAGTCATGACCACCTTATTGGGTCCTACACAATCTGAGCAGAGGTTTTAGAAAAATGTAAGGTGAAAACATTTTTTCAATTAATTCAATTCTTCAAATTTTTGGTCTCTTCTTTGCTTATGGTTTTCCTTGCTATTTCAAATAGTTGTACTGGCTATGCTCAATTATTTATTTTGGTTTTCCTTTTTAAGTACCACATCTGGGCAGCTGGTCCAGCTACCATGGAGCATTCACCCATTTGTATTCTCCTGACAAGGGAACCAAACCAAGCTTGGTCATTGGAATCTTATGACTGATTCATTATCAGCTTTCAAATAAAGTTTGTTTCCCCGCCTCCTTTAAAAACATATCTGATACTTTTTGGTGTGGCTACACAGATTCCTCTGAGCTTTAAAGATTTTTCATCGTTTCACTGTCCGGTGTGACAGACAATGTCAACATTGTTGTATTTTTTCTATTTTGCTATTGTTGAAAAAGCAGGTTCCCTTTTGGTGGTGTAGCAAAAGTCTCTCCCATAATTCAGGCAGGGATACGTAAGAGTTTGGCATAACTCAAATTAGACTGAAAGGAGGAGGGCCTTAAAGATTGACCTCGTCAGTTAGTTGTGGTTGTTGTGATAAATTATGTTATAGTATGTCAGATTATGCGTTTTAAAGTGCTTTTTTATGCTAAAGGTTACATTGTAGAATGTCACATAACTTATGGTTATTAAGGATGGATTATGGAGGTTTATGCTTGCTGGGGGGCACAAACTCCATGTTGATTATTATAAGTAATAAGCCCATGTATGTAGGAACTTTAATGGTAGGGTTTTTCCTGTGCGACCTCAAAATGAACTGATGTTTGATTTCTATTTAGTTCCCAGCATTAGGACACAGCCCCATTAGTCCCCATGTATTCCCTATGGTAGGGAATACAAAAGATCATCATCTTTTATTGCAGTCCCGCAGCATATGACAGTTTCGTTTTTGTTATGCTTTCATCTTAATGTATTCATATTTTACATTTATGTTATGGAGGACACATTATTCAAGCTTGTATTTCTTTCAAAATTCAAATGGGGTATGGGAAACAAACCTTAAATCTGCCATGTAAGGGGATTAATCAGTTTATGGAAGTGGCTCAAGGAACTATCACTGTGGACCATTTCACTGTAGCATTGCAGCAGCTGAGGTTGGTTTTTGTTTGTAGATTGTTGCTGCCATTTTGGCCATCGCAGGCATTGTGATGATGACCTATGCAGACGGATTCCACAGCCATTCAGTTATTGGGATTACTCTAGTTGTGGCCTCTGCCTCAGCATCTGCCCTTTACAAGGTAACATTATAATTTTTTTCAAGAATTTACGAAAGCTGACCCCAGTTATGAACAGCAATACACAAGTCAGATCATGAAAATAAATAAGTACATAAACTTAACAGGGAGCAGACATGAATTCAAAGAGAGCAGACTATGTATGCCAGCAGGAATTCATGAATGTGAGTGCACATATGAGGTGAAATAGTTAATTAGCAAAAGATGTTCATTTTATTAAATGTTATTTTCATTAAGGATTTTTATCCATTGAATTACTTTATTAATTATTTATTAACTTTATTAATTTTAATTTATTTTGTTTCAGTATAGGGTAAAATGGCATAGACAGTTGGTGTATAGTAAATTAGACTGAAATTTATCTTAATTTATTCATTCAAATAAGTAAAATCTTTTAAAAAATTTTAACAATAACCTTTAGATATTGCCCTGCTCTTGACCTACTGCAGTAATGACAGTGATGTTAAAACCAAGGTTTTTATAATTATAGATGTCTTTATTGATTGTAAGTCTAAGATAGATATATATATAGATATTGGCCACAGTTTTGCAAGCCTAGCTAATCACAGTTAATACACACTGTAGAAGATCAGAAGGGTATTTTTTAATTTTTTCCTCCTGTCATTTTTTTTATCCTTTTAAGGAAATGATAGTAAGAATGGATGGATTTATGGACTGATGCAAACCGTGTTGTTTCTCTCAGGTGCTCTTCAAGCTAGTACTTGGCAGTGCCAAATTTGGGGAAGCTGCTCTGTTTCTCACCATTGTTGGGGGAGCTAACTTTGTCTTCATCAGCTTTGTGCCCATAATTCTATACTTCACCCACATCGAGTACTTTGGGTCTCCTGACAATATTCCCTGGGCTTACCTCTGTGGAGTAGCAGGCCTCTTACTGGGTATGACAAAAGTTGCCAACAGATAATAGTACCAAAAAGTACAAAAAATGGTTAAATAAATTATATTTCCAGTGCCATCATGTTTGTGTTTTTGTCTATATATTTTTTGTATTTTTCTATAGCATTTAACCTCCTGGTGAATTTTGGAATTGCAGTAACATATCCAACATTGATTTCGCTTGGAATTGTGCTAAGTGTTCCTGTTAATGCAAGTAAGTAATACTTTCATACCAAGCAAGGACCATAGGGACCATTTTCCATTTCAAATACTTGAACTGTCAATAATTTAAAATCTATTTGCTGTTTATTATATTCATATTTAAAGGTTAACTATGTTTGTGTAATGGTAACTTCATAATTATTCATGTATACTGAAACCAAAATAAATTACACTACAGTCAGTTGGAATGGTTGGTTGCAGCATTTGTTAATATGCAAGTAAAAAAAAGGTATATCCACTTTAGTACATAATATAAATATATAGATACTTTGTGGGGGATTTTTGCAATGCAGACAGTTTATAATTTTGGAGGCACAATGTCCTCGCAAGCTCATAATTTTTTCTTTATACAATGTGGCAGCGGTAGACCTGTACACCTGTGAGATCCACTTCAACACGGTGCGGCTCATTGCTGTGTTCATCATCTGCCTGGGCTTTCTAATGCTCCTGCTGCCGGAAGACTGGGACCAGTGCCTGATCCAGCTGAGCACAAGGTTGCGTAAACGTGAGCAGCATACTGAGCCAGCCGAGCCAGGAGTTGGTTCCAGCCTCAACTGGAACCGAAGAACTCGGACCTCCATGTCTACTTTCGTGCATTGACTCACAGATTTTTTAATTCTCATTTAAAGTCACTGTGTCAGCAGAAAACATCAATCAAAAGGCTAGCAGTGGATGAATAGTAACATGGAAGTAATCACATTCATTGTAATGCTAATTGGCTCAAATAAAACTTTTCAATTTCTTAGCCAGTAAAACATAAACTACCCCCATCACTTATTAGTGATTAGGAACAGGTTGGCCCTCCTCTCGGAGTTGAATAGGAACACCTGCTGTTCTCCAGAACAGTGGTTCCAAAACCTCAGTCCTGGAGCTTACCCCCTGTCCTGCTGATTTTATTGTTTTTCCTGTTCTTCATCCACTTCAGTCGCAAAGTTGATAACTGGATCCAATGTGTTAGGATAATGAAAAACTCTAAATTGTGCAAAGCAAGAAGGGCCTCCAGGACCAGGGTCCAAGTCCTAGCCACTACTGTGCAAGATTAGCACAAGATTAGCACTAACTGTTTCTAATTCAGCCATCAGTGCCCGTAACACTGATCTGCAGTGACTGCTGCAGACAAGAGTATCCAGCATATCCATATGGATTGGGCAACATTGTGCAATGCTGAAGTATCCAACCCGAGAGGGGCATGCTAGAAGCTACTAAGATATACTGCCCATTTTAATCATACTATACTTGCACATAGTGAGTCTATTTACTATGACTATAGCCTTAACTAGTCCTCGCCCAAACAATGGTGACTCCCATGGGCCATTCTTGCAGTGGAGCAGCATTTCATTTCGGCATCCCTCCAGAGCTGAGTCATGCCAGCAATCCAATTGAACTGGTCTGATTGAGATGGTTGTGCTTCTTACACTACTTACACTTACAATGAAGTCTGTGAGTGTTGACAACTGTGCATGCACCAACACTAAAGCACTTAATAACAAACTAAACTCCAAACATAATCCTTGACCAATGCAAACTTCTACTAATAGAAGACTAACTTCTTATGGGCATATCTTCACATCAAAAATGCCATCCTTCCCAAAACTGACAATGATCATTTCATTAATGACCTCTGAAACTATGTTGACTGATTATGGAACAGGATCTTCAATTGAGGAATTTGAAGATATCCAGGCTGTTTACATGAAGTTGTTCAATATAACTCACTTTCTATGTTTTAATCACTGTGAGGCTACTTCAGGGCCAGATTATAGTGCCGCAATAAAAACATGGGCACTGGATGAGAAATGTGGGCAATGTCTGCCTTGTGAATGTAAGACCATTTCTGAAACATGCACCTACACAATGTGCTTTTTGGATTAAGTGACCAAGACTAGTGCCACCTCCAGTTCACAGTGCTTCTTGAGCTCATCAATTTTTAAATTTCCCCTAAGTTTGTTTTTTAGTGTTGTCATATTCTGATTATGTTTTTGAATTACTGCATCGTAAGGACCATTTAAATGAAAAAGAATGTGAGTTGACATGAAAATGCATGCAGAAAGCTTGTGAAAATCTAGCAGTCAGCTTTACTACTGCCTTTTCCTTAGTTTGCAATAGAAATCATCAGCACTGTCTCCTATTGTCATTGTTGCAATGACAATAAATATAATACTGTATTCCTTTGGAATTATTGCTAGAAATTATTGTAAACCTTTGTAAGGAATGACAATTTTTACACTGAAATGCAAGATATCACATTTGAGGAAAATTAAAACATAAATAAACAATAACTTCATTTATTAGTTGTGCTGTATTTCTTTCATGCAGTTCTGCCACAAAAGGAATTCTGCTAATTAATTTAAACGGTCTCTTAACCAGTATAAGGCAGTATAAAGAGATTCTATAATGTTTTTATTTATGCCCAGTTTACAAACATTATTGTTTATTTATACAATCCAAAATGGAATACAAAGGTTTTGAGGTATACGGTGCATTTCGAGTTTTCAAACCCTTTTAGGGTTTTCGGTCTCATTTAGAAATTGATCTTAATATCTTTTTTTTTATTGTATTCAATGATGGCAAAGCAAAATCAGGTCTTTAGAGATTTCTTTTCTTGTTAATTTTTTAAATGAAAAGATTAAAAACTATTACATGAAAGCATTGAAACAGCCCGTTGTGCTCTGATGCATCCACCTATCAATGACCATTGAGATGCTTCTAAAACTTGATGAAAGTAAAAAAAAACAACCCATGAGGTCAAAAAGGTTATTCTTGGACAAGCAAGACAATGCACACACCTGGGGAAGGATACAACAACATTTCTACAGCCTTTGAAGTGCCCAAGAGCACAGTAGCCTCCATGTTCTCAAAATGAAGCAATTTAGAGCCACCAACTGTCTTCCTAGATCTGGCTGCCATGAAGGGACATGGTCAGTGCTCATTATGAACTAGATAAAGAGCTCCTGTGTGGAGATAGTATGCTGCACTGCTGGTTGTCCCCCTGTAAATTTCTCCTATCAATCAGACCTTTGTAGGAGAGTGGCCAGATGGAAGCCATTTCTCTCCAAGTGGATGCAATAGCCTGATAAGGGTTTGTCAAAGCACATGGACAACTCTCATATCATGCAGTAAAAGCCACTAGAAACAAAGAATGAACCATTTAGTCACCATTTGCTTTAAGAAAATCCAAAACAGCAAAATGTGGAAAACCTGAATGATTCTTAAAAATTTCTGCCTGCACTATAGGGTTTAGGTACTTTTTATAAACTTGTAAATAGGTATACTTGTTGCACATTTCAAAGTGAAATTATAACTGCTTTTGTGAATTTAACACATTTGGAAAAATATTAAGATGTGAGATGTGTAAAATGCACATAACATTGTATTTTTCTGAAAATGTTAAACTGCATATAAATGTACGTTACAATAGAATGTGTTTTATTTTATCAGTGAAAATGCAACTATTATTTTAGACAATTTTCCTAATGTCTCAATCATAAGTGGAAGTGGACAGTGAAAAAGAAAAAAAGTGACATTACATGATTCAATTCAATTTATTCTTGTATAGCGCCTTTTACAACAAAATTGCCCCAAGGCACTTTACATTGAAGGTTGATGATGGAACAGGTTACAGTAATAGATGTTAAAGCCGGACGACTACGGAGGAGAGGAACCAAAAACTCCACTATGTGGAGAAAAAAACCTCTGAGGGTCCAAGGTCAACCGGCTACCCAACCCTCTTGGGTATACTAACAGTACAAAGTTAGTTAGGTTTTAGACTCCAGGATCAGTGAGGAGTCCCAAGTTTCTTCCAGGTACCGATGAACCGCCAGGGTCCCTTGGCGCATCAGATGCATCACACAGACCAGATGGTAGCTCGGCATTGGACTCAGGTGATGACCACAGCGGGCCCATGTGGGGAGAGAAATGGAATGAGGGGGTCAGTAATGAGCAGGATCCAGTAGTGATAAACACAGAAATGAAACAACAGTGCGATGGCATGTACAGCAGCACCAGCGACATTAGTAATGGTGCACTATGGTGATTGGTGCGGGTAAGCTAAACTAAAGAAGTAAGTCTTCAGCCGTGATTTAAAGACTGAGACTGAATCAGCATCCCGTACAGAAGCAGGCAAGCTGTTCCACAATCTAGGTGCCCTGTAACTGAAAGCTTGTGCTCCTATACATTTATTTATGCGAGGGACAATTAGGAGATCTTTATTCTGGGATCTAAGTGGGCGGTTAGGTGTATAGGTATTAAGCAGTTCGGTTAGGTATATTGGGGCAAGACCTTTAAGTGCCTTGTAGGTTAAGAGGAGGACCTTGAAGTCAGCCCTGTACCTGTATCAGGAAGCCAGTGAAGCGAGGAGAGTATGGGAGTATGGGAGTTATGTGGTCGTACTTCCTGCTCCTGCTAACAATCCTAGCGGCTGTGTTCTGAATGCGCTGTAGGGTGCTTAATGTGCCATGATCCCATTTCAATGATCTTTTTATTGTTACAAGATTCTCTTTGAAAATAAATTGTTTGCCAGATTTCTAGTATTTTATTTCTGGTCACTTCAAATAGTAGTGAGTGAGTCAGTGAGTGAGAGGATTAAAACTGTAGCAAACTTTGCTGAGTAATTGCCTAGATTTGAACCTATACTGTTTCCTAATGCAAATCCTGAAAACTTATAGCAACAATGCAGTTTCACCATTACATTGAAACTAAACTTGCATTTCCTGTCATAATCATTAGCACCACAACATACAGTATCTCACAAAAGTGAGAACAGCCCTTACATTTTTGTAAATATTTTATTATATCTTTTCATGGGACACACGGAAGATATGACACTTTGATGCAATAGTGTACAGCTTGTATAACAGTGTAAATTTGCTGTCCCCTCAAAATAATTCAACACACAGGCATTAGTGTCTAAACCACTGGCAATGAAAGTGAGTACACCCCTAAGTAAAAATGTCCACATTTTGCTCAATTAGCCATTTTCCCTCCCCGGTGTCATGTGACTCACCATGGTCAACCAAAGAAGATGAGTGCACGTACTCAGTGTCATATCCAGAGGTTGTCTTTTGAAAATACACATATGAGTGCTGCCAGGGATAAATGGGGAGAGTTACGTCAGGAAGGGCATCCCGTGTAAAACTTGTGCCAAATCAATATGCAGACAATGAAAATTTACATACAGGATCGGTCGAGGTCCAGGTTAACAACAACCACCACCATTGCCTACAGGGTGCTTGTAGAAATTGGATGGCCAAAGCAGAAAAAAAAGAGGAGGAGGAAGGCATGTCCAGAGAGAGGAGGAGAGAAAGAAGGACAGGAAAGTGGAAGTGAGGGCAGGGACTTTAAATGTTGGCAGCATGACTGGTAATGTGTGTATGGGTGAAATGCAGAGAGTGAATTTCCCATTCGTGGGATTATAAATAAAGGATTATTATTATTATTATTATTATTATTATTATTATTATTAAAGAATTTACTGATATGATGGAGAGAAGGAAGATTGATATTTTGTGTGTGCAAGAGACTAGATGGAAGGGTAGTAAGGCCAGGTGTATTGGAGGAGGGTTTCAATTCAATGGTGTGGACAGAAGAAGGAATGGGGGTTATCCTGAAGGAAGAGTATGTGGAGAGCGTTTTGGAGGTGAAGAGGTTGTCAGATAGGGTGATGAGTTTGAAGCTGGAAATTGAAGGTTCACACCTTCAAGGTTCTTAATGCTTTTGCCCCACAAGTTGGTTGTGAGATGGAAGAGAAAGAAGAATTCTGAAGAAAAATGGAGGATAAGGAAACCTGGTGGTGGAACCGAGGGGTGTATACAGGGGTAAATACAGGAGAAGAGGGAGGCAAAGAAGAAGTGGTCAGAGAGATGAAGAAAGTAGACAGGAGTACAAGGAGATTAATCAAAGGGTGAAGATCTGGGGCAGCGGTGGTTAGGGAGTTGGCCCCAGATCAGAAGATTGTGGGTTCGATTCCCTCACCAGTAGGTTGGCCTGAGGTACCCTTGAGAAAGGTACCATTCCCATCACTGCTCACCGGGCGCTTTCAAATGCAGAATTTTGTTGTGTTGTGTTGTGCTATGCTGCGTTTCACAATGACAAGGGTTGTCACACAAAGAAGTGGTGAGTTCAAACAGGTCATTGTAACGGTGAATGTGGAAGGGAGGTGAAGAAGAGAGTGCAGGCAGGTTGGAATGGGTGGAGAAGAGTCGCTGGAGTGATTTGTGACAGAGGGGTACCTACAAGAGTAAAAGGGAAGGTTTACAGGACAGTAGTGAGACCAGCTATGTTGTATGGGTTGGAGATGGTGGCACTGATGAAAAAGACAGGAGGTGGAACTGGAGGTGTCAGAGATAAAGATGCTGAGATTTTTGTTGGGTGTGAAGAGGATCAGATGTTTTGGAGACAAAGTTAGAGAAGCAAGGTTGCGTTGGTTTGGACATGTCCAGAGGAGAGATAAGGATTATATTGGGAGAAGGATGTTAAAGATGGAGCTGCCAGGAAAGAGGAGAAGAGGAATATCAAAAAGGATATTATGGATGTAGATGTGATGAGAGAGAACATGCAGGTGGTCGGTTTGAAGGAGGAAGATGCAAAAGACCTGAAGAAATGGAGATGGTTGATCAGCTGTGGTGACCCCTAAATGGGAGCAGCCGAAAGAAAAAGAAGAAGCGCTGCAAGCATTTCTGCAGAGGTTGAAGGGGTGGAGGGTCAGCTTGTCAGTGCTCAGACCATAGCATGTATACTGCATCAAATTGATCTGCATTGCTGTCGTCCCAGAAGGAAGCCTCTTCTAAAGATGATGCACAAGAAAGCCTGCAAACCATTTGCTGAAGACAAGCAGACTAAGGACATGGGTTACTGGACCCATGTCCTGTGGTCTGATGAGACCAAGATTAACTTATTTGGTTCAGATGGTGTCAAGCGTGTGTGGCGGCAACCACGTGAGGAGTACAAGGACAAGTGCATCTTTCCTAAAGTCAAGCATGGTGGTGGGAGTGTCATTTTTTGGGGCTGCATGAGTGCTGCTGGCACTGAGGAGCTACAGTTCATTGAGGGAACCATGAATGCCAACATGTACCACTAATGGCTGTGTGTTGTATAATTTGCTGACCCCTCAAAATAACTCAAGCTGTGCACAGACTACTTTACATTGTATCAAAGTGTCATGTCCCCAGTGCTGTCCCATGAAAAGATCTAATAAAATATTTACATTACTTCAACGAAGATCATCAAAATGGCGGCATGCACGGGCACAGCGGCTGGAGGCTCCCCACACCAATGTATTTTTCCCTATTTCTATTTTATTTTTTGCACTTTTTTATCAGGTCTCTTGCACACGTTGTCTACAGCCGAAGGGACCTGATTGAAATTGGACTTCAGTCTAACACTGCAATAACTGGTACAACAAACACCTTTAAACAGACTTTTAATATACCAACGGAGTTACTGAGACTGCCGGGAGCTCCATGGATTGTTATCGATGGCAACAGGCAACGGAGGCAGTGCAGAGAGAGGAAGCAAAAATGGGGATGTAGAGCTGGACTGCTGGCTCAGCTACGGAAACATCCGCACAAACCCCCACTATCATTTCTGTACCTCACAAACGCCAGATCCCTCGCAAACAAAATGGATGAGCTACAATCACAGATCACCTACAACTGCCTTATACGTGAGGGTTTGATGATTATAACAGAATCCTGTCTACACCTGCAAATCCTAGATGCTATGGTGGAGTTAGCAGGCCGTACCATACACCGCCAGGATCGCAGCGAAGCCTCCGGAAAGAGCAGGGGAGGAGGACTCTGTGTGTACGTGCTTGAGAACTGGTGTTTCAACAGCAGGAAAATAGACAGCCATTGTCTGCCGGAGCTAGAGGCCATGTCTGTTCAGTGCAGACCATTCTATCTGCCTAGGGAGCTAACAGTGATCATCGTTACTGCTGTTTATATCCCGCCTGATGCTAATGTTAGCTCAGTGCTAAGCCAGCTTCAACGCATATTAAACAAACAACAAAGGGCTCATCCTGACGGTGTTCATATAATAGCGGGGGACTTTAATCATGCATGGCTTAGGACAGTGTTTCCTAATTTCTATCAGCATGTTAAGTGTCCTAGTAGGGGGGAAAAGACACTTGATCATGTTTACTCCAACATTAAGCATGCCTATAGAGGAACACCCTAGGAACACCCCTCCCCCACCTGGGACGATCTGATCACCTCTCACTGCTCCTTATTCCAGCCTACACTCCACAAAGGACACAAATACACCCAAAGACACTGACCATTAAAACTTGGCCTTCAGCTGCAAGATTGCTTTGCTCGTACTGACTGGAACATCTTTGAACATCAGGACTTTGAGACACATACAGAGACTGTCCTCTTCTACATAAGGAGCTGTGTAGAGAACGTGTCAGTAAACAAACGTATCTGGGTTTTTCCAAACAGGAAACCCTGGATGATGAGAGATGTTCAGGACCTAATTAGAGCTCGAGACTCAGCTTTCAGGAGTGGGGACAGCTCACTGTACAGCACTGCCAGAGCTAACCTGAGGAGAGGCATCCATCTGGCAAAGGAGGCCTACAGGGGGGAAGATGGATGGCTATCTGTTGGATAACAACCCACGGCAGATGTGGAGGGGCATCCAGGCCATTACCAACTATAGACACCAGAGTCCCTCACGCTCCAGCAGCAGTAGCACACTGGCAGAGGAGTTGAACAATTACTATACCTGCTTTGAGACCAATTCAATCCAGCACCCGCTGCCCCCCTTTGATCCAAGCAACTGTGACCCCCACCCTCTCTCTCTTCAAGAGCACGAGGTGAAGAAAACCCTGAGGGCAGTAAACCCCAGGAAAGCTGCTGGACCTGATGACATCCCAGGGGCAGTGGTCATGGCTTGCGCAGACCAGTTGACAGGGATCCTCACCAAGCTGTTCAAACTGTCTTTGACTCTTGCCATGGTACCTACATGCTTGAAGGCCTCCACCATCATTCCCGTCCCAAAAAGACCTGCCATAGACAGTCTCAGTGATTACAGACCCATAGCTCTCACATCTGAAATCATGAAGTGCTTAGAGCAACTGGTCTACCAGCACATCAGAAACTGCCTTCCTCTGACCTTGGATCCCTACCAGTTTGCCTACAGAGTGAACCGATGCACTGAAGATGCCGTCGCTGTCACGCTACACAAAGCGCTGAGTCACCTGGAGAACTGGAAGAGCTACGTGAGGATGCTCTTCGTGGACTACAGCTCAGCGTTCAACACACTCATTCTGAACATTCTAATCAATAAACTAATACTTTTACAGATCCCCCTTCCCACCTGCAGATGGATAAAACAATTTCTCACACACCGTCCTCAATCCGTCACCTCTCTTCCTCACTCACACTAAGCACCGGCTCTCCCCAGGGCTGTGTGCTGAGTCCTCTACTGTACGCCCTGTACACCTTCGACTGCACTTCAACCCACCCAACAAATGCCATCATCAAATATGCAGATGATACCACTGTGGTGGGGCTCATCTCAGATGGAGATAAGACAGCATACAGGGCTGAGGTGGAGAAATTGTCCCTCTGGTGCTCAGAGAATAATCTGTCAATTAATGTCCTCAAAACTAAAGAACTGATCATGATCATGGGCTTCAGGAAGCACAAGCATGACCACATCCCTCTGCTCATAGACGGAGAACATGTAGAAATTGTCACTTCCCTCAAGTTCCTGGGCATCTACATCTCAGCTGACCTTTCCTGGACTCACTACACCAAAGCTCTAGTGAAGAAGGCTAAACAGTGGTTATATTTCCTGCGTGTCCTTAGGAAAAACAAGCTGGACAGGAAGTTGCTGTTGGCCTTCTATCACTCTTCTGTGGAGAGTGTACTCACATACTGATTGGGAGTGTGGTATATGGGTTCCACAGTTGAGAACAGGAAGGCTGTGCAGGGGGGCATAAATGCCGCTCAAAAATAAATGCCCCTTACCCTCCATGTCTGAAATATCCACATCTCATTGCTACAAGAAAATTAAGGCCATCATTGAAGATTCCTCACATCCCGCCCATCATCTGTTTGAACTGATGCCTTAGTAACCGACTCAGTAACTCAACTCAGTAACTCAACCCCCCCCCCCATACTCCAAACACCACCAATACATGTGTGTTTGCTTTTATATTTTTTATATTTTATAATGCATTGAGGTAGGGGAACCACCCCCCCACAATTTCGTTGTACATTTGTACAATGACAATAAAGCCAATTCTATTTACAAAAATGTGAGGGGTGTACTCACTTTTGAGAGATACTGTATACTAAAATCAAAGTTCCTCAGAACTTAAATATTACATAACAGAAAGTGTAAAGAAATATTTGATATTCTTAACAAATGCTAAAATGAATTTTTTAAAGGTTCTTCACACTTTACTGTTTTAATATTTCTAGCAAATGTTAAATGAAGAAGGAAGACTGTAAGATAGGGTCCAGGCAGGAGAAGACATTGGGTCATTGGGAAGTAGTGAAACAGTGGGGGGTTAGTGTTACCAGATTGCCTAGCAACTACTCCAGAGGTGGACGGGAGACAGCCAGAAAGGTGCCTCATGTGACAAGCTGGTGGTGGAAAAAGGAAGTTCAGGAGTATACAAAGGAAATAGAGATGAGCCACAAGGGCAAAGAAAAAGCTGGCCAATGCTAAAGATAAGGGTATAATGGTGAGTTGTATGAGATGTGTTTAAGAGAGACAGAATTTGAATTTCTAATCAAATTCTTTAACCAACCTTGAAAGTGAGAGGATGCCCAAGGAGTGGAGTACAGGTTTACTGGTATCGATAATGAAGAATATAATTTAAGTGTAGTGTAGTATTAACTACACTGTTGCTACAAGTTGATCAGCCACAGCATGAAGTTACAGGAAAAAGTAATCAAAGCTAGGTTAAGAAATGGGTGATAATAAACAAGCAGCAGTATTTTTTCATGCCAAAAAACAGCACTACAGATGCATTATTTGAGGGACTTGATCAAAACGGTCAGAGTGTGCATTTGTGGACTTAGAGAAAGTATATGATGGGGAACCTAGAGCAGAGTTGTGTGGGCTGTATAAAGTCAGGTATGAGTGACAGAGAGATTTGTACTGGTTCTGTATTGAGCAGTGTGACAGTGGTGAGGTCTGCATTTGGACTGATGGTGGGATTATATCAAGGATCATAGCTGAGCCCTTCCTGTGTATGATGGATATGTTGAGAGGCGAGATCTGAAAGGAGTCTAGGAGAATGGCAGAATTGTTAGGATGCAGAAAGTAAAGGTGGTGAAGGTGGAGTTCTTGATACTTGGGGTCAACACTTAACAGGGACTGAAGAAGGGAGAGCATGCAGGTTGGAGGAGTGGCAGGAGTGATATGATAGGCAGATACCGAATAAGCAACTAAAATCTCTTAAACCTGTGTCCTTGGAAATCCTTAAAGCCAGAGTAGTCCATGGTTTAACTGGTAAAAATTGGTACAAACATTGCATTGTATTCAGTATCGCTTTTACAGAAATGGTTCACTAGGAAACATATGGCTATTCTATGGCAGCTGTCAAAGAACCCGTTTATTATAACTTTGTTTAAAGTAAAAAAGGATCATCAAGGATACTTACCTGAAAACTAAGAGCAATTACTTTTTTATGTAATGACAAACATTATTATGATACAAATGTAACTGAAATCTTAACCCCACAAAAATATTTTTAAACATTGCATACATTGCATTGATAATATGATATTTAAGTTGCAACATGCTGCAATGTTGGGTCAACAAATTTCATGCTCAACTCGTACTGTGATCTGACCATAAAAGAAAGTTGTCTGTCTCTCCTTCTTTGCAACCAAGTTGGGAAGTCTTTCTCGGTCTTGTGATTTCAAGGGAACTTGTAAGCAGTCTGACTTTTTTGGAGAATTTCCACTACAGTTATTCCAAATAGAATAAGAGGAGGAGGTGGTGGAGAAGGAAGAGTTTGATGATGATGAAAAACTTCCAGGTAAGAGGCCTTCATTCTTTTGTTCCTTGTACCTTCTGGGAAAGGGACCATTCATTGAGAAAACAGAAGAATAGTCGGATCTCATCTGATGTCGTGCAGCATCTCTGGAATGCTGCTCCCCATTAGCAGCTCTTATATTGGGCGTTGTGCTTCTTCCTCCTTCTCCATGTGTTCTTCGCTCTCCTCCCCTCCCAAGTACACCACCTAACCTGGCATGAATTTTTTGCCTGAGGCTCTGCAGCGCCCCCTGGAAGCGTTTGCTGAGAAGAGCATAAAGCAGTGGGTTGATGTCTGAGTTGAACAGTACAAGCCAGTATGAGAACGTTACAGCAGCTGGTGGAATTTGACTTTCTGAGCGTGCAAGGGCAGTCTCAGTGGCCTGCACCAGAGCAACACTGATATAAGGTGTCCAACACAAGAAGAAGGCAGCAATGACCATGAAGAGCCTTACAACACCATGATGAGGGTGGTTAGTCTGCTGGGTGCTGGCATTGTGAAGATGAGTGAGAAATGTGTGCAGGCGCCGGCTATAAGGTTTTGAGCTACTCTCTCCTTCAAGCTCTGCAGGTGGAGCTCCTGTAGGATCATGGTGAGGACCATTAAACTGGGCTTCAGACACAAACCTTCCACTAACATAATACACCAGCCTGGAGGGGTCATGTGTTTCCAAGTCTGCAGTCGAAAACTGGCGGGATTCAGAAGGCATGGGAACAGGCTGGCTCCTACTGCGTTGGAGGTGTTCCTCTAAACTATGGATCCTTCTGGCATGGTGTCGTGCAACTCTCACAATCTTGACATAGCAAAAGAGGATAACTGTGGCTGGGAGCAGAAAAGACAGAGTGGACATGAAGACTGTGTAGCTTGGACTGCTAGCCCAGTTGACAGAACAGCTGTACATAGAGCTCACAAAGCTGATGTTACTCCAACCCAGTAGAGGAGGAGAGCTGGTGAGCATTGCCTGTAGCCAGATCCACAGCACAGCTGCTCCAGTTCGCCACACTGTACAGCGTGAAGCATACCTCAGGCAGTCAACAATGGAGTAGTAGCGATCCAGAGCAATGGCTGCTAGTGTTAGCACTGAAGCAGTGCAGTAGACTGAGGAGGAGTAACCTACATAAAGACATAAATCCTGGGACAGAAATAAGGAAGTCTTAAGGGAAATATCAAACTTACCATTTTACATATTAATGTAGTTGATCAATTTAGCTCCATTAGTTTCACGCTGGATCTACAGGCTAAAATTGCTAACAAACACTAGAAATCAAAAGTATTCATGTTTATTTATGGAAAACCCAAATGTTTTACATAAATAAATCCTCCAAAATTCTTCCAGCCCACTCAGGTTCATCATCAAACATGACTTTCTGAGCTTTCTGATAAAATGAACAAAACTTCACAATGTCACTCAGAAGGCCTCTTTTCACGAACTGTAGCATAAGTAGTACTAACCAGTAATTCATTTTGTTCTAAAGTTGCCTTTATAAACATGGTTCATGGTTCATTCATCTTAGTTCATGAATCTGAACTAAGATGAGTACAACAGTAGTTGCTTTGTGAATAGTAAAAGTTTAAATCTTACATTTATTCAGGTGACAATGTGATTTAGGATATTGTATGAGTAATTATAAGTGATGAGGTTTGTGTGTGTTGAGTTCTGATGAAAAATCTTATCAAATATTTGGGGGTTATTGAATTCTTGTGTTTGTAGCAAAATTCACCTGTAGCTCTTCTTAAACATATATTTCACATAACTCCTTTAATTAACAAATATGGTCATCAATTGCCAGGAAACACCCCTTATTGTATATTTACCAACATTTAAAAAAGTACTGAACACAGAACTGGTTGCGTGTATGACCATTACTGAAAGCATTTTGGTCTCATTTAATATAATCCTATTTGTTTAATCTCATACTTAACATTAGAGAATTAAAAAGGGCAAAAATGGCAATGAAATACAACTAAACTGATTTTGTGTGATCTTACATTTTTATGGAAAAGGTACATGTAGCTGCCCATACTAACATTGCAGTTTACCCATCCATTATTCATGATAGAAACTGCCACAAATGGCATGACGCCGATGCCAACCAGGAAGTCGCTGATAGCCAGATTGATGATGAGCACTGATGTTACAGAGTGGAATGTCTTTGTTGCCACCACAATCACAATGACCAGGATGTTCCCTGCATTTTAACAGTTGAAACAGAAACAGGTTTAAATCAACTTTAAAAAGGTTACTGAAGTCTGATGAAGATGAAATAATAGAAAAACTGAATAGTAAGAAAATATGTTTAATGACAAAAATGCCATTTAAAAGCCATGTTTCTCTAAAGCATGTGTATAGAACAAATATCGAATATCAAATTTAGGGAACTTTTCAGCAATAAAGGACCACTTCCACTGTAGAAAAAAAACAAAATGGACCTTAACCTTCAAATTCACAAAAAAAACAAAAAACAAAAAACCCACAATAACTAGATGACTGTAATGCCAATTGTGGAAAAACTCCTGAACAATTTTGAACCTTAGAAAAATTCTAGGCATGAAATTTTCAGATTTTTTCTCTAGAGGAGGGGTACTTGTCTAAGGAACTATGGCTCAAGAGGTCTCAGGTTGAAATACCACCTCTGGCACTACCACCACTGGGTCCCTGAGAAAGACCCTTAACCATGATTTGCTCCAAGGGGACTTTCCTTGTAATTAGGACATGGAGGTAGCTCTGGAAAAGAGCATCTGCTAAATGACGCAAATGTAAATGTAAATCTTAATGATTTAATTAAAATAGATTAATTAATGGTTTACTCAATTAATTTCAGTCTATTACATATTTAAATGTTACCCCATCCTTAACAGAAAGGTGGCTATAAGAACAGAGCCCACCTGTCACTGCCCCCACACACATGAGCACCATCAGCACCTCCAGCAGAAGCTTTCCACGAAGAGAACCACTGAGCCGAGAGCTTGTTGAATTTTTCCATGACAATCGCATCTCACCAAGCAGAGACTCGCTGGTGTCTAGCAATCTGCTCCCTGGTAGATCCATTTCCATAATGAAAAAGGCATCAGGTTTGAGATCCAAAACTCACCAACATGAACCGTTCCCAAACTGCCTGTACAGTTGTTTTTGGCAATGGGGCCATTTAGGTATGGACAAGATGAACTTTAAACATAACAATGAGTCAAAAGAGATAAAACTCTTTAAGCCATCTTGAAGCCAGACAAAGAGGTGTAGGAAAGAGTCTTCCGTGTTCTCTTTCAACCTTGTCCGTGCACACCTCTGAGCCGCTCATGCATAGATGCACTCTACTGGCTGACAAAGCGGAAAATCAAACATTAAAGCAAGTGGTAAATTGATTCGGCAACAGCAAATACCAAACAAAGCACTGCATGCCTTTCTACCATGTTATTAAATCCACTGATGTTTAGTTTCCCACAGTTTTATTACGTAGTTCCACTGATTTAAACAATGAATTGGCAACAAGGACAAGATTGAAGAATTTACCTTTTAGATCACAGATATAGCATTCTTAATTAAACATACTTTGATTATTGCTGGTAAAAAAAAAAAAAAAAATTAAACTCAACCAAAAGTACAATTCCATTTAATTCTACACTACAAAGCCTTAGCCCCAAACTGTTGTCCTGATGACAAATATAGCACAGTATAGTTGTTTGCTCACAGATCTGAATATTTGGGTTCTTCACCTTAAGGAGTGCAATGCATAGTAAGGAACTGAAGAATATACCAGTATATTTTAACATACAAGTTTAATTCGTTTCGTGACAGCTCGTAACTCAAATTACTGGCAAGTCAAGGCACCACTACTTAGAATATAATGGAGAAAAAAAAGCTGCTACAGAACACATTTGAAGTCCTATGCCAAGGTTTCAATAGCCCATGACAAACAAGAAGTTTTGGAATTTCTAAGAGAAAATATACTTGTACAAAGAACACACAAGTGCCGTTTTTCGTAACTTTTGCGCTGGACATATTTGGGGGGAAAAAACTTTAAATATGTTTGATTTAACAGCATTGGCCACAGTAACCGGGCACTACAATAAGCAGCAGTGTGTACTCTGGACATGTAACTGTTTTTACTCAACAAAGCAAAACTGGACCAGGACGCTCAAATATTTGCATTTATATATAACAATCGTATCAACTGATCACATGGAAGTAAAAATGCGAGAGTGTTTTTTAACAGTGTTATCAGTTTATTGTCAAGGAAATACAGATAGGACATCAGATAAAGAACATTGAAAAACACTGATGAAACAATTTCAGCTGGACTGGTTTCTGCAGTTAGCCAGCAACCAGATGCTGCCTGGTGTACTCCCACACCAACAAGGCAGCGCTCACATGAACATTGAGGGAGCGTGTGACCCCTTGCTGTGGAATCTCCACACACACATCCAACAGCTGCAGCAGGTTAGCAGGGATGCCCTCTCGTTCATTGCTGACAAAAAAAAAAAAAAGAGATGTTAATTCTCTCATTAAGCAAAATCAATTAGCTAAATAGGTTTACTTTATTAGAAGGTGAACATATGAATAACATAAATGCCATCTATATACTGGTTCAAGATGAGTCAGACTGCACAGTGAAAGAAAAAAAAAAAAAACTTTTTACAAAGCCTCATTGAATACAGATAATATTGGATCTCCTCCTTTCTAGGCTATGCAATTTGAGGAGTGAGGTTTTTTTTTTAGTTCTAGCAGAGTATGATACATACAGAGATGATAAATTTGTATATTTAGGTTAAGTCATTTTCATGGTTTATGGTTTAATTATACCTGCTTCACTGGTGAACATCATATACTCACATGTATACAGGCCTGTGAAGATCATATTATATATATTCAATTAAATTTATTCTTGTATAGCGCCTTTTACAACAAAGTTGCCCCAAGGCACTTTACATTGATAACAGGTTACAGTAATAGATGTTTAAGATGTTTATGCCGGACGACTACGGAGGAGAGGAACCAAAAACTCCACTATGTGGAGAAAAAAAACCTCTGAGGGTCCAAGGTCAACCGGCTACCCAACCCCCTTGGGTATACTAACAGTACAGAGTTAATAAATATATATAAATAAATAAATAAATAAATCTCACACACACACACACACACACAAAACAATTAAAAAAAATAGTTTACATTTCTTTAAATTATCTTTTCGCAAAGATGTTTCCTTCCATCTAAAAAACTTAGAATAGCAATGAACCTGCACCAATATCAAATTCAGCTCAGCTTTTTCAATTGTTGGCCTTCAATTGTGGTTTTGTTCCAATCGGTCTAGAAAGCATTATACATAGTCTTGTTTGCTGAATTTTTCTTTTTTTCTGGCTACGCTCAAAAAGCTTGCTTAGGGGCTTACTGTCACTCTTCTTTAGAATCCAACCAGACAGACTAAAGTAAAATTATGTATTATGTGTAAATTTATTTTGGTTTTTGTGTATGAAGAAAAAAGAAAAACAATTGGTCACAATGTAAAGGGAGTCATTGGTAAGCAACTAGTGCACACACAATAAAACAATACAGTTGTTCTCAGCACTTTCATTTGTGATGAAAGCATGTTTTTTTTAGAACACTTCTCAACTAAGCAGATTATGCAATCAGGACCAGCTGCAGTATAAGACTTCCTAGCTGTCCATCTGATAAGAAACAGCTTGTTTTCAAATTAACAAATATTTTCCTCTAGCAAATTTAAAAGGCACTGGCAAGTAATGTTTTTGTGTGACCTGTATGATTTTTTCCCCTGCTTTTATGTTAGGTTATGATGCTTTAATTTGCATCGGTGACGGGGACGGTACCTTGCTCAAGGGTACCTCAGGGCAACCTACTGGTAAGGGTTTTGAACCTACAATCTTCCAATCCTGTGGCCAACTCCCTAACCACTAGGCCACCGCTGCCCCTATATATGACTATCATAAGTCTCATTCCATTGAACCACTTAGAGAGTTTTCATTGCTCCTTTGCTTCACAATCATAGTTGCGGTCATAGAAACACCTTGAAAGCCCTGCCCTGTGCATTCTGTGAAGATGCGTTTCATGTGTTCTGTAAAATATGCATTCAAGTTTTCAAATATCAAAGTTAATTCAATAATAAGAGAGAATTAGATCAACACAAAGTAAATTTTATTGCACCATTAATGCAAAGGCTGTTATTCTTTCTATTAACATATATCAAGTATTCTATAAATAATTTCCTTATAATTTTTATTGCTTCAGCACCACCACTTAAAGGCTTTTATTAGCTAAATGCGGCCATGCATACTAGATTGCTACAAAGGAAGTCAAGCAGCAGCCACTTTATCATAAAAGATTCAAAGACCTATTTTTGTTTTTTGCGTGTGCGCGCGCGTGTGAGAGAGAGAGAGTTTTGCTGATAAGCACTCAGGCATGCTGGGACAAGCCTGCTCTGTCTTTAAGCATGCTGAGGTGAACAGATCACCTAGGGAGAGTAATGTCAATTAGCCTGATAACATTCAGCTGCTCTGTCAGCTCCAGCAGAGATACAAATTAAAGCCTGTGTTTTGTGTGTGTTTACATGTTATTTACTCATCTTTTTACAATCATTATTCATCTACAAAAATTTAAACAAAATGCACAACCAAAGTTCATGGGTGAATAGTTTGGTAGTCTTACCCCAACAGAAGTAGAGTCTTTTCAGGAAATCTGTAGTCCTGTAAACTCTGGCTGTTGGCTGTCTGTTCTACTCCAACAATACAGTAACCTTCTCTCTTCTTTAGCTGCAGGAAATCTGTTAGCTCCATAGGCTTCACCTGAAACACAAAGAGGGGGTGTTAAAAGCAATAGTTCTTTTGGCTATTCATATCAGGGGTCGCAACAGTAAATCAACCATTTCTACCAGTCCTCTACATCTTTCTGACTGACCGCCTGCATGTCCTCTCTTACTACATCCATAAACTTCCACTTCGGCCTTTCTGTTTTTGCCTGGCAGCTCCTTGACACCCTTTTACCATTATAGTCCTTGTCTCTCCTCTGCATTAACCAACAGTCTTGCTTCTCTCCTAACTTCTCTTCCTGTAGCTCCTTCCTATGTTCTCTATACTTCTACATCACACACTGCATCAGTAAGGCTTTCTCAGCATAAAATCATAATGCTGCTCACTGATCATCTCTGTTCTTCACCTAGCTTCCACTACTCTTGTCCTATAAAATACATGCTGTGGCTAATCAACTTTATTCCCTCCATTTTCTCCTAAACACTCCTATGCTTTCACAGATATATCATCTGGTCCAAAAGCCTTTACATTCTTCATAGCTGCCCTTAAAGGAATAGTTCAATGAGAAAAATACATTTACACAGGTTTACACTCCCCACATTTCCTATCATGGGACCAACTCCCTAACCACTAGGTTACTGCTGCTCCGGTGTATACAAGAGACTTATGGGGAAGGAAAACAGTCCACATCTCTGAACAGTGTCAGGGAGGCTGCTGCACAAAAAGCTGATCTTCAACAGATCAAGGATCTGACAGACAGTCTTATGACTGTTATAGAAAAGAAGGGTGGATAAATTGGTCACTTGTTTTTATTGTTTTAATATCAGAAATGTTTTATTTTGTAATTTTTTTATTATTCTCACTTTAACAGATGAAAATAAACCGTGAGATGGGGATGTTTTCATGTTTTCAACCTGGGACCTTTTTTGAGCCATTGGTCCATAGGCAAGTATCCTACCAATAGACCACCACCACCCACCATTGTTTAGTTGTGTAATAATTCTGCACACTAATAGTTGCCCAGTAAGTGTGTGCACATATGTATTCTCCTGAGAATGTTCACACTCCCATTTGCTTTGTAAAACATTCAGGTTTCAGGGTTACTAATATTTTGGATTGACTGATAGGACTGTATTTGTTTCATATTAAAATTAATCCTCAAAATACTCTTGCATAACATAAAATAAAAAAGTTGAATCTAAACCTAATCCTAATCTAAAGAAAAAAAAGTTGGAAGAAGAGTAGCAGGTATGTTCTCTGACCAGCAAGAGTGAAAGGAAAGGCTCACAGGACAGAAATGAGACAAGCTATGTTATATTGGTTGGAAACAGTGGTGCTGATGAAAAGACAGGTGGTTAAAGAGGCTTAGATTTGCTTTGGGAGTGATGAGGATAAACAGAATGGAGTACATTAAATGAATCTGGGATAGCTCAGGTTAAATACTTTTGAGACAAAGTAAGAGAAGTGAGATTACCTTTGTTTTTATTGATAGAAAAGACAAAGAGTATATATGGAAAAGGTTGCCCTGAGGCATCCTCTCCCGGAATGCAGGCACTGTGTTCTTTACTGGTATCTTTGGTTGGAATTAAATGCAGACACATTCACTGCCAGCACAAGGAATGTCATTCATTTACATCAAATACTTTGCCTCCCAATTAAAATCTAAATAGCCATGGTCCTGTGGTGGTCCATTTGAAAAAGAAACCTAGTAATGAGCAATATTCCCACTGTTAATGAAGATATCCATCATTGCTTAATCCTTCATCTAAGATGTGTTTTGTGATGACTGGCTGTCAATCCAGTATCAAACAAAAACAGA
This sequence comes from Hepsetus odoe, assembly GCA_017165825.1. Classification (NCBI taxonomy): domain Eukaryota; kingdom Metazoa; phylum Chordata; class Actinopteri; order Characiformes; family Hepsetidae; genus Hepsetus; species Hepsetus odoe. The sequence continues at coordinate 24,557,036 of CM029377.1, forward strand.
CAAAGGAAAATGGGTAGTGTAACAAGAGTTTCAGGACAAATGGCTAATTAATAACAAGCAGAAAAGTAGATTGAGAGAGCATACAAATCTCTCACCTCCAGCAGTGGCAACCATAATTCAGAAGACACGCTCAAGGCTTGGAACTGTTTGTCGTTTATATGACGCAGGCTGTCAATTACCAAAGCACTGGCTCCAAAAATCTCACAGGTCCTACAGAGACCTACAACACACACACACACACAAAAGAGATTTGATTTTTCAGACTTGTTTACATTGATGGTAGGAAATATAAATAAACAAACAAACAAACAAAAAAAGGCTCAAGGCTGGTGTTTTATTTAAATCCTTCGTATAGGCTTTGTTCAAATTTCAAGGCAAATGAAATTTGTTTCTTGTTTCTTAAATCTAACAACTGAAGAGTTCAGATGACAATGCCAGATGTCTGTTAAAAACTTCAGTTCTCCTTGTATAAACTAGATTTCACTTATTACATCAAAACACTTTGAAACGCTTAAATGCGTATGAAAATGAAAAAAGAAAAACATATCTAAAAACAATAGAGCCAATATACAAATCAGTCAATATACAAATTTGTATTCAATTTATACACACACACATATTATATATATATATATATATATATTATATATATATATATATATATACATATATATATATATATATATATATATATATATATATATATATATATACATACATACATACACACACACACACACACACACACACACATATATATGTATATGTATATGTATATATATATATATATATATATATATATATATATATATATATATATATATATATATATACATATACACACACATATATATATATATATGTATGTATATGAGTATGTGTGTGTGCATGTATATATATATATATACATACACACATACACTCATATACATACATACACATATATATATATATATATATATATATATATATATATATATATATATATATATAAAAATATTGAATTCTACTTCATTTACATGTACTTAATTCACACAAATGAGTGAGCTTATTCTCTTGATACAAGTTTGAACTTCCTTTAAAAAATCTGTGCGTAACCTAGATTACCCTGTAAACTCAGTAGCTCTCTGATATGAAAATGCTGTGATATTCCATTTAAATTGTACAGCTGGAAGTGATAGTTAAGTAGGTTAGTCATGCACAAAGTCTATAAAGCTGCATGTATGTCCTTTTATGTCTAGTTCATTAAAGTATTGTTTCAATTTAAGTGGCCAAACTCAGATTACAGTATCTGCAATCAGAATGCCCATTGCTGATTAAATATTGATTGACAGCCAATGACACAAGCTTCAGTAACCTTGCTGAACTACTCTGGAGTCAATAAAAACCTCTATGCAAGGATATTATGCTCCTCAATCTTTCTTATCATTAAAAGGGTCAATATTTATTTTTGAAATGGGATTTTGCTAAATGAAAATAATCACTATGTTCCAATCAAAAGAAAGAACACAGGAACATTTTATATCTCTTGATATAACCATACAAAGTGCCATGAACATGTAGATAAGGCTGTGTCTTTTCATTGGTTGCCATGCTTCAGTTGGTAGAACATAGTTGCAGAGCTTAGCAACAAAAACAGCCCAACCCTTTTTTTACATCTGTTAAAGCAAAAGAGGACAAGCAAACAAACAACCTTACATGCATATTACATATGCTCATATCGACAAGAAGAGTCCTTTGTCTTCATGAGCCTAGCACTAAAATGATCATATTAAATGTCAAAATAAAGTTTATCAATAAAGAGGATAAGATTGATACGAGTATTGTGTTAAATGTTTTGAGGCGAAGAAGATTAAAAATCCATACAGTTTCTTCAACAATACATTTATTTTAATTTGATTTTTCCAATAAATGCTTGAATTTTGAACACATGCTTTTCTAATCAATTTGCAAAGTGCACTTTTTGCTTGCTAAACAAATGCACCTGTGGCTCAAGCCTTGATTCAATATGCTGCAATGGATGGACAGCTAAAGTAAAGCAGTGAGATTAACTGTTTAGCCCCAAGTTTAATAGTATTTGTAACAGTATATGCCTAGGCTGTACAATATGGGAAATATTATAAACCCTAGGTTTAACTTGTTAGGTCTAACATAAGTTGGATATTGGGTTAAAAACAGTATAAATCTAGTTTTAATAATAAAACCAAGTTTGAGAATAGATTAAACTTACAGTATATAGTAAGAAAGACAGTTTATATTTAGTTACTCCTATGTTAAATAGTGTTTGTGAATTATAGACTTGAGGTTGATAACACATTGGATCTGTAATAGGTTCATGATAGGTAAAACATAGGGTTCATAATAGGTAAATGACTTTATAGAAACTTCTAGCTAGAGCTGATAATAGGTTAGACTTAGAGTTATGATAGGTCCGATAAAGGGTTTGTATAGAGTTAAACCTAGGGATCAAAATCTGTGGAACCTAGGGTTTGTATTCAAGTTAGACCAAAGGTTTACAGTGCCTGTGGAAAAATGAGCTTGCATTATTTAGGAAAGATAAAGCTTATGTCTGACAAATCATATCAAAATATTTTATGTTAATATTTATAGTATTATAAATATAGGTTCATAGTATTTGTAGAAGACTTAGGGCTAATATTCGGTTATACCTATTGATAATAAGTTAGACCAAACATTCATAATTGGAAAAGGATTTGCATTCATTTGGACCTGAAAAAAAGAAAAGAATTTAGGATTTAAAATAAATTATAAAAAGGGTACATAACTGGTTAGATCTGGTTAGTGCCCTCCATAATTTTTGGTACAAAGACACATTTTTCCTTGAATTACCTCTCTGTTCCTCAGTGTACAATTTTAAATCAGACAGTTCAAACGTGATTAACCTCCACTATCCTGACTTAAATGTGAAGTTATTTGCATACATTTCAGTTTTATTATGGAGAAATTACAACACTTCATATATACCACTCTCATGAGTTTGGGATAATTTACTGGAACATAGACAATGTTTCTGTACACCTCAGAATTCATTGTGCAACTACCATCAACAGAACAATGACAACTACAGATGGTAGCAGCAACCCTAGGTATCTCTTGCCTGTGCTAATGAAGCAACAAAGCACAAACAAGCCAATTGTCCCAAACATTGTGGTGCCCTGAATCATGGGGCCTATGAATAAAACGTGTTGTAAAACATGTTCTTCTACATGGTGAAATTGAAATGTACAATAACTTTAAAGTCTGGAATGTGCACTATAATTTATATTACATTTACATTTGTGGTTGTCGATTTCACTTTTTCACTTTCATCTTATCCAGAGCGACTTACATGACCTAATTACAGGGACTGTCCCCCCCGGAGCAATTCAGGGTTAAGGGTCTTGCTCAGATAGTGGTAGTGCCAGAGGTGGGATTCAAACCTGGGACCTCTTGAGCTATAGGTCCATAGGCAAGTATCCTACCACTAGACAATCACCACCCCCTATTATAATGTCTGGTTTACCTGATCTGATTTTAAAATCATACAGTTCAAAGTTTGGAGCAAGGACATATTTTTCCTTGCTGGTCAAACATTGGCTGGTAGCAGGTCAGACCTACAGTTTACTGTGCTTTTAATATAAGTGTAATTAGGGGCGCTATTAGAAATTATGCACGGTCAGACCAAGGCTTTGTATTTTGTTGAACCTAGGGTTTGTTTTTGGCCTAAGCTTTACAGTGTAATAAACAGAGTTTTAAATAGTTTAGATGTAGTGTTTATAAATAGTCAGACCTAGCAGACAAAACAGGTTAGACCTGGGGTTTTGGCAGGTTAAAAATATGGTTAATAACAAGCAGGGTTTATATAGGTTAGACCCCATGTGCAACTTGGGGTTAAGGGTTTTGCTCAGGAACCCAATGGGGGCAGTGCTGGCGGTGGGATTCCAACCTGCAACCTCTTGGTCCATAAGCGTGTATCCTATAGGTCCAACAGGTCAGATTTAAGTGATTCAAACCTAGGAATCATAATAGGTTACTAGAGGTCATCTAACCAGAGGCAATCACTGAACAGACATGGACCCAGCAGGACTGGGTTGGCCCAACTCTAAGTCCTAGGGCTCATAACAGGTCAGGCTTTGGGTTTTTATTATATGTTATATCCAGGTTTTTTTTGATCGATAAAGATGGCAAAGGAATACATTTGGGGTTTATAAAAGCTTGTAGTGAGTGGTGATAACAGGTCAAAACCAGGGTTTATAATTTTTCATTTCTAAGTTATAAACTAAGATTAATATTGTTTGTAAAAAAATAAACTTAGGGTTTATAATAGGTTATCCCCAGAGATCAAGGTAGATCAGTGATTTTGATTTATTATTTGAATTATTTGGATTTCTGTGATTTCTTTCCATGTTGTGTGTTTGGGTTTAGGTGTGTGTTCTTAACAGAATTGTGTGGGAGTTATATCAAAGCACAACATTAAAATTTAAGTCATATTACATTTAATATATTGTGTGTGTCTGTCTGCTCCTGACTTTGAGCAATGCTATGAAGAACTGGATGAGAATTCAAGAGCACTTTTTCTTCAGTTTTTCAAACTATACTTACAGTTTATAAACCTTGGGTGTATCATAAGCTGGATATAAATTTTACATCTGACCTACAATTGGTAGATTGTGATTTTTTATTGTAAAGTCTTATTATTAATAATGACTAATAATACATATTAATGTGTAATGTGTGTGTACACAACACATCCATAATATCCTTTCTAATGGTTCAAAAGGAAAATAAGTGAATAGGTTTGTGAGAGAAATGCCTCATACCACCCAGATTTGTAGGTTTATCAATAAGTGAAGCTACAATTAGCAGGGCAGTGGTGAGTTTGCCCAGACGCACTGCTCTCTGCTCAGCAATTAGCTGTGGCTCTTGATCTTGGACACTCAGCCTCCAGGGGGCAATCTTCTTCTGTACATTTGCCCATCGCTCCTCCTGTTCTAATTCACCTACAAGATGAGCACACACACACACACACACACACACACACACACACAATTTTCTTAAACTGTTTAGGTATGTAGAAATTCCAAAGCACTTGGATTGCTCAAAGCATATTTTTTGTCTCTCTTCTGGCATCCAGTGGCATTACCCATATCCTGTTGAACCCATTCTCCATGCAGCAGCCTTTTCAGCTTTCTATCTCTGGTCCTCAGTGGCAAATAGGCATGAAAGTCCACCAGCTTCTCAAACTTCCATATTGGAACCCACTCATCATCTGCCAGCTCTGACAGAGTAGGGAATGTATGGAATATTGTCTAGAGATAAAAGATGGATGAAGAGAATTGAACCCTAGTCTGCAATATAAGAAATAGAAAAAACTAATTCCCCATGACAGAATATTTTTGGTACAATGCTCATATATTTATACACAGTTAAAATACTCACTTCTTTCAACACTCATTCTGTTTTATTAACACCACTTAATATGGATTGTATATACACTTTGTACTTTATAATTACATACTGTAATAGGTTTCTCATTTTATTTTTGCTTATATTCTTTTTGTAGTATTTTTTTTGTCCTATTTTGTAAAGCAATATTTAGGACCCCAGAAGAATAGCAGAAAGTAGACATTATTTGGGTAGTGGATCATTCTCAGTTTTTAAATACACACACACACACAGGACTACCAGTGAGCATTAATTAATACTAAATGCTCACCTGGTATTTTATAGCATTTATAATAAATGCTCACTTGTTGTCCTGTGTGATTCCCGACCACTGATGATCAGGATAACAAGGGGGGGGCTAAGAAAGAGAGCAATAGATGGACTATCAATATGAATGATAGTACCAAAAGCAGTGGATTTTCATATTAAAATGTGTTATTGGGTGTTTATGAATGTGTGGATATGTAAACAAATATGAAAAACAAGGGAAAGAGAGAAGGCTTTACCTCCACACTATAATCATTTAGAGGATGGAAGGCACTGAAGAAAAAGTGCTCTTGAATTCTCATCCAGTTCTTCATAGCATTGCTGAAAGTCAGGAGCAGACAGACACACACAATATATTAAATGTAATATGACTTAAATTTTAATGTTGTGCTTTGATATAACTCCCACACAATTCTGTTAAGAACACACACCTAAACCCAAACACACAACATGGAAAGAGATCACAGAAATCCAAATAATTCATATCCATTTTCACATTATTGCCAAGTTTAACACTTTCTCTTCTAATTGTGTTTGCTATACATATTGTTGGTTTTTATGTTTTTGTTTGAGAATACAAAATGTTTAGTTATTTATTTATTATTTTTTATGTATGTATATTTTGGAAGTGAGAAAATGTGTTGTTCTGGTGGGAATATAGACTTAAAGGTGAAAAACTAAAAATCTTTATTAACAATTCCAGCGCCTCATGAAAGTGGAGGGGGTAGTTTGGGCTTGATGGTGCACTCAACAAAGCCTGTTTTTAGCCCATGAATATAAAGTAAGTAAGCTAAACTCTATTTAGCATGTACACAATGTATTATATGTGCAGGAAAACAATGATCATCAAAGATCCTGGTGACTTTTTGTTTTATTTTACTAACCCCGTATTCTGTATGGCTTCAGCTTGACATAGGCAAGCCTGGACAACAGTAGCTAGCCCACCCTTTTCATTTTCAGCTAGAGCCCATGTCTCCTTCATCTCCCACACTTTTTTTAGAGCCAGCAATGCATACAGGCGCACACTGAAGTTATGGCTGAAACACGACAGTAGAATCACCTCAATAGCCCTCTGCCATTGTGCTGTCTGAAAAAAAGTGTAATAAAAAACAAAAAGGTACAGCAAGTCAATTAAATTGGCAATAATCTGCAGGAAGGGTTAACAAAAAAAGCATCAAAATAATTGAAACAGGAAATTATTCATTTGATAAATAAAAAACAATACTCTGTTAAAATGTATATAAATTGGGGTGCACATGGGGCTCTGTTTCTTTCTGAAAAGCAGTAGATATTTTTTTTTAAATTACATCATATTATCAAAACGCAATCATACCTTATCATCCAGTTTAGATAGGAGGATGTCCAAGTGTACCAAGACAGAAAGGAAAGTACAGGTGCTTGTCTTTGTCTTCTCCTCATCCTGCCCCACCACCAAAAAGAAGCATTTAATCTCTGCTTAAAAACAGTGGTATTTATTTGTACTGACCTTTTGGCAGTTTTGAATGGGGCACTCACCGTTGTGAAGCAGTTCCACAGATGCTGAATGTGATAGGGGCTCTTGTGGAGGATCAGTATCAGAGCCCACTCAATGAGGTACTTGACAGATGCCTGATTGCTGCAGAAGCCTGCCTCACACACACGAACCAACACATACTGCACCACAAACTCCTGAAACAGGGGCAATTTTATATCATTTTAAATAGCAATGCAGACACACGCGAGTAAACATATTTATGCATGTGTTTGTATTCCTTACCAGCCTCAGTCTAGGCAACATCAACAGCAAGGTTTGCCACACTCTATTTTTTATGCGATGCTGCATAGAGTTGCTATAGTAACGTATTTTTGACTTTGATATTTCCTCATCCTGGCAAAACATGTTTAGAAAAAAGTAAAAAGACAGAGAGAGAGAGAGAGAGAGAAAAACATGCAGCTGAACTTTCATGAACATAAAATTAAACAGAGCAGTGGATTGAGAAGACAATGGACACACAATCAAACACCCACACACCATTTTCAATAGGCGTTGCACCATTTCTTCCATCAGCCTCTGATGCAAGCTATTGGATGCCTCCAAATGACTCAGGAAAGTCAGAACACACAAACGTGGGAACTGCTCATCTCTGTTCTCACTGAATGGAGAAATTAAATAAATAAATAAATAAATAAATAAATGCATTATATATACACATATACACACACACACACACACAACAGTACTGTGCAAAAGTTTTAAGGCAGGTGTGGAAAAAAATGCTGTAAACAGAGAATGCTTTAAGTGTTAATCATTTATTTTCAAATCAATCAACAAAATGCAGTGAATGAACAAAAGAGAAATCTATATCAAATCAATATTTGGTGTGACCACCCTTTGCTTTCAAAAGAGCATCAATTCTTCTAGGTACACTTGCACACAGTCATGTTTAGAACAACCTACCAGCCGAGTTCCTTCAAAAACTGTGTTTCAACCTACGTGTGACACTGATGATCATTAGCACCTGTCTGGTAAAATTGGTTGATCATACACCTGACTATAATCCTACAAAATCCCTGACTTTGTGCAAGTGTACCTGTAAGAATTGATGCTGGTTTGAAGGCAAAAGGTAGTAAGACCAAATATTGATTTAGTTTAGATTTTTCTTTTGATCGCTCACTTTGCATTATGCAAACTGATAAAAATAAACAATCATTATTTATATTTCTGAAAGCATTCTTTGTTTACAGCATTTTTTCACACCTGCCTAAAACTTTTGCATAGTACTGTGTATATTTTTATATATATATATATATATATATATATATATATATATTTATATTTATTTATACACACACACTAATTACTGATAATGGCATTTGAAAGTAAGTCTGACTTTTTGTGCTGTATGGAATCAGTTTTGCAGCAGTCTCACCTGCTGATCACTGTATTCGCTGTACACTGCTTGCCAAGTTGTTCCACGTATGTCTGAACCTCCTGAATAAGTCTACAAAAAGAAGAAAGTACTAAAACTCAATGATACATAAATAGGTTTGCCATAGTGGACACCCAAAAGACAAAGAAACTTAGACATACTTGAATACTCTTACTTGAACTATATCAGGTACACCCACCTCAAATGTAGTCATTGTCCATTTGATCACCTCCAGTACTTAAAAAAAAAAAACTGACTGTAGTTTATCGGTTTCTTTGCATTATTTATAAGCCCTTTACCTCATTCATCAGTCGTCAGGACACCCAAACACTTCCAATAAACAGGTATTACTTAGGTGGTGAGTCATTCCAATAAAACCATGTCAGTCACTGCTGTTGAGTGTGTGTTTGTGTATGTGTTGCACAGATCAGATCTCACACAGCAGTGAAGCTGGACTATTTCTTACAATAAGTGCACCAACCTTACAATGAGTAAAAATATTTTTTTATAAATACTTAAGTTATTATACGTTATTTACTGGCAAACCTGCTTAAATGACAATATGTAAGCACAACTTCAATGGTCTGAGGTTCTAAAAACTGGTAGCCAATTTATTGATCTAATGCGGGCAAGTTTGTTGAAGAAAAAAAAAATGAACACAGAACACAGTTTTTGAATGCTGCTGCTACACATGAAAAAACACTATCATAGTTATGGACGATTCATACAATTATGTATGAAAATTAAATGTGCCTTTCCCTTGGTTTCGATAACAAGAATATAAAAAAATGCTGTATTTAAATTTTGCCACAATCATTTAGCCCATGCAGTTTAACCAAAAAAGTTGCACAAGTCAGAAATGGGCCAACTGACTGTAATACTAATTCTGCCATAAATAACTCATTATATGCTTATACATCCCTAATGACCCAGTTTGGCAATTAGGGGAGGTACCTCTGGTCTTTTCGAAAGACTGGTCCATACACACAAGCTTCAGTCAGGAAATCCAAATGGTTAATGGCACTTTGAATGGCAGCATCTGTGCGGAGTTTTGGGTCAGAGGGCAGCCAGGTCTGGCAGCAGTGCTGGATTAGTACATTCAATACCCCAGACTTAGCCTGGGACAACTCCATCACTTCATGGATGATCTTTTATAAAAAAATAAATGAATGAATAAAAAAAATTAAATAAAATAATTTTAAAAAATGGCCATTTAAATTTGATGCTCTTTAACATATGACTCTGTTGCTGATATATGACGGAGACACTTTTTAAAAGGAAACAAAAATCAGCCTCCATTGGTAACATTCACAGAAAACTAGCCATGGCCATGCAACTTAACACAGGTCCCAGTCAGGTTTCATTCTTGCCCTTTATATACTCTAAACAGTTGTTAGTGTAGATGAAATTTTATATCCATTTGGTAAAATCTAGTTTTATTACAATGCATTGTTTACATACCGAACTCACCTGTCTTATGCAGCCAGATAGTTTGGGGCTTTGAGTTTCTGTTAGCTCCAGGATGCTGCGATGGAAGGCAAGGCGCACAAAACCCTGTAGCATGGGCCAGAAGTCATGAGCATTTGTGCTCAAGGCCTGCACCAACTTCCAGGACACACAGACTGCTTCCACACATAATGCCTCATCATGAAGCACTATCTAATGAGGGAGACAGAAAAGTCATCAAAACTAAAACTTCCTAAATCAGGTTTGTTTCAGATGAAAATCCAAACCAACAATTTTTAAATACAACTACAAAAGATGATTTGTTTACAAAACCAAGGCCACATGAGGTAAACATTTTTAAATACTTCCTTACCCAAAATGGTCAGCTTAGTAATATGAATTAAATCTGGCATTTGCCTCTGACCATTATCTTTACTATCATACAACAAGTGTTAGCCACATCATTTTATTCCAGGAATTATTTCCAAGCATCCCCAACTAGAAAAATTAGCAGGATAAACATTCTGAGTGACCTGTGGTACAGTTGAAGACATGAGGTCCAGCACAGGCAGCACAAAATCATTTGGCAGCAATGCAACAGCTTCCAAAGCAGCTTGAAAGATCACCATGACACTGGTGGCATTAGGCGGGCTAACAGGTATAGCAAATGTATGGAGAAAATTCAAGCATTTCCACTGGTCCCGTATGAAGTGGGCTGTCACTCTGCCCCAATCCTTTAGCAGTTGGCTGTCAAATGGACAACTGTAAAAACACATATTGGAAAAAAGAAACTGAGAAACCCCTTGCATGAAAAAGCAGATTAAGCTCACCCTGAAGGAAATCTCCAAAAAAAAAAAAAAAGAAAAAATTCAAAATACTAACTGATCAATTCTTTTGCTTGGAATATTATCATCTTTATCTATAACCTATCATTACAGGCTAAGTTATATCTTTAAAAAAATTGAAAAAAAAGTGCCTGGTGAATAAAGTATTGGTGTCCCACATGCTGTTGAAACATTAACAATTCTCTGCAGTGTGTGGTGGAAAAACTAAAGCCATAAATACATGCAAGTAACCAGATAGTTACATAAACTCAAATATTTATTCAGCTTGCATAACTCTCTTGCATAACAAAATTTGTTTGATCATCTAAACAGACCTTCCTGAGATGTCCGGCTTCAGTAATGGATGATTAAAGCAATGGAGGGAGGAAGAGGTAGTTGAAGATGTGCAGAAAAATGCAGCTTGTGAGCAGAGAGATCTCACGGTTTCAGACAAGGGGTCAAATATGTGCTGCTGAGCTACCTCACATAGCAAGGCTAATGTCTTCATGCTAACAGCTTTTTGCACCTGGCGGGCAATAGAAGGATTCTGAAAAACAGCACAAGGCACACATACTTAAGAAAGAAGTACTAAATAAAGGACTGAATGAATCTAAACATTTCTGAAAAGTGACTTTGCCTGAAGTAAATATAAATATGACTGTTTTTATATGACATACCAACTGTAGACTTTAGACAAAAGTATGTATGTATTGATACCTGTTCAGAAGGGCTATTGAGGATCCTCATGCAGTTTACAGTGAGTCTGGAAACATAGTTCTGTAGGTTTGAGAGGTAACTGGGAACACTGCTGTAGGTCCTCACCAATTCCGACAGAAGAGATAAATAGAGGGCTGCCCTATCAACATCACACAGCTACAAACAAGAACATAACCAGTCTAAGAAAACTTCCAGATGTGCAATTGTGTAAATGTGCATGAGAGTTTGATATTTGTAAAGTCACTTCAGGAATTATGTCAGGTTCTCAAAAATCCATCAGGCTTAAAGCCTTTATTTATATCGGTTTCAGTTCTACCCTCTGCTTTATTTCTTTCACAATGTATTACTTGAAACAAATAATTTGGCACCTGCATTTTTGGCAGTGAGATCCACCAAGGTCCATTGAGGTCCATAAGAGCTAGAGGAATACTACACATTTGCTGGTGTAGCCTAAAGATTTTTTTCCAGGCTACCTTAGGGATTATGTTTGTAGGCACTGACTGATGAATACATGCCATTATGTAGTACAGAAACTCTATTTTGAATAGTTGAGAATTAAATAAATCTTTTTCTAATTATACTAATTGTAATCATTTGGGAATGTAAATTATTCAGTTTCAGGCCAGTTGCCAAAAAAGATTGTGTTTTATGTATTTATAGCCAGTAATGCCATGTTTTCATGGAAGTCTTTCAGTTGTCTTAGGATTTTAACACTTGTGTCTGTAGTGCTCACCTCCTGCAATTCTCCATTCAGCTTCCTTAATATAAATTCATGAACTGGTTCCACAACCCCCAACAGAAGCATCATCAAGGCAACAGCCACCTTGTCTACAGAGGAAGAAGAAAAAAAGATTTAAAATACATTTAAAATTCAGGTGGTATTAAATGCATATGTGAATTCGTCATCACGCACCACTCTCCTTCTGTGACTTTCTGCCCAGAAGCTGCAGCAGCTGCAACATAAGCTGCAGACTCTTATCGGTTTTGCGCACTGCCAAGTATACACTTGTGCTAAGTCGACGCAGGACATCTAGCAGCGGACAAAATAGCTGTTCTAGTCTATCATCTTTAGGCTTCTGCTCCTCTCTCCTTCTCCAGTCCAGGTCTACCGATAGCAGTAGAGTACGAGCCAGAAACTCAGCCTCTCCTGGGTCTGGAACACAGTCTTTCTGATCTGTCATGGACAAAATAAATAATAATTTAATTTAAAACAGTCAGCGATGCCAGGTTTAGACATCAGATGTATGATATAATGATATATGAATTAACTTGGACCTAGGCCCCTTTTATCCATCTCAGTGTTAAACAGTCAGCAATATTTATCTTTACTTTATCATCATAATTTATCTTTGTATTGTTTTTTTGTATAGTGTTTGTTAATTATGTACTTTTGTGAATTTTGTAATCCTTGGCTACTGGTACTTATATTTCTTCAGGCATCACAGCTGTTTTGTTATTGTTGCTTAAAATGGGTATGCGTCGTCTTAATTATGTGTAGTGGCCTAGTGGTTAGGTACTTGTCCCTGCAACTGGAAGATCATGGGTTCATGGGTGGATAATGGGTTCCTTCCAAGTCCCAGACTAGTAGGTCACCAGGAGTTACCAGTGCCGTCCCCATCACTGCTCCCTGGGTTCTGATTATGGCTGCTCATGTGTAGGGAATGATTTTGTGATGCACTTGGTGTTTTTTTTTTTTGTGTCACATTAACTCTACATTATATATATATTAATTAATTACACACACATTTGTTATAACCATTTTAAATATAACTCTGATCCTTCTTTTGAATTTTTTTTCTTTTTGTGACTTTACCAGAGTTGGCTGGAACTGTTAGGAAGGACTTCAGATGCCTGCCACTGTGTACTAAGATCGTCTCAGTAGTGAAGATAGCAGACATTTCAGTTGCCCGAAAACTGCCCTCATTAACCATCAACCAATCACAGAGCTGGAAAAAAAAAAAAAAAAACAGCTTGATTTCTTGATGGATGATTATTAGGAAAAAAAGCTTAATCGAAAAATGCATGCACAGCAATAAAATGTGTCAATGTTCACATACATTCACATAAATATTACCATCTTGAATAATAATAGATGATAAACTTTTACTTTTTAGTCAGGCATCTTACCTCTGACCAAAGTGATGTGCCTCGACACAGGGATTCATCAGCACGAAAATGCGCCAGAAAAGCAAAGACTTCTTCCAGTGACACTGCTGACTGTTAGCAAAAAGCAGTTAATTAATTCAGACACCTGAAATTGTATAGAAATGCTCTGTTCAACAAAATCTTAACTATTAAAAAGCTAATTCACAAGTTAACAGTGCAGGAGTGTGAAAATGCATCTGAATGTAGTAATAAAACTAAACCATCAGTTTAAGTGATTTAGTTGGTTAGTGAAAGCATGTTACTCATGTTTGTCATTAAATTAATAAACATTACTTATTAACTATTCATAAGAAGAGACCTAAAGTAAAATGTCACCCTTTATTTACACTTTTCATTGAGGAACTTGCTAAAACTAGCAAGATATGGTAGTGTCTCAATTGCCAAATTCAATATTTAAGGCATCGAATATTAAACAGTTGGATTTGTCATACCACATCAGTCAGGCTGAGGGCAGTGTGAAGCAAAAAGCACTGTGTAGCTCCTCTCAACAGAATCTGGTGAGTGATCATAGTGCAGCGAAGAACCTCTCTACAAATTAATCACACAAAGGATCCATTTCCATTAAACCACCTGGGATGTTTAGGGCTTGTCAGCGAAATCGTTTCTGCAGTTGGCTAATGTTAGCGAACTAAACGTTTACATGTCAGCTTACGTGAGTATATGCAAGCCATCTGCTCTGAGAAGAGGACAGGGGGGCAGACTGGACAGGGCCTGAGATAAAAAGAGCAGAGGAACAGCACACCAGTCCTGAGAGCCCAATCGCCAAAGAAGCTGCAACAACACAGAACCTGTACAAAAAAAAATGAACAATCAACTTCCACAATACCATTCAAAATTTTAGAATATCTTATATGCAAGAATGTATACTATTTAAATGTGATATAGCACAAGCCAATATTTCAGGATGGATGGAGCCACTGAAAAGAATATAATATAATAATAATAACAACAATGTATTATTTCCATTATAACCCAGCCACTAGGAATGCACACGCCAGTGTATTTCTTCGTGCTGGTCCCAAGCCCGGATAAATGGGGAGGGTTACGTCAGGAAGGGCATCCGGTGTAAAACTTGGCCAAATCAATATGCGGACAACGAAACAGAATTCCATACCGGATCGGTCGAGGCCTGGGTTAACAACGACCTCCACCAGTGCTGTTAGCCTACAGGGTGCTGGTGGAAATTGGACTACTGTTGGCCAAAGGAGACCAGACTGGCCAGATTTCTGACCAGATTGTTTAACACAATCTTGGAAAGTGAGAGGATGCCTGAGGAGTGGAGACAAAGTGTACTGGTTCCTATTTTCAAGAATAAGGGTGATGCACTGAGCTGTAGTAACTATAGAGGGATAAAGTTGATCAGCCACAGCATGAAGTTATGGGAAAGAGTAGTGGAAGCGAGGTTAAGAAAAGGAGGTGAGGATTAGTGAACAGCAGTTTTATGCAGAGAAAGAGCACTACAGATGCAATGTTTGCTCTGAGGGTGTTGATGTAGAAGTACAGAGAAGGTCAGAAAAAACTGCACTGTGCCTTTGCGGACTTGGAGAAAGCATACGACAGTGTGCCTAGAGAGGAGTTGTGGTTTTGTATGAGGAAGTCTGGTGTTAAAGAAAAGTATGTGAGAGTAGTTCAGGATATGTATGATGGCAGTGTAACAGTGGAAGTGACTGATGCATTTAAGGTAGAGGTTGGATTACATCAAGGATCAGCACTGAGCCCATTCTTGTTTGCAATAGTAATGGACAGGTTGATGGACGAGGTTAGAAAGGAGTCTCCATGGACGATGAGGTTTGCTGATGATATCGTGATCTGCAGTGAGAGCAGGTAGCGGTTTGAGGAGAACCTGGAGAGATGGAGATCTGCTCTAGAGAGGAGAGGAATGAAAGTGAGTAGGGCAAAAACAGAATACATGAGTTTGAATGAAATGGAGGAAAGTGGAGTGGTAAGAATGCAGGGAGTGGAGGGGTTTAAATACTTGTAACGGTGAGTGTGGAAGAGAGGTGCAGAAGAGGCAGGTTGGAATGGGTGGAGAAGAGTGGCTGGAGTGATTTTTGACAGACACGTACCAGCTAGAGTAAAAGGGAAGGTTTACAGAACAGTAGTGAGACCAGCTATGTTGTATGGGTTGGAGACGGTGGCACTGACAAAAAGGCAGGAGGCGGAGCTAGAGGGGTCAGAGTTAAAGATGCTGAGATTTTCATTGGGTGTGATGAGAATGGACAGGATTAGAAATGAGTATATGAGGGGGACAGCTCAGGTTATACGCCTTGGAGATGGTTGGTTTGGACATGTCCAGAGAAGAGATGAGAATTATATTGGAAGGAGGATGTTGAAGATGGAGCTGCCAGAAAAGAGAAAAGGAAGACCAAAGAGGAGGTTTATGGACATGGTGAGAGAGGACATGCAGGTGATCGGTTTGAAGCAGGAAGACACAGAGGACTGGAAGAAATGGAGACGAAGAAGAAGATTATTTCCATTACATTCAACGGGAAAATATACATTAATTTATATACTCAATCTTGATTTTATATGCCTTTCTGGACAATCTGAATTACTTAATAATTTTTTGAAATGTAGTATATTTCAAGCTGTAAATGGAAACATATGATCCACTGTGGTGACCCCTAAACGAGAGCAGCCAAAAGAAGAAGAAGGTGGTAAATTTCAAGCTGCATTTCAACATATGTTCATTGCTTGATGAAGAGTGCAGGGGAGAGCGTAGCTCAACAGCATAGGACGGTGGTCTGTAGGATGACTTTGGAGGTCAAGCAAAGACAGAGCTGAGGATCAAAGGGTGGAAGCTGAAGCAGGAAGACTGCAAAGTGGAATTCAGGCAGGAGTTAAGAAGGCGACTGGGGGAGAGGGTAGTGAAGAACTACCAGATTGCTGTACAGCTACTGCAAAAGTGGTAAAGGAAACAGCTAGAAAAGGTACTAGGTGTGACATCTTGGAATGAAAAAGAAGGATTAGGAAACCTGGTGGTGGAACCCAGAAGTTCAGGAGTGTATGCAGAAGAAGAAGCAAAGTGGGATAGTCTGAGAGATGAAGCGCAGGGTGAAGAAACTCTCAGTATTTAAGTCCAAGCTAAAGACTTACTTGTTTAGTCAGGCTTTTAGTAATTAATTTTCCTGTTGGTTAAAAGGTGCAAATCGGGGGGTTCAGATACAGAGAATTACTGTAAACTGGAATGTTAGTGCTGCCAGCCCACCACTCTAATAAACTCACGCTCAAAAAAAACTCAGGGACAAATCAAGGCCCAGAAAGGCCAGTGAATTTCATTATCCATTTTTTGCCTGGAGATCTAAAACAAAATCACAAACCTGGCCCAGACAGATCAGTAAATTCAGGTTTGTTGAGGTTGGTGTGGGAGGACGCCAGTGTCACAGGGTGCTCTTGTGTTGGATCTGGATCTGTCCTTTTAGTCAGGTTGTAAAGGCTGTTGGTCTGGATGACATACCGGTGGAAGCATAGGTGTGTTTAGGAGAGAGATGGCTTTTGTTTCTGACCAGATTGTCTAACAGAATCTTAGAAAGTAAGAGGATGCATGAGGAGTGAAGATGAAGTGCACTGGTACCGATTTTCAAGAAAAAGGGTGATGCACAGAGCTGTAGTAACTATAGAGGCATAAAGCTGATCTGCCACAACATTACGTTATGGGAAAGAGTTGTGGAAGCTAGGTTAAGAAAAGAGGTGAAGGTAAGAAGTTGTTGCATTGTGCCTTTGTGGACTTTGTGGAGAAAGCATATGACAGGGTGCCTAGAGAGGAGTATCGTATGAGGAAATCAGGAGTGGCATACAAGTATTTCAGAGTGGAACAGAATGTGTATGTGAGCAACCCAGCCACTATGGGTGCACAAGCCAGTGTGTTTCTTTGTGCCGGTCCCAAGCCCGGATTTCCATACCGGATCGGTCGAGGCCCAGGTTAACTAAACGCCTCTAATACTGTTAGCCTACAGGCAGCTGGTGGAAACTGAACTACTGTTGGCCAAAGGAGAAGAAGAAGAGGAGGAAGGCATGTCCAGAGGTAGGATGAGAGAAGGAAGTGGAGGAGAGTGGAAGTGAGGGTAGGGACTTTGAATCTGGCAGCATGACTGGTAAAGGTAGAGAATTAGCTGATACGATGGAGAGAAGGAAGATTGATATTTTTTGTGTGCAAGAGACTAAATGGATGGGTAGTAAGGGAAGGTGTATGAAGGTGTAGGAGGAATGGTGTAGGTGTTATCCTGAAGGAAGAGTATGTGAAGAGTGTTTTGTAGGTGGAGAGGATGTCAGATAGGGTGAGTTTGAAGCTGGAAGTTGAAGGTATAATAATGAATGCTGTTAGTGCTTATGTTCCACAGGTTGGTTGTGAGATGGAAGAGAGAGAATTCTGGAGTGAGTTAGATAAAGTGATAGAGAGTGTACCCAGGGGAGAGAGAGTGGTCATTAGTGCAGATTTTAAATGGACCTGTTGGTGAAGGGAACAGAGGTGATGAGGAAGTGATGGGTAGATATGGCGTCATGGATAGGAATGCTGAAGGTCAGATGGTTGTAGACTTTGTGAAAAGGATGAAAATGGCTGTAGTTAAAACTTATTTTAAGAAGAGAGAGGAGCACAAGGTGATGTATTAGAATGAAGGAAGATGCACACAGCTGGATTTATATCCTTTGCAGGAGGGTCAGTCTGAAGGAGATTGGAGACTGCTGTAGTGATGGGAATAGTGACGCTAAACATCATAGGTTGGTGGTCTGGAGGATGATCTTGGAGGTCAAGAGAGGAGGAAAGTGAGGGCAGAGTTGTGGATCAAGTGGTGGAAGCTGAAGCAGGAAGACTGCAAGGTGGAATTCAGACAGCAGTTAACACAGGCACTGGGAGGTGTTGAAGAGCTACCAAATTGCTGGGAAACTACTGCAGAAGTGGTAAGAAGACAGCTACAAAGGTACTTGGTGTGACATCTGGAATGAAAGGATAAAGAAACTGATGGTGGAACCCAGAAGTCCAGGAGTGTATCCCACTTCTTCTTGGCTTGTCTCTTCTTCTGTATAGTCAGAGAGATGAAGAAAGTAGACAGGAGTAAAAGGAGATGAACGCAGGGTGAAGAAAGCAGTGATGAAAGCTCAATATAAAGGTGTTTGGTGAATTGTATAAGAGGTTGGACAAGGAGGGAGAAAAGGACCTATACCGATTGGCTAGACAGAAAGACAAAGCTGGGAAAAATGTGCAGCAGGTCAGGGTGATTAAAGTTAGAAATGGAAACATATTCACAAGTGAAAAGGGCGTGTTAAACAGATGGAAGGAGTACTCTGAGCAGCTGATGAATGAAGAGAATGAGAGGGAGAGAGAAGATTGGATGATGTGAGAATAGTGAACCAGGAAGCGCAGCAAATATGCAAGATGGAAGGGCAGCGATAAAGAGGATGAAGAATGGAAAGGCTGTTGGTCTGGATGACATACCAGTGGAAGTGGAGTTGTTTAAGAGGGATGGCAGTGGAGTTTCTGACCAGATTCTTTAACAGAATCTTTGAAAGTGAGAGGATCATAGAGATATGAAAGTGAGTAGGTCAAAAAAAGAATACGTGAGTGTGAATAAAGGGAGGAAAGTGAAGTGGTTAGGAAGCAGGGAGTAGAGGTGACAAAGGTGGAGGAATTTAAATATTTGGGATCAACAGTTTAGAGTAATGACGAGCATGAAAGAGGGGTTGAAAAAGAGTGCAGGCAGGTTGGAATGGGTGGAAAAGAGTGGCCGGAGTGATTTGTGACAGACAGGTACCAGCGAGAGTAAAAGGGAAAGTTTACAGGACAGTAGCTACAACATAGCTATGACCAACTATGTTGTATGGGTTGTAGATGGTGGCACTGACGAAAACAGGAGGCGAAGCTGGAGGTGTCAGAGTTAAAGATGCTAAGGTTTTCGTTGGGTGTGATGAGGATGGACAGGATTAGGAATGACTATATTAGAGGGACAGCTCAGGTTAGACGTTTTGGAGACAAAATTAGAGAGGCAAGGTGCATTGGTCTTGACTTTTCCAGAGGAGAGACGAGGATTATATTGGTGGAGCTGCAAGGAAAGAGGAAAAAAGGAACACCAAAGAGGTTTATGGATGTGGTGAGACATGAAGGTGGTCGGTTTGAAGGAGGATGCAGAGGATAGGAAGAAATGGAAGCGGATGATCCGCTGTGGTGACCCCTAAACGGAAACACCGAAGGAAGAAGAAGAAAATGAAAGTGACCAACCTTGTCATTGTGAAACGCAGCACAGCACAACAAAATTCAACCTCTGCGTTTCACCCATACACACACGTGTAGCAGTGGGCAGGTACTGAAATCGCCCAGGGAGCAGTGACAGGGGATGGTACCTTGCTCAAGGTTACGTCAGGGCAACCTTCTGGCGAGGGAATCGACCCCACAATCTTCCGATCCAGGGCCAACTCCCTATCCATTAGACCACCATTGCCCCAAAAATCAGGGGAAAGCACAAACACAGTCCCCCACTACCACAAATTATGCAGTCAAGATTCCCTCATTTGGGGAATTCGCAAGGATCAGATTGCCAGAGTGCAATGGCTGAGCCTCTCCCTGGGTGAACCACCTTCTTAATCATGGTGTCTCCCCTGCCAAGTAAGAAGACAAAATGTGTATGAGAGCTGTGTGACAGTGGTGAGGTTGGATTGCATCAAGCATCAGTGCTGAGCACATTCTTGTTTGCAATGATAATGGACAGGTTGACAGACAAGGTTAGACAGGAGTACCTGTTGATGTTTGCCAATGATTTTGTGATCTCTAGTAAGGAGTAGCTTGAGAAGACCCTGGAGAAGTGAAGATATGTGGAAAGGAATGAAAGTAAGTAGGACAAAGATAGAATACGCAAATGTGAACAAAAGGGAGGAAAGTGTAGAGGTTTGGAAGCTGGTGAGTGGAGGTAAAGGAATTTAAATACTTGATATCATAGTTCATAGTAATGGGGAGTGTGTGAAGAGAGTTGGCAGGTTGGAATGGGTGAAGAAGCATAACAGGAGTGATCTGTGATAGACACGTGTTAGCGAGAACGAAAGGGAAGATTTACAGGACAGTAGTATGACCAGCTATGCTATAAAGGTAGGAGACAGCGGCGCGGACCAACAAACAGGAGGAAGTTGGAGTAGCTGGAGGAGTTAAATATACTAAGATTTTCGTTGAGAGTTACAAGGATGGGCAGGATTAGAAATTAGTTTATTAAAGGGACAGCACAGATTGGACGTTTTTGGAAACAAAGTTAGAGAAGTGTGATTGTGTTGGTTTGGACATATATAGATGAGAGATGAGGATTATATTAATAGAAGGATTTTGAGGTTGGAGCTGTCTGGTTAGAGGAAAAGAGGAAGACAAGAGAAGAGGTTTATGGATGTGGTGAGAGAGGACATGCAGGTGATCGGTTTGAATGAGGTAGAGGACCAAAAAAAAAAGGAACTGGATGATCTGCTCTACATCCCCTAACCAGGAACCACTGAAAGAAGAAGAATTATCTAAGCAAAGGAATGGCTAGCTATACCTCGATCCTTTTCAGGCAAACTGCTGAAAAACATCACCATGAAATCTTGCAATTTTCGGCCTATCTCCGGACACTCCCCAATGGTTTGTCCAGTTGACCTGCAGAAAGACAAGATTACACCAGTTTGCCTGAACTGGTTTATCAAGTTTATCATCAAGTTAAACACTCAAATGATGGTTCAAAAGCCTGAACTGATACTATGTTTCACATTAAGTATATCAAATTTATCGACTTCATGTTAATAAAAAGAAAAAAGACAAAAATCTGTTTTTGTATAGGGAGCAAATAAAACACACCTGTGGTAGAGTGAGCTCTCTGTCAGCACATCCATGAAGGGACCTACAACAAACTGATAGCAAAGGTGTTCATCAGCTTTCTATTTATGCAATAACATGAACTAATTCAGGCAAGGTGTTTAAGAAATGCTAAATGCTAATGTGCTAATTAAATAACTGAATGTGTTTTTCTACACAGCAAAAATAAGTACTGGCATTCATGTATTAGCCAGTGCTTGAAATGCACTAATACCAGGTCCCATTTTTTCTCCAATTTTCAGTTTACTGATCACTACCAATCAAATAATTTGTTCATGAACCCATTTTAATTTGTGCATAAATATGATCTAAACATCTACAGATTTCCTGAGAGGTCCTTAATGTATGTAATTGAGTCAGTTATAAACAACTGACTCAAAAATATTGGACTGGGTTGCTTATTTATTGAGGAAAATTACCCAATATTATGAGTGCTGAAAGTATGTAAAAAGCAAAAACTTTTGCTTTTGTATCTGGTGTGGCTACAATGCAGCAATTAAATGATTCCAGTATCTGTTAAACAGTCTTACACATCAGCTTGGAGGAGTTTCAGCCCATTCTCTCATAAAGAACATCTTCAACTGTGGAATCTTGGTGGGTTTCCTCACGTTATATGTACAGTCATGTGAACAAGTTAGGCCTGTGTTTTTGTTACATTCTTAGACATATGGATATTTAATCTCAATTTTAACAATACTTGAAGACTCAAGTAATATAACTAAACAATCAAAACTGAAGAAAAGTCTTCTTCTGTAAAATGTAATTCTACAAAAATTAGATTTCTGGTGAGGGCACCCCCATTTTAATCCCAATTAAAATGGCTCAAATCACACACAGGTGCAGCACATCAGGTGCACATGATTAGAACATCACTCAGCATTTTGAAGCAGGTTTGCCCTATTTAAACATCAGACATTTAGTTTCATGCTCCTGACTGTTGAGGTGAGAGTGAACACCATGGTGAGATCAAAAGAGCTGTCTAAGGCCTTCGGAAAGAATTTTGTAGTCGCTTATAAGTCTAGTAAGGGATTTAAAGATCTCATTAAGAACTTGCAATCAGCCACTCCACTGTCTGGAAAAGAGTCTACAAGTGGAGGACTGCAAAAACAACTGCCCAGGTCTGGCCATAAAGCAAGTTCACCACGAGAGCAGACCGCAATATCCTAAAAGAAGTCTCCAAAAACCCTAAAATATCATCACAGGACCTATATTAGGCTTTTGCTACTGTTGATGTGAAAGTGCCTCTACAATCAGAAAAAGACTACACAACTTGAACTTGCATGGGAAGCGTGCAAGGAGGAAACCTTTGCTCTCTAAGCAACAGGACCTGGCCAGCTCACCATCATAGAATCCACCATGAATTCTACTGTGTATCAGAGGGCATCTCACTGCAATTATTTCAGCCAAAGGGGTAGGGTGTCCTAACTTTTTCCTCAGTTAGAACACACATTTTTGTATATACAGTACTATGCAGGTGTTTTAGTTTTAGGCAGGTGTGAAAAAATGCTGTAAACAAAGAATGCTTTTAAAAAATGGAAGTGTTAATCATTTATTTAAATCAACAAAACGCAGTGAATGAACAAAAGAAATCTAAATCAAATCAATATTTGGTGTGACCACCCTTTGCCTTCAAAACAGCATCAATTCTTCTAGGTACTCTTGCACAGTTTTTGAAGGAACTCGGCTGGTAGGTTGTTCCCAACATCTTGGAGAACTAACCACAGGTTGTGGATGTAGGCTTCCTCACATCCTTCAGTCTCTTCATGTAATCCAAGACACACGCGATGATGTTGAGATTATAGTAAAAAATCCCTTTTACTTTTGTCCCTTTTACTTTTGCCCCTTTTACTTTTGCCCCGTCCTACACCTGTCTCACACCACCGAGTTCCCACGGGAAAGCAAGTAGTTGCACCTGCAAATAGTTAAATTTTGTCCGTTGTCTTGCGCCATCTCAGAAAACATCCAGCAGAAAAGAGATACATTTTTATTTAAACATTAGTGCTCATAGATGGCCGGTAGCGAACAGTTACATTTCTAATCAAGCAGCTGCACTCACAATTGGGAAACTGGATGGGAAGAAACCTTGAAATGGGGCCTATCATACACATCCCTGATGGTGTTGCATGATGGATAAGTATCTGCCTGTATTTCTCAGCATTGAGAACACCATTAATCCTGACCAAATCTCTAACTCCATTTGCAGAAATGCAGCCCCAAACATTCAAGGAACCTCCACCATGCTTCACTGTTGCCTGCAGACACTCATTATTGTACTGCTCTCCAGCCCTTCGACAAACAAACTGCCTTCTGCTACAGCCAAATATTTAAAATTTTGACTCATCAATCCAGAACACCTACTGCCATTTTTCTGCACCCCAGTTCCTATGTTTTCATGCATACTTGAGTTGGCTGGCCTTGTTTCCCCATTAGAGGTATGGCTTTTTGGCTGCAACTCTTCCATGAAGACCACTTACATTTACGGCATGTAGCAGACGCTCTTATCCAGAGTGACTTCCATATCCTAGTTTCTGACCAGACTTCTCCAGACAGTAGATGGGTGTACCTGGGTCCCAATGGTTTCTGCCAGTTCTGAGTTGATGGCACTGCTGGACATCTTCCAATTTCGAAGGGTAATAAGCTTGATGTGTCTTTCATCTGCTGTACTAAGTTTCCTTGGCCGACCACTGTGTCTACGATCCTCAACGTTGCCCGTTTCTTTGTGCTTCTTCAAAAAAGCTTGAACAGCACATCTTGAAACCCCAGTCTGCTTTGAAATCTTTGTCTGGGAGAGACCTTGCTGATGCAGTATTTAGATACCTTGTGTCTTGTTGCTGTGCTCAATCTTGCCATGACATGAAACTGTCTTCCACAACCTCACCTTGGTAGCAGAGTTTGGCTGTTCCTCACCCAGTTTTAAGCATCCTACACAGGTGTTTCCGTTTCAGTTAATGACTGTTTCAAGTTACGTGTGACATTGATGATCATTAGCACCTGTTTGGTAAAATTGGTTGATCATACACCTGACTATAATCCTACAAAATCCCTGACTTTGTGCAAGTGTACCTATAAGAATTGATGCTGGTTTGAACGCAAAAGGTAGTAACACCAAATATTGATTTAGATTTTTTTGTTCACTCACTTTGCATTTTGTAAATTGATAAAAATAAACAATCATTATTTATATTTCTGAAAGCAGTCTTTGTTTACAGCATTTTTTCACACCTGCCTAAAACTTTTGCACTGTACTGTATCTTTTGTTTAATAATTCAAGGTTAATTTTTGTTGTTTACCTGCAATTAAATCACTTTCTTTTCCAGAGATAGAAAAATAAGATTAGACATTGAAATGTGAACATTTCTTAATAAAGAACTGAATATTTAGTAGGGTCTTCTCATTTTTTTCACATGACTGTAGGTTCTTCCACAACATTTCTACAGGGACTTTGACTGGGCCCTTCCAAAACTGGGTTTCTTCTTAAATCTGGATTTTCTTCTTAAATCTCTCTTCCACAGAATGATTAATGTGTTGTCTTGGCACTTGACCTAATTTGTTGGTATAATTTAGAATTTGTTGGTATAATTTAGAATTTGTTCTTCTATTAGCGATGCCAAGCTGTCCTAGCCCAGATACACCAAAAAGGACCAAACCATGATATTTTCACCACCACCCCCAAATCTCACAGACAGGATAAAATTTGAAAAAGTGAAAGTGACAACCCTCGTCATTGCATGGTCATAGCACAGCACACAGTGAACCCCAACGAAATTGGACCTCTGCATTTAACCCATGCAAACACCGTGCAGCAGTGGGCAGCTATTGAAAGCGCCTGGGGAACAGTGATGGGGATGGTACTTTGCTCAAGGGTACCTCAGGGCAACCTACTGGTTAGGGAATCGAACCCACAATCTTCCGATGATATTTGAATGGCATAAGAAACAGGCAGTGGTGGTCTAGTGGTTAGGGAGTTCCCTAACCACTAGACCACCACTGCCTGTTTCTTATGCCATTCAAATATCATTTGTTATAAACCTGCATTAATGTATTTCAAATGATTGAAAACAACTTCAATTTCACCTTTAAAATTATCAACTAAATGCTTGCTTAGTTTTGCCACTCACTCATATGCATTATTGGATCATTTACCTCAATAAATAAATTGGCAAGTAGAAGATGAATCCCGCAAATGAAATGTAAACATATGTCTCACTTGCTTGTTTGGGTTCTTGCTTGTTTGGGTACTATTAGGATTCGAAATTTTCCAGAAATATAAAAAATGGATTCATGAACCTTCATGCACCATTGTAAATACAATTTACAGCGGGCAGCGGTGGCCTAGTGGTTGGAAGATTGTGGGTTTGATTCCCTCACAAGTAGGTTGCCCTGAGGTACCCCTGAGCAAGGTACCGTCCCCATCACTGCTCCCTGGGTGCTTTCACCGCTGCACGGTGTTTGTGTGCATGGGTTAAAAGCAGAGGTCCAATTTCGTTGAGGTTCATGCTTGCTGTGCTGTGACCTCGCAATGACAAGGGTTGTCACTTTCACACATTGCATTTCATACACATGAAATATGTAACATATATGAGGACCTCTGGGCTTTGGCTTCCTCCCTTTCAAAACAATCAAAAGGAATCTGAATCCTAGTAAAATGTTCAGAATGTTTCTTAATTACTTGAGTCCTCATTCTCATACAAAAAGCAAGTTAACAATAAATAGATTTGCCGAGAACATAAATTTGGATTGGGCAATTGTGACAGCCCTTTGGATATTTACATAAACATAAACTAAAATGTTGAATAAGTAAACCTTCCCATAACTTCAAAACAAAAAGTAATGTAATTTATCTGCACCATTTCTTAGCACAAAGACAACCACTACAAAGTCATTACAAATGTACAACAGACAAAAAACCTGAGAGAACGCTGAGGCCAAGTCAGGATGCTGAAGCAACCGCAGCTCTAGTAGATGACTGACTCCCTCCTTCATTACTGCTTTGTTCTCACTGTGAAACATGCGCTGATAGACACAATGCAACCAGGATGGATGGACTAGTCCAATGCCTGATAGACAGAGGGAAAGAGATAATTCAATAAATGAGACAGAAGTCCCCTAAAGATTTATGTAACCCTTAAATAAATATAATTGTATTTATGACCAAGATGAATATTGCTTTTACCTTGAGAATCTGCTGCAGTTGTCTTGACGAGCAGGTCAATGCGAGTGAGCACAGGTCGAACCACATGTATCTAAACATCCCAGTTAAAACTGTTGAAACATTCTGCAGTGTTCTTCTCAATTTAAGGACAGTTACATGCTGACAGATCTAAACACTGTTTGATAAATGACAGATGCATAAAAATTGCCCATATGTGCTGCCCCTTGTGCTGACTTTGGCACAGTTTGCTTGTCTTGTGTGGATCTCTCTCTCCATCACCAGCAATAGCAAATAAGTTTGTATGCATGTGTCAGATAGTTTGAGAAGGTTTCTAGCTTTAGCACATTTATTTCTCCAGCATCAAACTCTCCTGTTTGCTAAGCATTAAATGCATTATGTCTCAATGTCATTCTCTCTGTACATGGATCACAGAGAGCATCCTGAGCACCTGGTTCAAGGCCAGGTACAGATTCTCCAACTGCAGATCCCTACAATGGATGACCCCACCTACATCTCCCACACTCTCTCCTACAGCACCGGTGCTGTGGACTGCCACTCCTAATCTCCCACGGCTGAAGGACAGTCCACACCTCATTAAGGCCAGCCCTAGGGGAGATAACAGGCAACCATGCACGAAGCCATGTGCTCAGGAATAGGCATGCTGGTACAAGCCAACCAACCTAAACCTTGTTTTTCTGCACTCAGGAAGAAAACTCTGGATTTAAAAAAAAAACAAAAAACTTTTTTATGGGTACCAATAATGTATCGTGTTTCATACATACTTTTAAATGGTTAAAAAAGTTTAATGATGAAATACATTTTATATAGTCAACTCCATACCTGATTTTCCTCAAGAGTCTCCAATACAAGTGCAAAATCCTCCCAGAACTCTTGAAGCATTGAACTTTTGTCTGGTGACCAACTAAACAAGGTCTCTGCAAAGAATCAAGGTGTGCTGTTAAATAACATCTTGCACACAGGTCCTTATAAAGGATGTGGGTGAATCCCTGAGGGATTCAGGAGGCCCAGAGCTAAACGTAGTTCTTTAAATACTATTGTTATGTTTTACTTTGGTTTAAATGTAAGCTTTTCTCAGGTAGATAAGGATTTCTTATTCTGCCTACCTCTGGGATTTGAAGGCTGTAAACCAACAACGTCTATTTTTTTCAGCAATGTGAGTTCCTGTTTAAACTCACCTACTAAACCTAAAACAATGATTTGGATCAGACACAAAGTACTGAATTAAGCATGAACAGCAGCAGGAAATGTCTGATTTTGAAAATTACATTTTCAGTTCCTATGAGCTAAGGAGTTCCTATTTCCTAAAAGAGACAACTATTTCAGACAACACTTATAATACAGATTTGCTTTCAGTTTATTTTTCTAAACAGTGCTTCAGAAATTAAAAGCATACTTGTGCTAAGATTTTGCAAATTTGCTTTTATGGACATTTTCTTAGTAATCATTTGGGTGCATCCTGAAATGGGCGAATGAGGGGGCTTAAGCTGTGCACATACCCATACCCTGAAAAAAAGGTTTTATAAAAAACAACAAAAAAAACAAAAAAAAAAACTTTCTATATAAAAGCTTTAATTTGCATGTACTTAACAACTCTCTTGTATTTAGCATAAATTGAGCACTCTACAATCAGAACATTTTTTTTTTTTACAGAAAAATTAGTTAAGGAGAATCATGACATGAAATAAAAATTGTATATAGTACTTCATCACAGCCCTACTATTCTCACTTTAGGTATAACTTGTTCTCTAAGAAATCCTGCTTTGTGATATACAACTTGGGTCAATTACCCAACTCTGCTGGACCGAGACCCCTCCAGGACCAGTTCAGAATTCAGAATAAACTATCCTGTAGCACAGTATGGTACCACTCATCCTCAATATTCGGACAAAGTACCCAATTTTGCATCCTCGCTGTCTTTTCATCCATTTCATTACAATACCTATCATACCTTGTGAACGTACATCACACAGTCCTTCCCAATGCAGTGAAATCCTGACTGCTTGCATATCAACTGATGCAGACTATCATCATTCAACTTTTCAAGAACATTTTCAAAAGATCCCCCACCCTCAAATGTATCATCTCTTTTTGATCATACACACTATCAAATATACTACATTTCTGTTTGTGACCTGAGTGTCTAACATATAAGATCCAGGTTTACTGAAAAACCTGGTCTCAAAACCAACAATAAAAAACCCTCACCTGGATCAAACACGCCAGCAACTGTATTCGCCGCCTCTGACACGGAGACACACCTCTTCAGGAGATAAAGGGCCCGCTTGCGACATACACTGTCCCGGTGCTTCAGCCCGGCTTGGACCACTCGGAAGAAAGGTTGGGATTCTCGTGGGTCGGGCTTTAATAGTTGTGATTGCTCCTTTAGCGATATGCTTTGCTCCAAAGGGGAGAAGAGGTAATCGGACAGAGCGGTGAGACACAACAGCGCACGCGAAGTCACCGCGGCAGCAGCGTCCTCGCGCTCATGCCAGCTCAGCACGTCCTCCCAGATGTGATGGAGACATTCTGCCCGTCTCTCTTCACCGGAAGACTTGAGGGATGTGAACCAGATCCGGACAATGATTTTGGACGCCTTGGGCTCCGTGAGCTCCTTGACATTAGGAAGCGTGCAAGACAGCGACTTCATGGCTAAAGAAGGGCAGCGTGACACATCAGACAGCAGGACGGCCATCACTTCCACAGCGACGTCCATGTCGAGCTGGGTCTTTTCGCCAGCAGTGAACGCAGGTAAGGCGATCTCTGCTATTTCCCCCAGGGATTCGGACGGACACTGGCGTGCACACACACCCAGGAGTCCACAGACGGCGCTGAGCATCGCCTTAATCTCTGTCTGCTGCTGAGGGCTTTCCTCCCGAGGAGAGACATTTTCCCTGGAGATCGTTCTTAAAAGGGGCACACACTGATCCCATATGATCGTCTGCACTCTGCTAACGAAACGCTCCATCGTCTTAAACTGCTGCAAAACTTCTGAGCGCGATTTGTGAATAAGCTCGCCTATCAGCGAGGCCAGAGATTCAACCCTCTCTCTCTCTGGCCACGAGGAGCTAGGCCAGCACAGCCGGTCTAACACCTGGTTGATATCAGGGCACTGCGCGAGTAAAGCTTCGAGGAGAAAAGAAGACATTGCAAAGTTGTAGTTCTCACATTTGCAGGACTGCCACGAGGCGACCCACGTTGTTGACTGCTTCTTCTTCTAGTGGGGGTACAGAAGAAGTTAGAGCAGGCCAGTGAATTGCTGCCCCTTCAGGTCAGCTTTTTGAATTACCGCACAAGGAAGATTTCAACTCTCCGAGAGTCTTCAGTTCAGGTTAATGAAATAGAAATGGAATTAAACCCAGTTTTTCTTGTTGTTATTACCTAGCATAGTCTGTTTCCGCCAAACAACAAATAAAATAGTCTAAACAAAGGGAAATATTGTCATCATTAAAAATAATTATCTCATAAAAACTGAAAAAATTCTCATAATTGTGTTATCTTAATATTTCACAAATTGTATCGTTTCTCTTAATAAAGATATATTAAGCCATGAGAATAAGAATGCTTCTAATCACTTCTTTTCTTTATGTGGTACAAATAGGCTTTCTTAAATTAGTTTAGCAGTGTTGGCTATGACTTTGAAGTCACAACACATTTCACAGGAAAGGAAAAAATTTTCCCACTAATTTAATTATTTTAGAGCTTTACTTTGAGTAGCACCAAGTCTTAGTGCTAGAGGTCATGAGAAGGGTTTCTTATTGAACCTTTAAAAGCGAAAGTGACAACTTACACAGCAATGCACAGCACTGGAAATAGTGAAACACAATGAGATGCAGCCTTTGCATTTATCCCATACACACATGCAGCAGGGGGCAGCTATTTAAACTGGGGAGCCCACAGAGCAATGCTGGGGATGGTACCTTGGCTCAAAGGTACCTCAGGGCATCCTACTGATACGGGATTCAAACCCATTACCTTCCAATCCTGCGGCCAACTCCCAAACCACTAGGCCACTGTGTGCAAAATTTGTCATTTTTAAATGACTGTTGTTTATGTTTACAAATGCACATGTAATTCTTTTTCGGCATTTAGCAGATGCTCTTATTCAGAGCGACTTCCATGTCCTAATTACAGGGACAGTCCCCCTGGAGCAACTCAGGATTAAGGGTCTTGCTCAGGGACCCAGTGGTGGTATTTAACATAGTGTTTGTGAATCCAGATGGGATTCAAACCTGGGACCTCTTGAGCCATTGGTCCATAGGCAAGTATCCTACCACTAGACCACCACCACTGATACAAATGATACATTTATGCTCTTTAATGGCTTCTGTAAATTCATGAAATGCTTCTTCCCCACCACCAAGACATTTTCTTTCATACTGTCCCTTCTTGGTAATTCTCACACATGTCCTAATTACAGGGACAGTCCTCTTAGAGCAACTCAGAGTTAAGGGTCAGGGACCCAGTTGCGGTAGTGCTAGTGGTGGGATTTGAACCTGGGACCTCCTGAACCATAGGCAAGTACCCTACCGCTAGACCACTGCCACCCCTAAAGTGAAAGTGACTGTTCTTGTCATTTTGAGACCATACAGCACAGCACAGCACATAGTGAACAACAACGAAATTTGATCTCTGCATTTAACCCATACACACAAACACACACAGTGCAGCAGGGGACTGCTATTAAAGGGACTGTACCTTCCTCAGGGCAACCTACTGGTAAGGGGTTTGAACCCACAACCTTCCGATCCTGTGGCCAACTCCCTAACCTCTAGGCTCCTAATTTTGAGTTCCAAAAGAACTCATTTAATTTGTCTTTGAAAATCATAGACATTATTACCAAATATTATTGCTATTATGGCAAATATTCAGGTTATAAGGTCAATTTCAGCAAAAAGGTGGCATTGCAGTTTCATTTCCAGAATGATGACTTATTTAATGAGCCAATTAAGGATATCAGATTCTGGTTTTAAGTATCTGGGGGATGGTGTTTGCGGGAAGAGTGGACAGGTAAAAGTTTTGGAGAGAAGGAGTTCGAGAGAGAAACTAAATTTCTGTGCCTCTTGTTTAAAATCCTTTCTTTTTGTGGTATGTGTATTATATGTGTTCACAAAGAAGATTGTCAGAGTTCACCTTCCTTGTTTGTGGATTAACTCTGTTGGACTATTTGGACACCCACTTCACTCTAGTTACCAGGATTACATCACCCGTCCTTTCCATCATCCCTTACTCCATCTCCTTCGTGGTAAGACTGTTCTGTTTGCCAACTACCCATCTCCGGAATCACCTTTAAAAGACTGATTAGTACTGTTGGACTCAATACATGTATATTCATGGTTTGGATTGTGTGTTTGTTTTGTGCTATATTCTATGTTATTCAGGGAGTACTTGTACTTATTAAAACACTTGTTGGTGTACTGAAAGTTTTGTCCCATGTATTGTATTGGAGACGGCGTCTGCTCGATTTTAGAAGTATTACGGAAATATTTCCGTGAACGCTGTGATCGCTACAGAGTGGTGGCCCCTACGGGGACCTTTCGTGAGTACAAGTAATACTCACATTATATTTAACATAGTGTTTGTAAAATATTATATAATATACAGTGTCTGTTACTTCCTGTCTTAACAATTTACTATTCTGTTATATTTTGTGTTGTTTGCTATCTGTATTCATGGCATTGCTTTTATTACACTGTGATTTGCTGAATTTTTTTGCGTTGCGTCCCGGTTGTTTCTGGATCTCCATTTTTGTAATCCGTGTGTTACGCGCTTATGTTTTGGCAAACAGTAAAGCTCTTTAAAGGGGAGTTAGTAAAATGGCTGATACGAGCCTTGTTGAGGGTAAACAGAGTGGCGCTGAGGCTTCACTCACTATAATACCTCCCACTGTTACTGTTCGCACCGTTCCCACTTGAGAGGTTACACAGTTAACCGACCTTCTTGATAGCATGTATATCTCGGAGGTGAAGGAGGGAGAGGGTGAAGAAGAGGTACAGATGGAGGTACAATTAGGGGGGATGCAACAGGCCTTGGAGATGGCCAACAGTAAAATTGCTGAATTGGAGCAGGATCTTGCTGAGCTGCGAGAAGCACAGCAACAGGCTATAGAGAGAGAGAGACATCCTTAAGGGTTTTCCTTATGGACCGGGTGAGGGCCAGTGAAGAGCGTGTGGAGGAACAACTAAATACCTTAGAAAAGGTGGTAGTAGATTGTTTAAAAAGGAGGGATGAGCAGCGGAAGAAGATGAGTCGTGTCCGTCTCACTAGTACCCCCAGTCGGTTCTAGCTGAAGGCCTCTCCACTCCTCGCCCACACTCCACATACCTTCCTATTACAACCCAGGTAAGGGGGATGCCCTCACTTTTATCGAGGCATGCGAGGAGTTTTTATCTCTTCATCACCTGTCTGATCCAGAAGTGTTGGCTTTATATTATACGGTTCTGCAGGGTTCCGCCCACAATTGGTGGAAGGCTGAACGGTCTAACATAAAGACATGGCATGAGTTTAAAGCTACTTTTTTGGGTGCCTTTTTGTCCTCGGGTTTCCAGGCAGAGTTAGAAACCCAAGGACAAAAAGTCTATCGTGCTCTCTGCCTAAAGTGGAAGCTCGAGTTGACTGAGGAGGAGGTGGTATAGAAGATTTTAGATCATGCCAATCCCCAAGTGACGATAATTATTCAAAGGGCAGTGAAGACAGTAGCTGACATTGTCCAGGTGGGCACCCTCATACAAAAAGACCATGCCAGTCAACGGGACTATTGGTCCTGGGTTCAAGGTGCCAAAGAGGGACGACCTGCCCCTAAGAAAAGGGGAGCGATGGTGGCCGAAACCAAGAACTCTTCCCCGATCCAGTACTGCACATAGCGCCTCCAGCCCTCATGGCATTTGAGGTTGTGGTGGGGAAAAGGAAAGGCCCAGCCCTTTTAGACACAGGATCCACCTTCTCTCTGATTAGCTTTTCCACCTATAAGATTCTACGACCACCCTCAACAAAACTTGCCCAAGTGCCTTCCCAGCAGTTTGCACTGGCGGATGGAGCACAAAAGCCTGCCCTCGGCTGTATTCCGTTATACCTCAAGGTGGCAGCTCATTCACTCACAATTTCATTTTTTGTATTAGCTGATGAAGATTTGGCGTGGCCTATGCTTCTGGGATTGGATTTTATGGCTAAGAGCTGTATCCGACTAGACTAGGCTCGGGGTCGGTACAGTCTTCCCTCATATCATCAGCCTCTATCCTTTCTAAGTAGGATCATAGGGAAGGGGGGGTTTTGTGGAGAACACCGAGCCAATCATCCTCTATGTTTCTGTGGAGCTCCTGGAAGGTTTGTGGAGTGGCCAAAATTGCCAGCCAAAATTGCCTTTGTGGACCAGAATGGGATCATCTACCAACGCGTGCCAAAGGGAGATCAAGGTTTTAATTACTAGTGATCCCAGAGGTACTGCATCTCCCAGTTCAACACCACTACCATGATAATCCATTAGGGGGCCAGCTTGGTCATCTGAAGACCTTGCTGAGGATTTTAGAAGTGGCATGGTGGCCCACTGTCCGCCAAGATACTTGGACATATGTACAAAACTGCCACATCTGCCAAAAGTATAAACCGTCCAACAAGCCACCTGTGGGGCTGTTACAATCCACACCTATCACTGAGCCCGGGGAGATGTTAGGCGTAGATTTGATGGGGCCTTTCCCTAGAAGTGGCCGGGGAAACTCCATTCTCCTAGTAGTGGCTGATTACTTCACAAAATGGGTGGAGTTGTTTCCCCTCAGGAACAGCAAGATGCCTAAAATCGCCGAAGTGTTAGTGAAGGAGGTTTTTACTAGATGGGGAACTCCCAAGTTTCTTGTTTCAGACCGGGGCAGTCAGTTCACTGGCCAGGTTTTTAAAGAGGTCTGCAAGACATGGGGGGTGCTTAACAAATTTACAACCAGTTATCACCCCCAGACCAACCTGACCAAGAGAGTCAACCGCACCCTCAAGGGTATTGCCTCATATGTGGAGGAGGAACATAGCGCTGGGCCGGTCTCTTAAGGGCTCTTTTGACCGGCTCATTCATGTTGCACCCTCCCCTAAGTCGAAGTGTTATTCCCTCCTGGAACGTCAAGACCAACTACAGGACCTGGTGAGGAAAAATGTTGCCAAGGCACAAGAAAAACAGGCGAGGACGTATAATCGAGGACGTTCCAATCCTGTGTACCATCCCAAACCGTATGTATGTATTAGAACTGTGTACCATCCAAACAGTATGTATGTATTAGGACTTATCCTCTCGCCGACGCCGCCCGAGGTTACTATCCGGTTAACGGTTAAGTATCGGGTGCGATGAGGGGGAAGATCAACACAATAAACGTGGTGGACACAAAGCCGTTTTACAGTCCTCCCCCTTGTGACCCAGCTTGGAGGGGTGAGTATATGTGACACCGCACATAAAGCTACCATAGCCGATGGCCATAAGGGAGGTACTCCCTAGACTCGGCATGGTATTCTTCCAGAGAGCCCTCTAGCCCCATGTTAACTCCGCACTTCCCCCTTAAGAGTTTACCTGATATAATCACGTGACTAATTAGCAGGGGGGGGTAAAGTCAAATTTAAAAGGTCAAAATTGCCCAAATGCACTTCAATAAATGTCTACAAATAAAAATTCTAATTTAACTTATGTTACACTAGTCCAATTGCAACATTTTTCTTTCCAACAGGTCCAATACATATTTTAAATGTTCTATTATGGACTATTATCTTTGAAAATCCACAGAACCTTTGGAAAGACATTTTATGGGAAATGTATTCAAAAGTTATCTTAATATTCTCAATTATTTGCCTGATGACAATTGGTTGAACGTAATCTATTACTATGGACCAAGACAGAAGTTGGTCAATATAAGGATAAATCTCATCTCAAAAATGCTAATTATGATTAAAGATTCAGAAATATTTATCAATATTTGGTCCCCTCTATAACTCTACCTGCAAAGAACCAAATTGTTTAAGCAATTTATATCTTTATTTTTTTTTTTGCCAACTGTATTAACTCATGTATTGGCCAGATTTTCAGACTTTTATGATTCTGTCATGTACCTTATTGCTCTTGTTGTTCTTCATGTTCTGATTCATACTTTCATACCTCGGTCTGTTTCTTTTTTCCTTGCTTTGTTATTTAAATAGCTTGATTCAGTTCACATATATTTTCAACACTGAAACATTTTGCACTGTTTGTACTCCTTTTGTTGCGTCTTCCTTTGTAAGAACATTCAATTAAAAGTTTTGAAAAAAGCAAAACTTTTCTTAGCTCTCATAGCTGCCCTTACTTCCACCTTGCTGATACGCTGCACCTCCTAATTCATTACCCCCATGTTGTCCAGTCTTTCTCATCCTCTTCATTAATCAGCCTCTCAAAGTATTCCGCAACATTCACTTTGCAGGTACACTTGTATGTTTCCGTTGTTATCCTTTATTGGCCTAACCTGCACGTCTTCCATCTAGCCCATCTAGTCCCTCTGTCTAGCCCATTTAGTGTCCAAACTGTTATACAATTCCCCATTTGCCTCAACTTTAGCCTTAACAACCTCTTTGTTTCCTTTGTACCTCAACTCATTATACTCGTCTGCCTTCTTCATCTCTTTGATACTTCCACTTCTTCGCCAGCCTCTTCCTCTCGAAACACACTCCTGAACTTTCTTGTTCCACCACCAGGTTTCCTTATCTTCCTCCTCCTTGAACACTACCTTATAAACTTCCTTCTACCATTTGATCCTTGACTCTGCTCTCACTTTTCTCCTCTTCTAGATCTCCAAGGTCATCCTGCAGATCACCAACCTATGCTACACTCACCCCTTTGCAGCCTCCAATCTCCTTCAGATTGACCATCACTAATCTCTCTTCCTTGGATACACTCTACATCACTTCATCCAACTCACTCCAGAATTCTTCACTCATTCATCTCACAACCAACTTGTGGGGCATATGCAGCAAGGACTTCTGGACACCACCAACCCCGTTTCTCCTTCAATTAAACCCCAGTAAAATAATTTTAACCTGCCTCCAATACACCTGGCCTAATGCCCTTCCATCTAGTCTCTTGCGCACACACAAAAGAGTAAGTTAGGTAGTCGGCCCATATGATGTAAAGCATTTATTTGATTTACACTTACCTTTCCAAGTTAGAGGTTAATGTAAAAACAGTGTTACAAGTTCTAAAATTCAGTTACTCCCAAGTTCACATATTGTAGGTGTTCAGATAAGAGCATGTTCCTTTTTTTCTTTTTAACACTACTTGAACACAGCAGAACTTTTGCATTGTATGTTTGCATAAGTGTTTATGCTGAAGAGAAAAACTGAAATGCTCCTAAATCACAAAACAGAACAGACCTAAAATTTAAATTTGAAATAAAGAACACTTGCTTTGCCTATAAAGTTTTGGAGATACTTTGCAACAGCTACAGTATAAAAGTTCAGTTGCAAAAACCTCTTTTATATAACGTTTTCATGTTTTATTTTTGGTTACTGCTGTTTAGCTCGCCAGTTTCTGCAGAACCTATATAAAGTTTTTCCACCCAGAGGCACAGTATTGGGTAGCCATTTTGTTGTGCACTTTCTGTTGTGAGTAGGCACAGAGATGATGTGGTTACCACAGTTTGTTCACAGTGAGAAATTTCTGGGTTCACTTCTGAGCTGGGAAAATCTGGATAACCTTTCTGTATGGAGTTTGCATTCTCTCCATTTCTGCATGGTTTTCTTTCAGGTGCTCCAGTGTCCTCCCCCTATCCAAAAACATGCATTTCAGATCAATTTCAATCATCCATTTTCAGAATGGTTTATACGGAACAGGGTCACAGTTGTAGATGGCTGTGGAAGTTAGCAGCCCCAGCCACTTCCACCAGTTCCTCCTCTAGAATCCCTTTGTGCTCCCAGACCAGCCAAGATAGATAATCTTTCAAGCATGTCTTGGGTCTCCTCTCAACTGGTCATGCTGGAAACACATCCATTGGGAGATGACCAAGAGGCATAGATGCACAAAAACCTGAAGCGGCTCCTTTCTATTTGTAGTGTTACTACCATGTACTCCTCCTGGATATCTGAACACCTCACCGTATCACTCAGCATATGCCCAACCACCTTACAGTGGAAACTGATTTCCACAGCTTGCAGCATTATTCTTTCAGTCACTACACAGAGCCTATGACCAGGGTTGGAACAAAGATCAGAAATGATTTTTTAGATACAGTGACCACATATTGCTTCCATTGCTATTTGTCAGTCAAGCTAACGCTCCATTTCACCTTCACTTGTGAACAGTATTTTGAGATACCTAAACCCGTCCACTTGAGGCAGTATCTCATCCCCAACCGAGAGGGTTCAAACCACATTTTTCTGATGTTACATCATGTGTCAGTGCACCATATTAGATACCTTCCATCAATATCACAAACAGGATGGATTGACAGAGTTCCGCACCCACTGAGAATGAGCTTTACTTGGTTTTCATTGTAATTATACTGGGGCAGAATGGCTCACAAAAGCAAGCACTTTAAAATAAGCACCGCTTTTTTAATACATAAGGAACAATTTTTGATTAAAAGCTAGAAAAGCCATTAAAGGATCTGGGTGTAATCAAAGGAGTCACACCAATCTTAGAATTCAGGTTAGGCAAAACAGCAGCCAGAGTGTCCAATCGCATTTGCAAAGGGCCAGTATTGTAGGTGGTTTATCAGTGTCAGCTCTGCTCATTTCAGTTGTTATGTTGGCTGGACATTATAAATCATGCACTTTTGCTTTGATATAAAACAATATTCTTAGGTCAATAAAATTAATCCACAATCATCAAACATCTTACAATCGAAAGGGGTATCTTTATTAGTCTTGTTCATCATTCACTTAATTTTTTTCCTTTCACTGAAAGGACAGCCTTTTGGCTAAAGAAAAATAGACTCAAAACAACTGTACAAAACTGTAAAATGAAAAGAGTGATTCACTCAGCCCTGTTCAGACTGGCAAAATACTACAAAGTAAGATGGATATCACTGAATTATTAGATTCAATCAGCCAAACAATTGTGGACATTACCCTGGCTATGTTTGATCATATTAACAGAAAGAACATAAAGCTGCATGATCACATCACAAATGTACACATCACTAGATTTAATTTGGGTACAGCATGAAACAGAAGTTGGGTATCATTAAAATAATTTAAACCATGTTTGTGGAGAAATCATCTGGGAATTTCAGATGCTGTCAGTTTTGACACATACTGATTTGATGTAAAACATTAGAAACCTATCCATTTCATGGCCTGCTGCAAATATACTTAATGTTGCCCCTCAAACCTCCATAGCCTGTATTCTGAAAATGTGACCACAAAAGTCATACAAAGCTCTACTGTTGGTGTTAATTACACATTACAAGAGTTAATCAGCGAATCTGGTCCTGGAGTAATTCTAAGTTCAATCAGTTGTTTCAACTCCTGCAAAATTACATGCATTATTAGGAAATGTAAAACACAACCTCTATAAGGTGATTTTCAGCTTGCCAGTGTTTTGTGCTAATAGGAACATCTCAGTAAAAATAGAATTTTTTTTTTTTTTATTTGACACAGATTAGCCAAGACAAGTGTATTGTCTAAATGTTGCTTTTAGTTCTTTTAACTGAAGACATATTATGGCTTTCTGTGAGCTGCTAAACTGATCAAAATATCACTACTGCAGATAGTCATTTCAGACCAGGACAAGTTAAGTGTTACACAGTGTTAAGTGAAAGTAAAGTGTTACATCAAATCCACCAGCCACTAAGACTTTAAGCTCTGGATGTAGTTATGCAAGTACAGAGAAGTTTAGCCATGTTTTGATGTTAATGACCAGGTAACTTGGGTGAGTGTTTATAAGATGTAAGAATTAGATTTACTCCTTTGAAGCATTCCTTTGATGTAAACTGCAATGTGATTTAGCTTCTTTAAAAAAAAAAAAAAAAAAACCCTTAGAAGTGATAATGCAATGAAACAATAGCACCCCATACCTTGATGTCATAAGTGTGGTGATGCTAAATCTCATAAATCCTAAATTTGACCAGCAGAAAATCTTAATACAATTACTGAAGAGGTGGGGGTACAACTCATTCTTTGTATTTTTGGTTTCTGCTAATTACCATTCATCACCAGCTAATCACCACTAATGTGTATAGCTTGTTTGTTGTTAGGCATATTAGCATCATGTAACAGACTGAGTGCAAAGCATAGATACCACTTAAAATTTGTTGCAGTAAGAGTGCCTGTAAAAGTTCTTACACTTTGTAAATAATTTCAATATAATTAACTAATCTAACCCTCCACAAATTCACCATTGTTGTGCAGAAATATAGGCTGAGGTAGCAAACCATCAGCAATTGTCCATCAGAATTTTGCTGTTCTTTTTTCAGAGTAAGATTCGTGTGGTTCTTTATGCTCTTATTCTGGCTTAACACAATGATGGCAAATGTTTTGAGACTTGCAGAGACATTGAACAAAGCTGAGAGTCAATATGTAAATACCATTGAAATTTGTCAATTTAAAATACTAAAATGGGATGATTTACAGTTGGTTTACTGGTGTCACCACCAACTGTATTTTCATGCCTTCATGAGAACAATGCCAGCACAAATCCTGAAGCTGTCAGTATATAGTAGACACTTGTGAATATTTTGCGCAGCATATCTAAGACCTTTATAAATGCTATAACATTACAGTGACCCATTGGTAGTAATATATCAGCCAGGACAATTCACATTGTGTAGAATACCATAAAACTGCAACCGACACAGAAGTGTACAGGTTCACTTAGATTGTTCATTGTGATACTGTGTAAAAAATGTGATTGTTCTTACAAATACACATATTGTAGCTTTCATAGCAGCTACAGAATCTCAAATGATTGGCCATAACCACTAGAACGGGAGCATAATGATAAGAGAGTGGTATGGATGGTATGGATGTCCGTCTTCACCACAACCACACTCCCTCAAAAACAGTGGTTCCTATTGGCTCCTAAATGATTCTGGGATTGCGGGCACATAAAAAAAACCCCCAAAAAAACACTAGTACAGAACCTTTATATATGTTAAGGTTCTTTAAAAGTTTCCTGATTACAATGAAACCACAAAAACCTGTGAAGCATCCAATGAACAATACTGGATATATAAGTGTTCTTTCCATAAGTGGCTTTCAAGAAGCCATTTTTTGGCAATTCCTTAGCGTACAGTATTGTCTCAGTAAGCATTGTGATTTTGTTTAAAAACTGAGGCTGCCAGCTAGAACAACATCAGCCTCACAGAACAAGCTCTAAAAACTGCTCATCCTCCAGCAGGTCCAGAGCCAAGCAGTTCATTGAGCGTCGACCATAGAAGGTGGGCTTTACTGTATAAGCGTAGCTCTCAGCAGAATCTGGAGCATCTGGAAGTCCAAAGGTATAGCTGTGTGATGTGTTTGGTAAGCTGGCCAAGGGGAATGGATGGGAAAGAAAACGGACGTCATCTAAGCTCTGACTGTGTCGGTCGTCTGAACCAAGGGTCTTCCATTTCAGAACCTACAAAGATGGACAATATGGTGTCTTGCTGTAATAAAATTAAGTCATAATATGCTTTCCTCACTTTGCTTATTGGTATCAGTATATACCAATACACCACTACAACAATATTCCACTATAACATCTGCAAGCAACATAAAACAAGACAGGTTTACAACAGCTGCAGAGATCCTGTAAATGATAACATTGCTATTCTAAGTAGCTGAGAAGGTTTCAGGCTTGTTATATTTATTTTATGAATTTATTTCTGCACAAATATTTTTTTTCCACCTGTTCCTTCATAAATAGGTAACCCTTGTAAATACTGTATTTTTTTTTTTTCAGTTGACTTTTGGGGAGAAGGGATGGAAAAAATAAGTTCAGTGGAAAAGGACTTGAAAGTTTCTGACCTGTTCTATGGGACGTGAGTCTGATTTTCCTTGATCATCAGTCGTCTGAACAAGGTTTAAATTTATTGCTGCAAGACAATAATTGTATAAAGCATGACAGTGTGTCTTCACTCTTTTTCACTGAGTGATATACGGTTTTGTTTATATACTTATGCACGTTATTACTAAGACAGGAGCTTAAATACTAATGCCACAAAAATCTAACTGCATGCCTTTACCACATGGGAGAATACCTCACCTGCACACTTCTCAGTCAATCATTTTTAAAGGGTTAATATCACGTTTCGCAATCTCACATGTGTTACATTATCTCTCCCGGGGTCATTATAGTGCCTTGAGGACTGGAACATGAAAATGGTCTCTGTTCAGCTTTGATTTACCATGTCGACTTATTTCATTAGGGAATGAAAACACATAAAATGATGAGGGCCTTTAAACAATCAATATCAGACTCCCCCTCTCGTTTATAATCAAGTTGTCACCTCATTTAAAGTAAGCTAGTAGTGGGCAAA
This sequence comes from Hepsetus odoe, assembly GCA_017165825.1. NCBI lineage: Eukaryota > Metazoa > Chordata > Actinopteri > Characiformes > Hepsetidae > Hepsetus > Hepsetus odoe. The sequence continues at coordinate 24,599,254 of CM029377.1, forward strand.
TCATAGTAATGAATTAATGCATGCTAATTTTGTCTAAATGATATTACAACGAAAATAAGCCTAAATTTAGTTTGCAGTACTAAGAACAATTAAGCGGGAAAAGAACAAAAAAAAACAAAACAAGTCTCCAGCATTTAATTTAAAGGGCAGAAATAGTTACAAAAAAAAATCTGCCTGGACTCACCTCTTATATTTATTTCAGAGCTGAGGGAAGGGCAATCCATGGGCACACTCTGAAGCAGCTCAGCCAGTTGCAGCATCTCCTCTGGATCATCCACAGAAACCTCTTCAGGACCATCCACATGCTGCTGAAATTCTAGAGCATTTAATGAAAATGATAATCAGAACATCCAGTGATTCATTTTAAGCTATTTATAGCAGTAACTGGTGTTATTTGTTTGCATAAATTATGCTGACTGTAAAATCCTACTCAAGTGGCTAAGAAAATGAGTGAGTATTTTTTTCTCTATGGGAAAAACTATGCTCTGATCGGATTCTGAACTGATTAATTTAGAAAAAAAAATCAAAATTACAACAAGACACCAGCGACAAGTTGAACTAATCACCTGGAGTTAGCTAACATACACTGCAAACTGCACTCCTTTAGAGTTTTTAGAACCAGACCCAGACTGACAAGTAATTACACCAGCCCAAATATGTGGCACAATTCATTCTATATTCATTGTATATAGTTTACTAGGCTTTACTAGACAAATGCAAAATTGCAAATATTTCTCTCTCACCTTGCCACTCCTCTTCTTCATTGTGCGCCTTGCTACCAGTGTCAATGCCAGAAGTATGTGAGGAGCCATGGCTGGCTGCTGAGCTGAAAGACTTATCTGTCCTTCTTGGGGCCTCTTCTCCTGCCACAGAAACCACCTCCACAGAGAAATTGCCTTGGCGAGCATCAGCCTCGATGCCAGAGCTGCTTGTCGAATGCCTAGATAGGTGAGGACTCCCTTCGCTGCAAAGCAGATCTGGGTCCATATCATCGCTGATGTATGACTCCCTGTATCTCTTTTTCTCTGAAAAGAAGAGGAAGCATGAAGTCATTTGTATTAGACAATCAAAATTTCACTGTACCTGAGTTTAATAAATAAATAAATTAATAATTTATAATTTTTTATGAAAGTTGCCACTGATGTAAAACCAGTTTCAGTGTCAACCCAATGCAAAAAACTCTGTTTATTCAATGTATATTCAATCCATATATCACAGAAATATGAACTGAGCAATAGATCAGAGATCATAGAGCTTGACCTTTATTTCAGTCCATAAATATAAAAACAGTGAAAAACAAGAAAACTTCAGCTATAAATAACTGTTGCTACCCTTAGTAAATTCTATTAGCATGTTCATGCTAAGTTATCTAGATTCTGCAGAAAACAAACTGAGGTCATCATTTTCTGCTGGGTGCTTTAAGAACAGACTCCTATAGATTCCAGTGAGATCAGTATATAACTAACGGTTTAAGGAGAATTAATTAAAAATTAATTATAAATTACCAACAGATTTTTGTCATCCATAGGCCTTCTCTAAAGGCACAAAAAAATCAGAACCTAATAACTAGCTAACTTACTTTTTAAACTAATTTTTCCTTTAAACTCCCTGCAAACCCTTGAGCTTTATACACTTCCAAATGTTACATTGCATCATTTTCCTCAAAAAATAAAACAAGTTAAATATTTCTGTCTCATTTGCATAACTGTTTTTTTTTTAATCTACTTTTATCAACCTTAGGTCTTGGTTTTAGATCGTATTTATGTAGAAACATTTTGAAGGTTTCACAAACTTTACAGCAGCAGGAAAGAGAGAAAGCAAATTAAGCAAACACTTTGAAATTAGGTTTATAAGTATAATACCATAGTGCAGCCTGAATATCAAGCATCATGAATCAACCAAGAAGTACAAACCTTCAGCCTCCTCCAGCTGGCGAAGGTGTTTGAGTGCAGGCTGCAGACCGAGGTAGAGGCGATGGCTGCTGCTCAGATGTAAAAGAAGATGGCGAGAACGGAAAGCTGAGCCAGTGTAGTACACCAGCTTCCTTGCAGAGGGCAAGCCATCTGGCTGGATCTCAAACTTTTTTCCCTAAACATAATTTAAAAAAATATATTATGAAACAGAACTAGAGAAAGTAACACACAGGCCTAATATTTGCCTTTTCTTCATTAGTTGCTGCTGCCAAAAATGTTAAATTATTGAACTAGGGTAGATACAGCAAATAACAATTCAATAATCACTAGAACAAATGCCCACACCTGGCTTTTTATTAAGGTAAAGCTGGCTTGTGGATGTGCTTAAGTACACAGTACAACTTAACCACTGCAGGGAGCTTTTTCTGAAACAGTAGGGAAATGAAAACCCTACATTTTATTGTCAAATAGTTAAGAATTTTAAAAAAAATTGTAATTCCTAAATAAGTAATAAAGTCTAGAGTAGAAGATGCATAAATCCTAAACTGGTAGCTGCTAAGAATACTTCAAGTGAAGCGAAAATTGAAAGTGACTATTTGAATAACTGAATATTCAAATTATTAGAATTGATATTAATAGAATTGATACTTAAATTGAATTTAAGTTATTGTTTTGAAACAGCACAGCAGACAGTGAAACACAACGAAATGTAACCTCTGCATTTAACCCATTCACACCATGCAGCAGAGGGCAGCCATTTCAAGTTCCCTGGGGGGGCTTAAGTGAAGTGGAAGGTACCTTGCTTAAGGGTACCTCAGGGCAACCTATGGGATTCAAACCCACAACCTTCCAATCCTGGGGGCAACTCCCTAACCACCAGGCCACCACTGCCCCACCAATTAAAGGTGGAAGTTTCATGACTTCGCTCTACATATACAAAGTGATAGGCTAAAATAACTTTTTGACAACAGTCCAGTGAATCCTTTGTAGTTCAGTTAATGCTATTGAAGACAGAGTAATGAAATGGCTGTTAAAAAATTCTACAGCCCTGGTATGGGACAAATGTAAAAGTACCAGAAAGGTGAGTCGCCCCACGTTAGACCAGGGGAAGTCATAGAGCAGCTCACGTATATTGTCCACCTCCTGAGTGACAGAAATCAAACATATAGTTTAATATGTTATAGACAGTGTTAACAAATTGTAGCACATATGAACATTTAACAGACAGGGAAAACTACTAAGTCACTTAGAGACTAGAAAAACTTAAAGTCGGCTTTTAAGGGTAAAATCATCTACAGCAGGGGTTACCAATTTTTACCAAATTTTTTTTTTACCAAAATGACTTATTTTAACTAATCTAGTGCTTGAAGAATGGCACTAGTATAGCAAGAATCACAAAAGCTTCTACTTGATTGGAAAGAAAATCTGCACCCCCTGTGTCCCTCTGTGGATAAGACTGGTGACCCTTGCTCAATAGAAAACAAACTCAAATCACATTTTGAGGAAGCAAGTAATAACCATGTACTAAAATGTGCAGAACCATGTTTTCATTAATGGGTATGCTTTTTGTTATCATAGATTTCTCTGTGGCACTATGTTTATACTTCTATATAGTAACCATTCTGAAGAAGTTTTTGTTGCAACAGTGATGACCTATGTCTTAAATTAAATTATTTGTATTCATCCAAACAATTTATCCAAAAGAACATGTAAAAGAAATGGGAAGTTCAAAGAGACTTGAGCACAGAATCTCCTACAGGGAACTGGCTCTTTAATCTGTTAGACACAGGGCTCTCAGTGTAATCCGGGCACATGCTCTTTTGACAGAGTTCAAAGGATCAGGAGAAAGGTATGCATCCAGAATCCTGTTTTTGGCCAGTTCAAAGATAACCTGCACATTCCACCCATCCGTCTGCTGGGAAATGTATTGGACTGGTGGGTACTGGTGCAAAAAAAAATAAAAAATAAAAGGTCTCCTCTTACTCATGAGATGACACACAGAAGCAGACAAACTCTTCATCATAAACACCCCACTCCTATTCATACACACAAATATTACAAACTTTTGCCCTGTCCACAGCACTAAACTACAACCTAGAGATACTGACACCCACACCCACCTGATAAACCTGCATTCCTCGCAGAGTGAGTCCAAGGAGGGCTGACCCTTTCTCCTCTCTCTTGTCCTGCAGTAATGAGAACATGATGGATGTTTTAAGATACAGGAAACATGTATGGAATCACATTCCTTAATCAGACCAAACCTACACTCCAGTACACTGGACACTCCAGCAATCCAGTAGTGAATGTGTAGAGATAATGGAAAACACACTTTACAAATTGTGATCATAATATAATCACCATATTTATTATTGTCCAGGGTAACTTGGCAGAGTTAGAACTGATTAAATGGTCATAAGAATCGGATATCTGAAGAGCTAAATGCCTCTAAAATCTGCCACACATAAAAAGATTACATTTAAAAGTAATTAATATTTCCCCTGATTCTTGAGATAATGTTTTAGGATAAATTTAGTGTGAAAGGCTACACAAAATATATATATATATATATATATATATATCCCCCCCCATTTATTACCATTTTACTGTTACCAACATGTCTTCTAAGTGGGCATTATAGATTCACTGGTGTTAAATTTCTTTATAATCTTTTCATAAGAAGCCACTCTGGATTATTTTATCATAACTATCCAATTATGCAGGAATTGTTTAAAATATGCAGAAATTTAATATATATTTTATAGTACTAAGATTTTGTTTATATAGCACAGTTCAATTTGTAAATTACACATTCTGAGAAATTCAGTTAAACTTGGGCATGTCAGTTCTTGTACTGAGTGGCAATGTAGCCAGCAATTCAGTATAAAGTATAAGCTTTTTTTGATACTGAAATGTATGCTCTTTGACCCCTGTTAGGTATATCCATTTAACTGCCTGTTAAAGCAAATATTTAATCAACCAATCACAAGACGGCAACTAAGCTTTTAGGCATGAAGACATTCTAAAGACAACCAGCTGTTCAAAATTACTTTGCATTACTGCTGCTCTACTGGCATTTTCACATACAATCACCTCTAGGGTTCACAAAAAATTGCCCAAAAAAGAAAAATATCCAGTTAGAGGCAAATCTCTGGGTGAAAATAATAAAATCCTACTTGAAAATGCATGCTTAGAGCTGACAGAAAGGCAAACACATAGAACCTTGAAGCAGTTGGACCATACCAGCAGGAGACCCCATTGCATGCCACTTTTGTCAGATTGGAATAATATTGTCTGGTCTGATGAGTCTGATGATTACAGCAACACTGAGAAATTAGGGTGAGCATTTGGCATCACCTAAATGAAAACATGGATCCGTCCTACCTTGAATCAATTATTCAATCTGATGGTGGTAGCAAAAAGGTGTGGGGATAATTTCTGGCATACTTTGGGCCCCTACCAAATGAGCATTATTAAATGCCACATCTTACCAGTACTGTTGCTGACCAAGTACATCTTTTTTGACTGCAGTATATCTTCTGTTGGCAACTTACTGCAGGATAATGTACCATGTCAAAAAGCTAAAATAATCACAAACTGGTTTCTTGAACAAAGACACTGAGTTCACTGTACACAGATTACTTCAAGTTACCAAATCTCAATCCAATACAAAATTTACAGGATGTGACTGAACGGGAAATTTGCATAATGGATTACGGGAGTCCTGAAGGCAAAAGGAGTTTAAATGCGGTACTAGCAATCAGTGTACCTAATCAAATAGCCATTGGGTTTATGAAGTCACTGCTTTTTAATGCCTCTCAGTCTACAACCCAAGAGAATGTTAAGGTGTGACTCTGTATGTGGGTGAATCCACATGCGCGAGCACATGCAGTCATATTCAATAATGTCAGTCATCAGTCATTTTCTGCCACTTGTCACAAGCGGGGTCGCAGGGGAGTGCTGGAGTCCATCCCAGCTCACACAGGGAGAAGGACGGGGGACACACCCTGGACAGATCGCCAGCCCATCGCAGGGAGGAGCGTGACGGGGACGGCACCTTGCTCAAGGGTACCTCAGGGCAACCTGTTGGGAAAGGGTTCGAACCCCCGATCCTCCAATCACGCGGCCAACGCCCAAAACACCGCTGCACCTACATTATTAAATAATGTATTTATCTTTAATATAAAACTATTCAAAAGCTCTTAGTTACTGACCACTTTAAAGGATTTGGATATATCACACTGACAGAATTCGACTTTGAAAGAAAATGCTCCCTAAGCTTTATCTGACATTCCTTAGCTCAGTACATCTTAAACTCTCAGTATGACCCTTACAATTATATGACATCTGACCTTGTGGAGCCTGTAGAAGGTGACGGGCACATCCTCCAAACAGTAGGACTCCCTGATAAAGTGAAGAATGGCATCTCGAGAGGTCATCCCCCACAGCTCCCTGTGCACCTTTGGCCCATGGCACAGCAAAAAGTCCACACCACGCTTAGCCACAATCTGTAAAGGTACATAGGTTAAAAAGAGGAGAGAGAATATTAGTCCTGGATATGGACTGTTAAAAACAAGTTTTGAAGGGGAATTCCACTTTTCAAAAAATTCAAAAAATTGAATTTTCTGAACCGATAAACCACTGAAAGTAGTCATTTATCCACCAAAGAACTACAAATTCTCTCTTCTCCTCTACTATATGGAGAAAAACAAGAGCCATTGAATAAGAGTCGTCGTCTTCTACTTTTGGCTGCTCCATTGGTCAGTGCTACTGTCTCCAACTGGTAAAGCATAGCTGGCCTTACTACCATCCTGTAAACCTATCCTATCACTCTTGCTGGTACCCATCTGTCACAGATCACTGCTGCCCTTTGTCTCCACCTTTTCCAATCTGCCTGAACTCTCTTCTTCACCTCTCATCCACACTCCCCATTACTCTGAACGGATGATCCCAAGCAGTTAAATTCCTCCACCAATTGTTACCTCTACACCCTACATTCAAACCACTCTACTTTCCTTTTGTTTACAATCACGTATTCTGTCTTTGTACTAATCACTTTTAATTCCTCTCCTCTCTAGAGCATATCCACCTCTCCAGGTTCCCCTCAAGCTGCTCATTACTTTCATTACAGATCACAATATTGCACCAAACCAGTCCATGGGGACTCTTGTCTAACCTTGTCTGTCAACCTGTCCAATTCCATGGCAAACCAGAATGGGTTCAGAGCTGATCCTTGATGTAATCCAACCTTTATTTTAAATGCATCCATCACACCTACTGCAAATCTCACCATTGTCACACTGCCCTCATAAATATTCTGCACTACTCTCACATACTTCTCTGCCACACTGGACTTCCGTATATAAAACCACATCTCCACTCTAGACACCCTCTCATATGCTTTCTCCAAGTCCACAAAGGCACAAAGCAACTCCTTCTAACCTTCATGCTGTGGCTAAACTTTATTCCTCTATAGTTACTACAGCTTTGTGCATCACCCTTATTCTTGAAAATCGGTACATGTTCACTTCTCCTCCTCTCCTCAGGTTTCCTTTCACTTTCCAAGATTGTGTTAAATTATCTGATCAGAAACTCTGCCATCTCTCATAAATGCATCCATGTTTACACAGGTATGTCATCTGGACCAACACCCTTTCCATTCTTCATCCTCTTAATCACTGCCCTTACTTCCATCTTGCTAATTTGATGCACTTCCTGGTTCATTATCCTCACATCATCCAATCTTCTCTTCATTCATCAACCCCTCAATGTCCTCCTTCAGACTGACCCACCTGCAAAGGATATAATCCTGTGCATCTTCCCCCACTCTTGTATGTTATCCTGTGCTCCTCCCCTTTCTTAAAAGTATTAACTATAGCCATTTCCATCCTTTTCGCAAATTATGCAACCATCTGACCTTCCAGGTCTCCTTGACACCTTTCCTATCTATTGCCTCCTCATCCCCTCTGTTCCTTTAAAATCCACACCAATCAGCACTCTCTCACCCCTGGGTTCACTCTAAATCACTTCATCTAACTCCAACATTCCTTTCTCATCCATCTCACACCCAACTAGCGTGACATAAGTACTAACAACATTGATCATCACAGCTTCAACTAACCCTAATCAAGTCAAGTCAACTTTATTTATATAGCGCTTTTACAGCTGTTGTTGTCACAAAGCAGCTTTACATCCGGGTCCAAGCCCCTGTTGGGTAAGCCAAGGGCGACAGAGGCAAGGAAAAACTCCCCAAAGATGAAGAAGAAACCTTGGGGAAACCAAGACCCAAAAGGTGAACCCATCCTCCTTTGGTCGACACCGGAAATAAAAGAAAAGAAAGAGAAAAACCCTGTATAGTGGTAATTTCCAGTAAACAGTTACAGTAAAAGAGTCCACTGTTGACTGTAAATTGAGTTTCATGAGCTAACGTGGAAGATCTTTTTGAGTGAGGGAAGCTTTAATATTCGTGGCCATTCTTTCACTGACATTCTTCACTTCCAAAACACTCTTCTTTCAGGATAAAACTGACCCCATTTCTCCTTCTATCCACACCATGGTAAAATCATTTAAACCCACCTCCAATACACCTGGCCTTACTACCCTTCCGTCTAGTCTCTTGCACACACAAAATATCAACCTTCCTTCTCTCCATCATATCAGCACAATTCTCTACCTTTACCAGTCATGCTGCTAACATTCCCACCCTCACTTCCACTTCCTTCTTTCCTCCTACTTCTGGAAATGCCTTCCCCCTCTTCTTCTTCTTCTTCTCCTCCTCCTTTGGCCAACAGTAGCCCAATTTCCACACGAACCGTTTGCTAAGAGTATTGGAGGTGGTCATTTTCCTCGACCGATCCAGTATTGATCTTTGTTTTGTTGTCCACATACTGTTTTGGGAAATGTTTTACACCAGATGTCCTTCCTGACATAACCCTCCCCATTTACCCGGGCTTTGGACTGGCATGAAGAAATACACTGGCTTGTGCATACCTAATGGCTGGGTTTGTGTCAAACATTTAAACATTGGTTTCATTTAACAAGCAATTTTACAAGCAATGTTTTGACAACTCCCATGGCAAGAGTCTAACTAATTTGTCTGAAAGTTATTCATATGAATTAATATTTTGTAATATATTATACAAACTGAACTCAAATCTTCATATATTGCAGCAGTTTGTCCTATACCAGTAAGGTGAGAATGCAGATGCATAGGATCACTATCTTACCCAGGGAGGAAAATAGTCCTTTGGCTGGAAGTATGGAACAACTCTCTGGCTTTGTTTTTCTGGAGGGTGGTCACCTAGGTCAGCTTGCAGGGCATAGCCTGCTAACTGAAAATAAACTTCCTCCCGCTGTCTGCATTCTGATCGAAGCATTCGTTCCTTAAGGTCAGCGTAGTAGAGTCTCCTTGCTTTCCTTTCACTATAATGGAAAAAAATTTGGGAATACTTTCAGGGTGTTCCGCATTAAACTAATGGATACACCGACCCACACACACTTTCCAAAAGTGACTACATTTTGATACTTGCCTATTAAAATCAGTCTGACTTGGTTGTTCACTTTGTTTATTTAGTCGTTAAGGTTGCATGTCCTCCCATTTTTTAAAAATAAGAGTCTGAAAGTTGTATGCGATTATATACCACCACAGTCATAAATACTTCCTACATGGCAACTTTTCAGCCTCTTTTTACTGCTTTGAAATAAACAGGCTGTTTTTATTACCAGTCTTTATTATCAGTCTTTTATTAAGACTGATATCTGTGAATGGTTATACTTTAAAGTGCATAGTTTTGAAGCAGCTGAAACACTGCTTATACCTTCTGCATGAATGGACAGGGCTAAACTACCATTGTTTGAATAGACAGATGTATGCAAATGTATTTCGTTATTGTTACATCAGCAAAACAATGAATCCAAATCAAAGTGTTTTTGCATCTTTATTTTCATATATTTACTGTGAATTGAAGGTTTTCTAAAATATGAGGCCTTTAGCCCCCTTCATCCTATAGCAGGGGCCTTAAGATCTGAAGAGGTCCCTTAAAGGCCACTGCCCGAATTATTAATCAAAGGTCTTATCGTGATAAATATTTAAAGAAGTATAATCCAGTATGCTGCCCAAAAATGTAGGCTTATTTAGTCCAGTAATGTTGTACCGTGCTTAGGTTGGCAACAACACTATAGCTCAAGAGGCCAAATATGTTGTAATTTTGTAATCTTCAGGTTAAACTATTTGGGGACATATTCTATAACCTGTTTCATGCCTCCAAAACAGTTTATGAAAAAATATTTCATGTAATCATGGTCATGTGTGCCAAATTTTTCAGTCCAGTAAAAGTTCAGTATTCACAAATTATTTGATCACCCTTAAGGTGATTTTTTTTGTTTTTTTAAATAACCTGCCATAAAGTTTCATGTTGTTCATCTTCCAAACACCAAGTCTAGATTTTTGTCAGTCTTAATGCCAATCTTTACAGGAAAAGATAATCATAACTGACCATTTACTTAAATTAATCAGTTGTTTGAGACAAATTGGTTAAAAAAGTGGAATAGGTGAGCTTCTGCTTGACTTTTGATGATTTGATGATTTTTTTCATAGTTTTATGAAAATGATGAATAAGCAGCCTCATGTATAACAGAAAAAGATACCTCCACCATAAAATCATCCAGCCCTAATGAAGAGTTTAAGAGTTAGCAAAGTTACTCACCAGATAAGCCTTCCGTTCTCCACATAGTACTGTACTTTGAGACAAAGCAGTGGGGGAATCCACCTCTTTTGTGACCCCTGCAGAGAGCCACAACAGAGTTAAGTAGGTTACCGTGGCAGCCCTCTAATTACGCACCCAATCCTACATGCCACTGACCCATTATCATTCTGTTTGCAAGGTCTAACTGCCCAAATTACTACAAAGAACCGTGGTGCAATGAATAAAGGGCTGTATAGGTAATTGGAAAAAAAAATGTAAATAATGATTTGAGATTCAACATATTTTGTCTTATCTAAAGCATATGTGTTTTTGTTAAGAGAAAGCACAAGATATTAGAAACTAATAAAAAAACAAATAAAAAAAAATTGGTATCACATACCTTTCCTGAATCCTGCTTCCATTCCTTGGGGAAGTACTTGGCTAGCCTCTCTTCCAAGTCCAGAAACATATGCTCATTGTCTGTACCAGGCCCAAAACATACAGATAGTAAATGAAACAAATACTTTCACACAGTGAACAAAAGCTACATGAACCCATGCATGAAATCTGCCTGACAATGCCCTCAATTAGAGACCACAAGAAGGTCTTGAGCCATTTTGTAGGGATTCTGCATAGCATCAACAGTAGACAACAATAGTTCTGAGCCTCTTGTTTAATGTTTAAAAGAGCCAAAATAGATGGAGAGGTAACTCATGTGTCATTAGGAGTTAAAAACAAAGTTATTCAAACAAAGTTAAGCAAATATGATGCAATGTGTTACTAGGAACGGCTCTCAAAAGCTACACTCTATAAAATAAAAAGCGAAGGTGAAGTGAAAATGACTATTTCCCATTGTGAAGACAACAGAGCACACAGTGGATGACAATGAAATGTTTTTCTGCATTTACCCCATTACACCTAAGTGGAGCAGAGGGCAGCCATATCCAGCACCCATGGAGTAGTGCTGGGGCACAGTATCTTGCTCAATGGTACCTCAGGGTAACATATGGGTTTGAGAATTGAATCCATGATCCTATCATTGGCCCCTAAACACCAGGCCACCGCTGTCGCACCCCGCCCCTCCCCCCTGCTTTTTTAAAGGAAAAAAAAAAAAAAAAAAAAAAAAGAGAATGGCCTAACTGATTCACAGGCTGGAAGAAACACATTTTAGGAAAAATGTGGCCACAATGTTAACACCACAAATCTAGCCATGTAGCTAAATCTGAATTAATTATGCCCTGAACATACCTCTCTGCCAAAGAATTTAAAAAATGTGTTTTAGACCAAAGTCTCTCCTCAAGGCTTTTATAAAATTCTATATAATATTCATATTCGTAACAATTTAGTAGCTTAACATGAGGTAGCTCAAAAGGCATTTAACTTTTCAGATATTGTGTTCTTATGGCCACCATTATGAACATTTATATGTTTCTCTAGAAAACAATTTCAGTACTCTGAATAACTCATTATACATCTGAACAATTTTATTCTGATAAATCTTGAGAAGTTGGTGTTATTCCCACCTAAATGTTATGAAAGCTAACTCACTGAAAAATCTGTGCAACTCCCCTTAAACTTAAGAGCTTGTCGCGGTGGCGGGGTGCGGGAAAGACATCAATGCAGAGCCAGATATCCAAGACATGCTTTATTCCACATAACCAAAATCCATACATGAAACTGGAACAGAACCTAACTTCAACCTTAGCTGAATGAATGAACTGCGCTCTGTTCTGACTCATTGAGGCTTAAGTAGTCAGCCTCAATGTAGCACACCTGTACCTTATGAGCTCAGGTCAGAACAGAGCGCCCTCTACCATGAACAAAACAACACAGTCAAACCCTTACATCACCCTCCTCCCAAGGGCGCAACTCCCGGGTGCTCCCCAGTGCCGGAACCTCAAGGAGAGGTCAACCAAAACAGAGGAAAACATAGCCCATTCAACGGGGCACAGGGTCAGGTTTACAAAAACAGAAACACAGCCCCTTCAATGCGGTACATGGTCAGGTCTCTACCATCAAACAAATAAACAGGGTGGGGGACCCGGACCAGCCACAGTCACATCCAGGGCTGCTGGCGGTGGTGAGGGGTACCCCAGAGCTTCAGTCCATATTCTCTCATACAAGTCCTTCTTGTATTCCTGTGTCTCCTCTGTCACCCGATTCCCTGACTCAGTATTGGGGTCCTTGGAGGAATCATCTGATCGGCTGGAAAGCCTTGTCCTGTCATAGTCTGTAAAAGAGCTAAACACATAAGATTCTTTATAATTAGAAGAGGAAGAATTCTTTACCCAGTGTGCGCTCCGCCTCAGATCCCGGTCCTCCTCGCTCTCTGTGACTACCGTCTCATAATCTGAGGTGCAGAATTTATCTTTTCTTTCGCCTATATGTTGCACAGGCCGCAAGTTCTGAGAAGGATGATGAAGTGGACGGGTTATGGGCATAGTAGCTGGAATTAGCGTGACTAGCAGAGCGCAATTCCCTTCTGGAACAATGAGGTGCAGATTGGAGCCTAGTCGTAGGGTTGTGCCAACTGGGATGATATTCACATAGACATTTTGTATGGGGTTTGGAGGAATAAAAGCTGGTGTAAAGGCTCCTTTGGGTGCACTGGCTGCAACAAAGGAATGGCATCCTTTCACTGCTGCTGTATGCGTTGTTGCTCTCTTCTGGCACTGCTGGATTCTGGTAAGCCTGGGTAACTGGATAACTGGTGCTTTGCCCTTACTGACCCCACACTCTGCAATATGGGTTACTCCTTTCTTCTGTGCAGGAGGTGGTTTGACTAACTTTTCAGCCTCTGGTATCTGTGGGACCTCCACTGGCACATCAGATTGGGCTGTGGGATTTTCATCACTATTAGCTTCCACAAAGATTCTGTAACACTTCCATTGGATCACTCATTGCCTCACATTAAGTATTTGTCTCCTGTTGATTTAATGTTGTATAATCTAGCCCACTCAATGAAGGAGGTTCATGCACAGCAATTTTGGATCCTGCTCAGCAGCTAAGTGGTAGAACATTCATCCTCCGTCAATTCTAACTGAGTTTTGTCGTTAAGAGCAAGCTTTTCCTTTTCAGAATTTGATTCATTTTCTTACAAGTATGGTGTCACATATTTCGTTGACAGCTTCCAATGGGCAGCAGCTTTGCTCATGTGCATCTTAACTAAGGAGATCATTCCTTTCACCTTCTACATTACACTCCATACTATTCAACTCTGAGGAACAAACGGGTCGAACCACCTGGATTAGTTTTGCATTCCTTGTTTAGTTCTACAGCACTCTCTGGGTTCTGCTCTGCATGTTCTCCATCTTTCGAAGTGCATTCGAGCTCATTTTAACTGTTACTTATATTTAAATTTGGATTCTGGAGATTCAAAAGGGATTGTCCTTCCAGGTTATCATAGTAGAAGGAAGGTTATCAGAAGTAGAAGGACTTTGGTCCAATTGGTTGGTTACATCAGGGTTCCTTATCTTTTGAAATTCTCAAGACGGATCATTTTTTGTGATAGCAACCTGATTAGTTTTGAGGTCACTGGACTTGCATCCCTCAGAGTCCACTGATTTCCCTTCTTGCCTTGGCGGTTCACAGCATATGTGCTGCTGAGAACCTGCCTCCGAACACAAACAGTTCAAGTCTGGTGTGGAGATCTCCTCAGAAACAATCATGTTTGAATAGGTTTCAGCAGAGGTCAGGGGGTTCTGAATAGTTCTAGCCTCCCTCCAGGCTTTTTCCAGTTCCGCTTGCAGAGCAGCGCTGTTGTCTTGCACCTGCTTCAGCTCTGTTCTGGTTCTATTCAGCTGTTCACTCCAGACAATATTTGCAGCGTGCAGTTCCTTCCTCATGACCTTTCTCTCTTTCACAAGTTTACTGACCTCTATGTGAAGCTCATCATGGTTTCAATGTCACTCTGGCACAGAGTCCTTTGGTCTCCTCAAGTTGAGAAGGCAGATGGGTGATCCTTTCCTCGGTTTTCTGTCTTTCATCGGTGACTGAAGCATTCACCTGTAGCATGGAGGACTCTTTCTGTCAGCTGCTGGTCGAGCTTGGTCAGCAACTCCTTCTGTTGAGTGATCTGAATGGTCATGCAGCTGATTTGTTCATCTCTTAGGTGGATGTCCACGAGAAGTGCCTCATGGCTTACACTGACCTGACTAAGTTTTTCTGATTTTCCCTTAGTTTCTCCTGGACACTGTTCAATTTTTCAGTTAACCACATGATCTGTCCTTCCTGGTTCTTTTCATTTTCTAGATACCCAGCCTGCCTCTCTTCTAGTTCCCTTCTAACCTTAGCCAGATTCTCCTGAAGAGAACATACCTCAGCTTGGTTGCTTTCCTGCAGCTGGTAGATCCTCCAATCTCTTACACTTACATTTACGGCATTTAGCAGATGCTCTTATCCATCTTATCTACGAACGCATCTTATCCAGAGTGACTTACATGTCCTAATTACAAAGACAGTCCCCCTGGAGCAACTCAGGGTCTTGCTCAGGGACCCAGTGGTGGTAGTGCTAGTGGTAGAGGTGGGATTCAAACTGGGGACCTCTTGATCCAGAGGTCCGTAGGCAAGTACCCTACCACTAGACCACCGCCACACTTTGCATTCAAGACCTCAAGATTCTGGTTAAGTGTACAAATTTCCTGATCCTTTGCGGTGAGCTCAGCCTCTATTTCTTGGAGCTGCTCGACAAAAGCCATTTTGGTATGCCTTTCTGCGCCTAGAATAGACAGCCATACCTTCTCAGATTCCTGTAGCTTTTGTTCCAATTCCTGAATTCTTTAAGTCATTTCACTTACCTGGAACAGCTCCTTTTTTTTGCCCTCTGCCTGGCAGACGGGTTAGTGGAGCTGGGTTTGGGGGTTGACTTATTGTTGCCGCTTTCCACGCTGCGAAGGGCCTTCTTGGTCGACTTCCCTCGATTCACGGAGCAGGGTGCATTTTCTGCTAGCTTCCTGCTTTCTGTGTTATGGGCAGCTTTCACGTAGGGTGCGTTCTCTGCCATTTTCTCGCTGTGTTTCACAAACCCTTACAGTTCTCCGCCAATATTTCGCTGTGATTGGTGCACGGCGCTTTCTCCGCTGACGGTCCGATGTGATTGGAGCATGGCGCTTTCGCGCAGTGATTCGCGCAGGCCGTGTTCACAGCTGACTGCCCAGTTGGTGAGTAGCTGGAAGCAGTGTGGAAGGGGGTGTGAGCGAAGCCTCCTCCTCTAGCAGCGGGCAGATGGACCGCTCCGTTTCTTTGCTTATGGCAAGCAAAGCCATCTCCATCCGGTGGTATTCCACCACCCGCATTGATCTCCAAAAAGCGAGCTGGAATGAGCGCTTTCACCAGCAAATCCAGGTGTCGTAACAGCTCCGTGGCGGTAGCGCTCTGCTCACGGTGCACGGGCTAACATGCAGTCTTCCTCGCTTACGAACACATCTTGAAAAGCTGTACCACTGCACCGAATTTCCCCATCAGGGTTGCAATGGTCCGCTCTTGTCTCACACAAACTTTCCAGGCTCGCAACATCCCGAGTTTGGCAGTTATTTTCTGTCGTGGTGGCGGGGTGCTGGAAGGACGTCAACACAGAGCCAGATATCCAAGACATGCTTTATACCACATAACCAAAATCCAGACACGAAACTGGAACAGAACCTAACAGAACCACCGCTAACTTCAAACTTTGCTGAATGAATGAACTGCGCTCTGTTCTGACTCATTGAGGTTTAAGTAGTCAGCCTCAATGTAGCACACCTGTGCCTTATGAGCTCAGGTGTGCTCCGTTAGAACAGAGCACCCTCTACCGTGAACAAAACAACACAGTCAAACCCTTACAGAGCTACAAAAATGGATCATTCATACATCAAAAAGTAGTTAAAAATACTGAAGTGTTTCTAAAAGGGCATCTTACCCCAGTAACCATTTATTAAGTGTTATTCTAATACCATCTTGTGTAAATCATTACATGATTTGTTTATGTAATGAACATTGTCAGTTGATTAGATATAAACCCTCAAATCAATCCATCAGAAAAACCATCAGAACACCTTTGTATTACACTTAAGAAATTAAATGCCATATTCGCTCCTGCTGCTCTCTACACCATCTCCAACATTCATCAGTTTACTGCAGCATTCTTTTTCTTCATCTCTTTTTTCAATGCTTCAGTTCCTTCAAAATCTCTCTCTCTCTCTCTCTCTCTCTCCCAGGTCAACAATAAAAGGACTCCTACACAACTCACAGCATCACCGCAATCATGACACACACAATCACGCTATCTTACTCAGAATGCATGAACACATGCCAGAGTTAATGATGTTAATATAGCTGGAATTTAGACTTTAGTGGTCAACAGCCCCCGCACCACAAAAACAAAGGAGTTCTTGAGCAAGAAGTGAGATGCAACACAAAATTATGAAAGCATTCGCTGGAGTAAAAAGCTAGGAGAGGGGACAGAAAGGATGTAAACAGAAAAGAGATTTAAAAATAATGCAAGAACCAGAAAAAACAGGTTGAGGTGAGAAAGAGCCAGACAAGAAAATTAAGTATTTATCCACAAAGTACCAGAAACCAAAATTGCCAAACCAGTAGGAGCAATGTACATTTCAGTCTTTGGTAACTCTACTAGTTAGTTAAGTTAGTGAGTTATGTCCACTTCCAGATGAAAGGAGGAATCACAATGTACTACAGCAGCCCCGCCAAACACCCCGGAATGCAAGCTAGGATGGTGTGATGATGGGTGATACTTTTCATAAGCTAAGCTAACTAGTGAATCAGTCAAATGAGAAACTTGATCGTTCTTGTTAAAACTAGAACGTGAAAGTGGCTATTTGTTATTGAGTACACACAGCACAGCACACAGTGAACCACAACAAAATTGGCTCTCTGCATTTAACCCATGTACCAACACACACCATGCAGCAGGGGGCAGCTATGAAAGCGCCTGGGGAGCAGGTATGGGGACAGTACTTTGCTCAAGGGTACTGCAGGGCAACCTACTGGTTAGGGGTTTGAACCCACAACCACCAGGACACTGCTGCCCCTAGAACTGAGCCCTGTTGATTTCCTGTTTTGTTTAGTCCTTTTTTAAAAACATGCTGTGAAAAACTGCCTTTTATTTATATTGTAAAGTGGCTTAGAGGTAACAAAAGCATCCTTTTGCAGGGATGCAAAATAAAACGTAATATACAAAATACAATCAGAAAAACAGAACGTACATCCCCAAAATATAATATCAAAGATTAAATAATAATAAAAAAAATTATTAAACTAGAAACACAAATCCTTACCCTTGACTAATGATAGACCAAAGTAGTGCAGTTCTTTCACACCAAGAAGCTCTGACACTTGTGAAAACAGCTCCTGTCCTGTAGCTTTTAGCTGGAGACAATAGTGAACAGAGATTTAATCAAAACATCTGCTGCAGATATTTAATAAGTGCAATGAGATTTGTCAAAACAAACAACTCTGTAGGTCACAATTTCTAGTATTCTACCTTTTATATTTTTGCAACCTCCCCTAGCCAAAGTAACCTCAATAATATTTCCAGCAATAATTCTGCTCCTGTAACACATGAATGTGTATTCTCTAATCTTCCCAGTGCTGTGAATAACTACAGGACTTGGAATCTGGCTGGCATAGATGAAGTGGTTGCTCACAGAAAGTTTGGCCTTTAACCCTTTTTAAAGGGACCATTCATCCAGAAAGTGCAGGTTGTTGTTAGGCAAAATAGTATTTTAAATATTATATAAACATAATTTTTAAATATTTTTTACAAATTTACCATTCATTTGCTTTCATCAACATGACAAAAATTCAGTAGGCCCATTTAGGTTCCTTGGTGGTTTTGCATAGTAAAAAAAAAAAAAAAAAAAAAAGGCAAAATGTGTATCATACACATTTTGAACCTTCACTTCCATCATTATCATTGTGAAAAAACAACTTTTCAATGACTTCTATTACATCTTAAATATTGAAAATTAGTGGACTTTTTTTTTTTTTTTTTTTTAAAGGATGGGTATTAAAATCATACCCCCACAGTGATATCCAGCATTTCCTTGGTGGGGAGCAGGACACACACCATTTTCATATCTTGTCTGGCTGAGACAGACATGATTTCATCTATTCACTCTCTTTCTCACACAGAAAAGTGCACACACACACACACACACACACACACACACAAACACACTTTAAATCCCTCCTCTCTTCAAGCTTTTGGATGTGCGCTTCATCTTTTCATATCTAAGAAACACAGAAGAAAAACAGATAAATAAGATTTTAACACATCAGCAATGTTTTGATTAGAACATTTACTAATTTCTTATGGGTCTAACTGCCACAGTGAGCTAGGGAATGCGATAAGCAGTGATTACATTGCAAAATCATCTATTCAGACTTAATTATAAAAACTGGTACAGTTATGTAATATTTCAGTGGTGAAAGATGAAATTCAAGCGTATGAAACAAAATAACCCCAGCTGCCCAAGACACATTCCAAACCCATTTCTCACCAATCAATGACCAAAAAAAGAAAACAAAATGCCAAATCAGTTAAGCCCACTTTAGAACACATGCGAGAACAAACTGCATTCCTTACATTATTTGGCAAAGTGTTCAGCTTTTGGTTTATCTTAATTATGGAATCAGTAATGCCTGATTCTACTTAATAAGGAAACAAACAAATTATAAAGAAGGAGCAGAGTGCAAGATCCGTTTTTATCAAACTTTTGTATATGTGTTTAGGCAGAGAAAGCACAGGGGAGCTACATCAGCTGAAGAACCAGTACCAAAAAGGTTTAACTGAAAATTATTTTAATCAGTGATGATGCCTGCCTGATCTCACTTGCTTCTTTCTAGCAAAACACTTAAGCACATGAATCACCAATCATAAATTGCTAAAAAAGTTTTCAATATCAAAGTATGTTTCATTGTCATATACACAAATCTTGTCCAACCTTAAAAGTATATACACAGCTACCAAAACGTTAAAAGTGCTGTAATTAAATGCATAATTAAATGAATAGAATTATGGAGATGTTTGAAATGTCACAGCATTATTGTATATTCATATGCCATTAATTTCAAAACTGACAATCACATCTCGGAGTAAAAGACCTACATTTTTGTAGTGCAATAGTAGTTTAAGTATGTAAATTGTAAACATAAATATTGATTTATGAAAAAAAAAAAAATCAACTTGTAGTAAATTATAGTATATTTAGAAATCTGGAATTCCTTTCCAGATAAATTCATAGTGAAAGACTCTTGTGTTTCAGCTAAATTCAAACTGCAATAATGTATTATTATAACTGCTAAAACATGATACAAATTATATATAGTTATTTCTGAGATTTGCATATTGGAAAGTGGAAAACAATAGTGCTTTTTTAAGAAAAGAGAATAATGATTCTAATGATAAAATTACAATTTGAGAACAAACAGATTTAAACAGCCTGTAAAAGTTCTTGTTGCCATATCTGCAATTGCACCAAATTGTTATTTTATGACAACTGCAGCTGTTTAATTGGGCTGTTACAATTACTCAGGTATGAATATTATGGGTTCTAAAATGATAAAACATGGCATCCACAGAAATCAGAAATAACCTGGAATTCATATCCTATTTCAAAGATGATATCCTGTACAATGATAAAAAGGAGCAGAACCAGAGCAGCAGTGAGAAAAGAAAGGGCAATAAGGACTGCTTACTCAGCCATATTGTACAGTTCTGGGGCAAAGCCCTGCTTGGTACAATCCTAGGATGATTAACAGAGGCTTATCTCTCCAAATCAACTAATCATTTTAATAAAAGCAGCATGCCTAACAGATCCCCACCAAGTCTTTAGGGATAGGCTTGGGGAAATAGGTTTTGCTTGAGGGGGAGGGGGTGAGTGCAAAGCAGACAGTTTGAGAACATATGTCTAGACAAAACTGTTTTAGCCAGCTTCTTATTAGAACTGAGCAGATTTAAAGTGAATATTAGCCTTCTCGTCTGAACCATGCCTACATTACACAATTGTTGGTAAATATTTTATTGATTTAAAAAAAAGAAACAATACTCCTTCTGCCATTAGAGGAAAGCTGTTACTAACAGGTATTATTAGCTCTGTCTGATCAGCAGTTATTGCTGTTTTTTTTTGGCCTCCTCTTTCTGTCCCCACTGTCTCCAGTTAAATTAACGACCCAATTGAAGGGCACCATTTTATTTTATTCAATAAATCAAAAGTTGTCTAACAACTACCGGTAAATATAAACATATAAACTGAAGCTGGTTAGCCTATAATACTACCACCTCTTCTCACTACTGAAAAGGTTTGATTATGGCCTACCAAGTTTACTGACTCCAATTTGGCAGACTGAAGTTGGCTTTAGAGTGAAAGAGATTTTAAACCTCTTCTGGAGTTGTATTCTGTTGGGCTAAACTTATAATTGGTTTAGCAACCAAGGTATCCACACACCACAGTACAAGTAAGGGTCTGACTAATTGAGTTTTTAATCATCAAATCAGCAGAGCATCATCATGCACAAGAGCAGAATAGAGTGACTTTTCAATAATTATTCAATAATAACTAAACTTTGGGCAGCGATGACTGAAAATGCTGTTCACTTCATACACAAGGTATGTCCTAGAAACATTTGGGCCTTCATTCATCACCATAACCTAACAATCACAGGTCTCATTGCAACTTCATGAAATTGGATGTATGTTTTTGAAAAGTATACTCTCAATAAAGATTCCACATTAATCCCAGAATTTAGAAAATACAATTGTATTCCTTGGAAATTCCAGATTGATTGCTTCAGTGTCAACTTTGTAGGAGATATAACCTTTCTATGAAACAACTACATTCTTATATCACTTAGGGTGATTCGATTAACTGTTCAGTGATAAGTCAAAGGGTGGAGAGATTTAGCCGATGTTGTAAGCGAAGTGGTCCTGTTTTTCCAGTACGTTGAATTTCCAAGGCAAAATAGACTACTGCAGCCACAGTGAACAATGTTAATCTTCCCACAGTTCTATCAACACTTGTACCTCTTCCTGCAAACAAAACATTATGGGATCATGTCTTGGCATGTCAAAGGCCTAGTCTGTGTTTTATACTTATTTTGTATCCTGCCACGGTAAGTTGGCTCATTACTTGCACTTGATCTTAAGCTTGTCTTGTTTCAGTTAACTTACCACAAGCTCTGTGCTTACTGCAAAAAGGTACATCTTTGCATGTTAAGTGCCTGCTGATGTTCACCTCATATGAGAATGCCATAATAACTGCCCCAAAGTTTTGTCCAGACAGGATCCCTCTGACAGGAGCCAAACCTAACATGGTGTGAGGACTGGGCCTTGAGATCCCTGATGAAATTTAATCTCATCACTTCTGTGTGTTCAATGCACACATCATGCCACTGGCCTAACTGCCAACACACATCAAAAACAGTCACTGTCACAGTACCATATTAAAGGGGACTTGAATTCATATTTCAACATTTTTTTAACAATTTTAATGGTTGAGATTTAAGGTACACATAGCTAATAACCTCAGGTACCTATTAAGCACACTTACATGTTTTATTTTTTTTTCTAGAGAATTTTCTTCTAGCTGATGTTTTAACCAGTTTATGTCTGTTATTTACATACCTACTTACATTTTAATATTGCATTCTTAGATGTGTGTATACCTGTGTCAATACTTGTTTGGGCTTATTTGTATTTTTTTTTTTAAAGCTATGTGAAATCCCTGACAAGAGGAGTCCCACAAATTCAACTTTTGAAGATGGGTTAGCGTCTATTTTTAAATGATGAAGATGGGATGAGGGATGAGATCTCAGCTTTTATTTCCTGGTAATTACTTGTAGACATTTTTAAATGCAATTTAACAAGAAACCACAACAGACACCAAACAAATGAGTTAAGTAAAACAACAACAGCTGATGACAGAAATTTTGAGAGTGGTAAAGAAAAAACTACAAAACAACAATTATCAACATAATGAATAACCTCCACAGTGCATGGGTGTAGGTATCAGAATCCACTGTTTGAAAACGACTTTGAGAGCAGAAATATAGAGACTATATAACCAGATGCAAACCTTGTATCATCAGTAAAAACTAGAAAAAGAAAAAAAAACAAAACAAAAAAAAAAAAAAAAACAAGGCACAAAGTTTCTAAAACTATGATTTATGGACTAATGAGACAAAAGTGCTAGAAATACCAAAGTGTGGAAGAGGAAATGATATGCTTAGGATCCAAAACATGGAAGCTCATTTGTGAAGCACAGAGGCAATAGTGCCATTACTGGGCTTGCATGGTTGCTTCAGGAAAAGGCTCAATAATCTATATTAAAGATGTAACTCACTATGGGAGCAGCATATATTCTGAAGTCAACAAAAACAATTCTTGGAGAAATCCATCCAAAGTTAGCATTATCATGTTGCATGACACTGATCTAAAATGCAATAATAATTTTAAAATGGGGTTCCTTTAAAGGAAAAGGCAATACAGTGGGTGGTGAGATAAATTACATAGAAAAATGCACCTTGTGTAACGTATTTTGATTTAAATAACCAGAAAACACTGGATTTTCTCTCATCTTTTGATCTCAAACCTAAATGTCTTCAGTACACAGCAATAATAAAAGAATTAGCCTTGCTGCTCCAATACTTTTGGAGGGGCTGCATCTCTGTGTGTATTGCAGTTATTGAATTAATTAATCAAATGATTTGAATTTCTTTCTCTGCAATGAAAATATGGATTTTTATTAAGATTACTCTTTATTAATAAATAACATTTTTAGCTAAATAAATATTGTTATATGGGCATGTTCCCATTAATCACAGCCACACTTTTTGTATTAAAAAGAAGTTATTATATGATTGATTAAAATTTCCTTTTAACCTCACTTCTCCTGTTAAAACCAATGTGCTCTGTTCTAATGATGTCACAGCATAGATGTTCCTAAGTTAAAGAATTTTAAAAATGTTAAGAATAATCAAGTAATTGATCACAAGATCAGGTGAATAAAACCAGATGATCAGTTGATCTAAAAAGCTCCATCACAGGAAGAAAAAACCTTTAAGAACGTATCACTATTTGCTATACGTTTTTGGCCAAAAAAGTTAAAATTCATTTTAATACATTCAGGGATCAATATGGGCCAAAAGTCTTGAAAGAAAACTTTTTAAAATTATTTTCAGATTTAACATCATCTTACCATTATCAACTTAGTAAATAAGAACTCTTCATCTTGCTCTAAAAAACTGGATGGTAGTTGCATATGGTAAATAAATCAGTAAATTAATGATGGAAACATTGGGATTTCTGGCTCCCATTAGCGCCAAAAAAATTCAAAATATTTTTAAATTGAATAAATCAAACTACTCATGATTACTTAATACAAACAGCAACAACAAAACTTCCCACATGATGGAGGGCTTCAGTAGAATTTAAATGGAAATATTCATCAAAATGAGCAGAAAATGACTGTGTGCAACAAACTAAAGAATAAATTAAGGTCTGGTGTAGCGTTACTTCCTTATTCGATTACCATATCAGATGCACTTAGCCGTTAAAAACTGGAAAGGCCGGTTAGGATCAACTCTAAAGAAACATCCTCAAGACCAGGCTCTCCATTCCAGATCGGGGGGTTTGTAAACACCGTCTTCCCAAACCGTCCGCGCAGTCCAAACTGCAAAAGACCACTATTCCCCACACGCTGAGGCTTCACCCCCTGAAGTTACATTCTCCGGTTAAAGCTTTTCACACGCCACCTCATCTGCCAAAACGACATGATATGTAAAAGTCGCCACTCACCGACGTGCGTAAACAAACCTCCAGGGAGGATCAGCGGCTCTGAGACTCCCTGCAAATCAACCGCGAGCTGACTGCGAGCATCCCAACCGTAACGCGCCGCGCGATTGGACGATACCAAGTCACCCACAAGAAGAGGCGTCGCTCGTGTGAGCACGAACTTCTCAACATCTTCAGCTCCGCTTCCGAAAGCGCGTTGTTTTTCTTGTTGATCACCATTCGAGGAAAAAAGGGCCAAAAAGCCTAGTTTCATTAGCATACGATTTCTTACAGCCCACCATCTCATAAATCACTGATTCCACCCCAAACACTACTGAGCTGTTGGAGTGGGTAAACAAAAGGAGAAATCTAGGCTACAAACTTTTTTTTTCTTTTGCGTACAGTGTTTTGTTTTGCTTTTCGGACTATACCATGAAGTGTGAAGAAGTTTGTTAGTTTCGTGTTTTGAAGGATTTTTCCTGTAACGGACTATACTTTAAACTGCTATTAATTCCTGTTCTCCTACAGTCTGCTCCACTATTGGATTCCGACGAGCCCACTATTAACAGGTTAAGCAATTAAGTCAAGTAGGATTTTAAATTAACCACTATTAAGAGAGGTTAGCAATCTGCCTCATATTGTGACAATTATCCTTTATTTTCTGATTACAGCAGTAGTTTCTTACAAAACACTCACATTTTATTGCCCCTTTGAAGCAGTTTTGGCCAAAATAACTCTAATCTGCAAGCCTTAAACTAGAAGCCGATTAGTGCGATTAGATTTAGCTCGTCTGAGATTAAATGGCCACCAGAGACCACTGCCACACCCCTCATGAACTCCACATGTTCATAAATAAATCCGTGTATATATGTGTACATAAAGTATAGATGGAATAAAGATCATAAAGGGGACAATTTCCTGCTGCGTGTGTTCTGGTTGTTGAAAAAAGGTTTGTGGGGGTTGTGGTGGGGCATTAGACTCTTCTGCATTGTGAGAGCAGGACAGATTTGTCCCTCTGCCACTGACCTGGTGTTCTTGGTACACTACCCCTACACTGGCAATTCAGTGCCTCCAGCAAGAAAAAATGGCTGAGTGTTCTCTTTAGCCACTTACCCAAGAATACCATCAGTCCTTCCTTACGCATCCCTGCCCATGTGACCTCTGACCTCTATCTTACACAATCTCCAGCCAGCTCCCACACTTTAGTTTATTCTTTTTCAGCAATGCATGACATCATCCCAGAACACTGCCCTGCACACAGAAAAGGGGGTTAGGAGGAGCACCAGATGAGCTGCTTTTATTCAGGTCCCCTGGTAACCATGGGGATACAGCATTCCAAAGATCAGCTGGGTTGAAGAAACCTCATGCAGTAATGCTCTCAATATACTGACATGCAAATTCAGAAAAAATAATAGCCAAGGTTGTCAGTTTCCCCAGACATGGCTTAGGCCTTGGCCTGGTGTTTAGGAATCTCTGCCATGGTAAGTAAAGACAGATTCATCCAGTCTACAGTGTGACTGTTAATTTCACCCCTCTCTTTATGAACTCTTTGGTTGCTTTGAAAGTGTGCTTTGGCTGAGATATTTTAAACATGACCCAATAGGTCTGGAGGCATTTTTCTTAAATGATTACATCACCAATAGCTCTAAAGTTGAGTGAACCAGTTATATAGGCTCTCATGCATGGCTAGCTCTCTCATTACTTCCAGCACTTCTCTCAAATAAGGTAACGTGCTTTGACTTGCTTACTGTATTTATCTCCTGTTGTAATATGGCTTTCATTTAGTGAAGAGAAATGGCATGTTTGCTACAAAAGTTGCATATAAGGACATTATTGCATTTATAGTTTTTGTATTATTCTTTTAGCATAACATGATCAGAAATAAAAACTCTCTTCTGAGAAATAGTCCTCAAAGATTTTATTTCAGATTTACCACTCCTTTTCCAATAAACTTCACCTATATTTTATAAATTCTTGGCAAACAACAGATATGACAAAAATCTGAGTATTCTGTTTGTTTCTTGTTTTTTTAATCAAACATAGCTCTAATTTCTACTTAAAACCAATACATTGCATTTATGGAGTATCTCATTGTGGGTTTATGTTTTTCCAACCTTGTAATTTGCATTTCTAAAATACCGGCACTGATCCAAAATTGTAAATTGCCGTGCATTTAATGAGAGCGCTTGCAGCCCATAACAAGCAATTTGACTTGGTATATTGAAAAGAAATATGCCCCCAATATGAGAGTGGTCAACTGAAAAAAATAATGAAAGGATGATGAATCCTACACTTTGTGGCAAAAGTCTTTATCTAAAGTCTGTTGCAAATATATATATAAAAAGTTTATACTTATACCACAGAAGACATCAAAATATCAGAACAGAAAAGCAAATAGAAAATGCACAAAAAAAAAAAAAAAAAAAAAAAAAGAGAGGAGTAATCATTATTTGTGACAGATCTGTAAATTAAGAACCGAAGATCACAGTAAGTGATTGTGATTGGATTAAAGGAACGTATGTAGTTATAGAGCTTTTGTCTGGCACCATTCAATTAATGCATCACAATAGTTATATAATAACTATAGTCAGAAGAAACCAATCGGATTCAACCACTCATTTATGCTGAAACAGAACAAGAATCAGGAAATTGCTTATGGAGTTGCATTTTTTAAGGAGCAGGGTTGATGGCACTTATTATCCAAGCAGACAATGACCAAGTGTAAACTGAAGTTTTAACACTTTTCTAATTTCAATTATTTTAAAAATAGGTTTAGTGATGAATACATTTTTCAGCATGACAATGAATGTTGGTAAAGTTTAAACAAATGTTATTTATTTGCTACAAAAAAAATCCAAATTAACATCTTAATTGGTGGAATCTACCTTAGTGTTTTTTTTCTTCTGTGTATAAATTAAAGAAATTGCAACTTGTTGCAATGTGAATCACTCCCCCCCCTCACAGCATGAAGAACCAGTTGAAAAAGCTTGACGTCAGAACATCACAGGTAAAGTGTGATCTTGCTTGATCAATACTTTGAGATTATGTAAGCGAGCTAGAAAAACATGCACATTAAATCACATTCAGTGCTTTGAAACTGTTCCATTCTGGAAAAAAAAAAGAAAAGTTTGCATGTAAACATTCACACAGTGATTTGATGTGAAATGACTCATTGTACATTTAGTGATGTTCACAGAAACAAGAGGTCATGATGACCAAATATAGTGCTAATACAGCCATTTTAGTTTTCATGCAGGTAGTGGCAAATCTAAAACATGATTTTGGGGATTTTCAGAAAATGTTTCTGGCATCAGATGCTAGATTTGTCTGGTATCTGTCACTACTGCTGTAAACTTTTAGGACTAAAAATTCCTTTAAAAACAGAGCATTTCACATCCAACCCTTATGACAAACAACTTAATTTAGTTATACAGAAATGTATCTACAAAAGTCTGAAATTTCCCTTTAGGCTTTTACTGCACTCACTCATTAAAATGGAGAAACACTGCCACCTTGGGGGGGGGAGATAAAATAACAAATAAAAAGTACAGTACAGAGCAGAAATAATAGCCGTTTTTTCATTTGACAAATAAAGCCTTAACATGCTTTTTCAGAGCCTGGTTATAAACTGATCAGTGAAAACTATTTTCTATAAAATTCTTTAGACAAATGTCTAAACCTTAACATTACTGTATGGTACAGAATTCACTTTCAGAACAGACATTATTACTTAATTTTCTTTTCTATTCTTTTAGTGTATTCTAATATTTGGAAGTGCAGGTTCCTTTAAAAAAGGTTATCTTAAAAAGGGGAGGGGTGTAAGCAGAAGCCAAACAGGAATTTGAATACATTTAATGAATTGTGAAATCCATGATACAAAACCATTTTAACTATTGATAAAATTGATGTTTTATTTAAATACAACTTCTTGGTTACAAGCATAAATTAATTCCCCATAAGAACCCAAATTGAACTTGATTTCTTTAAACATCCACTCACCATATACTGTACTATCTAACAGGAATCGTAAACTCAACCCCTGGACTATCTATAAATGTCAAAAATCCCCTTTAGTAAAATGATAAAGTTTTCATACCAAACGGCAGGTTGGGATAGTGTTGTGCATGACGTTGCAATGGCTGAACAAGACAGCATATAAAACCAAGAAAAAGTCCAAGGCTGCTTTGTCTCAGCTACAATCATATAACATCTAGAGTTCATCTGGAAGTCTTTATCAATGTTATAAAAAAGAACCATCATACAAAATGAATGTACTCAAATGGCAAAGGACCAATAGAAAACAAGAATCTAAATTTTCATTGCCAGTCAACCACCAATACAGTTAAATTCTGGTGAATTATGCCATTTTTTGCCACAATGAACAGATGTATAGACTTTGATCAGCTCTTCCGAGATTAATTATATATATATATTTTTTTCCCCCTCTGAGCAGCTACATTTCCAGTTCAGCATTAACAAATAAAATGAATTGTACTGTGGAAGGAAACTATTTATATAAAAAGGATAAATAATACTTTCATGGATTTCATTGCTAACCGAAATCTAAAAAAATCAAATCAAAATTATTAAAAAAAAAAAAAAAAAAAAGGCAGTACAAAAATAAATTTCACATTCACAGCAGAAATAAAAAAAAAAAAAAAAAAAGATCAAAGCATAAGAACACTGATATATAGATTTCCTTACCCCAGAAACAGAGGCAAAGGCATATTTGGGGGGTACGCTGGTTGTATGTCTATTTGGGTGTTATGAGGTATTCGGGTGACCTTGATCTTCAGTTCTTCTAGCTACTGAAAGAACTTTAGTCCTGCCACAAGGAAGAACTTTTCTAGGAAAATCTCAGAGTCCAGAACAGCGATGTGGGCTGCCCGGCCGATCAAAGAGTTGGCGGTGTTGGGCAGTGCATGAATGACATCATAGCGTACCAGATTACAGTCTTTGTTCTGAAGAACGGCTCCGCAAGGTTTTTAATCATTTCGGCATACACTGGGCTCAGACAGACAGAAAAGGTATACAGAGAGACGTGACATTATATACAGATGAGAGGTGAGACCATTAAAGCTCTTGGCACCAATCTTTTGAAGGTCCTTGAAGAGCACGTGGCTTGAATAAATTCCTGATCAAGGAAAGAAATGCAATATTGCCCATTAATCCTCACCTGTCTGCTTGTCTTTTAAGGCTGTTTTGCACATCTCAATGCGAGCAGAGTGGTATGGCACGAAACCATCCTGTAGAGAGCCTACTAACACCACATTCTTAAAGAACTGAAGACCTGTTCCACACAGAAACTGGTGAGTCCATTGTATCTACTGATTTTTTTAAAAAGTACAAGCTTTAAAATTTGACTGATCTTAACCTGCTTTTTTGCTCAGCTTGTAGAGGAATGTCTGCCGAGGGTCTGAATGATCACGTCAGGTCAGCTGAAGTAGTGAGCCAGACTTTTTCCATTTCTGCATGAACCATAGCCCTGATGTAGAAGAAATAAATATTAACATGAGAGACATTAACAATGGGTCAAAGTCAACTTAGTGTTCAAAAACTTTGAGGAGTCTGTCCAACTTATGCTACTGAAAATACATAAAATATATTTGCTGTATATTTTATATATTTTCAGACAAAGCAAAATCAGTTTTGTAATGCTTTGTTAATTTAAAAGTAAAGAAATTAAATTTCACATTTGGATAAGTATTTAGACCCTTTTAATAACTCCTGCAATTGAGCATCTTGGTTCAATCAGTTTTCCTTCTGCAACTTCTTGGGATTCCATTCATGCTTAACTGAATTAATTGAATATGATCAGCAAAGCACACACCTGTCTGCTCAGGCTTTCATAGCTAATGGTCAAAGTGTAAACCAGGCCATTAATCTGAGAGAAATTGAAGATCTGCGAGACAATTTTTGCTACATTGACAGGGCATGGTGGCATCCATCAATATATAGAACCAAAAAAAATAAATAAATAATAATAAAAAAAAATATATAGCTCTCAGACCATGAAAAGCAGAAATCTTTGGTCTGGTATTAGTCACCTCTTTAATACCATCCATACAAATCCCCTCCTTCCTTCTCCCCCCCCCCCCAAAAAAAAATCACTGTGCTCTGACTTTCCCCAGTTAGCTCACCTGTCTGAATGTGACTGGTTCTGGCAAGAACAATAGAAGATACATCAAGAAGAAAGGTATGCCAAGCTTTTAGGATCATTTCCACAAAGACTTGGTTTCATTGCTACCAAAAGTGCTTTAACCAACTAAGTGAAGGGTCTAAATACTTATGTAAATTGGAAATTTCTGTTCATTACTTTAAATAAAACGTTCTTTGGTAGTCATTATGCATGAACATAAATGAAATGTAGCCAATCTAAGGAGTCTGAAACATAAAACGAGGAAAATGTTTTAAATTCTAAAAAGATCCTTAAAAATCTGCATGTATTGTACTAGTCCAAACTTAAAATTTGACATTTTACTTAGTAAAAGTAAAAATAAATAAAGAAATAAAAATACTATTTTTGTCTTTATCCCCCATTTTAGTTTTGTTTTCCACAACAAAGCAGTAAACCACTCAAGATTGTGTTCAACAGTGATTTTTGAAAACAGATTTAAGGCCTGTTGGTTTACTGGTTTATACTGCTGTCAATGGTATTCAGAACAATGATGTGTGGGCAATCAGATTATGTCATACCAGTGTTCACTAGAGCTGAGGTGTTATACAGGGTGCCAAGGTGAGGTCCAGAGAGTGACAGGAAGGTATGTAGCCTGCTAAGATAGCATTTAAACCTGGGCCTTGTCAGCACAGAGCGTACGATCAGATTCCCCAAAGAGTGACCAACAAAGCTGTGAAAATCAGACAAGTCTGCTGAGGCAGGGTTTGAATGTCAACACACATACAGTGAGAGTATGAGCAACACTGAATAACGTGTGAATGGCTCTATAATAATACATGCAACTCTGTTCAAGCTGAATCCTGATACTGCACAGTCTTGCACAAAAAAAAAAAAAAAAAAAAATTATATACACCTGGCCTATCCCACAGTTCTTTATGTGTAAAAAAAAAAAAAAATCCAATCTAAAAGTCACCATAAAATAGCCACAAAACAGTAAAATATGGAAAAACCCAGTATAACAGCTATTAGATTTCTATGGCTTTACTCATGGTTTGCTTACAGATTTAGATTCAGTTTCTATGTGCAAAAGGGTCACATTTTTGACACAACTTTTGTCTGACCCCACTCAGGACAAGCTTTACATTTACGGCATTTAGCAGACGCTCTTATCCAGAGCGACTTACATTTCCTAATTACAGGGACAGTCCCCCTGAGCAACTCAGGGTTAAGGGTTAAGACTCACTGGTGGTAGTGCTAGAGGTGGGATTTGAACCGGGGACCTCTTGACCCAAAGTTCCGTAGGTAATTACCCTACCACTAGACCACCGCCACCGCCATAAATTTATTTGCTTTAAATTTACAAATAAACATTTGACATAAAAAAAAAAAAAAAAATCTGTGACCAATACAGCGACCCTTCTTTTCACTAACAGTCTATCAACATGAGAAAAATAGAACTTCCATTCCATCAGTTTTTTGTGTAAAGAGCAAACCACAGCCTACTAGACACCGCTCAGGAGAGGGAAAGCCTTCCCTGTAAATCTCTCGTTTATGAAGGTCCACAAGTTCTCAAAAGGGGTTTAGGTTCTCAAAAGAACTTTAAGAACAGGGTGGTGGTGGTGGTGGTGGTCTAGTGGTAGGGTACTTTCCTCTGGATCAAGAGGTCCCAGGTTCTAATCCCATCACTAACACCACTGGGTCCCTGAGCAAGACCTTAACCTGAGTTGCTCCAGGGGGATTGTCCCTGTAATTAGGACATGGAAGTCGCTCTGGATAAGAGTGTCTGCTAAATGCCGCAAATGTAAAAGGGTTCTCAGGTGAGGAAGGGAGCCATGTCATTCCTTCCATGCATGTGATGGAGATTGTCCAGCATAAAAATCATGGCCTTGAAAATGCAGTAGTTTTGTATCTGGATGAGTCCATTTTTAAAAACCCAAAAGGTCAAACTAGCTCATCTTTAATAAAACTAGCTCCCTACTCAGAACCTCCTACCTCCACACGGCTGGGTACTTAGTGAGAGGAGTGGCTGTGCCTGTTATTGATCCAGCTACGGGCTCATCCATGTGGTCCATCACGAGTGAATCATCTCATCAGTCCATAAAGCCACTGAAAAATCTGTCTTGAAATATTTTTTGACCTAGTCTTGACGTGTCTTGTTCGGTCTCTTTACTCCTGTGGTGGTCGGGTTTCAGCCTTCACCTTGGCAATGTCTCTGAGCACTGAACACCTTGTCCTTCTGGGCACTCCAGGTAGGTTCTGGAATATGACCACACTGGAGGATAATGGGTTCCTGGTAGCTTCACGTTTGAGCCTTCTATATTTTGCGACTCTGTTTATTAGTTACCATTTGCAACAAACTGTTTGATGTTTCTGTGAACCCACCCCAATATCTTAGCTATTTTAAGAGTGTTTCATTCCTCTAAAAGACCTTTTAAAATTTTTGACTTTTCAGTCAGTTATCTTTTGTATGGTCCATTTTGCCGGAGGCTGCTTAATAATAATGTACATTCATAGGGTGTTGATCTCCTTCAGCAAAAAGAAAGCCTACCTCATTATACAAATACCTGATATACTTAAATCCAATTACTATTAAAGTGGATTCAGCTTGGAGTTAGAAGATATGCGAAAATGCATAATGATCAAAACACTCATTGGCCTTATGATGGTAAACACAACGTGAAAATGGTCTACTAGTGCTGCCTGCTGGATAAAAGTTCTACTGTACATACAAATTAGACTTCTATTATAACAAATAGAAAGCTAAACATAAAATGGGCATTGTTTTAAGTTATTAGGAAAAACATTTGCAAATAAGTGTTACTACCTTATCTTAGAAACAGTGAGATTGTAGATTTGTATATATTGCACAATTTCATCCAAAAGTCTATCAGTCATGGACTCAAAGTCACAAATGTGTCATTCTGAGAAGGTAAGAGAAACAAACAGACAATACATATATACAAATATTTAAAAAGTAAAAAGTTAAAAAGTATTACATTGCAGACTATAATGCTGTGGGGTCTGTTACCTGGTTGCGTTCTGACATTAAGAAGTCTATATGTGCCCCAGGTAAGCCCAGCTCTAGGTAGGTTTTCACCAACCTTAAATCTGCACTATTCCCTATATGAAAGGCAAGAACACACACAAAACACATTAACTTAAAGTCAACTGATGCACTGTATAGTGCAAACTTTTCACAACACACAGTTCAGTATGTGGGTACCAAAACAGTACGTTTTTAACAGTGTCTTTTGAGGTGACAGAGACTAACATCAGATAAAGAGAGAGGATATGCAGTTCACAGTGCATAGACAAGCATACAAAATACACCACGTTATTAATCACTTGTCAAAATTTGTCAAGGGTGTGTAGTGTTTGTGGGACCTCACCGTCCAGCCCATGAACACACACGATAAGGTGAACACCCTCAACACAACTCTCATCCTCATCCAAGGAAATAGGGCACAGTGGAAGCCAGCTTTTTGACTTCACTGTACAGAAAGCCTGGTAACTTCAGCTGCTTCAGTTCCTCTCTTGCCTGCACAAACCTATAAGGCAAAAAAATAAATCACAGTGAAACACTATGCAGTGTAAGTGGGACAGCTTTGGCCTAGTGATAAGGGCCCCATGAAGGCTGTGGGTTCAAATCCCAGCAGGTTGCAAATACTGCCAATGCATCACTGGCACTCAGCTCCACTGGACTGAGGATATTCGTCAGAAATGATGCTTGTGGTGGGCACAGAACATCACTAAACCATAGTCTGTCAAAAAACTACCCTCATGAAGGTGATACAGCCTTAACTCTCTTCGGCATGGAGTTCACTAGAGCTTCACAGGTTACCACTGGAAACCTCCTCCACTCCTCCATGATGACATCGCGGAGCTGGATGTTAGAGACCTTGCACCCCTCCATCTTCCATTTAAGGATGCCCCACAGATGCTCAATAGGGCTTAGGTCTGGAGACATGCTCGGCCAGTCCTGCACCTTTACCCTCAGTTTCTTTAGCGGGAAGGCAGTGGTCGCTCTTGATACAATGTAAATGTAGACAACCTTTGGAAATGACGCTGAGCACGTGCACTCAGTGTCTTTGATCGACCATGGCGAGGTCTGTTCTGAGTGGAACCAGTCCTGTAAAACCGCTGTATGGTCTTGGCCACAGCCAAGTCTTCTTATAGCCTAGATCATCTTTCTGTAGAGCAACAAATCTTTTTTTTCAGATCCTCAGAGAGTTCTTTGGGTTCCATGTTGACCTTCCAGTGACAAGTATAAGAGTGTGAGAGCAAGAACACCAAATTTAACACACCTGCTCCCCATTCACACCTGAGACCTTGTAACACTAACGAGTCACATGACACTAGGAGGGAAAATGGCTAATTGGGCACAATGTGGACATTTTTCACTTAGGGTTTACTCACTTATGTTGCCAGTGATTTAGACATTAATGTGTGTGGTTATTTTGAGGGTACAGCACATTTACACTGTTAAACAAGCTGTACACAACTACTTTACATTGTATCAAGTTGTCATAGCTGCAGTGTTTTCCCATAAAAAGATATAATAAAATATTTACAAAATGTGAGAGGTGTACTCACATTGTGAGATACTGTATATCTTTATTGAACTGCCAACTGCTTTACACTGCACACTGTATTATCCAGCAGGTGCATTTGTGCATAAATGTGTACATGCAGTGCCCTCCATAATATTCGGGACAAAGTAACATTTTTCT
Source organism: Hepsetus odoe (assembly GCA_017165825.1). NCBI lineage: Eukaryota > Metazoa > Chordata > Actinopteri > Characiformes > Hepsetidae > Hepsetus > Hepsetus odoe. The sequence goes on from CM029377.1 coordinate 24,634,467, forward strand.
TGATTTATTAAAATGTTGTTAAAGTGCATGTTCCAGACTTAAAATTAATTTCTCATTTCAGGGTGTCTTAAATGTTTGGAACAAAGTAATGGTATATTAAAGCAGCCATGTTTATTACTTTGTTGCATATCTCTTGGATCTCTACTACAGTCACCATCAGTTCTTGCTTGTTCTAGGGGCTTGTCCATTTAAGCTTCTTTAGCATAAAGAAGGCATGCTCAATTGGATTTAGGATGACTGGTGTATGGATAATCGATCACTTGACTTGCCAATCAAAAAAATTCCTTTTCCCTTACCTTAGCAGCATATCTGGGATCATTATCTTTTTGCAGGATGAAGCACAATCTAACAAGTTTGGGGGAATTTAATGGAACTTGAGCAGATACATCATCAATGAAGATATGTAGAAATATTGTAACTGATGATGTCAGTTGCACAGTGAATTGTGAGGTATGCCAGTACCTTTGGAAGCCATATATGCCTAAGCTATAACACCCAGACCATGTTTAACAGATGAGCTGCTACACTTTGGATATTGGGCCGTTCCATTTAATCTTCACAAGTTTCTCTTATCAATATTATTATAAAGGATCCTTTAAGTACTTTAAACAGAATGAGCTTTGCCTTTGTTTTGCCACATCTTGCCTTTTTATTTCTGTTCATGAAATCTTTGCAGATGGTAGTCTTTGACAAAGATACCCCTAAATGCCTGTCCAACAGATCAGAAACTTTAGGAGGCAGGTGTATGCCATTACCATAGAAAGGTTTTTTCTGTAAGCAGCAGTGGAGGACTTCCTTGGCCTACCAGTCCCTTTGCGATTAAAGAGCTCAACAGGTATTTCTTTTCCATAATATTCCGGACAGTTGATTTTGGTAATCCTAAGGTTTGACTAATGTCTCTAATGTTTTATTCTTTTTTTCCAGCCAAATAATAACTTTCTTGGCTTTCATTGGACTGCTTTTCTCCTTATTTTCTCCAATGGCAACTACAGACAGGTAGAAGCAAGTCTAGGTATCTCAGCCTGCACTAATCAAGCAATGAAACAGACCTCTCTCTATATCTTTATATATTTTTTCTTTTCTTTCTGTACACCTGTCTTTTTTTTTTTATAAGAGCCCTGTAATGCCCAAATTTCCCATTCATGGGATAATAAAAGATCACTCTACTCTACCTCACTAATCATGAACTGTGAAGCTCTATATATGTGTGCATGCATGCATGCATGCACACACACACACACACTACATTCTGTTTAAATACCAATGAGAGTTTAATCTAATCTAATAAATCTCTATAAATATGGCATTATCTAATTGCTTATACTATGACCTGTTTAAATTTATGCAGTTTCATTTTGTTCTGTTAATTGTTGATGAGCTCAAACCTGAGAATTATATTGAACTGTGCAAAATAATATCCATTGCTGTGAGTCCATTTGTTTGTGACCCTCATCTGCACATCCATAAAGAAAAGCAGGGGTGGGAACTTACACAGAGGTGATGATGCGAAACTATCATAATATTTGGGCCACAATATGATATATTAATGCTATTCTTAAAGGTTAAAAGGCACATGATGAGTTTTGAATACGAATCTTTGCAGCCATCTTGTCAACTCTGTCAGCAATGGCCTAGTGGACTAGGCACCTAGATTGAAGGTTGTCAAATCCCAGACCAGCAGTTTGTCGCTGGGAGCAAGGTATCATCCCCATCACTGCTCCCCAGGCACTTGATATGGCTGCACTGCTGCATGGCATGTGTATGGGTTAAATGCAGAGGATGTATTTCATTGTTGTTCACTGCTATGGTGTGCGCCCGCACTGACAAATTGTTACTTTTACTTTCATTCTTTGGTTCCTATTTCTGCTGTGATGTAAAAGAGAGTCATGCGCCATCTGCTGGAACTCATCATATCCTATTTTTATCATATTAGACAGATATATATATATATATATATATATATATATATATATATATATATATATATATATATATATATATATATATATATATATATATATATATATATAAATAATAAAAAATTCATACATAATGTATATTACATTTTGTTATACTTTTAAATACATTAATAATTTTTTTAAATGCTAAAATGCTGTTCTGAATAAATTAATAGCCATACTTATATCAATAAGATCAATATTATATCTGGCCAAAAAGAAATAAATATAGTGAAACCACACGTTTCACAATTTCTTTTCCCTAATTTATGTGACAGGAATGGTTTTTATTGGTGTAATTCAATTTGAAGGAAGTGAGCAGCCATCATAAAATTTGAGAATATTTGAGAAAATGCATTTTCATTTTATCACTTGCATGTGTTCTTAGCTAGGTTTGGATTACCTCTATGTACATTTTGCAACACCTCTTCCCCATTTATTGAGACCTGACAAGATGTATAAACGCATGGAACTTAAAGAGGAAACTCACACTTTCATCTGAGCAGAGGGGGCACTGTTGTACCAGCAAAGGTTGTGGCTGGTCAATGCTCGTTCAGAGGACTGGGGTTGCTGGCGGGTCTGGGAGGTGCACACCTCCCCGAGTTGCTCCAAACCTTGATGTTCATAGAAGAGGCTATGGGCCTGTGCTCCGCCGCTGCCTTCTAATTCTACAGCCCGCTCTTCCTCTTCTGGCAAACCGTTGACATAGAATGGCCCATCTGTTTCCTCATAGTAACCATTCTCAATCATTTCATGTTCTTGCTCTTCCTCTTCCCCCTCTTCTTCAGCAGTTTGGGGAGCAGTCTGGATGCCTAGTGTAATGGCAGCTGTCTCCACAGGGCTGATCTCTGATACATCAGTGCTGGAGCGTGAGCCAAAGTAATTCTCCACCAAGCCTTTCTTCACCAAATCCGTGCTACTAGTGGCTGAGGTGCTAGACTGTGCTGCTGTTTGAACATCACTGGAGGCCTCTGGCTCTGCACCTACCCCAGCAGTCAGCCCAAGCTCGGCAGGTTCCGATATCTTGTCATGAGCAGGAGCTTCGCAAAGGGAATTTTGAGAAGCCACATCCTTATGGAATACTAAATCATCTCCATGGCTTGTGGAACCTCCTCTCTGAGGTGAAGGACTCCCTGAGATGGTAGGACAAAATGGAAGGCGGATATCAGCTCCTCCAGAGAAAACCAAATTCTGTTCCTGAACAACAACACTGGATTTCCTTCCCCCAGTCTCACCTTCCACCTCATCATCTGAGGGAAGCGAGTTTATCGAGGTTAGGGAAGACTGAACTCCACTTATACCACTAGTGTTCTCAAGATTTGGGACCTCTGGTACTGTGGATGCTTTTGATGCAGGACTGAGCTGAGGTGGCTTGGTGGGAGCACTTTGAGGAATCTGCCACGGAACCCAATCTAGATCCACACCAGACAGTGTAGATGAGGTTTGTGGCCCTGGTGCCAACTGTGTGGCAGAACTGGGCTCACTTTCAATGCCAGAATCTGAAAGGCGTGAGGAGGCATTTTGTACATTGTCTCTCCTCAATGCCATCACACAACCTCCCATTGGACCAATATGTGTGGACTCTCCTCCACCCCGATTCTCTCTACTTTGAGGCTTGGACACACAGCAGTCTGTCTGTGTGATCTCAGGAATGTCCCTCTTGGGGATTGGATCAGTAGGGCAGGGAAACAAGATGGTGACCTTATCACCCTGGTAGGGGTTCTTGTCACTTGGTTTGACTTCAATATGCCAAAGACCAGCAGGGGTGACAGTAGGCTCAGCACCATGTGCTGCTTTGTTCTCTTTGTATCCTGCTCCAGTACCTGCCTGGTGCCTGGCCTGTGGTTGCAAGCTTAAAAGATTTGTGAAATTGTCCCTCTGGACTCCAGTGTCAGCTTGGCAATCATTCATAAGACAGTCTAAAGTGAGAGCAGCTGTAGTGTCATTCTGATGAATATATTTAGACATAGAGCTTAACCTACTACTTGGCTCTCCAGACATGTCCTCTCGCTCCTTCTGATGGCACTTAGGGTCCCCCTCTTTAGATTTTCCAGCTGGCTCACTAGGAGGAATCTTTAGGTTCTTGTATCCTGTCAGAACCACAGAGTCCTTTGAGCTCTGTCTGATCAGCTTCTTTGTATTCTCAGTTCTGGCATTCTTCTTCAGTTTCAAAGATTTGGCCTTGGACTTTATGGGAGGCTCGTTCTGTTCAAGGCAGTTGGTAGCCAGAATGGCTGGCTGGAGCTCTGGGCTGAGAGCTCCTAGTGCACTAGCTCCTGGCTCTTTTGAAATAGGCCTGTCTGTTTTACTAGATACAGATCCACTCTTGACGTTATGCAAACCAAGCCATGGACCATCACGATCTTTGGGAAAAGGGAAATCAATAACTATTAAATCAGCAAGATGGAAAATGCCTGAATAAAATAAATAATACAATAAAAACAATTTCAAACTGCAGGACTATTTCATCTTAGCAGGACTAACTTGCAACAAAACTCATTGACTTCTACTCAAGTCAAATCAATAGTTACTCTCTGCTTAAGACCAAGGCAATGTGGTTGTGAATGTATATTCCACCTGAATTTACCATCTCAAAAAACTCAAAACATACAAACCCTCTGTAATGGATTCGAGATATCGATCCTCAAAGATGACTGGCAGGGAATTCACATCTCCATCCAGGTCAGCACATTCCACAGGAAGTGGTGGGAGTGAAAGGAAATACGAGGAGTTCTTAATGGCTGCAGTCATCTGTTGGTGGCTATGTGCACTGTTCAAAAATGAAAAAAAAAAATCCCACAACTTGAATCAGTTTAAAATCCATATGTGCAGAAAATGAGATCACACCAACAGTATGCAAGTACTCACTGCACTTCCTGAAAGCCCAATGCTGCCCCTCTAGGGTGCTCAAGGCAAAAGAAAGCCTCAGCAAATCTCCTTACCTACAGAGAATGCACAGACAAGCACAACTGAAACAGAAGTCCTCTTTTTAAATTAACAATAGGAATATAAGGAAATAAAATAATTGCAAAAGTTAAACAATGTGATTATGCATTATAAATAAAACTTTTTTTTTTTTTTTCTTTTTTTTTTAAAACAGTATGTCAATGCTATTCCATGCCCTGTAAAATTTCTGGAATGTGGAGTGAAATTTACCCTCAGGGTGTGGTGCTCTTGGGCCAACAGTGTTGAGACACTCTCATGCAGAGAGACTGCTTCCAGGAACTGGCCCCACAGAGCCATGAGCAGAGAGCACAACTGTGCAAGGTTCATATTTACAAGCTCAGCCAGCTCATCTGGGCTCTCTGCTTTCTGCTGCAAGGTCAAAAATTTTGTGTTTTAAACAATTTGTTTTTAATTGTTCATTTCTAAAGTCTGAGTCGGAGAGTATTCAACCTAAAACAAACAGTAATATTTTGCAAGATTTAACATTGGCAAACTGTCATTCCGGGAAATTGTAGGATATAAAATGATATGTGGAGAGAGATAAAGTTGAAACCAATAAAATTACTTCAGATTGCCTAATTTTTCATATAATTATTTTGCATATAGTATTCTCAGTTTCTAACTTAACCTTTATAGGAAGTAAACTCTCAAGACTAGGCTCTATATTGTATATATTTCATCAAAAACATCCAAACACAAGCACAATGAAACCTCAAAGAAGTTTGAAACATACCTTAACTTGTTCACCAAGCTCATGAAGACGGGCTTCAACATCCAGTTTTTCTAAAGTTGAAAAAAAAAAATAAAATAAAATAAATAAATAAATAAATAAAAAATAAAAACTCAAAACAGCTTAAAAACACACATATTCTGAAGAGCATCAGTGATTCTGAAGACCCTGAAGTCAAAGCCAAAGTAGTAAGTGCTACAAGAGAGAATTATAGTGGGTACAGGGCACACAGAAGGGCAGAAATGCTGCAGAAAGGTGATTGGTCTGTGGTCTGTCCTGTTTCTGTATCAGGGCTCACTGAAAGACCATGAAACTGAGCCCAGTTCTCACTACTGGAGAGAGTCCTTACCATAGACAAAAGTCCAGATAGGTAGAAGATCAAGGGGGTGGAAAAAGGAAAAACAAAGAACACAAAAATGAAAGGCAACAAGCATATTGAGGATGAGGGTTGGCTTTGCAGGGACATACCTATGTAGACGTCCCTTTGGCCTCTGGGAAAAGGTCTTCTTAGAACTCGTTCATAAAGGACTTGCATGCTGGGCTTGGCTAGTGGTGGGATTGCACATACAGGCATGTTTAACATGGTTGCTCTCCCCTTTCACTGGTAGAGCTGGTTGCCCTTATATACATGCAGGACTCAGTCACAAAACACATAGGGCCAACAGCAATAGGGAGAGGACTGTTAGAGCCTTTTAGTGAGAGTTTAATAAAGGGAAGGTGTACCAGGATGAAGGCCACTCTAAAGAGTAGCTCTTTTGTGCAAAACAAAAGTAAACAAATGAACAAACAAATGGGGGGAAAAAATAAATAAAAAACACAAGTATGGCTGAGGACTCATTGCACCTTTTAGAAGAGCACACAGCAATTTACATGTGAACTGTAATTAAGCCTATGCTTCAGTCTTATTAGATTTTATTAATGTCAAAGTGTTAGATCTTACAGGAAACTAAGAGCTAAGCGGTGTGGGTTTACAGGATAGTGCTAGTAGATGGCATGTGAGACACCAAATCCTATTATTTACAAAAGCAAATTTCTATTATCATGAATGTGCATTTGAATAGAAGCAGGCAGGCTATCTACTAATTCAGCGTTATGACCTACAAAGTAGGTAATCTTTAGCGGTAGCAACAGAGCTAAATCATTTTTGTAAATAAAAAGCAGAAGTAGAGCAAAGAGAACATTTTTATCAATACATTATTTTTTAACTTGACACTAGTTCAGAACATAGGAATAAGATGAAAATACAACTGATCAACAATAGATAATGTAGGGATTATACTTCTAACACTGACATACCTAGTTCCATGCGTTGAGAGGGAAGACACTGGTTAAGAGTCATGAAGTACTCAAAGAGACCTCGGTAGGCCAACAGCAGGCTGGTACACAGGCTGTGGTGCAAGGTGAAAGCATGTTGCAGACACTGGTCTGAAACCAAGAAGGTTTTGCCCTGTGGTAATAAGAAGGCCCAAAATAAAATTAAAAAAAAAAAAATAGTTTTGAATATTAATGGGTTCTACATTGCTGGAGCAGAGGTTGCATGTCATTGTGTTTCACTGTGTGCTGTGCTGCGTTTCACAATGACAAAGTCATTTTCACTTCGCCTTATGAGAACAATAAAAAGACAAGGCTTCGGCAGCATTCGTTTTTCGTGCCTTATCACTGCCATTATTCCATGATGGCCATCATAAATAGCCAGTCTGCTCTCTGACTAATAGCCACAAATGGCTGTGGAATCAGCAGGGATCAAATTTACACCACAGACAGTATTAACAGCTAGGAAGCGTTATAGATATATTCAGAATTTCAGATAATTGCATAACAAAAAAAAATTTTGTTTAACTGTCAGATAACAGCCACATGGGGCCGAATTAACGCCTTGCTCCTCAAACAAACACTGAACAAATATTTTGCAGTGTGGCAGGGCAAAATTTTCTGTTGAAAAAGGCAAAGGGCCTCAGGGAATATATAGTTTAAAATATTCATTGTGGAATTGTGAGACAACATTCTGAGAACAGTATAGAATTTAAGACATTAAAATATATTACACTGAATTATGGATCCATTTTTCACTTTAACTCTGTATTGTGCCAGAACGTGCCAAATGCTTGGGCTACATGGAAATTCTATCCCATGTGCATGAACATTATTGTTATTTTAAAACATTACATAATTACCTAATTGTACTTCTTTGATCAAAATTTCTTCAAACTCAAAAACAGAGAACTAAATTTATTAAAAAAACAAACTATTTTTTTAAAACAAAAATTTCAAAACTTTTAAACTAGGCTTCATGTGGCAAAAATACTGTTTTTTGACCACTGATGTTATTGGGGCAGAAGTCGTCTAGTGGTAAAGAACTAAGCACCATAATTGGAAGGTAATGGGTTTGCAGTAGGATACACAGAGGTACCTTTGAGCAAGTTACCATTCCAATAACTGCTCTCTGGGTGCTGGATATGGCTGCCCACCAGTCCACTTAAGTGTAATGAGTAAAATGCAGAAAGGCATTTTATTATGGTTCATTGTAAGCTCTACTCTGGGGTTCATAATGACAAAAAAGGGACTTTTACTTTACAAACTTGCTAGTTAAGATATCAACGTAAAAAGAATGGAAAACATCACATTTATTATTCTGAAGCCAGAAAAGCAATTCTTCCAAAGTCTAAGTTTACATTTACGGCGTTTAGCAGACGCTTTTATCCAGAGCAACTTCCATGTCTTGATTACAGGGACAGTCCCCCTGGAGCAACTCAGGGTTAAGGGTCTTGCTCAGGGACCAAATGGTGGTTGTGCTGGAGGTGGGATTCGAACCTGGGACCTCTTGAGCCATGGGTCCATAGGCAAGTACTGAAGTGCAGTGAAGTACACTTGTGCAATGTAGGTGTTACACACTTCTAAACTATGAGGTAAAGTTCACGTGGTGCATTTTAAAAACAATAATGAAAGGTAAGAAAATGTATCTTTGTTGTCTTCTTAGGATGTCACACCTTGGGGCAGCAGTTTTCTAGTGGTTAGGGAGTTGGCCCCAGAACCAGAACTATCCTTCACATAACTATCATGCTAAGTAATAAAAATGGTCTATTCCTGAAAAGGTTGGAAAAAACTATGACCATTAAAATAAGTTGCATAAAGCTGGGTGTGCTACATCACTATATAATCAATAGAGAAGATTCTGCCATTGAGCTGGAGACATTAACTCTGTGTGCTTGCTCGCATGCTTACATCTGGGGACAGTTGTTTGACATAGCTGTTGCCAAACACCACAGTTTCCAGAGTGGGGATGATGGAATCTTTGCTTTGAGCTGGTGCATTGCGGTTTAGCCAGGTACTTTTAACCAGCCGGGGGAAACTGCATTGCAAACACAGAGGGTCAACACAAGGTAATGTGAGATCAGAAGCCAGTCCTGCCATGCATCAAGTATTACAATCTAATACAATATCCTTTCAATACAATACAGTAATAAAAATGTGTTATAGTAAAAACAATTTAATCTTAACAATTAACAATAAAAATAACTAAAAGTTATTATTTACTAAAATAAAGATACAGTAAGGACAGTTTTCATACATTTTATGTAATCCTTATATTAAAAAGATAAATGAGATTGTTTAGGCCTGCCTGCCTGCCATGATAGTGCTTTGTGTACTCGTGCAACCTGTATTGTTTTGGTAAAAGGAGCTTTTTATTATATTTTAGATGAGATTATTTTATCATATTTCATTAAGCAATGGCTTTGTGCAAAATGAAATACTAAAAAACAACCAACAATTAAAATTAAATTCTAATATTTTTTCCAAGTACATGCAAAACATCTATAACCCACTCAAACTGGGACCAGCTCTTCATAAAGATGGTGCAGACTGAATGTGGATTAGGACACAAAATTAAAAACCATTTCTACAGGCAACCAGACAACACAGTATCCTTTTGTCTAAAGTGACTGCTGGCAACGATGCCTCCACAATAAAGTTTTGTTCATTGTATTCATTCATAGTATGTTATAATGTGCACTAAATCAAATCCACAAGTCACCGCTACCTTAAGGAAGAGCTTAAATGTGGTTTGAGTTGGTTAAGTTTTAGGGGCGCATTTCTGAAAACGATTTTGAATATTAAATTTGTGTTTGTTAGCTTTGTTAAGCTTGTAGCTCCAGCACTAAACTCAAGACTCAAAACTGAAATCCCAAAATGTCCTGGCTCATCAACTACATCTGAAACAAGTGTAAAATAAAATATATAAGCAATTGTTTTCCTGATAAACTCTTCCCTTAACAATCTATTTAAAGATGAATATAAAAACTGATAACTTTACAAAATCCATAAAATCATGCTCAAAATGTTCAATTCAACATCAAATTAAATACTTATAGCTATGTCAATATATACATTTAACCAATATATTAGATGGGCCTCCAAAAAACATTGCCACAAACCGGAGACCAAAGAGAATTCTTTCCAATGAAAATTATTTAAAATACTAGCTGGGCAACCTGACCATCCTCTGACCTGATGAGGGGTTGATGTAGTGCCACGAGAGAAGCATGGATGGTGACAGAGATGACAGACAGGTGGAAGTAGTCAAACATCACGTTGACGTGCTGGTGGATGCCTCTGTTGAGGCTAAAGTGCAAGCGCAAAGTCCGGTTGCTGATACTCTGCAGAGAGGTGGGATCCTCTGGCCTACTCAACATAAATATGGAAAACACACAAATATACACAATTAAATTTGTATCTAACCTCAGACAAAAATGTAACTTATATTTAATTCTAAACAATTATAAAAATTGCCTGTAAAAGATGCTGAACATTCTCTTTCACTACAGCTCCTATATAATCTGCATAAGAAAAGTCAAATTTAACAAATTACTGTAACTGCCTGTAACAAATTAGCAAAAAAGTTTTTTTGTTGTTTGTTTTTTTTTTATATAAAAATACATACGTGTAGTCTCCATCTGTGAAGTAAAGGTCTAAAGAAAGCTGGAAATCCATCTCATTTAGGGACTCCTCCACCTAATTAAAAACACCAAGTCACTTAAAGATCTTCAAAAAGTAAATTCAGTTTTATTCTGTATCCCCTAAATTTAACTGCTTAAATTTGTAATACACTAAAGAAAAATCTCTCACCTTCTTCTCATCCAACAGCAACATCACCTTAAATATCAGAACATCATTGACTACAATCTCCTCATTCTTGTAAAGTATCTGAAAGGTTTTGCTGCAGATGATATCATCTTGCACTGAAGCAGGAAAGGCCAACTCTGAACCTGTAAACGGAGCACACAGTTTTCAGTGTGTGTTCTTAATGACCTGCAGCTGAACATAAGGTAAAGTAGTAAATTGTTGATGACGTTGATTAAAGTTTGTCTATTTTTTTTCCACATTGCTTCTAGATCAAGTGGAGAATTTAAATAATTAAATTGCTAGATGTATGTTTTGTACACAAAAAAAAAAAATCAATATTCCCAAGCATGTACTGATTGCACCCCCTTATGCTGAAATGTTTGTTACTTTTAAAATGGAAGTTATTTTTACCAAAGATTTTTGTGTTCAATATTATAAATCTCTAATTTATGATGTAATTAACAGTTTTGTTAAAAAGATTTTATTCCCACAGGAAACCTCTTTCTAAACAAACCAGTTGCCATTCACAGCTTAGGAACCCTCTTACATTACTTCTGCTCTAGTTAATTAGAAGAAACAAAATCTAACAGCTTTAGCTAAGACCATAACATGAACCTGAAGCAAACAAATTCTCTGTTGACTTTCTAAGAGAACTTCACAAAGCTAAGGATTGCTTTATTTTTAAAATTAATTAACTAATTAACTAACTAACTAACTAAGAACCCCCCCCCCCAAAAAAAAAAACCCAATAAATTTTACTTTCAATATTAACATTATGTTAACTATTTTTATTGTCATTTTATAACAGATTAAATCTAGGTTTAATAAATTTAAGTACTATTTTTAACCCTCGGATATAGTATCCCCGGGTCACCCGAGGGTGGGTTTTTTGCCTGTATCATGTGGTCAAGGTTTTTTTTTTTTTTGTTTGGCACTTGAGGTATTCGTCAAAGAACCATTTTCAAGCAAATTCATAAATTTTGTTTGGACAAATTGTGTGTGTATTATGGTACTGTAAGCTGGGAAAGAAATAAGGGTGAAACTCAATACTGAATACCCTTCTTTTAGTTTACAGCAGCACATAGTCCTGTTCTCTTTTTTGACGTCTTTTGCATACTTATGACGTCGTCTGACTTTATTATTTGGAATGCTTTGTTTTGCATAAGATAAGCGTGTACAGTAGATTTTATTTTTTCGGTATATGCACAAGTACCACCATGTTTTCAGGTGTTTCTGAAGCTGGGTCACTGCCAGGGTTCTGTATAGATGTCAGTCAATTTACTAATTGTATCCAATGGTAAAAATCACTGCATGACTCTTAAGATGGCTTTAAAGTACAGATTTCTGAACTTACAATACAATATTACGAGCAGTGAAGATTCTATCTACTCACCAAACTGACACCTCAATACTACAGTAAATCACCACACATTGCAAACCTCACAGAGGATCTAATGAGTGAGTGTGTGTAAAGATCTCTTGAGGGGCTTGAGATTCTCACTGCTTACAGTGTTGATCCCAGCAGGCCAAGGGGAAGCAAGCAATACAGCTTATGTAATAGTGAGTGCTAATGTGTATAGGGTGGTGCAGCTTACATAATGCTGAACAAATTTCCAAGAGACAGAGAGCCAATGGCTGCGATAGAATGGTTTCATCTGAAGTGGTCTTGCCTCAAGAAGATGTTTTAGTGATGTAATACATTTGCAGTTATAATAGGAATAGAACTGATGCAGCAATTGATCATGCAATCATCTACCTGTGCTAGTAGTTTTATTTTATTTTTATTTTTTATTTTTTTCCCCCTTCAACAAATCTGCCGACTGTTGAGGCTGTAAACATGCTTTCTAATTGATCCTCAGTGGATGCCGAGGAAAAACGTTAGAAAGAAAAAATGAATAAATGTAAATATAAAAATATAGGAACCCCAATCATAACCTTCTTATATAAATCAAGAAGGGTCATGTGTTCTTTAGCAGTTAGTTATCTGATGTAAGATAACTGATGTTGTTCATGATCAACTGATTAATTTATAAAGTCAATTAAAATCTGCCTTTTTCCACCCCACCCCCCAAAATCTCAAAGGATAAACAGGGAACCAACATTAAAAATCAGACTAACGCTGGAAAATTTCCAAAAGAGGAGTTTTTAGCTCAGAAGAAACTTATGTAACCTCAACTTCAAAGTTTGTTTCTGTGAAAAACACTGCTGGATTCATCAGTTAACCTCAGGTATCAGGAAACTGATCTTGATTGCAGGAAAACGCAGACATATACTAGACAAGTTGCCACAATGTTTATCAGCCACCTTGCAAGTTATAAGGAATAATGCTCTGGTATGTGTGTGCATGAACCAGAACCAAAGTGAGAGGAGAGGTAGGTAAATAAATAAGTAAGTAAGTAAGTAAATAAAACCACATGGCTTGTATAGACTTACCTGAGGGATGAAGAAGACTAGCCTCCACTCTGTGTGGGGTCCTCGGAGGTACTTTCATACTGCCACGAATCTGATAAAAGCTGTGAAATTTAATTGGGGTTTTAAAAATAGTTAAATTAGTATACAGTATAAGTGCACTGTACTGATTAAAATAAATAAATAAAAAAATAAATTCACACTTTAAAAAGTCAATAAACTATTATTTAGTTCGAGAAACTATGATAAAATAATGTATAACAGACAACCTTACAGAATATCGGGGGGGGGGTGTCATAACATACACAGGTGTAAAAAGAGGGAAACTAACTGCTCTGTGCAGTGGACATAAAAGCACACAGGCCAGCACTTACTGCTCATGAATGAGTAATCAGCACTTTTACATCACTAAATTTAGCAGCCTACTCAGTTCGCTTCCCAACCTCAGAGAGAACTGCTTAATAGCAGACTCTGTTTAAACTTCCTAGTTCCTATTCTATTGTTTCCCTTGCTGTACAAGTGATTAAACGCTTAAGCAGCAATTTCAGCCATGGGTCTGAGTCACTTGCTAGCTAATGGGACAGCTGAAATGCTAAATTCTTCCATGATCTGCCCTTCCTCTGCATTGGTGCTTTGCTGAATAAACCGGAAAATCTGTCACATCAGGCTGAAGCAAGTGCCTTTGTCCGCATTGCTCATTCTGCTCTGATTCCTTATTTTCTACATGTGCTGGCAACATACAGGGAAAATAAAAAGATTTGAAATTGCACTTTTTTGCATAATGTCTTCTCAAACTTATGAGGTGGGGAAAGAGAATAATAAGAATACAATGCTTAAGCTGGAAATATGGCTGTGGAACAGGAAGAACAGAACAACTGGGAGCTCCAAATGAAAGACAGGAAGCAAGCAACAGCCTCTTGTCTTCACAGCTGAGCAAACCTTAGTCTCAAGCAGACAGGCTATGTGGAATGTCCTCTTAAGGTTATGAACAGTACCATTAATGTCATAAAGCACCATGCTGTTATAAGTGAGATAGGATTATTGCAAATAAATTTTTTTTTTTTGTAACAAAATTATATCTTTTGGTAACTTATCATAAGAATCAATGCTCAGCTAAAGGTGCAAACTACTGCAGGTTCAAGATGTCATGTGTACAATGTAGAGGTAAATGTACAATTAAATTTTTAATTAAATGGCTGACATTCAGACACTCAACAGTGCAAAACAACAAAATCAACATGAAGTACACAATAGCGGAATGTATTTGGTAAGTAAACATCCTGAAAAATTACGAAAACTTCCTAGTGAACAATGACATCTTAAAATATAGACACTGACAACTAGCAACTTTAACAGCTGTTTGCAGCATTGGTATCTGATTAATGCACTCATGAGCTTCTAGCCAAATCACAAGGTGAACAATCATAGCTCCGGCTGACCGTTACTGATGGTTTTGATCTATTAGAATTAAACAGGCTTGTGACCCTGCTTCCAGGTCATTTGCATTCACAGTGCTAAAACATTTTAAGCAATTCTGAAAACGAAGCTTCTTTTAAAGCGTATTGTCCATTTATGGATGTGGTTGTGAAACTCCAGTGACCTTTACATACATCAAGCTTTCTTAATTCCAGAAAAGTGACATTGCCCCTTTAATATATTGAAAGTCATCATCATCGGAATATGTAGCAGTATCTTAATACTGATATTTACATTTACAGCATTTAGCAGACGCTCTTATCCAGAGCGACTTCCATGTCCTAATTACAAGGACAGACCCCTGGAGCAATTCGGGGTTAAGGGTCTTGCTCAGGGACCCAGTGGTGGGATTTGAACCTGGGACCTCTTGAGCCATAGGAGCCATAGGCAAGAACCTTATCACTAGACCACCGCCACTGCACCACTGCATCAAGGACCCAATTATCTCCTGCAGAACAGTTTACAGAACGTTCAAAAGGTACTCAGTGTGCATCCCGGGTTCTTATTTATCACATTTAGAAATACAGTGGTACCTTGACTTACGAGAGTCCCAACTAACGAGTTTTTCGAGATATGAGCTGTCTCTCAGCCGTCTTTTTTGCTATGAGCTGAGAGCTAAAATTCGGGCTACAAGCTAGCTTCAGATACCCACCGTTAGATGGGCAACAGTGAACAACATCCGCCCAGCATCCCGTGTCTCATGTACTTTAAGCAGTTAGCTCGCAGTGGAAGCATCAGTGTTGTGCTCGCATTTGTGCTTGCAGTTATTTAGCAAAACTTAGTTTTTCCAACCATGTGTTCAAAGAAAGTGAGTGCGAAGGACAGTGCTGAGAAGAAGCAGATTATCAAAAATGATCAAAAAACATGACCAGTGTGTGTGTGTGTGTGTGTGTGTGTAGTCGATTTGGTGAAGCAGTACGAGCGTAGCACTTCTACAATCTACAAGTGAAACAGACCACATTGGACAAGTTTTTATTGAAAACCCAGCCCATGAAAGTAAGGAAAGCGTGGCGAAACGGGCAAAAATCAGCGAGTAAGATTTAGTTATTCATTTCAGCCTTTCTCCTCCACCTTCGTCAGAATCTTCAAGTCATCAGATCTCCAAGACAAATGCTGTACAAAAGTTATGTTTGCACTGCAAGTAATCCAAACTAATTAATAAAGACAAAAGGTCCTAAGGTCACAGCCTACAATCTGTAGTTTGCATACTTAAAATGACCAAAAGGTTTGCCAGACCCTTTACCTCCTCAGACAAAAAGTCCCAGATATGAATGCCTGATAAACATTTCTTTCTTTGCTTCTGTGAGTATAAAAAAGCCGTATCACTATCATCAAATAAGAACCAAATAAGTGAAGGAATGTATTAAGGTGTATACCATTTTTTACATACAAACACACACGGTTAATAAGCTCCATTTCAATTAACAGCAATTAACGCCGTCTTCTCACTGAATGCATTATGAGAACCCAAAAGAAATAATTTTCCTAGATCCTCCAGGGTCCAAGTTTTAGGATCAAGGATACTCCAGCATGTAGTGGAGACAAGGTTCTTTCCCCATTTAACCATGTTAATTACGAAAAAGCACTATTTTTAGTTGTCGAAAACTACAAAGACATCTTTATGGCCATTATTTTGTTCAAGTCTCTTCTTCAACATGTGTACCACTAATTGTGAAGTTGAGTCTAAGGGTAGTTTTAAAATGTT
Organism: Hepsetus odoe; assembly: GCA_017165825.1. Classification (NCBI taxonomy): domain Eukaryota; kingdom Metazoa; phylum Chordata; class Actinopteri; order Characiformes; family Hepsetidae; genus Hepsetus; species Hepsetus odoe. The sequence continues at coordinate 24,650,812 of CM029377.1, forward strand.
TTTATTTTTGTTCAAATAAATTGTAGTTTATTGCTAAACCTAATTGCACAACAGTAACAGCTAAGCCTTAAGAACTACTTCACCTACATCTTGGGCAATTCAAACACACACGTCCTTTGAAACGGGTGTAGCAACTTCTGATTATCAAAGATCTCTCTGAAAACAGAACTTGGAGGAAATCAAAAAGAGGAATGTTTTGGCCCATACATACATAGTTTCTTTGAGAAAATATATATATATATATATATATATATATATATATATATATATATATATATAGAGAGAGAATCTTTCCATAGCAAAGGTTTGCAGATGAAATGTTTAAAACAAGTAAGAAAACATAAGGAACATGAAAAGCATTATTCAAAAATACCAGAAAGTCATTATTATTAGCTGTAAACACTCACATGAACCAGCACAGTGTAAAGACATGTCTAAGCCTGACAACAATCAAACCATCCCCAAGTATTTTTGACAAGCCTCATGCAGTTCTTAGTTTTACAGGTCAAAAGGTACTTTACCAGTTTATTCTAAAAGAGGAGCTAAACAAAATGTAATCTTTCACTGAATGCCTAATAGTGCTGTTAGCATTAAGAAGATGTAAAGCTGAAGTACTTACCCTCTCTGAAATAGATCTACATTGTAGAACTTGTGGAGCTCTACAGAGAACTCCACAGTGGCTTGGACCTCACTCATACTGGTTTCAGTGATGGAGCAAGGCCAGCTTCAAATCATCTGCAGAGTGACTGTGGAGGAACATGATATTAAGTACATTTAGCGTAAGATAAAAGTACTCTTCTCTAAAAAAATATTTACCATGGAGTGATTTTCTATTTTTCCTTTTTTACAAGGGGGTATAGCTCAGGAGTAGAGCATTTTGACTGCAGATAAAGAGATCCCCAGAACAAATCTCCCTGCAGAATCCTCTGTTGTTGGGCTGTTTAGATGCATTTGTCTGGGTGGCGGTGGTCTAGTGGTAGGGTACTTGCCTACAGACCTATGGCTCAAGAGGTCCCAAGTTCGAATCCCACCTCTGGCACTACCACCACTGGGTCCCTGAGCAAGACCCTTAACCCTGAATTGCTCCAGGAGGACTGTCCCTGTAATTAGGACAACGGAAGTCGCTCTGGATAAGAGCGTCTGCTGAATGCCGAAAATGTAAATGTAATGTAAATGTATTAATCCTACAATCACACCTGCTGAAATCAATAAGGTATGAACAAGATCATATTTCTTTAATATCCCAATATTTCAGCCATTTCAGCACACCTTTCCATTTTAACTATTACACTATAAACTAATATTTTGATTAATAGCTAATGATTTGAACTCTAAACTCAAACTAAACAACATGACTTTTTCTAACAACACTTTGAGGACCAACATTTGCAATTTAGACAGACATCCTGGCTTGTTAAAACAGGTCAGCTCATGTCTGAAATTCTGAAACATGTCTGCAGCATGGTTGACAAAACTTCATGCTTGAGAAATACCTGTTGTGGAAGCCAAATGTAGATAGCATTTTTAAGTGGTCTTGAGTTCTTATAACGCTAATAAATTAGTCACATGCAACTATTATGAAAATATCCCTGTCCACACATTCTTTTGTGAATCAGACTAGCAAATGTTAAATGGGAGGGGAAGAAACATATGAACAACATGTAGTGGAGCACATTTTTAGAACATTGCAGTGTTTGTTTATTTTTCCAAAAACTTTCCAGGTCTGTAAAACCAAATGATTAGTTCCATGACATTTACATGTTTCTTGATTTTACACAGCAATGGGTGAGTTTTTCCAAAAGTCTCCCCTGAAACAAATATAATGGAGTCTAAACAATTGCACAGACAGAAGCACAGATATAGAATAATGTTTTAGAACTAACACGTAGATACATTATAGCAAGAAAATATTTTGAAAAACAGAGAGGCATTCTGTTAACACCCATTTTATCTTGAGCCTATCTAACTTTCATTTCTTTATTTCTTGTTAAAGAATGACTCATTTGGGGTTAAGTTTGGGCTGTGGCAACTTCTCTAAAATTGAGACTCTAAACAAAATGTCTTACAGAAGTCAAATTTTATCTAAGTGCCTATGCAGTGTAAAAAGATTCTGTTTCAAAAGTTGGAAAGCTGAATTAGATACAAGGTCAGCAATTATGTATATGCATAACTCTGAAATGCACAGTAATGACAAGTGTTCATTAATTTTCCAAATTGTTTACATATGCTGGAAGAAATTCTTCAATTAGATGTTCAATTAAAACTGTTTCTGGGACACTAAGAAATTATAATTATATAAAAAAGAAATTTTTTATAATTAAAAAGAAATTATATAATTGTAGGATATTCCTAGAATATCAAGTTATAATTAAGTACTGTGCAAATGTACTTTTGTCAGCTGTCTCACCTACAGCTGGACCTCAGAAAGCTGTATCCTGATCATATGTAAAGCAGCCGCACCAATGATCTTTACTTCTGTTAGTTCCGCTATCTAAAAATGATACTGATGTTTTCAAGTAAAAGAAGATACAGAGAAAGGTCAGCTTTTGGGATGTGCAAGAAAATCACATTACAATACTGCCCTCAAAACAATTTCAGTGGTTACAAGATAAAATAAAAATAAATAAAAAACGCTTCCTCTTCCACTGCAAAACTTTTTTATTGACAAGAGGGGGTAGGATGATATGGAGAAATCAAACTGTGGGGTACCCTAGAAATCTTATTGATCCAAATGAAAGAACAGAGGCAATCTGACTCCACCTGAGAGGTAGGCAAACTTAGCTTCAGCAAAATCTTGCGCTGTAAATAACCAGTTCCGTAATTGGCTAGCAGATTGGCCAAACGTAGAGGGAGATGCATGATGAAAGGCAATGAATCACTTTTCCAAAACAGCTCAGAAACAACACGTGCACCTAGTTTAATGTATAAATGTTGAAATTAAGGTCTCTAAATGAAATTCATCTCCCTTACAGTAGGGAGTAGATGGCAACAACAAAAAGTTAAAATTATAAATAGAACAGAAATCTGGTTAGAAATAAATTAGCTTAATCCTCTGCATTTGAAGATAAAAACTTGCTTTTACCAGGTAACACATTTTTCTTCTTTATCATGACATTTTCTATGCAAACACAGTATAAGGGAGAGTGTGTGTGTATATATATATATATATATATATATAAAACTATAATTTTAAGCTAGCTCAGAATTTTGATAATCAATGCAGGTGGGAAGGAGCTACTCGTTAATATTTTTCTCCCCTCTTGATGATGCATGGTGAAAATCAAATTTACACACAGGTCATTCAATGTGCTTTACAGAGATAAAATAAGCATAAAACACAGAAGCAATTTTAAAAAGTAATAAAGTAGAATAAAAAATTAAAATAATTTAAAAAGCAATGTGATAAGTCACATTCTCTACCAAAATTAAAGCCAACTGATTAATTGAAGGCAGTGAAAACAAGGCAGCTGTTTTACAGCAACACTGACATACCATCAAGCTTGTTTGTTTAGAACATTTATGATCTATAACTGAACACCTATTTATAGAAGTCTTGAAAACTCCTTCGTATTAAAACGAATGACTTGTAATGAGGGGAAAATGCAAGAGTCAAGTCAAGTAGGATTTTATTGCCATTTTAGCCACATACACCGTACATAGTGAAACGAAATAACGTTCCTCCAGGACCCTGGTGCTACATACAAGACAACAACAGACAAGACATAGGACACAATAATATACAAGACGGGGCAGCAAGTGCAGGACAACAGACAACAACAGAAAGCACAACAGACAGTACTTTCATCTGAAACAGCAGGTTGTTGGGCAGTGTAACGGTGTAACAGAGCAGCATTAGAAAAGTGCAGAGTGTAAGAAGAAAATAAATAGATAATAGCTAGCTATGGATGAATGAATAATAGGTGTGGAGACATTAACGGTTTAGAAGTCTGATGGCCAAGGGGAAAAAGCTATTCCCCCATCCTGGAAGTGGAGGCCCGTATGCTGCGGAAGCTTTTTCCGAATGGCAGGAGGGAGAAGAGTGTGTGGGACGGGTGAGAAGGATCATCCACAATGCTGGTTGCTTTGTGGCTGTAGCGAGTGGTTAAAATGTCCTGTACAGAGGGTAGAGAGACACTGATTATCTTCTCAGCTGTTCTCACTACCTGTTGTAGGGGACTTGCGGTCTAAGACGTTGCAGTTCCCGTAACAGGCAGTAATGCAGCTGCTCAGGATGCTCACGATGGTTCCTCTGTAGAAGATGGTGAGAATGGAAGGTGGGAGATGGCCTTTCCTCAGTCTGCGTAGGAAGTAGAGATGCTGCTGGGCTTTCTTAGTGATGGAGTTGGTGTTGAGGGTCCACGTGAGGTTGTTGGTTATGTGAACACCAAGAAACTTGGTGCTCTGGACCATCTCCACAGGTGAGGGGTTGATAAGTGGAGCGTGGTCCCGCGTGGTCTCCTGAAGTCAACAACCATCTCTTTAGTCTTGTCGACGTTCAGAGACAGGTTGTTGGTTCTGCACCAGTCCGTCAGTTGTTGCATCTCCTCTCTGTAGGCCACCTCATCTCCACCGCTGATCAGACCCACCACGGTTGTAACATCAGCGAATTTAATGATGTGGTTCGAGCTGTGCTTGACTACACAGTCATGGGTCATCAATGTGAACAGCAGTGGGCTGAGCACACAGCCCTGAGGGGCCCCTGCGCTTAGTGTGATGGTGTTGGTGGTGCTGCTACTGATCCTGACTGACTGGGATCTCCCAGTCAGGAAGTCCAGGATCCAGTTACAGAGGGAGGTATTCAGGCCCAGCAGCCTCAGCTTCTCACTCAGATGCTGAGGGATGTTGAATGCTGAACTATAGTCGATGAACAGCATTCTGACGTAACTGTCCTTTCTGTCCAGATGAGAAAGGGCCAGGTAGAGGGTGGTGGAGATTGCATCGTCCGTTGAGCGGTTGGGACAGTACGCAAACTGCAGGGGTCCATGCACTTGCTGATGTAGCCAGTCACTGAAGCAGTGTACTCCTCCAGGTTGATGGAGTCACTGTAGGTTGCAGCCTCCCTAAACATGTCCCAGTCGGTGCGTTCAAAGCAATCCTAAAGTGCAGAGATGGTTCCTGTGGGCCAGGTCTTTACCTGCTTCAGGGTGGGCCTCACACGCCTGACGATGGGTCTGTACGCTGGGATAAGCAGAACAGAGATGTGGTAGGGAGAACTGACTTGAGATTTGCATGACTGAAATCTCCAGCGACAATAAACAGTCCGTCCAGGTGGGAGTTTTGGAGCTCACTGATCGCTCCATAAAGTTCAGCCAGTGTGCTGTTAGCATTAGCGCTGGGTGGAATGTAGGCCGCCGTAATAAAAACTGTAGAGAACTTCCTGGGCAGATAAGAAGGTCTGCACCTGTCTGTGAGGACTTCCAGCAGTGTCGAACAATGAGTCAATACTAGCACAGTATTCATACACCATTGTGTGTTTACATAAACACAGCCCCCCTCCGCGACTCTTGCTGAATAAAGCAGTGTTTCTGTCCGAACAAAATGCGAAGAGTTCGGTGAGTTGGATTGTGGTGTCCGGAACGCTGTCGCTGAGCCAAAAAAAAGAAAAAGAACCCACAGCAGTCTCTGTACTCACGCTGGGTTGTCAGCTGGAGTCGTATGCAGTCCAGTTTATTATCCAGGGAGCGGACATTGGCGAGGAACACGGCTAGCGTTAGCCGAGCCTGGACCCCAGCACGCTTGCCGCGTTTCCTCTCACACCACTTTCGACGTCCTCTCAGTCGGCCAGGTACAACAGGTGATCTCGGGGACTGAAGGCCTGGTCTTCGCAGCACGCCGAGCTCCCGTAGCGTTGTTCGGAGAGTCGCTGGAAGACTGTATCCTGGCTGATTCCTGAGCTCCAGCAGTGTTTGGCGGTTATAATTAAGAGCATTCATAGTTGTAATGCTCAGGTGCAAGTCTCTTGATGGAAAGTAGTCGGATGAAAGACTTTTTTACAGACTTTAGCACCAAAGTTTGGACCCCGGAGCGGCCGCTGTGTGTTACCACGCCGCCATCTTGGATCTCCATTCAAGTCCCTACCCTTTTAATGTCTCAAGATATCTTGACCTAGTTATAGACAGAGCAACCTTTCTATATTTAAACAGTGCAAACATTGAAACACTGATCCCGATTACAGACTGAATCCCATTACTTGAGACACAAAGGGCAATTTTTCAAAAGGAGGCCTTTCCTATGTTTTGTAAACTGCTGTCTCTGGTTGTCTTGTATTACCTGATAACAGCTTCAACCCACGAACTGCTGGAGAACAAGTGATTCAGGCTTATTTGAATGAGCACACATTGTTGTGATGCATACTGTCTGCAAGTATGAGATGAATGAACTTGTGATCAAAGTCCCCAGTTGTACTTAAATACTTGCAAATGCAACAGTGAATGATTGTCTCCCAGGCTACCACAGTGAAAGTGATGTGTACGCCCACTACAGAATATAAGCAGTTCCATAATGACAGTTTCATTTTTTCAATAGTAAAGAATGACGGGCAAGCAAACAATCTGATCTGACCACAATAACTGCAGTCCTGGCAGTGATTTATATGCATAACTTGGCAAATCTACATTTTAAAAAAAAGAAGGAAAATAAAATTATGCCTGAAATGTAATGGCTTTCAGAATGCAATCCTTGAATGTGTGGAGCAGATGATCTGATCAATGCAGCTTTAGCCGACCCAATAAGGAAACTGACTAATATAGACTACAAATGAAATATTGCCTCACTTAAATTCTAAAAACATAGTTCAATAGCCCTCACATCCTTCATTTCTCCCCTACAGTTTCTTCTTTTCTTTTACCTGCTTCTATTAGGCATTAACACAGCAGATGTTCTCTTTCCATTTCTCCCTGGCCTCTGCATCTTCCTTGTTCACATCTGTCACCTGCATGTCCTCCTTTGCCACATCCAAAAACCTCGCCTCACTTTTGGCCTACTGGTTAGGGAGTTGGCCACAGGATCAGAAAGTCCTTGGTTCGAATCCAAGACCAGTAGGTTGCCCTGAGGTACCCTTGAACAAGGTACTGTCCCCATAACTTCGCCTCAGGTGTTTTCAATAGCTGCCCCCTGCTGCATGTGTGTGAGTGTATGGGTAAAATGCAGAGGTGTAATTTCATTGTGGTTCACTTTCTCTCCCCCCCCCTCTTGCCTGGCATCTCCAGCTTCAACATCAGTTTCCCTATATACTCCTCGTTTCTCCTCTGGATATGTCTAAACCAACACAACATTGCAATGGTCTCCGATGGAATGCCCCAAGTTACTCATTCCAAATCCTTTCCATCCTTGACCTTTATCTCGGTCACCTCCAGCGGTCTGTCTTTTTGACAGCGCCATCAAGTAAGTGCCAGTAAGAAGTATTATTGGGTTTATTGTTGTCTTAAACCTTCCTTTTACACTCTTGCTGGTACCCCTCTGTCTCAGATCACCCCTGCCACTCTTTTCCACCCACTCCAACCTGCCTGCACTCTCTTCCTCACTCCCCATTACCATGGGTTCTCTTTCTGTAGCATCTCATCAAAATGGTTGTTGTAAAGACTTCAAGCAACCACAACATGATTTAACCACAATCACACTTACCCATCTTTGCTCCTTTTGCTATTGTGTCCTTCCCTTGTGTTCAGTAAAAACATGTTCAGCTGCTGAGATCATGGTTATGCATTCATTCCTAAAACACAGGGAGAGGAAAAACAAAGTAACCACCAAACACTGCGCACTTACATTTCTCAGGTCTCTCTATACGTCCACAGCCTCCCTTGTGAATCAGTATCACCAGGGTAACTCAGATTAGTTCCAATCAAGAAGCCGTGTTCATATTTGGACAGTTGAGCCACACAGGACAACGAAATGTGACGTTAACATTCCCTCACACTTCCTATCTTCGGAAGCTTGAAGAAATGACAGCAGGATGACCACTTTATACATCTCCGGCTGGCTACCTGGTCAACACAAGTGTCAAGTTCATCCACCAAGCTAAATATGTGGCATAAAGCTTAATCACACAAAAACACTCTGCTATATGGGCTGTTGTGATTAGTCTGAAAGGCGAATAGTATGTGTATCTGTTCAGGCTGCAGTGAAGTTAGCTAACAGCACAGTCTCACGGCTCGCGATTCAAATCCCCAGCAAATGGAGCTCTGATTGACTATACTCGGCTAGTTAGCCATATAGCACACAACGAGCGATAGCCTCTGCTAAAGCTTTTTCCTTCACTAACGAGACTGCTTTCCTGCCTATGTTTATTACCTCAGCTCCTGCCTAGTTTGTTGTTAATTCTCACCGTTTCACGGCAAAAAAAAAAAAGCAGAAATTAGAAAGTCGGTTACGGCTAGCCCGCTAGTTAGCTTAACGTTAACGCATTCAGCCAGCTAACTGGTAAGCACGCTTATCAAATTTCTTGCTTATTTTGGATATTAACGAGCAGGGGTGGAAAGTAAACCTCCCACATGTGCGTTGAACGCATTTTTAGCACAGACTTTACGTTGCTGAGGTCTGCCGTACGTACCAGTTTAGGCCAAGGCACCAGGCTGGGTTTGGGAGACCGAGCTGCTTCACGGCTACTCTCTTCACCACAAACCGCCAAACTCACTCAATTCCGAAGCCCCGCTTGGCTTCGTCCGCACAAACTCCAGAGCGAACGAGTCACGATCCACTTAATGTATTACTCCGGTCAAGGCAGAAATACTACGAAATCTCCAAGTGATTTGTAAAAGCAGCTAACTGTTTCTTTGAACTTCTTCTAAGTAACGCACACTGAAAAGAGAAGCAGTGGCACCGGCTGAGTGACAGGGGGCGGAATCCATCCCGTTTTCACAACAGCGCAGCTTGATGCCGAAGTGTTACTAAGGGGTTAAATAGTGAGAATGGGGAAGGGACTCGCTCTAAGGAATAAAATAATTAGTGGTCATTTCTGCTAAATAAAAAGAAGTGGATGCCTGCTTTTACATATGCAATGCGACCAGTTCTGTGGCTTGCAGTTTAATCTATTGTGTCCAACAAAGTGATAAGTGCTAAAAAGCTCTGTGACACAGAAGCAGAGCTGTTCAGCTAAAAATGACTCCTGCAGGGCAGATTTACTGAGGGCAAATAAGAGCCCTTGGGCCCACCATATGTTGCACCGTATTGCTGCACTGAGATTAAAATTTTCAATACAGCATTTTCAGAAACCTGGTAAATGAAAATGAAAAAGTGAAAGTGACTATTTTTGACATGGTGAAACACAGCACACAGTGAGCCACAAAGAAATTCAATCTGCTTTTTACCCATACACACACATGCAGCAGGGGTAGCTTATTAAAGCGCCCCGGGAGCAGTGATGGGGGCGATACCTTGCTCAAGAGTACTTCAGGGGAACCTACTGATCTGGGATTCATCACTCTTCAAAAAGAATTTCAAGTCAAGTAGGATTTTACCCCTTATCTAGGACCTGATCACAGTGGGTCTCATAACTTTCCCAGGCTAGCCCAGATTAATCTTCCTAGCATGTCCTTGGTCTGCTTTGTGGCCTCCTAGGGCTCCAAGTTGGTTGTGTTCCATTGGGAGGAGCTCAGAAGTTATCCAAACCAAATGTTCATTCTACCTCAGCTGGCTCTACCCAAGCTTCTTCTGCACATCTGAGCTCTGCACCCTGTCCCTAAGAGTGCCCCCAGCCACCCAACACAGAAAGCTAATTTTCAGTGCTTGTATTCACAATCTTATTCTTTCAGTCTCTACCTAGAGCTCATATCCATAGGTGAGGGTTGGAACAAAGAGCAACTGGTAAATTGAGAGCCTTGCCTTTTGACTTAACTTCCTTTTCACCACAACAGTATGGTATGGCGATCCCATGCCAAGGCTGCTCCAATCCTACTATTGATCTCCCGCTCCGTGTTACTTTCACTTGTGAAAAAGATCCCATAATACTTAAACTCCTCCACTTGAGACAATAAGTGAAAGCACGGCACACAGTGAACCACAACAAAATACAAACATTTCACCCATACACACACATGCGGCCAGCTATTTAAAGCACCAGGGGAGCAGTGATGGGGATGGTACCTTGTTCAAGAGTACCTCAGGGCACCCTACTGGTCTGGGATTTGACCCCTGACCTTCCTATCCTGGTGCCATCTCCCTAACCACTAGACTATTCCCTCGCAACCAAGAGAGGGTGGACTGGTGGCTTCCAGTGGGGCACCATGCCCACAGATTTGGAGATGCTGATCATCCCTACTATTTTGCCTTCACCTCAGTGCATGCTGAAGTAAACAGCCTGATGCCAAGAATAAGGCCAATGGATACGGACACAGCTCTCACTGCAATTATAGAAGAAATGAATGGATCACAGAAGATCTCCTGGTACTCTGTGTTCCCACAACAGCCCCACAGAACCTCTCTGGGTAACCCTTCCCTAGCATATGCCTTCTCCAGATCCACAAAGCACATGCAGTTTGGCTTGGCAAACTTCCATGACTGTTCCAATATCTGTGCAAGAAAAAAGCTTTTAAGAACATGCCCCAGTGTCCCTAGAAAGCTTTGGTATTCTATACTGCTGTTTGGCACATATGCTGTCATGACAGTCAGAGCTTCACTCCCCACAACTTGAAGTTGCAGTTGGCTGATCCTTTTGCTTACCAGGAAAAACTCAAACATAATGGTGCTCAGTCAAGGGCTATGCCTGCACACCACCTCTCACACCGGACAGGCTGTGCAGAGAAGAGAGCCTCCCAGTGATGTGATGTTCCATGTATCAAAAGTCAGTTTCTGTACCATGGGTCCAGTCCAGTCTAAAGATCAGAAGGCTACTGGAAAAATATTTTGGAGAGATGAGACCAAAAAGAACATTTTATTTTAAATGAGAAGCATTATAGATGATTCATAGCCCTGTGGACTATGAAGCTTGCTGATGATATTGTGGTCTGTAGTGAGAGTAGAGAGCAGCTTGAGGAGACCCTGGAGAGATGGAGAAATGCTCTAGAGAGGAGAAACATGAAAGTGAATAGGAAAAAGACAGAACATATAAGTGTGAATGAAATTCTTGGGAAAAACAGTTCAGAGTAATGGGGAGTGTTGAAGAGAGGTAAAGTAGAGAGTGCAGGCAGGTTGGAATGGGTGGAGTGAGGGGAAGGTTTACAGGATAGTGGATAGACCAGCTGTTCTATACGAGTTGGAGACAGTTGCGTGACGAAAAGACAGGAGGCAGAGCTGGAGGTGGCAAAGTTAAGGATACTAAGATTTTTGCTGGGAGTGGCAAAAATGGACAGGATTAGAAATGAATATGTGAGAGGGACAGCTCAGGTTAGACATTTTCAACACAAAGTTAGAGAGAGACGTGGGAGGAGGATGCTGATGATGGAGCTGCCTGGAAAGAGGAAAAGAAGAAGACCCAAGAGAAGGTTTATGGATGTGGTGAGAGAAGACATGCAAGAAGTTGGTGTGAATGAGGAAGATGCAGCAGACAGGAAGAAATGGAAATGAATGATCTGCTGTGGTGATTCCCAACAGGAGCAGCCAGAACCAGCTAGTTCTATAGGAAAATGTCAGCGTGAATCTCAGGTGGGATATGGAGCAAAGGAAACATATGAATACACTGACTAAGGCTAAAGAAGACATTATCTACACCAACTTACCTAAATGGAATTGTCGAAAGCTTTTTTTGCATGTCTTGCCATTCTGAAAGGACAAGAAGAAATGTATGGATTGATTAGTTATATAAAATAAGAGGAATTTAAGAGGGTGTTTTCTTGGCCTTGAAAACAAGGGGCAAGTGGTCTAGTGGTTAGGGAGTTGGCCTCGGATCAGATGTTTGTGGGTTGGAATCAGTTGGAATTAAGATTCAAGTGTTAAGGATTAAAACCTGATGCAACCAGCCACAGGGATCTAGTGCAGGTCCCATAGCAGAGATATAGTACAAGAGGACTTAAGACGGTTGAAGACAAGTCTTGCAGCAGCATTCTGAATCAATTGAAGTGCTCTTGTTGCCTTCAGTGGTAAACCTCCAGAAGACATTTACAGCAGTCCAGTTTGTTGATGGCTAGAGGCTGGATTTGTAGTTGGGTAGCCTATGTGGTGAGGAATTGATGGATTCTTCAGGTGTTGTAGAAAAGTTGTAGAAAAGGGAAGCTTGAAAATGTGAGAAAATCCTTGTTTAGGAGACATTTTACCTGAAGTGTTATTTTCAATTAGTGAAATATAAGTTCAATATGGGTTAGGCCATGTCACTGTAGACCAAGAGATTTTGGTCTCTATGAGAAAGGGCTTTTTCAACAATTACTGTTTCTGTAACTTGTAGTAAACTGAATGCTGCAAATCTGATGTAATGTAATGTACTAGTCCCAATGATTGGAAGGTTGTGGGTTTGAATCCCAGACCAGCAGGTTGAGCAAGTTATAAACATGTGTGTATGGGTTAAATGCATTTTGTTCTGATTCAAGGTGTGCTGTGCTGTGACAATGACAAATAGTCGCTTTTACTTCCCCCAAAATTACTGGATTTTAAAGAGTTGAATTATGAATACATGCAAGATGAGATACATGCATTGAATTGCCATCTTAAAACTGGTAACCTCATCAATTTCTCCTACACAATTCAGCATGCTTTGCCCTGTGCTGAAAACTTTGCTTTGGCAGTGATATTCTATAGTATAGATGAAGTTTAATGACATTAATTTCAATATGCAACAATGTAAGCTTGCTTACAGCAGGTATGCAGCATTATTTCATTTTTTTCCCCTTAACAGTTTCATTCTTCATACAACTGGCTGGCATTCATTAGAGAAATAGACTAAAACATGTGATAGTAAACAGTGTGTGCTGCAAGAATGTAGAGTGGTCATCTACTAAGTTTCAGGAATTTATTTGGATCTTGGAAATTAAGAGGCTTCTTTTCACTGCATAAATCCAGTCAGCAGTTACCTCAAAAAGTAAAAAATAAATTGGAAACTGTGACTGCCCATTTCACTATGTTTCTTTTCCCCACACGCTTGATTTCATGACTTGAGTTTTTTTTGGGGGCAATGTTTACAGGTCTTTGCCTGGTATTTCTGTTCTTGAGGCTTTCCAGTGACTCTCTATGATCAGACTGATATTCTTCCATTCCTAGATGTTGAAGAATGTTTTTAAGTTTTGAAAACAAAAACAAAAACAAAGTTAATTCCCTCATACAAAATGAAACATTTACGTTTGATATTATGAATTAATGAACGGAACCCCTATTTTGCATATTATTCATTATGTATCATATTTGTAGCAGTGAACATTTAATGTCTGCTACTGCTGAGAACCCAGTGGAATAGGGCTGTTGCTTTTGTTTGAAGCTGAGTTTTTTACACCTTGTGAACAAACAGCATAAAGTGCCTGTGAGGAAGTCATTAAGATTTACTAAGCTATTGGCATCCTCCACTATTTAGGGCTAAACTAGTTTTTGTTTATTTTCCTGTTTTTTTCCTTTTAAAGAATCACAGCTTCCCTTTCTTGAGTATGATGCATTATGACTGAATAACCTTTTGGAAATTCATAGGGTGCTCTTTGTGCTCACTGTTACTGACCTTTGCTAACACACTCAACTGGTGACCACTGACCTTTCTCTCTATTGTCTCTCATGCAAATGCAATCACCCTGAGCAGCATTCTTCTCCTTTCAACATGACCCTAAGATGAGCATACATCAGCCATGTCTACACCACCTCAAAATATTTCTGTAACCATGCATATACCGTAAGCCATGTTAGAGCTGCTATTCAAGTGTGGTTTGGATTTGGCTTGACCAGTGTAAAAATAAAGAACACCAAAAATCTAAAGATTATAGTAGAAAGGACTAGTAAAATAGTAAATGGTACTTTAAAATGTGATATACTTCACAGGATTGGAATAAAATGATAAATTATGTAATTAAATCTAATAATCTAATCTAATAATATCTACTTATACTCTTATTATTTAAAAGTATTAGTATTAATAATTTATAATAATTATAAATGATATATTATCTTCTTCTTTTGGTTGCTCCCATTTAGGGATTATTATATTTTATTATTACCAACATCATGGGTAGTTTCATGTTCTTTATGTACTCTGTATAAATGCATAGTTCATGATACTATATATTTACCATTTTAACCAGCTATGCACAATGCCACACTAGACAAATTGGCCATTTAAATGTAGAAGCCCAAATTTTCATAAAAACTATTTCACCTTCAGCCTAAATCTTTATTCCAAAAGTAGAGTATCAAAAACTTACATTAGCTCTTAACCTTCATTTTGTAATTTTTCCCTCAAACTTAGTTTTTTCAGATGCACTCAAGGTATCCTCCAGTTACAAATCCTCCAGTTTGTGTCCAGTTGCACACACAAAATATCATCCTTCCTTCTCTTCACCATATCAGATAATTCTCTACATTTAGCAGTTATGTTGCTAACATTCAAAGTTCCTAAACTCACTTCCACTCTCTTCAAATTCCTTCTCTCCTCCTGCCTCCAGATATGCCTTCCTCCTCTTCTACCTTCTCCTCCTTTGACCAGCAGTAGCCCAATTTCCACCAGCACCCTGTAGGCTAACAGCACTGTTAACTCATGCCTCGACCAATCCAGAATGGAAGGATGTTTTGTTGTCTGCATATTGAATTGGCTAATGTTTTTACTGGATAACTTTCGTGACGTAACCATTCTCATTTATCCGGGCTTGGGACTGAAGAAATACACTGGCTTGTGCATCCTTAGTGGCAGGGTTACCATTACAACCCCAAATAAAATTTAGTGCTGTAATGGTTTGTTTGTTGTTTTGTTCATGGTAGAGGGCGCTCTGATCTGACGGAGCACACCTGAGCTCATAAGGCACAGGTGTGCTACATTGAGGCTGACTACTTAAGCCTCAATAAGTCAGAACAGAGTGCAATTCATTCGTTCAGCTAAGGTTGAAGTTATCGGTGGTTCTGTTAGGTCCTGTTCCAGTTTCGTGTCTGGTTTCAGGTTCATGTCTAATAAAAGTATGTCTGGGATATCTGGTTCAGTGTTGACGTCCTTCCCGCACCCCACCACTGTGACAAGTGCATTAAAGACAATTCACAATCTGTGATTATTGATTTAACATCAAAAATATAAGTTTTTTTTTTTTTTACCATTTCAACCCCAAATAAACCTTATATTTTTGTTGTTATATCAAAAATCACTGATTGTGAATAACTCCTAGGGTCTTTAATGCACTAAACTTTATTTGGGGTTGTAATGGTAACCCTGCCACTAGGGATGCACAAGCCAGTGTATTTCTTCATACGTACAATACATAAGATAAGTAGGTACTGTTTGCTCAGATTCATTTGAGAAATTAACTTTTTCACTTATTTTGAACTTTAACCTGAATATTAATTAATTTTGCATTCATGGTCATTCTGTTGATTTGCTTTAAATACCAGGACTACTTTGCTGCTGGTCAGATCTCTGGCTTTTGAGCTTTAACATATGCTAAAGTAAAAAAAGAAAAAGTAGCTAGCTAGTCTTCCACGTGGCACACATCTTTAAGCAGTAGCCCCATCATTGGAAGTTTAATGCCTGGTGAAATCATCCATAGTCAAAACTCTCAGCCTTGTTCTCAAGGATGGTCCTCTTTCTCCACCCAACACCCACTGCAAAATTAGCCAGCATGGGGGCCTGTTCACTCATGTGGAGTGAAGTGCCTGTATCAAAGTTCATAATTCATAACTTTTTACTGATCTCATAGATCCAATAGCCAGTGATTTTTGAGGAAGTGATAGCAACCATTTGTCATTTTGAAACATAGTATGGCACACAGTGAAACAAAACAAAATTAATGTTCTGCATTACACAATGTGCAGCAGTGGGCAGCTATGTCTACTGCCTGGGGAGCAATGATGGGAACAGTGCCTTGTTTAAGGGTACCTCAGGGCAACTTACTGATACAGGATTCGAACCCATGACTTTTCAATCCTGGGGCTTCCACCAATCTTCTAGTGTTGGTGGTATTGTGTTACTTTTTATGCTTATCCTTTTAAAATGGGTTCCTCAAGGCAAGGTAATAGAGGAAGCTTTGCCTTATTTTCTTATGATAGAAAACCTCTTGTTCTTAATTCTTTTATTATTATAAGTCGCATAAACTTTTTTTGGCCAGAGTGTCCCCACATCGAGACCTCCACCCTTCAAGGTGTAGGTTCATGTTTTAGCCATAATGACTGGCCTGTAGAAGCTGGAGGCCTAAACTATTGTACATTTGCATAGGTCCAGTAAATGGGAGGTGTGTCTGTGAGGCGTGATATGGACTGTAATGGGAGCCAATCTGGATTCAGTAAGCAGTGAGCTGTTGAATGAAGCTGACAGGATGCTCAGAAGGTAATGGACTTTTTTTCTTATTATCTTTAGCTGGCTTTTAGATTCATGTTCACACATTAAGCTTCAGCGTTCTTCACAACCAGCTACTTGGAATTAGTTGCCTATTACGCTATATAAACTTCAGGGTTCACATCATTTCCACTTGATAACTCAGTTATTCCTTTAATTAAAAGATTTAACACCTACACATTATTGATATGGCTGTTATGCATTAGTACAATATTTTACAGTCAAGAACATGAATTCAATCTCTTTATTACCAAAAGTTGGAATATTTCAAAATAAATATCTATTTTTTTGTGAATGCTTCATTTTCAGAGAAGTTCTGTATTACTTGCTGAGCAATGTTATCCCACAGTGTTTCAGCACAGGTCTTCATGTACACAGTAAGTAGCTCAATGCTTTATTTACTCATCAAAAAACTCTTTTGAAAAAAGTTTGTCAGTTTTCCTGGTTTTTCAGTAATGGTCAGTCTCAAGCATGGTGGTGTGAGGCTCTAAAGTCAGCAGGGAAGCAGCTTTTCAAACGCAGATTGATTTTACTGTCCACACTGTAAACAAAGCTTCAGCTCTGCATCCCAGGAGACAGATGACTGAGTTAACAAAACAGCATGTGTGTGCATTTCACACACACACACACACACACACACACACACACACACACACACACACACACACAGGATTGTGGGAGAGGTAGAAAGGTTTGGTATATATAATTAAGTAGTAAAAAGTAGTAAAATAATGTTAGTAAATGAAAAGAAAGAAAGGAAAAAGGAAAAGAAAGAAAGAAATATGGATTGTTCTTTATCTATAGAGAATGAACAGATTAGTAAAGGAAGAAAAATAAGACATGATGAAAAAATTTGGTACTGGTTTGGTATATACTAAAATAATAAAAGTAGTAAAAACGTAAGAGTAGTAAAATAATATTAGTAAATGAAAGAAAGAAATGAAGAAATAAATTTGCTATTGACTGGTGTTTATATATAGAGAAAGAACAGATTAGTAAATTAAAAAAACAAGACATGATTTGAATAAAACCCTTACAAACCCTTATATAAAATCAGTAAAAAACCCTTATAAAATGAAGTCCTGGAAATAAATAAACAAACAAACAATAAAGAAACAAATAAAAAACATAAGAAAACAATGTAAAGAAAGAAAGAAAGAAAGAAAGAAAAAAACCTAAGAAAGTTAGGGGACGAAAATGAAGAAAGAAAGAAATAAAGATAGAAAGAAATAAAGAAAGAAGGAGAGAGAGAGAGAGAGAGAGAGAGAGAGAGAGAGAGAGAGAGAGAGAGAGATGGTTGGATGGTTGAGGATGACTGAAGGCTGCGTGTATCCGTCTCCACACAGCAGAGCGCGTGTCCTAAGTCTAAAGTGGGAGAAAACTATTTTCCGGGTAAAGATTAACAGCTCAGGTCACGTCAGTGCATAAAACGCTTTAAAGTTTGCACCAGTTCCTCCGCTCTTTCAGTGTTTCATGTAATGGGGCAGTTTCAGATCGCTGAACTGGCCAGAAGAGGGAGCGTGAGGATGGTGTCCGGCTCGAGCGCGCAGCACCAGGCGTTCAAAGATGGACCAGAGTTCAATTGAAAGATCAACACCAGGTAAGAAAGATACGCACATGTGGTGCCATCTAGTGCCACAATCTGGACAAGCCCTGTCCATGGTGCTGATGAAGGCTGTTAAACAGGAATAAGAGCTCATCATGGTGTTCATTTTTCAGATTTATAAAGTTTATATATTCATTTCTATGGTTATAACTTATCCTGGACACGTTACTTTCTAGGGACTAATAAACAGCATAAACAACCCTTACAATTGATAATCTTAATAATCTTTTTTTATTCTAAATATTTTAACACTTTTCAAAGAAATAACGTGCTTTAGAGGGAAAGAACAATACAGTGATATGCCAGTCAAAAAGTCATCAAATGAAACAGTTGCATTGATTACAAATGGGAAAAAAGAAATAATAATAGTAAAAAAAGTTAAACCTAATGAATTCATATACAAACATTCTTATCCCACAGGATTTTACAGGCTGTTATGGGGTAAGACTGATATATGTAAGTGACCTTTACTCTGACTGGCTGTCAAGTTTTGAGATTCAAAAACAGCCCAAATCAACACTCTTTTTTCAACTAAAAAAGCAAACAGGCTTTACTGCTAAGGTCCCATATATGGGCTTAATTGATAAGGGAGTGAACATTTTTAAAGCTAAGAAAATTCCATGACTTACCAGGGCAAACTGTTAATTACCAATGTGCTGAATGTGAATGCAACAGAATTATGAATGAAATGAATGAAAGTGACTATTTGTCATTGTGAATCACAGCATACAGTGAACAACAAAATACAGCCATTGTATTTACATTTGTGGCATTTAGCAGACGCTCTTATCCAGAGCAACTTGCATGTCCTAATAACAGGGAAAGTCTCTCTGGAGCAATTCAGGGTTAAGGGTCTTTCTCAACAACCCAGTGTTGGTAGTGCTAGAGCTGGGATTCGAACCTGCGACCTCTTGATCCATAGGTCCATAGGCAAGTCAGTGTTATTGAAAAGCATGTTTGGTTTTGCAAAGAAACTTTAATAGATGGTTTTATAACAGAAGGCCCCAGCAATTTTCAACCTCACCTTTATCCACTGCATCAGTATTTTCTAGGACAATACTTTAAATAGGTTTACCCATATTTTGCTTTAGTGTAAAGGGCAAGTCACCTGTTGATGAAAAAACAGTATATAGGCCAATGGAAAAAGTGATAAAACACCTTCACATTGGTTTTTAAAATACTATTTTTGTATTGGGAAATGAATGGGAACTTCACAGTGAATGATAGCAAAAATTATAAAAGATATTTTATTGTTTGTCTTGAACAATAAACACAAGAGCATGGTTAATAAATTAGGAAAAAAACAAATTAAAGAAAATCTAATTTCTGTCCCCATTGGATTCAAGAAGAATTTTAGAGCCAAGCTAATTTATTAATTTTTTAACATTTTAACAAGGCTCTAATAAAAGAGGAACTAGCTCATAAAATACTTTCCATGATTTGTCTAAAGGTTATAACAGACATATTAACCTTGACATAATGGAGAAAACAATCCTGACACATAATATTCCATTGGTGTTTCAAGAATTAAACTCCAAATAATGAACCCACATAAAAAATGGGAACCCAATAAAAGAGTTCTACCAAAAAATTCATATACAAACATTATTCTTTTAAATTCCAGCTATTTTCATGTCTACAAAATCTAAATGTTGGGAAAAGTTTTTTTTAAAACTATTTCTTGCTGCATGTACCCCTCCATCACAAATATATTGAAATGATATGGTTTGAAGTCCATCCATCCATCCATTATCTGCCGCTTGTCCCAAACGGGGTCGCGGGGGAGTGCTGGTGTCCAACCCAGCGCACACAGGGCGAGGACGGGGGACGCACCCTGGACGGGTCGCCAGCCCATCGCAGGGAGGAGCGAGACGGGGACGGCACCTTGCTCAAGGGTACCTCAGGGCAACCCATCGGGAAGGGGTTCGAACCCCCGATCCTCCGATCATGTGGCCAACACCCTACCCACTAGGCCACCGCTGCCCCTGGTTTGAAGTCAAATGTTCTAAAAACTATTGATTAAGCGTTGTCTCAGTCATCAAAAAGGTGTATTCATAACAATTTCATATGTTACCTTTTTGTAAGAGAGCCTTTAGAGGTCATAAACTCTTCAGACATTTGGTTCCAATCAGCACCAGTGCTGTTGGTAAATTTCTTTGTAACAAAGAAAATGATTGAAAATTAATTTTAGAAGGCTAGACCAGATTTACAATTATGGTAGACTGACAGACTGTTTCTCTTTAAATGGAATTTGTGCTTCACCATACACATTTCCACAGATATGTGAGAATTGTAACACAGAAGCTCTAGACCAATAGCTGCCCTGCACACAGGAATGGAAGCACACCACAGGAAAGCATCTCAATAACCTAATTCAGTGGCGTTTTTATTTTTATTTAGCCACCATACTTAATTGTTGCTGCTGATGATTTTCTGTTGAATCTGACCTTTAACTATGGTACTGGAAAGCTAAAGATTAAATAATATTTTGACAATTTTAATCTAAGGCTAGTTCATTATTTATTTGATAATCTCATTAATGCCAGTTTCTCTTATCTATGCTTGACATATCAGTAGTTCAGGGAAGCGTATAATATAACAAATGTAAATTCCCTAAGCTTTAGCCTGTGGATTGCTGTTGCTAAAACTTGAAAATGTAGAGAACCTTTGGCCCTGGTACTCATCTTTTTAAGGAGCCTCATTACATATGTCCTCATGCTATGCCCCTGAAAATACAATTTAAATACAATAACATCTGTTCTTTGAGATGTATATATGCTTTCCAAGCCCCCAAGATATTAGTGAACAGTAATTAGCATACTAATAATGATGCTAATTAATCTTTTTTATCAGTCTGAGCTCCAGTCGATGCAAATAAACTGT
This sequence comes from Hepsetus odoe, assembly GCA_017165825.1. Classification (NCBI taxonomy): domain Eukaryota; kingdom Metazoa; phylum Chordata; class Actinopteri; order Characiformes; family Hepsetidae; genus Hepsetus; species Hepsetus odoe. Next base: position 24,671,673 of record CM029377.1, read on the forward strand.
GTTGTAATAATTCCTCAAAGAGACACCTGTGGCAATCTAGCCCCCAGCCGCTTGGTAAGCTTAAGCTCATGTCTTCTTAGAGAAACATGGAACAAATTTAGCTCCTCCCCTGGTTCACAAAGTAAATCTCTACATAAAATGTAATAATCTTGTTTTGGTGAACATATCTTGTTTCACTGTAAAGTCTGTAAGGACCTGAAACACAGTCAGGAACCAAGCTCTAATCTAATCTGAGTGAGAGTAACTTGATTATGTTGCGAATGGAACTAGATTTATGTGAACAGTAGGACTTTTAACATGCCCGGAAAACTTATTGACTTAGTTGTCTAATATCACAACAAATAACTGACTAAGGAATTAAGTGAAGTGGAAGTGACTAATTGTCATTGTATAACAGCAAAGCCCACAGTGAGACACAACAAATTGCTCCTCTGCATTTCACTCATACACACACACGTGTAACGGGGGCAGCTCTTTAAAGTGCCTGGAGAGCTGTGATGGGGTACCTTAGGGCAATTAAGGGTACCTTGCTCAAGGGTACCTTAGGGCAATCTACTGGTCTGGGTTTTGAATGCACAACCTTCCAATCATTAGGTCACCACTGCCCCAGAAGATGAGTTAAAAAAGAGTAACTTCATAATCTGCCATCACAGTCATGAGTATATGACCAAAGAGGCCAATTAAAGGTTGATGACCTATTGAAGTATTTCCACACTTAAAAATGTTAAAATGATAATGCATTTTTTGAAAGTACATCATTTTATGCAGTGAGGGAAAAGATGTGTTCAGATTTACTTTTTAACTTTTCATCTTTTTTTGACCTAATTCTTTCAGGTAATATTTAAAAACGGTACAGGAGGAAGGAGTATTCAGACACATCAGATTAGTTGCATTATTATCTTTGCAACAAAGACGATGTTGACACTCCCACCACCATGCCGGGAACACTGGTTATACTTTTTGGATTACATGTCCAACCCAGCTTCCTCCAAGCATGGAGAGCTGAATGTTTCTGTGGAGCATGCTCTGTACCAAAACAACTTGTTTAAATCAGCATTAAATCATTCTTGGACTTAAACTAAAATCATTTAAAATAAAGTTTTCTCCGTCAATTCTCTTCAAGAAACTGCACCCATTAAATGTGGTTCTAGGAATTTTCCACATGCATATTAATGCAGATCTTCCTCTGTAGCTTTCATTCTGTTGTTTAATAATGTTGCCTGCTCGGATCATCCCATGGGCAAGTTTTTATAATCAAACACGCTGCAATTTGCTAAACAACAAATAGTCTAGGCATTACTGGGACATTTAAATCCATCCTGAAGATGACAGACCGCAGAAAGCTTCTGAATCCCAGTGTTAGTGGAGAGGTCGATTTGGGACACACCCTCAGTCCTCGCTCCGTTTCGCGAGCGTCCCCTCATTCTCCTCCAATCAGCCAGAGAAAACATTCAGCGACCTCATGAATATTCATGAGGCCCCCGTGGATATGGCGGTCCTTCGCTTTCAGTTCCTTGAAACGGGTTTTGTTGGGTGGTATCGTTTGGGGTTGCGACTGTCCTGCTGAAACCCAGAAAGCGGAGTGTGTTCGGGGGGGAGAAGATGGCTCTGTTCGGGCCGCTCCTACTGCTTGTGCTGGGGATGGTGGTCGCCACTTCGGCTCAGGTAAACTCACCTTCTGTGCTGTTTTACAGATAATCGAGGCTGAGTTTGAGGCGAGCACGCATATTTTGCACATTTGTCTACTAGTCTACGATACAAACCGAAATGTGTGTTTTCAGGATTCAACTTAATGATCTATAAAACTCTCATAACATGCCTGCCTATTTAGCTCATAACTCCAGTTGCAGTAGAATAAAGAAGGGAAGGCAGTTAACAGTCAGCGTGCTTTCTCAGTCATCATTGTTACTTTCTAGCACTTTCTAGCCTTCTTGCTGTCTGTTGGTGTGTTAATTCAGTCAGCGTTTTTTGCACAAACCCACTGTCAGCTCTTCTGCTGGATTTTGTCTTGGTGTGTCAAGTGAATCACTGAATTACAGGCTGTGTCCAAACCCTTCATGCTGATAACACACTAAGCATATTGCACCAGTACTGGTGCTGCATTATTTTTTGGCATTCAGCTTAGTAAGATGGTGTGCTGGTTTGGACACAGTCAGTTACTCCTCTTTCATTTAGCCAGCTTGCATCAAGCGTCAGTCACACAATAATGTAAGTTTTTGGTTCTTAACAGAGGAACGGAGGACCAACTGGCCCACCAGGTCCTGCTGGTGTCCCCGGAATAGACGGAATTGCAGTGAGTCACCATGTTCAAATCCTTACTTGAGCATTAAACCCTAACCCTAACCCTAACCCTTTAAATAAGTGACCTGCTATTCATAACTAGAATGGTGGCCCCGCCCTCTTTTAATCCAACATCAGGCAGGATGAAATTATCATGATTTTTTTTCTTTTTAGGGGGAGAGGGGCGAAGACGGAGAAGATGGCTCGGCTGTAAGTACCAACTCCGGTTCTAAAAAACCTGTAACAAACATGCATCTAATCTTTTTCAATGTCCAGGAAAACAGCTGCCTGTGTTTTTGAGTCAATTTAGAATGGACTACAGAAACACAGAAAGACTACAAAGTCTTAAAGATTGTTTATGAGCCACTCTTCAGCTCCATCACTCTTTTAACACTTACTCAAATCTCTCATACTTTGTTATGGATTCAAAATACAGGGACCTGATGGAGATCCTGGAAAACCAGGCTCTTCTGGACTTCCTGGATTGCCTGGAGCAGATGTAAGTTCTTCAATATGTGCATATGAAGCATGGAGATGCTGAAACTCTTTTAACTGTTTTTATGGTCATACAATATATATTACTGAAAGCAAAGAGGGATTCTTCAAACTTTTGGTATGTCTGTGTTTGTGTGTGTGTGTTTGTGTGTGTGTGTTTGTGTGTGTGTGTGTGTGTGTGTGTGTATGTGTGTGTGTGTGTGTGTGTGTGTGTGTCGGGGGGGTGGACTGCTTGTCCTTTACAAAAGGGCCAGAAATGCAGGGAATTTCTCTTGGAGGACTTAAATAACGAACCCAGGAAGAGCTTCCTCTACTAGACAACAGCCTTTTGTCTAAGCCTGAAGACCCATGTAGCTCTGGATTTTAATTAAAGTACTTTGAAAAAGGTCATTATGGGTTAAGAAATTAAGTCTTTCTGTTCTTATCAGCTCTGAAATATTTACATGTATTTAACATAAACATTTCATTTACAGAAGTGAAGGACATAATGTCAAAATATACTCATTGTGTAATGTACTCAAAAAATTCATTTTTTGTTTTACTAGCTCAGCATTACTTATCATTGATGGAGTCTTTGTAATTTTATCCTTCATAAAATATCCAGGACACTTGGGTACACACTGGGGTAGGCCTCCTTGAACATTTAAATCAAACCAAAGAAAATAAACACAATTCTTTTCTTTTTGTGCTGTGGATATATGCATTGATGGTATCTCTTATCTATGTTGAATTAGTTTTTTGGCAGGTTGGGGGAGATAGGAGTCGTCTATGTGCAGTGACACAGAAGATGCTTGTTCTTTGAAACTACAGGATAGTGAGGGATGATGAATGGTTGTTTGAGGTCAAATGGCATAAAGCTACAAACTACCTGTGATATTCTGCTGCATGTTTGCTCATGGATTTCTTTGTGAGGAAGAATGTGTTGGGAGGGAACCACAGTACACAGAACCTTTCTACAATAACTCTTCTTCTAACAGAAATTAAAGATAAAAAAAAATGTTACTACATTTTTTCAGGGCTTTTAAAAATATTGAACCCTTTTTATTAAGCTTTCTTTACCTTTTTAAATTCTAATTTTAATAATTGTTACCACTGCCTTTGTGATCTTATTCCTCTCATAATATATCTAAAGAAATATAAATTTATTTGTGTACAAAAGCCTCCGATTTGTTTTCTAACAAGTTTTATCACTATCACCAAACTTCAAAGTTTAAGTAGTTTTCTAGGCACATTTGTCTTGAACATTTGTTTGAATGTTTGACACAGTTTGTTTGCACAGAACTGGGCAACAGAAAGAAATACATTTGTTTACAAGGCATACATTTATAATTATATTAAAAGCCAAATAAGAAAAAATAGGCCTATTTGAAATTTAACATGGCACATATTATATTCCTTGTTTAATGTATTTATCAATATATATTATGTGTGTGTGTGTTTATTATATATATATATATATATATATATATATATATATATATACAGTAATTGTGCAAAAGTTTAGGTGGTGGGAAAATACAAACAAAGAATGCTTTCAAAAATGGGAGTGTTAATTATTTATTTTCACCAATCAACAGTGAAGGAACAAAAGAGAAATCTAAATCAAATCAATATTTGGTGTGACCACCCTTTGCCTTCAAAACAGCATCAATTCCTTTAGGTACACTTGCTCATAGTTTTTGAAGGAACTCATCTTGGAGATGTTTGGAGATCTTGGAGAACTAACCACAGATCTTCTGTGGATGTAGTCTTCCTCACATCCTTCAGTCTCTTCATATAATCCCAGTCACACTCGATGATGCGAGACTGTGGGTCTCAGGCCATAAGAATCTTGACGCTGGTTTGAAGGCAAAGGTGCACTCCAAATATTGATTTAATTTCAATCATTATTTATATTTCTGAAAGCATTCTATGTTCACAGCATTTTTTCCACACCTGCCAAAAACTTTTGCACAGTATTGTGTATACATATACATATTATATGTATACACAATATATATAGTTGTTGTTATATACACACATATATATATATATATATATATATATATATATATATATATATATATATATATATATATATATATATATATATATGTTATAGTTGTGTATATATATATATATATATATATTGTGTATATATATATATATATATATATGAGACATAAATAGATATTGGTCGATTAAAGGTTACAGGTTTGGTATTGTAATATCACAAGTGTGTCCATCATTCTTTTTTTCGTATTTTAAGGCAGTTCAGATCATTAGGAGAATTTAAAAATATATTATCTTCATATCAGCAATGTCACCAAATTAGCAATGTCTGACTTTTTGAAAATACTTTGATACAATTGATTGACTTTTGCAATTAAGCCCTAATAAAGCATGTAAATTGTCTCAAACTCATGTTCATGACCAGTTGCTGTAAATATTCAAAGAATCTCTTGTTTCACAGTGTATCTTAGCTTCACCAGTAAAGGGCAAATGTCAGTCCCTATAAGTATTTATGTCTAATTATTTGAAATGTCTAATTATTTAAGAATTTCTTGCTTGTCTTGTTCTCAGGGTTTGACTGGCCCGATGGGAGATGTAGGTCCAGATGGCCCCCTAGGACCAAAGGTGACTGGCTAATGAACTTTCAGTTTTTGGTCCGATAGATCCTCAGCATGAAAGGCAGCCAAAGTGTTGCCTTTTGCCCAGAATTGCAGAGGGAATTACTGTGCCTAGCAATTCCTCATGACAAAAAAGTCTTAATCCTGTCTGTATACCCTTTAATCTCCGTGGGTAGAAAAAGGCCTGAGCACAAGGCCCTATTAAAATAACTAGACTGCTGTGCTTGAGAGGCTCTACATAAACGCTTCAGTCAGTTATTTCCTGACTAAGAAAAAAATAAAAAATGTAAAAAATAAAAAATTGGTTTAAATATCTGAATGATAACCTGCTGATGCTTTCTGTGAATCCCTAAATATCTTGCAGCCATGTGTTCACTGAATTGAGGCTGAAATTTATGTTGTGATTAGGGAGAAACTGGCAAGCCTGGACCTCGTGGAGAACCTGTGAGCATCTTTTTCTTAAATTAATTCACTGTGCAATATATTTAAATTTAGCCACATAAACACGACAGTTTTGTTAATATAAAAATATTATTTTATTATCTTTGAATTAATTGTTCACCACAGTAATTCACACTCTTCATAGCAAAACACAAGTATATATCAGATGTGTAATACATATCTTTATAATTATCAACAGCCCCTTCACTGTAAAAGGTTCATAAGTAATATTTTAAGCTGCAGTGATATTAAAGTGTTAGCCATGCTATTTACAAGATATCTCTATATAATGCTTTAGTAACTTCTGTTTTTTGTAGGGTACTGGGCCTGATGGACCTCCTGTAAGTTTTTATGCTGTATCAACTGTTATAAAATCATTTGACACAGAATATAGATTTTTAAAAATTGCCTCAGTATCTACCACTGATTCATTTTGTTATTTGCTTGAACAGGGACCACCTGGGCCTGGTGGCGTTCCAGGCATGCTTGGTAAAGTTGGTCCCCCTGTGAGTAATTCTTCAATAATAATTCTTCAGTAATTATTCTGTAATAACTTGCAAGAGGATATTCAGTTTATAAAAACGATTAAAATCTTCCAAATTAATTTTTCAAAATTAATTTATCAAAATTAATTTTTGAACAATGTTAACATTTTCACACCAAGAAAATCTCAATGGCAAAGTGTTCAACCCAGCTCTGATCACACCAGTATTCTACTGGGTCTAGGCTACAGTTCTGTGCAAAGTCCAAGGCACCTAAAGAAATAATTTCCTTCTTCTCAGAATAAGAAACAAGCAAGAAAAATTATTTTAAAGAGTTTAAAAAATGTAGTTGGTATTTTGTGAGCTGGTTAGAAAAATAAAGAGTTGGTTTCAGATTTCAGCTATTGCATAGATTCATGAAATTTCATAAGCAGCAAATGACTTAGAAAGTCTTAGTTAAACAAACCCAATGATTTGACAGTAAATACAAGTAATACTGGGTTTCCACAAGGAAGAGGTCCAAAAATTGTCAAAGAAACATACTGAAATAAAAGCATTATTTACAACCAGAAAGTTAGATGTATTTATTTAATTAATTATTTTGTGTGTGTGTGTGTGTGTGTGTGTGTGTGTGTGTGTGTGTGTGTGTGTGTGCGTGTGTGTGTGTGTCCCAGGTGCCTGAGACTTTTACAATTGCACACAGTTTTATCCCTCAAAATATTGTCAAATATTTAGTTTATTTAATTTTATTAAATATACATAGTTGTTTTGCAGAAATGTTTACATTACATGATAAAACATTGCTGTAGGAATTTGTTTGCATTCTGACACAAAAGAGTCAAAGCAAGTACTTGTTAGTAAGGGATCACAAACACCACTCTCTCAGATTAGTCAAAAGAACTTTACACTCAAATACCATTAGAGGCTTATTAGAAATTACCAGCAGAAGGCTAGTATCTGAAGATCCTGTGTTCAAAAATAAGCACACTTTCACTGAGGTAAATAAGTTCTTTAAGGTGAAACTGAAGGTTTAAAACCCAGATATGTTGATTAAATGTATAACATGTATTCTAAGAGGTCGCCTGAGCAGATCTTTTAAGTTGGGGTTATATGTGCTTATATTCTTTAAAGTTGTATTCATTAGGAATTTAGGAATAGAGTAGGAAAAGCAAAGCTGTATGAGAAGATGATGTTTTGTGATCTGTATTATAGGGTGCCATGGGTGTTAGAGGGCCACAGGGACCCCGTGGACCAGCAGGTCCTCGTGTAAGTACCTTTTTTCAGTATGTCTAATACTGTACACTTTGTTGCCAATACCCTATTATGTATGATCCTTGCTTCTCTGTGGTTTTAGGGTGCTGCAGGAGTACTGGGTGGGGCAATGGAACTGGTAAAAGCCAATGACAGAACGATATTAAATTGGTACTATGATTTAAGTAGCTTCTGCTCTGTGTCATAAGCATCTTAAACTGCTCTTTTTGCCTTTCAGTGCCCCAATGCATGCCCACCTGGAGCACCTGGCCATCCTGGACTGCCTGGCATGAAAGTGAGCAATACAAAGACTTTGTAATGGCCAGATTTAAACCTTTTTAAGTCCTTACATTTAGCATTGCCAACAATCCGGATTTAATTAATGAGCTAATTATCATATAGGTGTTTCTGAAATGGTTTGTTAGAGCAGGGAAAACACCCCTATATAACACAGTACATATAATCTTACAGTAAAAGTTTTAACTTAATGTGTTATTGAATGTGACTGCTTGAGAGAAGTAATCAAACAACTTAAAAATCTTGTTTTCCCTTTAGGGTCACAAAGGTGTGAAGGGTGAGGCTGGAGAACCTGGTAAACAAGGACACAAGGTAAAATATCGCATCATGTCTTTGCTAATATGAGCGGCTCTAGATCTAGTGCATTAGTGATACGTTTGTGAGAAGTCTGTTTAAAAGTTTTAAAAGATGATTCTTTAATTTTTATAGTTGCTAGCAAAAAATAAGTTAAAAAACAAATGATTGTCTTTCATGTTGATCATTTTTTGTTCGGTCATTACCTTTGGTAGATGATTTTGATTAGATTCGGCTCATTAATTTTGATGGCAAAAAGAATCAGCACCTTTGAAAACTATCATATTAGCAATAAAGGTAAGTTTTGTGTTCATTTTAAGATGGACTGCAGATTAAATTTACCCTGCTCTTTTACATCTCATGAGTTCAGCTGGAACTTTTGCTCATATAGTACATACAGTCTGAAAGAAGCAAAAGTGAAGACCACAGTCTTGAGTGATTCTATTCTATATGCTTTCGCAGCAAACTCAATGGTTTAACAGAGTAACATATTAAAAAGCAATCATGACGAGAAATACAAATGCTACCTAAAAATACTCTGCATAAATGGACAATATAGACTAATGTGTTATTTGAAGTGATTTAATGGCTTTAAGATTCATGTTCAATTATAGGTATAATTAGGCTTTTTCAACATTGCTATTTTAAATGTTATCCTTCACTAAATGGAAAGATCATGGCAGCTTGCATTCCCAGGATACCCCTGCTGTCAAGGTTTGCATTGCTCTACCCTGATTGGGCACACCTGGCACTTCATTTTGTAGGTAGCTATCTAGCGACCAGATGTTTGGATGTTCTGGTGGGACCACCTGGTCCCATTAGCTCTGGCTAGCCACACTGGTGGACAGCTCAGTAGCCAAGGACAGCAAGTATAATAAATGCAAACATTGTGGTGAAGCTGCTGCTCCAGAGTGTGCCTCACAACTTGTCCACCTTGTAGCCACTTTGGAGTTCCTTTGGCCCAAGTTCCTCTGGTGCCAGTGTCTCTCTCAGGCTGGTCGCTGCTGGCTGCTTGTCTTTCATTGCTGCCAGCCACCAGCCCTTTGTCACCACTGGTCACTGGTGCTTGGCCGCTGACTGCTTGTCCTTGCATGGCTGCTGTTGGCCCGTAGAACGTTGTGCCAGACTTCCTCTCACCAGATACAGCCCAGGACATGGCTACTGCCCTAGTTACCCTTGGACTCCATTGTGAAATATGTTTCCATCCCTGTCCCTGTGCCTTTCTGTGTTGCCACCACTGTGCTTGTTCAAATCCCTGTGTCCAGTCTCATCCCTCAGTCCAGTCATGTCCACAGTCTGGTGTCTCATCCCATGCCCAGGCCTTAGTCCATTCCCTAGTTCAATCCTGTGTCTTGTCCCTTATCTGCTCTGTGTTCCAGTCCCATGTTTTGTCCTTTGTGCAGTCTTGTTTACATTCCCCTGTCCAGTCTCGTATCTCATCCCGTGTCCAGTCCTGTGTACATTCCATGGTCCAGCTGCATGTCTGTTCCACTGTGCCTCTGTGCCAGTGTCTTTTCCAGGAAGACTGCAGTTACCACTGGCCCCTGGCTGTCCTGTTGGCCCAGTCCTGTTCCATGTGGGGCCTAGTCAAGTGCCCCTGATCAGTGGGCTATTTGATCTATTTGAGTTGTATTGTGAGTGCTTGGTGTGTAAGTTTGTACCTATATGGTGTGTTTTGTAAATACAAGAAAATAAAAGCTGATCTCATATGCATCTTGTGATTTCAAACCAGAATCTGTCTCTCTGTCTGTTTGTCTGCCTGCATGCCTGCCTGCCTGTCTGTCTGTCTGTCAGTCAGTCAAGATTCTCTTATTGCATTACAGCCATGTCTTCATGCTGTTGTTGTTTTGTAGTCATTCTGAATAAATAAATGTTCTTTTTCCACATATCAGGGAGAAGAAGGAGAGCAAGGTGCCCCAGGAGACATTGGAACACAAGGCCCAATTGTGAGTACTTTAGTCTCTCTGTTGTTTTTTTTTTAGCCGGTATACGGCAGATTATTTTCAAAAGACAGCAAGTAATTTAAAAAAAAATTATTGAAATTTTGGTCTTATCAGGGTCCACAGGGAATTCGTGGGGCTACAGGAATGATCGGTAACAAAGGAGAGATGGCAAGTAAAGGCTTCACATAGTTGTTTGGGAAATTTGGGACACTAATGGGACATCTGCAGTTTTGCTTGTAAGACTACTTAATCCCCTCTGGAATCTCTCTGGTTCTTACAGGGTGCTCGGGGCAATGATGGGGAGCCAGGACCACAGGGAGTTGCAGGTGCCAACGTAAGTTTTGTTGTCAGTAGTATTGTTGCTGTCTTAGTGACATAGATATATATACTCCTACAGGCTGTGTGACAGAGTCTTGAACAGTTTAAATTTGAATGATTAAAGTAGCTTTTTTTGTGATGATAATAATAATAATAATAATGATGATGATGATGATGATGTTGATACATTAAATTACTTTTACAACATTTAGCAGATGCTCTTATCCAGAGTGACTTACAGTGGATTATCTCCACATCTGATCTTCATTCTAATAATCTGCTGAAGATCAACACTCAAACTTTTACACGATGATGATGATGATTATTATTTATAGAGCTCTTTCATGCATTTATATGCAGCTCAAAGTGCTTTTATTTAATTGTTTAATTGTTAATTTTAATAAACTACACAGGGAAACTAAGAAATCTTAAAAAAAAAAAAAATCAGGATAAGTTTTAATGTGAAGACAATGAAAATATATAAACAAAAGCATGCCTCCTTCTTGCAGGGTGATCGTGGCCAGAGGGGAGTGATGGGAGAGACTGGCCCTAGGGGTGAACAAGTATGTAGAAATGGTAGAACTAAACAACATGCTGCTCATTTAAAAATGTATATTAATATATATTATACATTAAAGAAAAAGGTGTAAATTATTATCTCAATTTCCAGGGACCCCAAGGGCCAAGAGGCATCTCTGGTTTTCCAGGGCCAAAGGGTGAGAGTGTGAGTATCATATCCAGCTTTTCAACACGGTGAACTCAAACATTTGTTGCCAATTTAAAAAAAAGCATGTATTGGTGAACCAATTAGGTTATTTTAAAGAATTAATTGTAGATCAGTATCTATTGATACAGCTATAGTGATATAGTTTATGTTTTATTTTTACATTATATTTTTATACAATGAAGGTGCTACAGTGATTTTAGTGTTAGGTGTAATGCAAAGCTGAATGGTTAAAAGCTGACAGGGTTTTTAGTTTTTTGCATTTATATAATTATTGCTCTTACTCTTGACTTAACTTCTAACAAGTCACAAGTTTAAGACTATACTAAAAATAAATTTAATTTACAATGGAAACTGGTAGTTTTTAAACTTTTTTTTAGGGGGGCCAAGGCTTCATCCATGTGAAAGAAACTAGCCCATCTGCTATTTGAAGATATAATCTTTATCTTGTTCTTAGGGTTTGCCTGGTGTAGATGGTCGTGAGGGAATTCCAGGCATGCCTGGAGCTAAGGTATAGTAATTCGTAGTAGCTGTTATTAGGTTACATAGCAATATAATTAAGAAGTTATTACTCAGTGCATCATGACTTAGATGACTGTATTTCCCACAGGGCAGTCCAGGAAAATCTGGAGTTCTTGGGGAGGTTGGACAACAAGGGCTTCCTGTAAGTTTGCAAAAAACATTGTATATACATTGTAAGATAGTTATTTGCATTCTGACTTAATTTTATCATCATAAATAATTACACAATGAGATGGAGCGTATTACATCTTTCAAAAACATTTAATGCCAGTCTCTCTCTTTTTTCTCATGAAAAGTATTATCAGTTTTCACCTATACATAGAAGTTTGCACATTACACTTCCATATGAGTTTGATTCCATGGAAGAAAAAAACAATACCAACAACAAAAAAAACAATTTATGAGGCTGGAGTTCTTTTCATTGTTTTTGCATAGGGCATATTTTAATTTAGAGCTGATTAACCCAACATGCAATAGGTCTGTACAACAAAACTAGAAAAGACAATGTTTAAAGTATCAAATAAAACTGACACACATTCTCATTTGATGCTCCACCCACTCTCCATATAAAACAGTTTCCCACATAGCTCGTTTAAAAGAAGTAGCCTTGTTCTTTTACTCTTGTTTAGGTAGTCACATTTTCTCCATAGGACTGTGTGCACCTACTGTGAGGTGCATAGGTTTTAGTACAAGTGTCAGTATTTACAGTAGAGACAGTGTGGAAAATGCAAAAAAAACCCCCAAAACTTATTTAAACGCAGACAATACGAACCCAAGATATGTAATGTTTTGTATGGTCATCGTAATTTTTAATATATGTCAATTAATGCATTTCAGGCCAGATAACATTCTGAAAAAGATGGGACAATGGCAATTTAGGGCTAGTAAAAAAATTTAAAATGTGATCTTGTAAACATTTCCTATCACTCTTGCCGGTACTTGTCTGCTATAGATCACTTTCACCATGTCACTATGTGTCCACCATGTCTGGACTTTCGTCTTCACCTCTCTTCCTCAATCCCTGTTACTCTGAACCCCAGTTATGTAACCTCCTCCAGCTTTGCCACCTCTACTCCCTGGATCCTAGCCATTTCACTGTTCTCCCTTTCATTTATACTTATGTGTAATGTCTTAATGAAACTGACTTTCATTTCCCATTCACTGTATCTCTAAACATCTTTGTTCACATGGACTCCTACCTAATCTATAATTCTTTCTGTCACCATCGAAAAACAAGAAAGAGCTCATAGCTGATCCTTATTTAAATTCCACCTCTATTTTTAATGTATCCAGCACTCCTACTGCAGACCTCACTGTTTTGATACACTCATATCCCATACAATTCCGATGTACTTCTCTGCTACTCATGACTTCCTCATACAATACCACAACTCCTCCGTGGGACAGGACATGATTCAGCTCTTTCTGACCCTTAACATACTTCACTTCAATTCAATTCAATTCAATTTATTCTTGTATAGCGCCTTTTACAACAGAGTTGCCCCAAGGCATTTTACATTGGTGGTAGATGGTGGAACAGGTTACAGTAATAAAGGTTAAACCCGGACGACTACGAAGGAGAGGAACCAAAACTCCACTCTGTGGAGAAAAAAAACCTCTGAGGGTCCAAGGTCGACTGGCTACCCAACCCCCTTGGGTATACTAGTAGTACAAAGTTAGTTTGGTTTTAAACTCCAGGATCAGTAAAGAGTCCCAAGCTGCTTCCCAGGCTCAGCAAGTCGGGTGCGGCCCCAGGGACCGATGAGCCGCCAGGGTCCCTTGGCGCATTAGATGCATCGCACAGACCAGATGGTAGTTCGCAATTGGACTCAGGTGATGACCACAGCGGGCCCCCCCGGACATGTGGGGAGAGAAATGGAATGGGGATGGTCAGTAATGAGCAGGATCCAGTAGTGACAGACGCAGAAATGAAACAATACAGTGCGATGGCATGTACAGCAGCACCAGCGACATTAGTAGTCGTGCACTATGGTGATTGGTGCGGGTAAGCTAAACTAAAAAAGTCTTCAGCCGTGATTTAAAGACTTCTCCTTAAACAACCTTAAAGCAATCGTCACATCAACAGTGCTTTTTCTTGACAAGACTATACTGCTGTAATCATCATCTCTCTTCTTAACCTAGCTTCCAGTATTCTTTCAGCTGCATGCTGTACTGCAGCCTTAGTCTTAAAAAATCAGTACAGTACACTTCTTCTCTGCTTCTCAGGCATCTTTTCACTTTCCAAGATGTAGTAAACAATCTGGTTAAAAACTCCACTACCATGTCTCCTAAACACCTCCATGCCTCCACAGGTATGCAATTTGGACCAGTAGCCTTTACATTCTTCATCCTCTCCATAGGTATCCTCACTTGCTAATCCGCTGCACCTCCTGATTCACTATAACCACATCATCAAACATCCTCACTCCCTCATTGTGATGGTGTAGTGGTGTTGTGGTCTGGACATCAGTGCAGAGCCGAGAAGTTATTACAGAACATAAAACTTTAAAAACATCACTGTGCACAGGAACACAAAATACAAAGAAGCGTTGACACCTACAGACTAGCAATGACCAATACTCTGCTCTAGCTCAGTGGGGCTTTTAAGGGCCACCCTAAAAAGGGCAACCCTTCCTTAAAAGTAGACCTGGTGCGCATCATCCAGAGCTGCGCAGAGCTCCATCTGCTGTTACAGAATCCTCCCCCAAAAGGTGCCACTCTTGGGGCACCGAACCCTGCCCCACCCAGAGCATAGTCCTGGAGAGGAGGATGTTACACACAAGCCTTTAGCACCTCTCTCTTTGCTTTGCTCCTCATCTTTTTGTACTCATGTCTACTTTCTTAATCTTTAGCTACCCAACTTCTTCATTAGCCGATAAATATGTGACAGGTCAGATGGAAATACAGTTGAGGCCAAAATAATTAGCCCCCCTTATGAAATTAGACAACATTCTTGATTTCTCTATAAAAATGACCATTAACAACAAGTGTTTGTTATTTTGGAAACAAATACACTATAAAAAACAATGTCCACTAAGTTTAATTAGGATATTTTATTGATACACTGAGTTGAAACAAGAAAGGGCAAAAATGAGACATCCAAAATTATTAGCCCCCTGGCCATTAATAGTCAATAGTGTAGCCTTTCTGAGCCACAACTGACAACAATCTCTTAGAGTAGTTTTTTACCAGGTTGGCACAGGTCTCCTGAGGGATTTTGGTCCATTCTTCCATTGCAAATTGCTCTAGCTGATCCAAATTGCATGGTTTCCAAGCATGGACATTCACTTTGAGCACCCAGCAGATTCTCAATAGGATTGAGGTCTGGGCTTTATGTGGGCCACTCCAGGATCTTGGTTTTGGTATCCTTGAGGAGCTGTTGGACTAATTTCGATGTATGCCTTGGGTCATTGTTTTGTTGGAAGACCTAGCGACGACCTAAGTCTAGACTACAAGCAGATTTCTGCATATTCTCCCTCAAAATGTCAACATAATTTTCTTTTTTCATGATGCTATGCACCCGAACAAGACTCCCTGTGCCTGAGGCTGCAAAACAGCCCCACAGCATGATGCTCCCACCACCATGTTTAACTGTGGGAACTGTGTTCCTAGGGTTGAAGACCTCTCCCTTTCTTCACCAAACATAAGCAACATCCATGTGCCCAGACAGTTCCAGTTTAGTCTCATCAGATCAAAGCACAGACTTCCAGAACTCATCTTTACCTTTCAATTGTTCACGGGCAAACCTCAGTCAGGCTGTGATGTGCCGCTCTTTGACTTAAGGGGTTCTTCTGGGACGATGGCCCTGAAGCCCACCATGATGAAGAGCCCTCACAACTGTGTTCCTTGAAACATCAACTCCAGAAGAGGCCAGGTCAGCAACAATCATCTTGGCAGATGCCCGGGGCTCCTTCCTGACATCTCTGACTATTTTCCTCTCCAGAGTTCTTGAAATCTTGCGCTTACGGCCACGGCCAGGTTTGTTTCTTACAGAATTTGTCTCCTTGTACTTGGCAATGATGCAACGTACAGCAGTTCTAGACACTGTGAATCACTTGGAAATGGCAGTGTAACCTTCCCCCTTATAATGAGCCTCTACTATCTTCTTTCAGAGCTCCAGACTGATTTCCTTTGTCTTTGGCATCATGAGTAGTCCCTCTCATGTGTTCAAGTGCCCTGTTCCTTGGAGTCTTTTAATGCTGATTGAATGTTGTTAGGAAGCCAATTGACTGCAGGTGTTGTTAGGAAGCCAACTGACTGCACAGGTGTGGTTTCAAAGCTGATTGGTTAATTACTGTAGGTGTGTTTTGAAAGCAAACATTCACATAGGGGTAATATTACATTTGCTACATTTAGCAGACACTCTTATCCAGAGCGACTTCCATGTCCTCATTACAGGGACGGTCCCCCTGGAGCAACTCAGGGTTAAGGTTCTTGCTCAGGGACCCAGTGGTGGTAGTGGGTGGGATTTGAACCTGGGACCTCTTGAGCCATAGGTCCATAGGCAAGCACCCTACCACTAGACCACCTCCACCACTCATATTTTGACCACCCCATGTTTTAATATATTTGATATAAAGCAAGCCTAAAAATGTATTTTATATCACAAAATGTACCCAAAGCTACTAAATAGCACTGGTGAACGTTTACTTATCCATTTCATCAATGCTGCAAACATTGGGGCTAATAATTTTGGCCTCAACTGTAGATTTTGGAAAAAGCACAGGAATGGCTGTGTTGAATACATATTTTAAGAAAAAGTAGCACAAGGTAACATATAAGAATGGTGGAAAGGTGCTTGGTGTGATATCTACACAAATGAGGGTGAACAAAAAAAGCTGGTGGAATGGGGAGTTAAAGACCTCTGTCACCCACAGACCCCATTGAAGTCTTCATCCATCTCCACTCTTGCTCCCTCTGGGTACACTTTCCAGTGCTTCATCCAGCTAAATGCTTAATTATTCTCTCACATCTATACACATGTACACAAATGTAGAGCATATGCATTAACAGCATTTTACACATACTTTTGGTTTCCCGCTTCATACTCATCATCACTTTTTCTGACACTCTCTTGACCTCCAAAACATATTCCTCCTCCAGCATAATCCTTGCCCCATTTCTTCTCCCATCCACAAAATAGGCCAATGTTTAATACTGTTCTGAGACATAGCTGTGTTTTTTCAACAAAAATACACATTTTTCAGTTGAATCCCCTTTATATTTTAAAAAGTGTATAGCAGGTATTATTTTCAATGGTCATAAACGATAATGGAATTTGGGTGCTCAGTTTGTTTTTACACAAGAAATAAGAAAAAACCTTAGTCAAGTCAAGTCAACTTTATTTATATAGTGCTTTTTACTACTACGGTTGACACCGGAAATAAAAGGAAATAGTGAAAAACCCTGTATAGTGGTAATTTCCAGTAAACATGAGTTAAAGTAAAAGTAAAGGTCCATTGGTGACTGTAAATGGAGGTTCATGAGCTAATGGTGGAAGCTCTGTTTGAGTGGGGGGAACTTACAGATCAGGCTGGGAGAAAAATAAAATGATAGTAGTTTCGCTGACTCTGTGTAGCAGCTGGCATGGAACTCAGGAGACCCTCACGGAGATCGATGGAGATCGAGGTGGTGGACAGCCGCCCATCTCAAACAAAGAGAAAGGAATTAGATCTGTTTTGAACTCATTTTGCAGAACGTAAGTTTAAAGAATGCAGTAATGTGACTCCATTTACAAATCTGACTAAAAAGGACAGATCCTGACTAAAAAGGACAGATCCAGGGAGCTTTGAAGGAAAAGGCACTTCACCCTGTTGTGGTTTTCAAAATTCTGGGAACTGTTAGAAAACAATTTAGAGCACCTTGTGATGGGTTCATAAGAAGATTCATAACTAGAGATAAGCTCTGAGACATACTCAGGAGCGAGGCCATTTAGGGCTTTGTAGGTTAGCAGTAAAATTTTATAGTCAATGCAGAATTTCACAGGAGCCAGTGAAGTCTAGATAATATAGGACTGATATGATCAAATTTTCTGGATCTAATGAGGACTCTAGCTGCTGTGTTCTGGACTAACTGGAGTTTATGCGTTTAAGGCTTTTACCGTAACATCCTGACAGCAGGGCATTACAATAATCTAGTCCTGAAGGTAGTCTTAGGTGTGTTAAAATAGACTTTTTGTTATCGTTAACGAGCGAGAATGCGATAAAGTGCTTTGCAGTATCTAAAAACTACTACGCTGGTTCTACGCTGTCAGGATGTTACGGTAAAAGCCTAACCGAAGAGATGGATGACAAAAATGAATTGAAGAAAACCTGGTTAAGAACACTTATTCACTAGCTGAAAAAGTATTGTTATCCCAGTGCAAAAAACTGGTCACTTACATTTTTTGTTGATTTTGAAGAGGTAAAGAGCGGTCAATTTTGTTCTCTGCTGTTGATTCACTGCATTTATGTTTTTCAGGGCTTGCCTGGTGTTCCAGGGCCAAAAGGAGCTGGTGGGGAAAAGGTGAATGTTGCAACCAAGTACCAAACTACTAATTTTTTATTTTTACTTCTATTGGGTTGAAATAAATGAATTGGTGGTTAATGTTCTTCCAGCATGTAGACCTGGTTTAGAATATGCAGTGGTGCTTCACATTTTAACTCAAATGTATTCACAAACCTTCACACACGGGGTGTTCTAGGACCATCTGACTGGGTATTGCCAGCTATTGGATGTAAAAATTATAAAGCTATTGATATACTGCACTAAAGTCTGGTCAAGTCAATGTGACCATGTATTTTGGTCTAAAACGTTTTAATCTTCAGTGTACTGAGAGAAACATGTTTTTACAGTAAACACAATTTACAGTACTGTGCAAAAGTTTTAAGCAGGTGTGGAAAAAATGCTGTAAACAAAGAATGCTTTCAAAAATGGAAGTGTTAATCATTTATTTTCATTTTGTTATTATCAACAAAATGCAGTGAATGAACAAAAGAGAAATCTAAATCAAATCAATATTTGGTGTGACCACCCTTTGCCTTCAAAGCAGCATCAATTCTTCTAGGTACACTTGCACACAGTTTTTGAAGGAACTCGTCTGGTAGGTTGTTCCAAACATCTTGGAGAACTAACCACAGATCTTCTGTGGATGTAGGCTTCCTCACATCCTTCTGTCTCTTCATGTAATCCCCGACACACTCGATGATGTTGAGATCAGGGCTCTGTGGGGGCCATAAGAATTGATGCTGGTTTGAAGGCAAAAGGTAGTAACACCAAATATTGATTTGATTTAGATTTTTCTTTTGTTCGATCACTTTGCATTTTGTAAATTGATAAACAATCATTATTTATATTTCTGAAAGCATTTTTTGTTTACAGCATTTTTTCCACACCTGCCTAAAACTTTAACATAGTACTGTACATGTTAAGGATAACATATAACTCCCACCTGTAATTTATCTGCAATATATTCATCTGGTGTTTTGTAATTCCAGGGTAATGCCGGACAGCCAGGTCTCATTGGGACTATGGGATCTGCTGGAAAACCGGTAAGTTGGTAAATACTTATACAATGGCAGGTTAAACATTAATACACAACATCATCAAATTCACATTCTATGTTCTAACCAGGGAGAACGTGGAGAACAGGGAGAAGTTGGACCTCTTGGACCTATTGGTGGAGCAGTAAGTGACTGACTACTTACTGATAGCTTGTTTGGGTACGGTATTTAAGGCTGGTATGTTAATGTCTTTATGTTTAATTCTGTATTCCTGTTTTTTTTCTTGTTTTGTTTTGTTTTTTTAGGGAGACAGAGGAGAACAAGGGCCACCTGGACCTATGGGAAAGCCAGGAGCTAGAGTAAGTGCTACATCTCCTTCATGTGTTTTTTGTGATTTTGTCCTATGACTTAATAGATAATTTTACAACTTAATAATTAGAAGTCTTTTGCGAAAAGAAAAAAATTTCAAGGGAACCAATTCTTAAAGCATAATTTTTTTCTGAAATTTCTTGGCAATAAAAGGAAAATGTTTTTTTTGTAACTTAAACTACATTTCTTTGCAACTTTACAAACTATTCCAGAAATAACTTACTGACATTAAAAACACTGATACAGCAGAAACACACATTTTTGGAAGGCTTTGCAGTTAATTGGTCATGAGTCATCTGTTTGGTAATAACTCTAAGGTCCTGAGTTTAGCCCTTGCTTGCAGGATTTTTATAATTATTTGACCATTTTAATTTACCGGTGATGTGAAATTCAAATAATTTTTCTGTGTTATAACTTGAAGGATACTGGTTGTAACAAAAGAATAAAACAAATGTATGACGAATGATAATATCTGAAAAAATGATAATCCGATATTAAATATTTCTTAAAATTATTATTCTTACATTGATATAACGCAACTGTTACTTGTCTTACAAATTTAATTGAATGAATTACTTGATAGATATTCATTGCCAATGACCCTGAGGATAGTAATGAAGATTATGACGATAAGCACAATAAAGACTGAAACTGTGTTTAGCCCCAACCACTTACTCATTCAAGCTGTGTTGTTCTATATATTTGTTTATTCATGGGGAAAGTGTATGCACATTTTAATCCAGTACATTTAGCATTCTGGAGTATGGTTTTTAAAATAGCTCGGCAAGAAAAGAAAAAGGATGAGGAATGCAGGCTGCAACAGAAAGGATATAAATAGAGAAGAGAGTGAGAGAGAGAGAGATGTGCTGATGGTTGCAGGGGAGAATACCAACAATTGCTGTCTAAAGAGTCTGACCCTGAAACGGATTTTGCAAAATAAATGTTTTCACAGACAGGAGAGACAGTATTAAAGCACTGTCAAAAAGCCTCTCTGTTTCACACACTCAGGGATCAAAGACACACACGCACACATGCACATATTGAAAAATGCAGACATGCTTACTTCATATTTTTGATAATAAATTTTGAATTGTATTAGAATAGTCAAGTGTCCTCCACTTTAGATGAGATTTCTTGCTTAGTTTCCGCTCTAAATGCAGAATTCTCAGATCAGTTTTTTTAATAAGCCAAGTTTACCAGTGATATATTAATTGAGCTATAAACAATTTAAAGTGCCCACCATCACAAATGGGAAATATCAAATTTTTTGCTATCATTAATAATATAATATAATTTTACTGAAATGTCAGTTTGGTAACAATGAGCGAGTGATATTTCTAATTGTAGTTGCTAACAAATGTTTGTTTGCAACATTGTAATTGTTTGTAACATTGTAAGTGACAGATTAAATTTCATTACAATGTATAATTCAGATATATGAGGTGTTCCGTTTTAAATCACATCAATTGTCCTTTCTAAAACTAACACCAAGGTCATTTATTTTTCTAAGCACTAATATAAAGCCATTTGTGTCTGACCCACATCCCCATCTGTAAGGTTTTGTTTACCATTTCTCAACATGAAATCTAAGGGAACAGCATTTTACCATTAAAAATAATACTAACCCATTTCAGAAAATACTGATACTAATGTTCATACACATCATGTTGAATTAGAGCTTTATATGATCTAATATGCTTTCTCTTAATATAATAAATAACATTTCAAACAGAAAGCAAAATGGTTCAGAATTCAGAGTGCTGTTTTAATGATTGATTCCAACAGATTAACTACAAAATACATTTTAAGTGTAATGTTTTTCCCTATGTATATATTTGCTGGCTAATAATGATAAGTGTTAGTCAGAGTAACAGTTATCAGCAGCATTAAAAAATCAGCATAAAGAAAAATAAAAAGGCAGCCAGCCAGACCAGAATTAATTCTCAATTAGCCATAAAATTAAAACTAGCTGCCTATTATTGTGTAGGCCCTCCCTTGTTCCCCTAAAGCAGATCTCACCCATTGAGACATGAACTTCCCAAGACCTGTGTAGAATTGCTGTGGTATATGGCATCAAGAAGGTACTGATCCTTTAAGCTGCTTGATTGGTATGAGATCTGAACATTCTTTTTAGTGTTGCAGGGTGTATTATAATGCTTAAAAAAAACAATAAAAAAATAATAATAAAGGATACCACCTTTGCCATAAAGGGGCTTACTTGTTCTACAATGTTTAAGTAGGTTGTACATTTGTAGGGTAGGGTACTTGCCTATGGACCAAAGGCTCAAGAGGTCCCAGGTTCGAATCCCACCTCTAGCACTACCACCACTGGGTCCCTGAGCAAGACCCTTAACCCTGAGTTGCTCCAGGGGGGACTGTCCCTGTAATTAGGACATGGAAGTCGCTCCGGATAAGAGCGTCTGCTAAATGCCGTAAATGTAAATGAAACTAGGCCCAAGGTTTATCAGCACAACACTGCCCTCTACCGGTTTGTCTCATTATGATACTTTTTGTGCCATCTCTTCCCTTACACACATGCCTTTTACATAATTTAAAACATTACTTTCAATTAAATCATGGTCAAATTCTGATGCTCATCTGCTTGTAAATGCTTTTGACTGTGGAAAGGATTCAGCATGGGCAATCTTACTATGTTCTGACTCCTTTTTTACATAGTCATAGTCATATTAACTTTTCAGCAATTTGCTGCATTAGCTCTTCTGTGAAATTGGACCAGAAAGGCTCCCCATGGTTCATGTCTTGGACAACCATGATCCAGTTGTCTTCTTTGGAGCACTTTTAGTAGCTGTTTTGGTAAACCTCTCATCCATTCATCTAGCCATTACATTCAGGCTCATTTCAAAGTCAGTCAGATCCTTTCACTTGCCAAAATTTCCTTCTTGTTCCACATCAATTTCAAGATCTGACTGTTCATTGGCTGCTTAATATTTCCCAGTTGTCTTTTGTTTGTGCGGTTTTACGCACCAAAACATTACGACAAAATATATTTAAGACCCTCTTTATAAAACCAAAGTGGAGCTTAGGAGAAATAATTAAATACAAAAAAGTAGATTATGTGCCCCTCTACAGTAGAAACATAGCATTAAATCAGGAACTCTTTAAAGTACTTTTCAAGCCAAAACAATTCTGAAGTAAGAGGCAACACTCCTGCACAAGCTCACAGAAGTGGAAATTGTACATGTCCATCTCATGTAGTATTAATGCTGTTCTCAGGGCCCTAAAGGTGATCTTGGCCTGCCTGGACTTCCTGGACCCCCGGGCGTGCCTGGAGAGAAAGGAGAGAAGGTGAGCAATGGAATTTCAAAGCAGTCTCACTCAAAAATGACATTCAGGCTTTGATGTGAGCTAGAAAAAAAAAAGTCACAATTATGCATATTTTAAGGATGGCTTTCAAAGAAGTGGATGATAAACAACAAAAGCTTTCACTCAGCTGCTATGATCAGATCATAATGATGATTTACTCTTAATGCCCCCTTTTGTTGCAAATGTCAGGAATGACAAGTAAAAATGTAATGTATTAACAACTGACATATTTTATGTGATTTTTCTTTACTATGAGGTATTATTTATTCAACTTTTAGTTTTGAAGAAAAAAATACCAAGCCATAATTTTAGGTAATATATTTGATGAATCCAAAGTAATTGTTGTTAACCCATGCCTCTGAATATATGTCTATCAAATTGTCTACATAGGGTGAGTCTGGTGAGCCAGGACCTAAAGGAGAACAGGTAAGACTTTATGCAGGTGAAAAATAACTGGCATGCTTTTATCAAATGTTTTATAACATTTTATTCTCACTAAGTACAAATCCTCTCAAATGGCAGGCATCAGAAAAAAATTTTAGGGTTAGGATGCATAGTGGTTTAAGAAGTGGAGCTACCTTGGAGTTATTTCATGTGTTGTTGTCCTAGGGAGAACAAGGAGCAGAGGGGAACCCTGGAGACAAAGGAGATGTTGTAAGTTAGATCTGAAATAGAAGTTAGATTTTTATGATATTACACGATATGAATGAATGTGCATGCTTTCAACAGATAACAGCATAATTGATATGAACAGGTGTTAAGTGATATGTTTCCATTCTTTTGCTTCTAGGGTGCTTCTGGAGAACCTGGACCTAAGGGAGAAGTAGGTTTTGGATTACATAAGATACTAAATCAGCCCCTTTTTTTATTTTTTTCCCTTCCATAGATATGTTACAGAATTTTTATATCAACTTGTTAACTTGACAAGCTGCTGTCATTTGTAAACCTAAAATGATTTACTCCAAATAGTTGACCAAAAGGGTTTTAAGTGAAAGTGACTACCCTTGTCATTGTGAAACGCAGCACAGCACAACACAACGAAATTCAATCTCTGCGTTTCACCCATACACACATGCAGCAGGGGGCAGCTATGGAAAGCGCCCGGGGAGCAGTGACAGGGACGGTACCTTGCTCAAGGGTACCTCAGGGCAACCTACTGGTGAGGGAATCGAACCCACAATCTTCTGATCCAGGGCCAACTCCCTATCCACTAGGCTTATTTATTAATGGTTATTATTATTGTCATAAATATCCTAAAATCATTAATAATCAGTTATAGCAAATAAAAGCAATGACCTGTCATATGTGATTAATATGGATATCTGATGAAACTGAAAGATAGAATGCTGACTGAATGAGATCAGTAACCAGCAACATCTGAGGTTTAATATTATAGATGAACAAGGGTTTACTTTTTGGCAAACAACAGGTGATTGTCGCACTGTTTGTTTATTTTATAATTTAACTTTTAGTAACTGCTTACTAAAAAATAATGAGGAAACTTAATAGTTAAACATGTTTAAACATTTATAATCTCTTAAAAATAGTTGGTTTCTAAATGCTACTGGCAAAATAATGTTTCCAGAAATTGTAGTTTTCAAAAAGTACCTGCAAGAAATACTTGTGCATCTGGGCAAAGGACACTACTGCAGTAATGGTCTGTCAAATAATTATAGTGAGGTAGCTCCCCATAAGACAAAGCGGGGTCGTGGGGGGGTGCTGGAGTCCATCCCAGCTCACACAGGGCGAAGGACTGAGACTGTTTAAAATGTATTTTAGTCAAACACGAGTTCAAAAGATCCTTATTCATGACCAGCAGAACTCACTTTGCATCTTTGATTGCAGGTTGGTAACCCAGGAGAGCCAGGAAACAGAGGTCCTGAGGGAGCACGGGGACAGCCTGGAATTGAGGGACCTGTAGGCAGTCCTGGGCCTCGTGGCATGCAGGGAGACAGAGGATCTCCAGGCCCTCGTGGATCACAGGGACCAGCAGTGAGTCAAGAGAACAGTATAGACTGATATTGCACAAATAATCAAGATACCTTAAAAAAAGAACTTTATTCATTCCGCAAATATTATAATGATATATTGTACAGATATTGTTCTGGTAGTTGGGGTTGCAGAGTGGCATTTAACATCCACAGAGGGGGCCTCTGACTACTGTTAAACCATACTCCAATTGAAGTATGTGCTACATCTGTATTTTATTTACTTATTCCCCAAGATCAAAAAAACATTTGGCTCAAAACATAGTACAAAAAGCATACAGTAAAAATAAGTACAAAAAATGAGTCAGTATAGGGGAATGGTATGGATAGCAATGATAGAGTTTATTTGAGGTATAGTTTTTGGGAAGATTAGATATAAAGCCATTTCTGCTGTCTTTTTGACTGGGCTCTTCTGTGTGTTCCTAGGGCAAAGCACCAAGCGATCAGCACATCAAACAAGTTTGCATGCGGGTAATGCAGGGTAAGTCTGGCAGCCTTAAAGTTTTTGCTCATCAGGAGCTTAAAAGCTAGTCTCTTTCCTCCTTAATTCGGTGCTGTTTGAAGTTTGGCACACTCTCAATGGAATGTAGACACTCCCAACGAACTCTTTAGGCAAGCAGCAGATAAACAGTGACCGGTGCCAGAATAAACTGTAAGAAATGAAAGAGAATGAACTAGCCTTTTGTTTTAGATATGGATGAAAAATTTCATTTGATTCCACCATGCCTTGATCTTTAGAAACACTGCTACAATTGCCAAGCTTTTCTGTCACTTTCACTTCCTCTTTTTTCAGCTTATTCACCCATCTCCTCTCCATCTCCTTCAGCAATTTTCCTCCACTCATGACTTTGTCATTTACATTTCACTGAAAAATTAATTTTCTGATCAGCTTAGCTGCAATTTTAGCCCAAAAGGATGAGAATGGCTCCCACTCTCCAATTCATGCTCCTTCCACTAAATTCTTGAGCACTCAGTCAAGCGTTTAGTGCACATATTTTCACAGAAGACCATCCAAATGCAGGTTAAAATTCAGCATGCCTTGGTGGTGAGCAATTGCTGAGGCCTTAATATTGGATTCATTTTACTCATGAATAATCATTATATCTTTACACTCCTTTACCATTGAAACAGTTCAATGCAGTCTCTTTCTGCCCAATTTAATGCTGCAAATTGAAAAGGAAAAGATGAGTAAGGATACATCAAAGCATGGGTAAGAAAGAAAGAGCAGGGAATTTGCAGCAGTCTCTAACAGCTTTGATTGAATTTTAAATCCCATGAACAGAATGCTTGCTCAGTGTGCTATTGGAGAGGATTTAGGAAGTTAAAAGTTTCTTGGCAGGGCTCTAACTTTTGTGTGAAACTAGCATTCTGTCACATGTCTTGTGTGGTCTAGAGGGGAATTTATTCAAATAAGACCTTAAATAAAGGAAAAGGATGATGGTGAAAAAAAGGACAGCTTTTGTTCAGAGCTATTTTGCACATGATAAGCTCTTTATGTCAGCTTTCTCAATACATTGTTCTGCTAAAACCTCAATATACAGTACTGGGAAAAGGTTTTAGGGAGGTGTGGAAAAAATGCTGTAAACAAAGAATGCTTTCAAAAATGGAATTGCTAATCATTTATTTGCAGCAATCAACAAAATGCAGT
This sequence comes from Hepsetus odoe, assembly GCA_017165825.1. NCBI lineage: Eukaryota > Metazoa > Chordata > Actinopteri > Characiformes > Hepsetidae > Hepsetus > Hepsetus odoe. The sequence goes on from CM029377.1 coordinate 24,698,139, forward strand.
GAATGAACAAAAGAGAAATCTAAATCAAGTCAATATTTGGTGTGACCACCCTCTGCCTTCAAAACAGCATCAATTCTTCTAGGTACACTTGCACACAGTTTTTGAAGGAACTTGGCTGGTAGGTTGTTCCAAACATCTTGGAGAACCATTTTTTCCACACCTGCCTAAAACTTTTGCACAGTACTGTAAAATTCAGTAAGTGAAAAAAAGTATAGTTGATGCGGCATTGATACTAGACCTGTGGTTGTTCATTAAATTAAATAAAGATTATGCCATTTGAATGTCTATGCTTAGTGTCAGTTATCATTAAACATCAACAGTCATGTGAGAGGCTTTGCGCATGCTCAAATTACATGCTTTTTGTACAAAAATAGAGAAAAAAAATGTAACACATCACCAAATAAATAAACAGTATCTTGCAAGCGTCATGAGCTACCCTTGATTTCTTTGTATTTTGTTTCCAAAGCAAATAAATTACTTCAGCAAATAGGAGGGGCCATCTTAATACCCATGCATTTTAAAAGAGCAGAAAAGAGATAAATGGAGATTAGCATTCTCAAGGAGCTTCCATAGATTCAACAGAAAACACAAATAGACCCAGTGTCCAGTTTTTTGAAGCCTCACTAAACCTAATTGAAAGCCTGGTTAAAGAACATAAATGCAAAATGCTATACTTAAAACATTCTATTTATTTTTTGCACCCACACTTTAACCAGAACATTGCTGCTTCATCACACTGCCAACAACATGTGCTGCTTTGTTCTGTACCACTGTGGCTATCCGAAGGATGAATGTTCTGAATGTACTGTCTATTGTTCTGTCTGTTGTTGTCTGCACTTGTTTGTTTGTCTTATGTCTTGTCTTATGTCGTCTTATGTGTAACGCAAGGGTCCTGGAGAAACGTTATTTCATTTCACTGTACTGTGTATATGGTTGAAATGACAATAAAAAACCTGCTTGACTTGACTTGAAAAGTATTGAAAGTCAAAAAAAAAGTGAAAGTGAAAACCCATCATTGCACAGCAAACCACAATGAAATTGGACCTCTGCATTTAACCCATGGACTCAAACACCTTGCAGCAGTGGGCAGCTATTGAAAGCACCTGGGGAGCAGTGATGGGGATGGTACCTTGCTCAAGGGTGAGGGGTTTGAACCCACAATCTTCTGAGGCGAGGGCAACTCCCTAACCACTAGACCACCGCTGCCCCTATTCTGAACTGCCTTAATCTTCATATTCAATCTTCATATTCATGCCCACATTGGTCTTTGCTGTTCCAGAGCAACTGGCTCAATTAGCTGCCAGTCTGAGGAGGCCTGAATCTGGAGCTGCCGGGCTGCCTGGCAGGCCTGGACCTCCTGGTCCTCCAGGACCTCCAGGGGACAGTGGTTTCGCTGGGCAAGCTGGAGCAAGAGGTCTCCCAGGCCTCAAAGGACCACCTGGACAAATGGGTCTTAAAGGGCCTAAAGGTGAGTTATTATACTACAAAAAATGTTTTGGGGAACTAAGGATTTACGTTTTTATACACTAAAAATACTGATTACATTTTTTATAATTCAAATGTGTAGGCAAAAAAATATAACAGTTATTTCATATCAAAATGCATTGGAATTCTTTCTCCTATTAATCTGTTAGGATAACACTAACACAGTAATGCAGTTAATGCTAATTCACAATGGGGTGTGAAATTTATGTAGAAGTGAGACACAGTATAAGTTACTTTACATTGCATTACTTAGTTAATCAGTATACATTATTTAATAGGCCATTTTTCAACTGTAGTCCCTCTGGATTGTAAATCTCTGATTTTATAAGCCAGAAATGTTTTAAACAAACAAAATAACAGACACTTTTATATAAACTAACTGTTATATGAAACACAAAACAAACAATAATGTAATTTCAGGTGAAATGGGTGATCGAGGAGCAAGAGGGCAAACTGTAAGAGGACCTAAAGGCATACCAGGACCACCTGGCCTACCAGGTAAGCATCAACAATCACAGCACATCTTACCCAGCCTCATATTACCCACTGGGCTACTGAGATATTGCCTACATTAAAAAAACAACAAAAAAAACTCAAACAAACAAACAAAAAAAACACTAGAGCTAATATTCTTGTACCAGGATGATCTTGTACTAATTCAGAAAGGAAATGATTGTGGCCTTTATGAGAGCTGTCAATTTTTACACAACGCTTACATTACTTTGGGTAATGAAGCTGCTGTTTTCAATTTAAGAGTTAGCAGCACTGAGAAAATAAACGTTTTAGAAATAATATGTAATTGAAAACTGTCACATCTCCAATGACTTAGAAGACTCATTAGAGTGCATGGAGTCTGGGGTAAGTCACTGTCAGTTAATTTCAGTCAGATACATTTTAACATAAACAGCCCTTCATCAATAGGAATATTTTTTATTTTATTTATAAAGACAGTTATGCATTAGCTTAGAAGCAGTGTGGTTTTTAAGGCTATTAGATACAACATAAAGCTTGGGCGCTATTAGATATGTTGAAAGCTGATTTGAATAAACAAGTTGTTTGTGAGTCATGACTTGTGTACAGAGAATATCTGCCTAACGTTTCTTTTGGTTTGACAATAGCAGCTGAGAGTACTGAGAGTAGTTTTCAGAACAAGATAAAAGTGATTTCTTTCTGATACCAAACATGGTAATTCTAATATTCTGGTTAGATCAAACTGGTGCTGCATGTGCGTTTTATTAAATTTTTTGTCTTTAACTGAGATCTCTTATTCTTAATTATTTAAAAGTAACTTTATTTTGACATACTAGAAAATACTTTCCTAATATGAAATTATGACAGTTCTCAAAATAACTAGATTTTCTCTCTTGTGTGACATGCTATTTTGACATGCTAATTCAAAATCATGAGAAAATGAATCTTTTTTATATGTCATTAGCCATTGCCCCTTTGAGAACTGGGATAGTCTCTAGCGCTCCCTAAGGTAAATGAAAATGAGAGACTGAGCAACAGACAAATATAAATTCTGTATTTCTGAGCTATACAATATATTTCATTGTCAAATTTGTGCAAAATACTGTTGGCTGTTGCTTTGGGTGAAGCATGAAGCATAACATCATCTGTTAAATGGTTGAGATGATATGCAAACTGCAGGGAATGAAGTGAGGTGATTAGGACAATCTTCTTTCATGATAAAGAGTTTGATAACAACAGTTTTGTAGCTGTGAGATAAGTCATCTAACTTGCTTTTTCTTTTTTGCTTTCAGGTGAGCCTGGTAAGCCTGGCTATGGTCAGGATGGTCGTGATGGTCAGAGAGGTCCACCAGGTCTTCCTGGACAGCCAGGTGTTCCTGGACCTCCAGGTTCTGCTGGCCCCCCTGGCTACTGCGACCCTTCAGCGTGTAACTTGAATGCAGGTGCTGCCCAACAGTCCCTGATAGACTCCAACATAAAAGGACCGGGTGGTAACTGAGTTTTCTCAAAGGACATCAGGGGGACATGGACTGAGACAGAAAGACATGCGGACAGCCCTGTGCTGCAGCACACAACATGTTCTGTGTTGGCACACCCCCTGTGCTTCCCAAATCTGTACCAAATCACAAACTTTTCAACCTCCTGCATAATTTGAAGTTTTTAACCTAATTTTCAGTTACTGGGAACCGGTTTCATTGGTCAGCTTTTTTGGTCAACTTTCTTCCTAAAATACAGGATTTTTCACTGGCTCTGGCCAATTTCCCCCCCCTAAAACCTACTTGTAGATCCTCATGAGTTATGTTCGAGCAAGCCGTGTAAAAAATTTGTTCAGTTCCAGTAAAAAAAAAATGCTGCAGATCCTTTACATTATGTGAAGGTGCTTCACGTTTCCGACAAAGTCTTAAAGGAAGATCCAATAATAATTAGTCTATGAACTTGCCATTAGCAAACTAAAACCATGCTCTGTAACCCCATTCCATTTAATTACCCTTAAAAGAAGGTGACACACCATTGGTGGTATAATTTAAAGCCAGTGTACCATTCTGTGCCGGAGATGCATTTACTGAAGGCTTACTGTTTTCAATGTGTACAGAGACTTTGTAGAACCTGAAATAAAAAAGGGAGTGAAGATTTAACAGAAAGGGGCCACACTGCAACATGTTATGGGCATCTCTGTAAATGTTTTGAATTATGGTTTTATATGAAAATTTTCAGTGGCAGAGAAGATTTGCCACTTTGTAGCAAGAAAGAGGAGACATTTTGATTCTGTGTCCAGTCTGAGAGCATCGAGGGTAAAGTATAATTGCTTGCAAAAACTCATGAAAAATCATTGCATTTCATTTGGGTTTGTATTTATTATACATTGGTTTTATTATAAAGGTGACATGAAGGTTGTACAGACATTTATTTCCTGACAAGAAATAAACACAAATAAATTTTTAATAAAGTTTTATAATAATGCTAAACAATGCTAGAACTCTGTTTCTCTTTTAATTAGATGATGATGAGGTTCCTGGGTAGGAATGAGGTTTCAGCCAGAAAGTTATGAAACAAAATGACTTAATAAAAGAGTCGCAAAAGGAATTTATTCAGGCATTCATAAATTCATTCATGTGGCCATTTCCATGTGGCAAATGTTTATGTATAATTGATTTGATGCTACAGTTCAGTGTACAATTAGGCTTAGATGGAATATCAAATAATTTTTTTTTAATCAAACAGACATTAAACAAAGTTCAATCTGCAAAATAAACATGAAAAAAGGTATTTGAAACAAAGCTTTAAAAAAAAAAAGAGAACTATTAAAATGACAACTATTTGATCTGAAATAAAAAGCTTTAGTTACAGTCCACTTCATGTCTCAAAGGAAAGAGACAGAAAGGGAGCAATCTTAGCCTCAGTAATATCAAAGGAATTTTTTTTCTCTCCAAATTTTTAAAACTTCTCCATTCCAAAGGTGAAAAAAATCAAGTCTTGTAATTTTATCTTTATCTGTACATTTTAATGAACATGCAAAGCTACATACAAATCCAGGATGAGTAAAACATGAAAAGAGCGAAGAAAACTCCATAAAGGCAATATAATATTAATAGCACCTCTTGGAGGTTTTGATATGAAAACATTTAGTTTCCAAAATATTTAATCATGAAACTTTTAAATGGATGCATTCAGCCTGAATTCAGACAAATGAAGCACGATAATAAATATATTTCATGTTTGTTAGGAAGCAATAAAGCTCTGATGAAATAAAACCACAACCAGAGGTTGTATTCATTATTAAACAGATGCTAATTAAGTGAACACCTTCAGGGAAATGTACCACTAAGTAGAATATTTTTGTTTGATTAGGGTGAGAATTTCATAATACCTGGAGCAAACAAATCATTACCAGTGTAGCAGCCTATCAAAGCTCTAAAGCAAAATCTTTGTTTGAGTAACAGTGTGTTAAGGTTTCTGTGTACGTTTGTCTTGTCATGCTCAATAGTTTTAAATATGTACATATTTTGAAGAAAATAATGCTCAATTTAATGACTCAAATATTAATGATATATTTAAATAATAAACTTTTCACATTGACCATTAGATGTACTCAGTCAATTGGGCTATTTTTTCCTTCTTATGTTTAGCGCTGGAGCTCGAAAGCTGTTGTTGCTAAAGCTAAAATAATTTTTATAAAAACACATCACCAGAATCTCTCAGCTGTGTCTGTTGTGTTCTGTCTGACTTTGTTTGCATGGATTGGAAAGAGTTATGGAGATGAGAGAAAGATTTGGGTGATTACAGATTTTTAACTTTCTTAGCCCTGTAACCCCAGTTCTAAACTAAAGAAGTGAAGGAAAGGATTGAATAAAAATGAATATTACAGTTGATTTGATTATCAGTTGGGCCCTCTGTATATACCATTAAACATTACAACTCGTCATTGTTTATGAAAGGAAGTTAATTAAACTATAGTTTAATTAACTGTTAATAAAACAGTCCTCATTTTGCAGTAACTAGTGGAGCCATTCTATCTGTAAGACACAGATCATTGCTTGGAGATAGAACACTGCAACTTTTCAAAGTGTTTTTTTAGTACACAAGCCTTGTACCCACACTTATTCAATCAGAAACACCTGCCGTATAAGTGCACTGTAGTTTGGATTGAGATACACGATTTACATTTATACCATTTAACAGACACTCTTATCCAGAACTTCCACTTTCTAAGTACAGGAACAGCCTTGCTGGAGCAGCGGTGGTAGTACTGGAGTTAGGGTTTGAACCTGTGACTTCTTGGTCCATAGGTAAGCTTCCTATCACTACCCACCTTCTACCCCATTAATGGAAATGGCAGAGCAATAATGAAGTGAAGTGAAAGTGAGAACATTACTGTGAAACACAGCACAGTACTCAGTGAACAACAACAACAAAATGCAGCCTCTGCATTTCACCCATACACACACATGCAGCAGGGGCAGTTATTTAAAGCGCCCATGGAGCAGCAATGGTGATGGTACCTCACTCAAGGGTACCCCAGGGCAATCTACTGGTCTGGGATTCAAACCCACGACCTTCAGTCCTGGGGCCAACTCCCTAAGCACTAGGCTACTGCTGCAGTATAGGCTGCCACTGCAGTACTGATAGTCCCTTTCCATTGATGGAGAGGGTGGACGATAATGAATTATGTAGCAACAATCAGTAAATGGAAACTGGCAAAGTGCACTTATACACTAGGTGCAACTGATCAAATGGTCACTGATGATGGAAAGGGCCCAAATTAAATATGAACACTCATTGCCTAATCATCAGAAACAGCAATTCTATATCTACAGCCCCACAACTCTGTATAAGCCAGGCCACACGAATACTCTTTGGGCCTGTAAATGGATATTGAGTCCTGCCATGCATTATATTAACAGTAAAATTGTTTTGAAGCTCACAATAAAGTCATAATTACCAACCACACAGGCCCTTCAGTGCAACGCAGACAGACCTGACTGAGAAATGTGTTCATGGAAGCAGAGCTTTTTAACTCTGGACTACTCTAAAACACTGCCCATTTGGATTAATTTGCTTTTGCCCCCCATGCAGATTCCAGATTTTGCTATTGGCTAAAAGGTTGAATCTAATGCTATCAGGCCTGGAGTTTAACATAAAAATAATAATAAAATAAAAACTTTATTCAACCTAATATTAGAGCTGAAAATCGCTAAATTACAGGCATATAATGCACAGATAGCCAAGAAGACCCAAGAACAGTCTGACTGCGGGAGTCTATGTTATTGAAACACTGCATTCATACTATATGCTGCTTATTTAATTTAATTCACATTAGGGATGTCCTTTTCCCCCGGAGCACCACAATGTCTGAATTGGCCTGATAAATAACAACTTTCTAAAACAAAAAAAGTACGTTACAATCAGGCTTAATCATGTTGGGGAAAATGTTAACAACAAAAGACAAACTTGTCGTTTTGGTAATGGTTTAACAAAACAATAATCTAAAATACCAGCTAAAATTTTACAAGCATATAAAGCCAGTATGAAATTGGTAGCCCTAGATGTTCTTCAAAAACTTAGTAGCACTGTATTTTCTCAGTAGTTTAAAGTTATTTTACCTTTCTTTAAAGCTTGTAGGCAGCAGCTGCAGTGAAACAATGTTTGTGGGTAGCACATAGGCATTCTAAGTTGAGATGTAAATGAATTTGTATAAATATGTGATCATCTCTATAATAGTATAATAATATAACCAACAATGACCTGAGCCTGTGCCACTTTAGACCAGTAGTATCAATTTGCATCAATGTCTACTAAAGCATAAAGAAACGACTTTTTGATGCACAAAAAAAATTTGAAGAAAGTATGAAAATAAAAGCCCTGGCAGAACACAGAAGATCACACGCATGTCAAGATATACACCCCTGACTGTGGACACTTTCATCACCCGGGCAAAAAAGACAAATGAAATTCTGAGCAAGTTGAAAGGCCTCCCAGCTTAGCTCAGGGCGCAATGACTGAATAGTTCCCTTCAACTGCCAAACGCAAAGTACTCGCTGAAATCTCTGTTAATATTGCACAGCTTATCTCTTAATCAGAAAAATCTTATCACTACTGGAAAACAACATGCACATCTCCAAAGGGATCTTTTTAAGGAAAAAACTGAAAAGCAGGTAACCCCTGAATGTTGCAAAATTAAAATACAAATAAATAATGAATTCATTTTACAAGAAATGCAGACATAAGACACAATCTGTGTGTATGTTGTAAAACAAATGTGCAACAGTGAAAAACCTCCTCCTTGGATAATGTTGATGATGACGAAAATGCATTTTCCAAAGAGAAACAAAACTGGGAACATTCAAAGTTAAAAAATTCAAGTACCTCAGCATTAACTTCCTTGAACAGAAGAAGAAAACGGGCATTATCACAGTGAGTAATAGAATGCAATGTTCAAAACAATCGATTTATAGTGCCACAGTCTTTCAAAACAGCCAAAGCTAAATTTACATACAGCACCAATTAAGTCAGGTATAGTAACTGTCAGGTGGAGGGAGTCAGCTGCATCCTTCTTTGTAAACAATAAACAATAAATGCTCCTCCCACCCACACATTGTAATCACAAAGACCAACACAGCCTGCTTTGAAACAAGAAAAAGTGATGCACTGAACTGACTTCAATTAAATGTGTGTAGCATTTCCACATCAGAAGCCAAAAGAACACAAAATCACATTGGTTTTGACATGATGTCTGCTCAAATTAGATGCAGCAAGGGTAACAAAACAAATTTCTTTCACTTTATTTTCATTCTGTGTTATATGCAATAACTCTATATCAGTGGGGTCTCAAGAGGAACTGGAGGCTTCATCTGTTAGTTTACTTGCTGCTCGGGTCAGAAAGTAAACATCCACACTGCAGAACATATTTCCACTAATTATATATCCTGCATTGTAAAGAAAGAGCTAAAGGCATTACCATTTGTTCATTCCCTACAGTACAGGAAATTTCATTTGTAGAAGTGTGTTCTGTTGTGTGTATTATGTTTACTTGTTTACTGTTTAACAAAATAAAAAAAAGGGTACAATTTGATCAGGGGTATATGTGTGTGTGTGCATGGAAAGATGTACACTTTAGAATCAAATAATCGTAGTGCATCACTATTCCCAGTGTATAATCACCCATACTGAGAAGGGATAAACCTGCAAATCCACTTCACGTGCAGCCGACTTGATTGCCTAAAATTATAATCACTGTAATTGAAATAAAGTGTTTGTACATTTTTGAATCATCAGGGTGAGACTTCAACAGATAGCCTTAGCATGCACATCATCAGACCTGCAGTTTAAAACTCCACCTTAAAAAACAGCTTTGAAACTACACACAATACAATATTTACACAATATTCATTATTATATTCATGCTATATTTTAAGATTGCATAGCTCCATCTCAAAATAACATCTCAGCTGGAAAAAATAAAGCAGAGGTAAAGGAGAGTTTGACCTAGCTTATATCCTGCACTCTTTAAAAATCAGCCATCATCTGAATACGTAATGCTTTTGGTCACGCATAGAAAAATAAAACTGAATAAATAAATTATATATTACAAGTCTAGCGTTGCATTGGTTGATGCATTTCTGTGAAATGCCTTAGAGGTCGAGTGATTTGGCAAAACTGAGGTGGTGCCTCTTTCTGCTGAGTCAGTCCTGTTTCTAAAGGCTTGTGGAAGGTGGATTTGTACTATTTCTAGATCCCCCTTAGACAACAGAAGCATATAATGGGCTCTAAGCATGATGGTAAGTGTGCATACAGTCAGCTGGGCTGCATTTTCCATGTGGGCCCTGAGGCCCTGGAGGTCCAGGGATACCTATTCCTGGAGGACCTGTGAAAAAATGAGAGAAATGTCAAGATTAATTTACAGCCAGATGGTACAAATTCTTGTGTATAACTATGTTTGCATGCAAAGATATTCATTGATCCTTGAACTTATTCTGAATGTAAACATGTTCATTATTTAGATAGCTAGGTTTTAAAACTTTGAAGTAACAGCTACATTTCACCTGGCTTTCTCAAAATATATCTGGATCATGTTTATACTGATGTAATCACTATAGACATTGTGAAAAAAAAGTGCCACATTTGAGAGGATTCTCTCTGAAATTAGTGCTTAGAATGATTCAGTAGCTATATTGTTACTGGTGTGACAGATGTTGCAGTGAAAGCAAGTTTAGGAATCAAGACGTTCATCCTAAAGTTGAGACATGAAAAACAAAACGACAGATTTTTGAACCTGTCACAGCAAATTGCCTGTGCTTTGCAGCACCCTAAGAAAAACCTCAAAACATCCATGTTTGTTAGTTGTGTTAGAGCTGTCAGGTAAGCCTGAGTTAGTTTGAATGTGAAATTGTAGACAATAATCGGTTCTGGAATATGCTGTTTTTCTTTAGGAGTTACATGCACAAGATCTCTGTTTCCTAAAGGTTTAGCATGAAGATTATACCTTTAGGTCCTGCGGGGCCTGGTGATCCTGGAATCCCCAACCCTAGTTGACCTCTTTCCCCTTTCTGTCCTCGAATACCTGTACAAAAAACACAGAACTTTGCAAATACAATGCTTTATTATATGTATGCACCAAGTCTAAATCTAGTGAAGTTATGAGACTTCCATATATACAGTATTATTATTGACCAGTACCAAGGTAACATAGATTCATCTGAAGATAAGCACAAAATTATATGAGTTAATATAATTAGATACAATAGCAATTTTATCTTCTTTAGAAATAAGATTATAACATCAGCCTGTGTATCTGTAACAAATTGTTCATATTAGTCAGGTTCTATTTATATAAAAGTCATTTTTAAAATATGAATGTATTTGTTTTACATGACACTTCCATAGGAACACTTCACCCACAAATTGTAAATGTGCGTAATTTAAATAAAACCTAGTGAGGACCAGTTAGCAAGATGGTACACTTACCATCCCACATCCCACTTGTCATCAGGAATGTAGAGCATGTAAGTTGGGTAAAGTCAGTGGTTTCCAAACTTTCTCCGCAGGGCCCCCCTTTTCTACACAGGAATTTTATTGAGCGGCAACACCCTGCAATACCTCTGTGCCCCCCAGTTTGGGAACCACTGGGTAAAGTATTCCTAATAACAATTTTCCAGATAACCTGAAATAATTTTAGGCTACTACCTGAAAAAAGTGCACAATACAAGAGCATGGAGTATGACTGGTCATGTTAAAGACCCCATGGATTTACACTAATCAGCCACATCATTAATCCCTTGACAGGTTAATTAATAATCACTGGTTGATTACAATGAAACCTGTTAAACGATGGGGAATACCAGGAAAGCAACTTGGGGTTAAGGGTTTTGCACAGGAACCCAATGGTGGTAGTGCTTGAGGTAGTGCACGGCAAGTCTTGTAGGATTTTCCTGGCCACCCAAGGCTCAGTGATGTTCAGGTAGATGTTGAAGTGGATATTATGAGGACAGATGGGTCTGGGCATTGATGTGGATGTTACACTGACATTTACAAACTCCCTAAGCATTGTTTAAGACCAAGAACATCCCTAACGGCAGTGATCTCTTTCAGTAGAATAATAGCTCGGCCATACTGCAGAAACTGTTCAGGAATGTTAGGAACAGAATAAATAGCAAATAGGTGACAAATAGTTGAAGGAATTAAACAGTTCTCAATCCAGTCAAGCATCTCTGTTTTTGACAACACCAGGGGGTCAACAAAATAGTAGGCAGTTTGTTGTAATGTCATGGCCAATTGGTGTACTGTTTAAGTCATTGTCACATGACCATTTTCCAACTTTAAACCTTTACCTAAATAATAAACTAAACATTTTTTGGCTGCTATACCTTTAAGAGGGGTATATTTGATTGGCTGCTAGTTCAATAAAGCAGTCTTGTCTTATACATCACTCTAACCTCAAAATGGCTGGCGGTACTGACCTTTTGAAGGCCAAAAAGCAGGTTAGCCCTGTTTTTTGTGCTAATTTTTGTGACAGTACAATGTTTATTTGGATCAGTTTCAAATTAATTTCCATGTGAGGACTTTTACATTGTTTACATTCTAAATGTGAACTGAAGCAAATCAAGATTTCCATTAAGAACAAACAAAAAACCTTGACTTGATGGCATTCTTGAGAAAAATAATCTGCAAATTCTGTCAAAAAACATTTTTTTAAGAGATACTGAGAACAGGGAAACTTCTCAATGGGTTCTGCCAATAGATTATTTGTGTGGACCACAACACTGTTGCAGACGCAAGGCTTAACAAACAGAACAGGCCACAAAACACACAAACAAATGAAAATACAGCAAAAGCAAAAGCAGACTGGAGCACCAACATAGACTCTGACTTGTAGCACTAACACATTCTTCCCCAAAATTCTCAAGATGTCACGGCATGCGGATGACAGCAGGTCTGACAAGTCCGAATATACGCATGACAGCTGTCTATCCAGTGCTACTGTTCCTACCTACAAGCATCTCTGCAGACAATTTGATTGCATACTCACTCCTAAGGGCCTAGAAGAAAAACAGACCACAGGCTACAAGAACACAACTCCACAGAGAAAGGCCTGTGAGTGCATAACAATCTTAAGAGAAACATCACTCCATCATTCAGTTGTGCAACTCTAAGGCGAGACACATTCACATTCAAACGTGCGTGCCTATGCTGAGAGCAAAGTAAAGACGCATACAGAGAAAGAGATGGCATTCCATGAGGAGAACAGAACTGTACCTTGGCCTTTTATCATGGCTCCCTGTGGTTGCATTTGTTCCCTGGCAATACACTCTGCAGAGTTGCAGGCTGAAGAAGGGGGCAATGCAATACATTGGTAGCAAAATGTGGCCCTTGTGTTCCTTATAGATGGTCAAGTGTTATTTATGCTATTTCTAATTAGTTAATTATACAGTGAGCTGTCATTTTATAAGGTACTCATCTGTTGTTTTATTGAGAACACCTACCATACATGTGCTATTTTCCGATTTGCAAAGACTGATGATAAGGTAGCTTATCTGGTCCTGGAGTTTATTAGCCAACCTCTACCAACTTCCATCAATGAAACTGGACCAACACAGAACCACCACTAAGCACTATTTGAGTGGGAGTCCATTTTTACAGCAATAATACCTGAATGACACATTGGATATTCAAATTACAAACAATAGTTTTAGTTATTTTCATCATGTTGTTTTTTTTTACCTTCTTGCCATAATACACTGTGGCTTAGCGCACATGATGGCAATCATTAGAACCAAAAGCAAATCATTCTAACACGCATTAACACTACTGGTATAAGGAAATCCACTGTGCAAATTTGTGATTTTCTTTCATACAGAACAGGAAAACAGGCAGACATGTGATTGGTGTGCAGATGTGGTGTGATGATTTGCATCTCATGCACCACTCAGATTTAATCAGATTTGGTGATTAGATGAAGCCTGAAGGAATGTTCACTATTTCCAGGAGGGTTGGTGAGTACAGCTTCCTCAAAGCCTTCAGAGCTGACCAAAACAACACTTCATGTTTTTGGCAGAGTTCTTTACTTTGAAGTGTTGTTTTGGTGTTACACTCACAAAAAGTAATCAACCAAGTGCACCTAAAACACCTAAAGTGTGTTTCTGATAAAATGCATAGTGTTTGTACTTAATATAATGGAAACCCACGTTACTTTTTAGTTAGCCATGACCACCACTCTGCTACTTCTTTGCTGGGATGTAAATGAGATGAAATTATACTTTTAGAACATTATCACATTACCATGTATTCATTTATTGCCTGAACAACTGTATCTATTTCATCTTTTCATTGCAAAACAAAACACACCAGATTGCTTCTCATGAAATATCATTATGTAAAATGCTACAGGTAACACTTAATTAGGTAGTTTTGGAAAGTTTCAGAAATAACCCAATAGGATATAACTTCAGATCAAAAATAAAATATTTTTAATGAAGCAGATGAAAGTTCACAGAGAAATAAAAGTGTTAAATAATATTTTTGATAAGTGATAAAAATGTTCCCAAAACATGAAAGAAATTATATAAAAAGCATGATACAAAAACTATAATATATGCTTTGAGTAGATTTACTTGTAATTAAATATATAGATTTTGTAAACAAATCAATAGTAAAAAATAACCCCTCTTACATTCTGAAACATTAATTAAAGTGAACGGCCATATTAAATGGTGCATAAAGCAGAAAGAAGATAAATTCAAAACAGCAAAATGATATTCAAAGCATTTGACTGAAAAACATCGTTTACATTGCAGCAGCTTCAGCAGGTGCACCTGGAGCTTAGTTGAAACTGACTCTAGGCAAAATTAGATCAAAATCAGATGATCTCTGATGCCAGACAGAGACCACTATAGCAGGGACAATTTTCTCTATAAAGCTTTCATTTGAATACAGTTAAAGGCCAAACTGGATTGTCCAAAGGTCCAAACCCAGCAAAGTGTAACAAGAAATAATGAAATAATCCTGAAACCTAGAATTCAACAACACTGATGGTAAAAAGTACCTGATTTACCAAGAGACCCAACTTGTTTCGCAAAATGATTCTTCCTGCCTGTGTTTTTTTTCTCCCTGCATTTATTCCGTCACACTTTAGCAGTATAATGGTTGGGGCGGTGGTCTAGTGGTAGGGTACTTGCCTACGGACCTCTGGATCAAGAGGTCCCCGGTTTGAATCCCACCTCCAGCACTACCACCACTGGGTCCCTGAGCAAGACCCTTAACCCTGAGTTGCTCCAGGGGGACTGTCCCTGTAATTAGAACATGTAAGTCGCTCTGGATAAGAGCGTCTGCTAAATGCCGTAAATGTAAATGTATAATGACAAAAAAGCTTATTAAAGATACAATCATTGATGAAACTGTTAGAAAGAGCAAAAAAAATACAATATCAATCAGCCTAAAGGAATACTGATCACTGTCTATAACATTAGATACCACTACCTCTTAAATATCTTGTCCTAGGAAGGGTTCTTTGTACTTGAAGAACCGTGTTTGGTTTCCTTACAAACATTGCAGAGGATGGTTATGCATAAAAACTGAAGTGTTCCTTAGGTTCTCAAAAAACACTTCTATAAAGTTAATGCCGTGAGGATGCTGAGGGCCTGTATGTGAACCATCCCTTAAGAAAACCAGAGAGTGGCTCTTCTCTCTCTCCAAAGAACCTAAAAGGGCACCTTTTTAAGATTGTAGACTTAACGTCATGAGACAGAAACTTGTGCACAAGCTATATTTTCACACACATTCTTAACCTCTCTTGATCGTAAAGGTCTAAAAAGAACCTAAAAAGAGTTTAGGATATGCCTTGGCAATTCAGACATCAGCAACAAGCGAGTGCAACAAATTAATATAGATAAGAAAGACTGAGGACGCAGTCAAGGCAGTTGGCTGGAATTGATGAACAACTACCACGTTTATTTTTCTTTTGTATTTTTTTTCTTGGTTGAGTATGAGGTATTGGTGGGTTCTTTTTTTTGCTTGAGGTCATTTTGCTCCCTCCTTGTCTGCTCACACTTATATATCACATTTTCTCAGCAATGTTCATCATTTGTCTTCATATTTTCCCTTAAGCCAGTCTGTGACACAATACTTTTTTTCTTGCGCTCTCTGGCTCTTAGACTGTACTGATAAATATAAGTTGTGAGAGAAAAATACCTGCAGATCCTTTTAAACACAAGCCCTATCAGCTAAATTCCCTTTGACAGATTTCCTAAGACCTCAATGAAAAAATTCCTTGTGGAACTTGATCACCTCATTGCTTCTCTGTTGTTCAGTTCACTTGAAAACATTTTCTGCCTCTAACAGAGTGAGACTTGTGTCTACTAGGCATAATAGAGAAACACATGGAAGAGCTTGCCAAAACAACATGTCTCTCATTCTCTCTTTTGCTCTCTCTCTTTCTCTCCCTCTCCACACACACACACACACACACACACACACACACACACACACACACAACACACACACATCCACACAGTAATTGTTACTGTTCTATAAAACACTTCAAATAAGCAGCTTTCCTTGACTAAAAAATCTGCAATCACTGGGAATCCAAAGGGGCCACATACAACTTTGTGGAACACCAGGGCAGTTGTTATATTTGCAGCTTTTGAAAGCTTTTTTAAGATGGACTACCTTATGAATCCACGTAACAATAAAGTGTCCATTGTGCATCACATTTCTTCAGTCTGATGGACTTTGGATCATACCTTGATAACCTGGTGGTCCTGGCTCTCCAGGTGGTCCTGGGGAGCCATCATTACCAGGGGGTCCTGGGGGACCTTGTCGACCATGTGCTGCCAGTATGGCTGCTGGTGTCTTCTGCAGTATGGCATAACTTGAAAACCTCTCTGTAAAAAGCAGCAGTAACAACCAGGAGGTTAGCATAAGTCCAGATCTTTAATGTTATTGCATTAGTGGTAAGTATACTACAATCCTAACAAATGATAAAAATCATTATCAGTATGTAAATCAGTAACTGATTTACACTTTTCTGATAAAATTTAGAGCCCTGAGGGACTGACTTGATTTCTTAACTTAATTTCTTAGCGTTGACAAATCTTTTTTGGAGTGCCAGAGTGCTACATACATGCACATGTTAAGAAAGAGGAATGTAAGTCAAAACTAATTATCCACAGGAGAAAAAAATCCTAAAAGGACATCTCGGTTGTGGCAGATGTACCTTCAAAGATGCGCAAAACTTCATTTTGGATGAACATTTTAATTTGCTCCATGGTGGCGGGATCACTCTGCAGACAAAACAAGAATGGATGCACAAACATCAGTACAACGTGTGCTATAGATAAAGAAAAAGCAATTATGAAATGGAGATAATGCATGTTTTATTCATAGTGTGGCAATGGCAGTGCCTTCAAAGATAAAGGAATGAATGGCATGTAACAGCATTATAATCAGCCTTTTTAATGTTATTTCACATTGTTGGTAGAGGCATGTGTTTGGGGAAAGTTTAGCTCACAAGGAAAACAGTTTTCCCACTAACAGTTCTCTTAGCGTTTGGGGAGCAGCATATTTACTCTTCCTGAATAAAGTGCTTGTTGGAAAGCAGTGCAAGTCTTCCAAGGAACTTTATTTTGATTGAAGTTGAAAGCAGCATCACATATATCCTTTTCATTTTGTTCAGCCTGGTGTCTATTGATTATGTTTACAAACATTTTTATAATTCATAATGTTTGAATTTTACAAGAAGTGTTTTGCATAGTTAAACTTAGGCAGTCCACTTTCTGTTACATGATAGTTAGTATCCCAAAATTATAAGGTTAGCCAAAAACCCTATACCTAAAACACAAGACCAAAAACAAATTAATTTAAAAAAATACGGGTATTGATCTGATTCACTGAAATGTAATGACTGTATCATCAGTAGTAAAACATTTCAGAAACTTAAGGGTATACATGCTTGGTTAATGTCATGAAACCTTATGAAACCAATTAAATGTTAAAAGGTTCATTAAATCGTTTACTTTTATAGTGATATAATCAACAGAGACAGCCCTAACAGTAGCATTATGTTGCATATCATTATATTTTTAGAGTTATAAAAACTTTATCTTGGACCTGTGTCCATGTGTGTGTAAATTTGTGTCTGACCTTTTCTGCTTAACAAAATTAGAATAAGAAAAACCATCTTTATCGATTTCACTAGCAATAACTACCTCTTAGTATTCAGATCTTGTGGTCTGAAAACATTATGTTCCATTTTCTAAACTGTTACACAACAGTTCTCAATGAATGTGAATATGGAGGTGGCTGATTTGTTTTCTGCAGAGTACCAAGCACAACTACACACCCCCTGCTGCAAACACACACACACATACTGACACAGCCCTCTCTCTCTTGTGACCCTGCTGCAAGCCTGTTTGATTGGAAGTGGGAGGTGTTTGACAGATTCAACACAGCAGGAGACTTACGAAGGCTTCAGTGCTGCAGTCTATGGCTAACAAACAACACAGAAATCCAGCTTGTTCTTTAAAGCCAGGGAGAGATGGCAGTCTCCAGTAATTATACACTATCCCTCTGAGGTAACGGCTGTGTGAAGTGTGTGTTCTACCGAGATACCAATTATTTCTCCCGGAAAGTTCATGGGTATGTTGCACATGGCCCAATAGAAACAGCAGGGAAGCCTCTCATATATGGCTTAGGGACAGGGATCTGTAAAGCCTGTCAGACTCAGTGCCAGGTGACTGAGTTTGCTTGTCAAAGTCAACTTATCAACTTGTTATAAATAACAATTTAATATTTTTTTATCTATATAAACAGGCCCTGATCATGGAGGGCTGTACACAACAAGAAAAAAGAACAAGGCAAATAATAGTAATCATAGTAATAGATAATGCAGATAGTATAAAAAAAATAAATACTAGTACAAAAGAAAACTTCCATCATCACCATCTGAAGGCAGCTTTAGTATATTTAGAATGACTTTATTGAGATTTATATTTAGATAATAGGTCAAATGATGTTTCGTCAAAATATCTTTAAGTAAATAAGTACAAACCTAAATATTATAATATTCTTTCAGTTAAGTTTTAGCGCCTAAAATTAAATTTAACAAAAAAAAAATTAACTAAATTTTAAAAAAGGTGCTATAATATCTGACCAGTGAAAAAATGTTTGCATCTAACTGCCTATACAGTGTAACCCTTCCCTTTACTAAATAACATCTAAAGAACTAATTAAAGAGTTTATTCATAGGCTACAAGTTGTGATTTGGCTTGTAATTAATGGCTAGTTTTGCACATGTGTTTGTACACATTTAGGCAACTTGTGTTGCTCTTGCTTTCCAGGTGGGTACTGTACTCTTTGTTATTTAATGCTAAAAGATTTAATTCACTTATTTAATTGCATACTACAGCTACATGCTGCTTTGGCTCTCATATTAATTTTAAAGTAGTATATAAAGTATTATAAATTAGTATGTGCATCTGTGCTGTGTTAAGAATATTAATGTGGTATTAATGTAGTTTTCTAATATTATAAACAGGCCTTGGAGCATTGGCGTAATGGTTAGGCCCTTGACTCTCCTGACTACAGACATGATTGTGGGTTCGAGGTATTCCTGAGCAAGGTGCTGTTCCCCAGCACTAGTGCCAGGGCACTGGATGTTCGGCTGCCTTCTGCTACACTGTGTTATATATAGGGAAAGCATTTTGTTTGCACTGATATCTGTCAGGCTACAGCATACCACAGCTTTTCAGACTAAGAACTGCTGCTTCATTTTTTCAGCCTTTCATCCAACATACTTTTGGCTTGTTTCTCAATTTCATATTTGAGCTGTGTTACTTATCCCTCACTAATATTCATGAGATGTGTTCCCAAAGCCAATTGCATAGGTATTTAAAACAACTTTGCATCATGCACCATTTCATTTTTATATAGCACTATTATGAACAAAACTAAACAACTTGGAAGCTTCCCCTAAGGTACATACATGTTCCATTTGCAAGAATTGGCCAAGCATGTATTAATCTGGTCAAAAATCCTCCATCTCTGAAAAAATGCCTGGCATATAGGAGCAACATTGTTTATATATGTAAACATTTTTTACTAATTATCATAGCAAAATTTTTTAGGTGCCTGCGTTATTGTGTGAAGTGAGTTAATTTCATTAATTTGTATAGTAAGGGGGATCTTGAAATCCAGCACATCTGACTTCTTTGAATCTCATTGTTTTTAGCAAGGAAATAGAATATGCACTGCAGGTAACCAGTCAGCTAAGTAATTCTTATAGACTGCCTTGATTACAAATACGTACTAGGGGATTTAAGGTGCCGAGTGATCCTAAAGAACCTGGTGGACCGGGTTCTCCTTTTTCTCCAGGTTGACCCTGGGGTCCAGAAAGCCCTCTCTCTCCAGGTCGCCCCCTCTCTCCTTGCACTCCTCTCTCTCCTGGAATCCCTGGATCACCCTGATACACAAAACCTTAAGCTCAGTCTAAATGCAGCACAACAAAGCAGTTAAAGCCTTATTTGGTAGATTTGAAAAATCACTCCAGCTATTTTATAGTGGCATGACTCAAAGATTTGTAACTGATTATATTGGCAACACATGTCATTGGCATATTATTAGTTTCTGAAGACTTAAAATAGACACAAGGGTATGACATGTGAGGAAGCTCAAAACAAGAGCCAAATACAATATGGCCTTAAACAATGGTTTCTACAATTTCACCCTGAATAAAAAACTCCCCCAATGCAACCAACAGTAGAAGGGGGAAGGATAGCATGTGCTTCCTCCGAGTCATATGAAGCTATTATCTGCTGCTAATTTCATTGGACATCTCAACTGACTCAGAGGAAAGACTAAATGCCACTTGAACTAGCTGAATATGGTGTTTTCATTTACATAAAAAATGCAGGTCACCCCATATACAGTACTGTGCAAACGTTTTAGGCAGGTGTGAAAAAAATCCAAAATGAGCGAACAAAAGAAAAATCTAAATCAAATCAATAGTTTGTGTTACTACCTTTTGCCTTCAAACCAGCATCAATTCTTATAGGTACACTTGCACAAAGTCAGGGATTTTGTAGGATTATAGTCGGTGTATGATCAACCAATTTTACCAAACAGCTGCTGATGATCATCAATGTTACACGTAGGTTGAAACACAGTCATGTTTGGAACAACCTACCAGCCACGTTCCTTCAAAAACTGTGTGCAAGTGTACCTAGAAGAATTTTGTTTTGAAGGCAAAGGGTGGTCACACCAAATATATTAATAATAATTAGATTAGAATAGATTAGATTTCTCTTTTGTTCATTTTGTTCACTGCATTTTGTTGATTGATGAAAATAAATGATTAACACTTCAATTTTTGAAAGCATTCTCTGTTTACAGCATTTTTTCACACCTGCCTAAAACTTTTGCACAGTATTGTATGTGAATTATACATCTGGAACCTATATTGCTTAAGAACACGAAATTAAGAATAAAATAGTTTTTCCAACAATGTTGACACTCTAAGAAAGGAAATTACTATACAACCACATCTGGTATTTACACCAAACTGGTATTCTGCATTATTTTCAGTCAAGCAGGAAGAAAACAACTGTAGACCTTACCCGCTCTCCTTTGGAACCTCTGTCCCCGGCTCTGCCCCTGGCTCCCTGTGAGAAAGGAAGAAATATGAAATTACGGGAAATCACTGTGTGAGGAAATGGACGGATGGCTGGTCAGCAGAGATGTCCTTTTTCAGAACACTAGGCAGTAACAAATAATTGGATATTGAGATCGAAGCTACCCTGAGGCTCAAAACCTTTCTCGCACATCTAGCACTCTAAATCAATTGCTTTCATGTGGGGCTGAGATAGTGGCGAAGTTTGGGAACACGTGACAACCCGTGTCATTGCGAGGTCACAGCACAGCACACAGTGAACCACAACAAAATTGGATCTCTGCATTTAACCCATGCAAACAACATGCAAACAGTGGGCAGCTACTGAAAGTGCCTGGGGCGCAGTGACGGGGATGGTACCTTGCTCAAGGGTACCTCAGGGCAACCTACTGGTGAGGGAATCGAACCCACAATCTTCCATTGCTGGGGCAACTCCCTAACCACTAGGCCACCACCGCTAGTGGTGATATTTCAGAAACAGGTTCCTTGCATTAATGGTAAGTATTTTTAGCTTTATAATATTATTATATTATTTTGTAAATGATCTGCACTGAAATGAAAATAAAACTAGATATCCAGTTTTGAAATATAAGGTATTTTGGAAATTTATTTTAAATATATTACACAGGTTTTATTATCAACTACAAAATCATCTATAACTCACTTTGGTCATCATCTTAAGATCAGTTTACATTTACATTATTTAGCAGACGCTCTTATCCAGAGCGACTTACATGTCCTAATTACAGGGACAGTCCCCCTGGAGCAACTCAGGGTTAAGGGTCTTGCTCAGGAACCCAGTGGCACTCTGGTAGTGCCAGAGGGGGGATTTGAACCTGGGACCTCTTGAGCTGTAGGTCCATAGGCAAGTATCCTACCACTGGACCACCACCACCCCAGGCGGTTTAGTTTAAAATGTTATTTATTCCAAATAATAAACTGAAATCTAAAACATAGTGGCATAGTTTATGAACATGAAAATATAGTGAAAACATACATTTTAGCATATAATTTCAATTCACTATATTTTTAAATGTACTCTTTTCCTCTCTAGAGGATGTGCATCTACATTCACAGACAATCAACAGTTTACAAGGGTCCCCGATCCCGGGACCTAGCCTTCTACTTCCAGTGAACCTCGGGTAGAACCTTAAAGCTTCATCACAAAAGTGATTCATCCCCTAAAATGGTTCTTTAGTAAACCAAACTTGGTTCTCATTTTGCATCACTCCAAAGAACCCTGTCTGGCACACTTACAGCAG
Organism: Hepsetus odoe; assembly: GCA_017165825.1. Lineage (NCBI taxonomy): Eukaryota > Metazoa > Chordata > Actinopteri > Characiformes > Hepsetidae > Hepsetus > Hepsetus odoe. The sequence goes on from CM029377.1 coordinate 24,720,513, forward strand.
GGAAAATATGTGTTGAACACATGAATGTTTTCTCAGCAATTATGTTTCTAATGGGGCAATTTACATTGAATTTACACCAGATGTCAGTACCAACCCAAGTAATCCACACATAAAAATAAATAATAAAAAAAAAAGCCCATAAATTATGCGTAGTAAAGTGGAATAACACAGGGAAGAGGTATTGAACATGCTTACTAATTAATTTAATACTTAGTAGTAGAAAAGCTGTTGTTGGTAATGATGGCTTCACAAAGCCTCCTATATACGGAGAAACCTGTCGTATGCATTACTCAGGTATGATTTTGTCTCGTTCTTCCAGTCCTCAAATATTGAAGGTTCTGGGGGCCTCTCCTATGAACTCTCATCTTTAGTTCTTTCCATAGATTTATAGTTGGATTCAAATCAGGTGATTGACTGGTGTAACGGTGGCGTGGTACCGGAGGGACGTCAGGTCAGAGCCAAGAGTTCAGAACAGAAGTTTATTACGCACAGTGACAAAACAAACAAGACACAGGGAACGGGGGACTGCAGTTCTACACATGAAACCCTATGACTGGGGAACTGCAGTCTAGCCCTAGATACTAAGTGGTCTATACTAGGTGACCTATACCTAGTCATAGACACAAGGTTGACATATACAAACACCACCCGTTACGCGTAGGTTAGACCTACCTAATGAGCCGCGCTCTGTTCTGACTCATCGGGGCTTAAATAGTCAGCCCCAATGATGCACACCTGCCCGCAGGGGCTCAGGTGTGCTTAGTCAGAACAGAGCGCCCTCTAGCGTACCCTAAACACCTCCTGTGACATAAACACCCTGTATGTGACCAAGAGCGCCCTCTAGCGTGCCCAAAACACAACACATGTGACAGAGAGCGCCCTCTAGCGTGCCCAAACCCTAACACACGTGACAGAACCCCCCCCCCCAAGGGCGCGGCTCCCGAAGTGCCCCGAACGCAGCCGAACCTCAGGGGGGAGGCACAAACAACAACACAAAAGTCCCTAGTCGGGACACACGGTCAGGTCCATAGAAACAAAAAAAAAAACATCAAAGGACCTCCGACCAGTTATGTCTGGCAGCTGGTGGTGGTGAGGGGAATCCCAGCAGTTCCGTCCACCTTTTTGACCGGTGCCTGACCTTGGCTCTTACGTCCTTGGAGGCTTTGCCTGACTCCATGGAACCCCTGGACTCGACAGGACCTGAAAGGGAGCTACACAGAGACGTTACAGGGTTTACAGAGGAAGTCTTTTTCAATGAGTCTAAGCTCTGCTTACAACCCCTGTCAGTCGGGTTCCGCGCGTCGCTTCTCCCCGAATCTCTGGCGCCGAAGTTCTGGTCCGTCTCCCTGAACTGATTCGTGCTGGTGTCTTTTGCCCTTTTCCTTGTCTGGGTCGTACTTCCTGGTCGCTTGGGGCCCGGCGACGCAGTGTCCCAGCTTCTGGTTTCATGTTGAGGAGTTCCCCGTGGCTTCCTCCAAACGTCACCTTGTTCTGGGTTTGCTGAGTTGCGGGGGCGAGCCGATGCTAGGGGGCCTGAAGGCAGCTGCTCCCTTTCTGCATTCGTTACCCGTTTCTCCGCTGGACTGTTCTCCGGCTGCTCTGTTTCGGCTTTGGCTCTCTGGGTTCCAGCAGGCACTGGTGTCGGAGAAGAGAGTAGAGATTCGATGAGGGCCAATTTACCTTCCATACCTCTGACCTGGTTTTCTAGCTCGGTGAGCTTGCTGGCCTCATAACCGGCCTCTCTCAGGTCAGCCTGCAGAGCGATGTTGTGGTCCTGCACCTGTCTCAGCTCTGTCCTGCACTGATGCAATTGCCCCTCCATTGTGGCTATTTTAGCCTCCAGCTTCTCCTGAGTGGTTGGAGTCCCAACTCTCCGTGTTATCTGGCCTACGATCTGGTTTCTCTGTTCCTGTCTTCTCCCCAGTCCCTTTCTTTGGGAAACCCTCACAGCGTGTATCTTGAATCGAAGGACCTCTCTGTCCTCTCTGAACTGGCTGTTCCTTCCGTGACGCTCACCTTTTACTTGAGCCAAAGTCTCCTCTTTTTCCTTCCTCCGGTCCTTCGAGACCGTGGCGTTCACCTGTGGCATGGCGGTTCCCTCGGTCAGCTGATGGTAGAGTCCCGTCAGCAACTCCTACTGTTCAGCAAACCGAACATTACTGCAGCTGATCTGCTCACCTCCGAGGTGGGACTGGATTGTCCTCGCCTCTCTGTGCCACACGGCCCGATCCCTCACCGGCTCCACTCTGACTGACTTCTGCAAGCACTTCGCAGCATGTTTACGCCTTTGACACCTCTGTCCTTGTTGAAGTTCCGGTCTCCACCTTCCGAACCTCCTTTGACGACCACCTGTTGCCCAGCGCGGCCTCACCCACGCTGGTGCACTCTCCCAACAGCCTGAATGACGACAGCAGCTTTGTTCATAGCATTAACATTTTTTCGCACTAAATAACCTCTAAAAGCTGCCTGGATGCGTATCGCTGACTTTCTCAACACCTGAAATCTTTCATGTTCGCTTTTGCCCCTGATGTAGGACCTAAAATATCTTTGAATGAAGATGGCTGACCTTCTTATGGCCTGGTACTTTGTTACCTCCCTGTGTCTTCTGAACGCAGCCTGAATCAGGGAAGCGGCCTGATGGTGCAGGATCACAGCCCTTCTGACCCTCTGATCTCTGAAGCAGGCTTGCAGGAACATTGCAGCGGAGCGCAATGTCAAAAACTCCTCTCTCTGTTTTCTGGCTTCACGTGTGGAACGATACCTCAGCTGGATTGCAACAACAGTCTGTTTGATGTATGAGTATCGTGCCCGAGCACAGTGTGTCCTGTGAGCCCTTTGTATAACCGTGGCAGCCTGGTGCTTCAGTTTCAGAGTCTGTCTGGTCTTTATCCCTCGGAATGCAGCTTGTAGAACAACAACAGCCCCTTTTTTCTCCTTCAAAGACTTCATTTCTTGCCTCATACTCTTACTAGCTCTATAATATCGCTGAACCGTCTTGGCTGCCCACAGTAGCTTCAGGTAGTACTTTCTGTTTATGTGTTTCCTCACCTGTGCCTGAAGTTACAGCAGCCTCATGTTCAATTCTCCTTTGCACCCGAACTTTCCTTTTAAACTTGCCACTAACCTGGAGCTGCTCCTTCTCTGCTTTCTGTGTAGCAGATGGCTTCCTGGAGCTGGGTTTGGGGGTCGACTTCTTGATGCCGCTTTCCTTGTTGTGAAGGGCTTCCTTGGTCGACTTCCCCGGTTGCGCGATGCAGGAAGTGGTCTCCACCCTCCTCCTGCTCTCTGCGTCCGGAACTGCCTTCTTTGCCATTGCCTCGCTTCTCTTGTTGCGGGTGGCCTTCTTTGCATTCCTCTTGGTGGACGCCGTGCAGTCGCGTTGCGGCGCGGTGTGTGCCGTGCTTTCGCGTGGCGGCGCGATGGGCGCCGTGCAGGCGCGTGGCGGCGCGGTGGGCGCCGTGCTGGCGCGTGGCGGCGCGGTGGGCGCCGTGCTGTCGCTGTGAACACGGAAAGGCGCGTTTGCTACCAACCTCTTGTGGTGATTCGCGTTGGCCGTATTCCCGCTATCAGCTGCGCGCGGCGCTTTCTCAGCTGGCGGACTGTGGTTGCTGGCGCGCTGCGGCGTGGTGGGCGTCGTGCAGTCGCGGTGCGGCGCGGGGGACGCCGTGCTGTCGCGGTGCGGAGCGTTGAGCATCGTGCTGTCGCGGTGCGGAGCGTTGAGCGTCGTGCTGTCGCGGTGCGGAGCGTTGAGCGTCGTGCTGTCGCGGTGCGGAGCGCTGAGCGTCGTGCTGTCGCTGTGAACACGGAAAGGCGCGTTTGCTACCAACCTCTTGTGGTGATTTGCGCTGGCCGTGTTCCCGCTATCAGCTGCACGCGACGCTTTTTCCGCTGGCGGATCGCGGTTACTGGCGCGCGGCGCTCTCACTCTCTCTGGCGCTGAATCTCCGCGCTGACCCGCGTGCGGCGCGGTTGACTTCGTACTTCCGCGTTGAGGCACTTGCGGCGTGGTTGACGCTGTGCTTCTGCGTTGAGGCGCTTGCGGCGCGGTTGGCGTCGTGCCTCTGCGTTGCGCAACGCCAGCCTTCAACGAAGCCCCGCCTTCCATGTCGCGTGCGGAAAACAACACGCAGTCCAGCATGTTGAGATAGCGCTGCGCCCTTGTAGCCTCGGAGATCAGCATCCGGGAACAAAGCGCGAACTGATCCCTGCGAAGCTCGGGATCTGGGATGATATCGAGTGGGAGCAGCGACATCGTCCTCTTCAGACGGCGCTCTAGCTCCCTTGCCGTGGCCGTCGGCGTCCGTCGCACCCACTCCTCACCGTCCAGATGCTCGCGGAGGTCCAGAGAAGACGCCTCTGGCCCCCAGGTCCTCATCAGCTGCAGAGTCCGCTCGACAGCATTCGCTGCCGCCCACAGCACGCACTCCTGCTCGCCCTCGTGGCTCGTGATGTCCAGGTACAGGCGGCTCATTCTGTAACGGTGGCGTGGTACCGGAGGGACGTCAGGTCAGAGCCAAGAGTTCAGAACAGAAGTTTATTACGCACAGTGACAAAACAAACAAGACACAGGGAACGGGGGACTGCAGTTCTACACATGAAACCCTATGACTGGGGAACTGCAGTCTAGCCCTAGATACTAAGTGGTCTATACTAGGTGACCTATACCTAGTCATAGACACAAGGTTGACATATACAAACACCACCCGTTACGCGTAGGTTAGACCTACCTAATGAGCCGCGCTCTGTTCTGACTCATCGGGGCTTAAATAGTCAGCCCCAATGATGCACACCTGCCCGCAGGGGCTCAGGTGTGCTTAGTCAGAACAGAGCGCCCTCTAGCGTACCCTAAACACCTCCTGTGACAAACACCCTGTATGTGACCGAGAGCGCCCTCTAGCGTGCCCAAAACACAACACACGTGACAGAGAGCGCCCTCTAGCGTGCCCAAACCCTAACACACGTGACAACTGGACCATTCTAGCAGTTTTATTTCCTTTCTCTGAAACCAATTGAGAGTTTCCTTGGCTGTGTGTTTGGGATAATTTTCTTACTGAAATGTCCTCCCTTATTTTATCTTCAGTATCTTCTTAGCTGGCAGCAGAATTTTATCAAGAATGTCTAATTTCTGCTTTAATCCTTCCTTCAATGATATGAAATTTGCCAGTACCATATGCTGAAAAAGAACCCCACACCCTGGTGTTCACACCCCCAGATTTCAAAATGGTGTGGTGTTTTTTGGGTAATTTGCCGTGCCATTTCTCCTCCAAACATGGTGTGTATAATGACATCCGAGAGTTACATTTTGGTCTGAGCAGTGATAGGGACGGCACATTGGTCAAGGGTACCTCAGAGCAACCTACTGCTAAGGGGTATCTTGGTAAGGGGTATCAACAGAGATTCATCCGACGACCTTTATCAGTAGACTTGCACATGAGCATCACAACTTGCTTTAACATATAACCACCAAACACTGCTGGAGCTCAGGAATCAGCCAGGATACAGTCTTCCAGCAACTCTCCGAACAACACTACGTGAGCTCGGCATGCTGCGAAGTCCAGGCCTTCAGTCCCCGAGATCGCCTGTTGTACCTGGCCGACTGAGAGGACACCGGAAGCAGTGCGAGAGGAAACAGAAACACGGCAAGCGTGCTATCCCATCATAGACACTGCTGGAAGTCTTCACAGTCAGGTGCAGACTGTTTTATCTGCCCATGGAGTTCTCCACAGTTTTTATTACAGCGGTCTACATTCCACCCAGCGCTAGCGCTAACAGCGCGCTGGCTGAACTTTATGGAGCGATCAGCGAGCTCCAAAACTCCCACCCGGACGGACTGTTTATTGTCGGTGGAGATTTCAACCATGCAAATCTCAAGTCAGTTCTCCCTAAATTCCATCAACATGTGGATTTTGCAACGAGGGGAGAAAACATGCTGGAATGTGTTTACAGAAACACGGCCGGCGTGTACAGAGCGGAGCCCCGCCCCCACCTCGGACACTCAGACCACATCTCTGTTCTGCTTATCCCAGCGCACAGACCCATCATCAGGCTTGTGAGGCCCACCCTGAAGCAGGTAAAGACCTGGCCCACAGGGGGCCATCTATGCTCTTCAGGACTGCTTTGAACGCACTGACTGGGACATGTTTTGGGAGGCTGCAACCTACGATGACGCCATCAACCTGTAGGAGAACACAGCTTCAGTGACTGGCTACATCAGCAAGTGCATTGAGGATGTTACCGTCTCCAAGTTCATCATAACAAGACCCAACCAGAAGCCATGGATGACTGTGGCAGTGTGCAGACTCCTGATAACCCGGGACAAGGCCTTCAAGTCAGGGGACAAGGCCGCCCTAAGAACAGCAAGGGCAGACCTGTCTCGGGCCATCAGAGCAGCAAAGCTCACTCACTCACAGAGAATCCATGGCCACTTCAGAAACACCGGTGACACACGGTGCATGTGGCAGGGCATTCAGGCCCTCACCAACTACAGAACACCTCCACCTGCCTGTGACGGTGACTCCTCCCTTCCAGATGCGCTGAACCACTTCTACGCACGCACATACGTTTGATGCTTTGAACAACACGATAATGAGGAAGACCATCCCTCCTCCAAACGACCAGATTCTCTGTTCAAGGCGGCCTACAGAGAGGAGATAGCTGACAGCTGACGGACTGGTGCAGAACCAACAACCTGTCTCTGAACGTCGACAAGACTAAAGAGATGGTTGTTGACTTCAGGAGACCACGTAGGGACCACGCTCCAATTATTATCAACACCTCACCTGTGGAGATGGTCCAGAGCACCAAGTTTCTTGGTGTTCACATAACCGACAACCTCACATGGACCCTCAACACCAACTCCATCACTAAGAAAGCCCAGCAGCGTCTCTACTTCCTTCGTAGACTGAGGAAAGCCCATCTCCCACCTTCCATTCTCACCATCTTCTACAAAGGAACCATTGAGAGCATCCTGAGCAGCTGCATTACTGCCTGGTACGGGAACTGCAACGTCTTAGACCGCAAGTCCCTACAACGGGTAGTGAGAACAGCTGAGAAGATCATCGGGTCTCTCTGCCCTCTGTACAGGACATTCTTACCACTCGCTGCATAGCAACCAGCATTGGATTGGATGATCCCTCTCACCCGTCCCACACTCTCTTCTCCCTCCTGCCATCCGGAAAAAGGTTCGCAGCATACGGGCCTCTACTTCCAGGATGGGGAACAGCTTTTTCCCCATGGCCATCAGACTTTTAAACCGTAAATGTCTACACACCTATTATTCATCCATATCTATTATCTATTTATTTTCTTCTGGCACTCTGCACTTTACTAATGCTGCTCTGTTACACTGCTACACTGCCCAACAACCTGTTGATCTGGATGAAAGTCCTGTCTGTTGTGCTGTCTTTTGTTGTCTGTTGTCTTGCCCCGTCTTGTGTATTATGTTGTGTCTTATTTTGTCTAGTTTCCTATGTTGTGTCTGTTGTTGTCTTGTGTGTAGCACCAGGGTCCCGGAGGAACATTATTTAGTTTCACTATGTACTTTGTATATGGCTGAAATGACAATAAAATCCTACTTGACTAAACTTAAAAGTGAGACAATGCCTGAGGAGTGGAGAAGAAGTGTACTGGTACTTTTTCAAGAATAAGTGTGAAAGTTATAGTAACTATAGAGGGATAAAGTTGATCAGCTAAGATTTTTGTTGAGTGTGATGAGGATGGACAGTATTAGAAGTATATTTGGAGGACAGCTCAGGTTGGACATTTTGGAGACAAAGTTAGAGAAGCAAGGTTGCGTTGGTTTGGACATGTGCAGAGTTGAGACTAGGATTATATTGGGAGAAGGATGCTGAGGATTACTGTATTTGTTCTGGATTACTGGAGTTGTTACCGACATCTGGTGTAAATTTCATGTCAATAGTCCCATTAGAAATATCTTTATTAAGAAAAATGTTGATGTGTTCTTATTTTCTCTGCTGCATTTCTGTTTTAGTATACTGTGCACAGAAAATAGAAAAGAAATCCAATGCCGCAAATACACCTGTTGCTGATTCTAAAAGTGTGCAGCATTCTAAAAGCAACTTTGTGTTTATCGCTCTTTCTCTCTCTCTTGATCTCACTCTCCTGTTCTGCCATCTTCTCAGGGAGCATCTTTCACATCAAAATTCCAGTACAGCTGTCATACAAAATGCATAAGTGAAAGTGGCTATTCTTGTCATTGTGAAACGCAGCAAAACACAACAAAATTCAACCTCCGCATTTCACTTTCACACATGTGCAGCAAAGGGCAGCTACTGAAAGCACCCGGGGAGCAGTGACATGAATGGTACCTTGCTCAAGGGTACCTTAGGGCAACCTACTGGTGAGGGAATCAAACCCACAATCTTCCAATCTGGGGGCCTAACCACTAGGCTACCGCTGCCCCATGAGAGGGACCTGTTGCCACTACCTGAAAAAGAATTAACTTTTTTGCGCATTCTCTCTTCTATGCCTGTTTTCACCTGTTCTATTTCTGTCTCTTTTGCCTTCTATCTTTCTCCCTGTATTCACTGAAAGAGTGCTAATGGGCAAGGCTTAAACCCATCACTGTGCACACAAATTTTGCACTTTCATTTGGCCCTAAGATAGCTGGGGGATAGAGAGCATGGCTGATGGAGTGTGAGATTCCCTGCTAGATGGCACTGTTGTACTGCAGAGATAGAGGCACAAAGAGAAGGGAGGAGTGGTTTGGAGGGTAAAAAAGAGAGAGAAGGGGAGAAAGAGTGAAATCTTGATGAGAACGCCCTGAACCCCACAAGCAGTTAACAGTGACAATAGTAGTAATCATTAGATCAGACTTCAACCGTTTCACCCTAAAACTCTACTTACAAATTTTGAGCAAATTCTTTCATACAGTAAATATTCTTTATACTGAATGCTACATACAATTATTTGGCATAAAAAAATGAAATATAAATGTCCAATTGGCTGTACTATTCTGTACTGAGTCATTGTTTTGATTTCTGCCTTTCTAATAAATGCAGATCATGGACCACAATTCTAAATTCAGTCAAAAGCATCATACAAGCATGCCACATTAGTGGGGCAGCGTGGCCTGTTTAGGGAGTTGGCCCCGGGATCAGAAGGTTGTGGGTTTGAATCCCAGATCAGTAAGTTGCCCTGAGGTACTCTTGAGCAATGTTCCAGCCCCATCGCTGCTCAATGGGCTCTTTAATTAGCTGCCCCCTGCTGCACTTGTGTATATGGGATAAATGCAGAAGAAGCATCTCAATGTGCGCTGTGCTGTGTTTCACAATGACAATTAGTAACTGTTTTGAAGTGTTGAAAGAAGAGAATAAAGCATATGGTAAAACAGGTCTAAATCTAAATATCCATCCATCTTCAGCCGCCTGTCCCAAACGGGGTCGTGGGGGAGTGCTGGAGTGTAATCCAGCACACACAGGGCAAAGGAAGGGAGACGCACCCTGGACAGGTCACCAGCCCATCGCAGGGAGGAGCGTGATGGGGACGGCACCTTGCTCAAGGGTACCACAGGGCAACCTACTGGGAAGGGGTTCGAACCCCCGATCGTATGGCCAACGCCCTAACCACTAGGCCACCGCTGCCCCCCAAAACTAACTAACTAAATAAATAAATCTTTTAAACAATTAACCCAGTTTAACTGATTGTAAATCCTACAGTTGTGCATATTTTTTTGTAGCTGTTATTATCTCTGATGTGTCTGCCTATCAGTGAAGTATTTTCTGTAAAGCTTTGGAACAGTTTTTCAACAGAAAATTACATTTAAATCACTCCAAAGTTAGTTTAAACTTCCTGTTTTGCATAGGAACCCTTAATTAATGATAAAAATGCATTATTCATGAAGTATTACCCTCTGTGGCTTCCCTTCCATCCCCTTCAGAGAGCGTTAGTAGCATGATTACAGGGAGAACTTATTATTAAAAGCCGGGTAAGGCTAATAACCGATATGCTTTTATGTGGGTTAGGAAGAAAGTGAGGGGAAATGGAGAGAGTCAAGACAGAGAAGGAAGTAACCACACGTAAAGAGACTCTATAATACCCCAAAGTAAAATTTTTTTCAGGCAATCAGCTGCTAATTATCATTGCGATTCCAGCCTCAGTTTCCAAGTTACAGTACAACTGAGTCACTGAAGCAAGTCACTGAAGCAATTGCATCAGCCTTGGCCTTTAGTGAAAGGCTACTACAGATTATTTTGACTTGTAATTCATAAGCACATGAAATTATATAAAATAAATGCACCTAAAATTTTGATCTTGAAATCAAACTGCAGTATTTGCAGTAGGATATGGTGGCAAGAAGCAGCATGCTTAAAATGTCTATGTATAGAGCAGACATTTAGTTCTGTTTAATTTCCTTTAGAAATCAGTACAATTTGATGATATGATGATATATCAACTTATGACTTGGTACACTGACAAAGATAGTCTGCAGTGATGCAATGGGCAATGGGCATTTTTGTTTTTTGCAATTTTTTTAACAATGTCATTTCAGATTTAACTAAAATGGACAGCATAACAGATATCACCACCCCATACTGTCACATGTGAGGTGTTTTGGGCATGCTAGAGGGCGCTCTCTGTCACGTATGAAGTGTTTTGGGCACGCTAGAGGGCGCTCTGTTCTGACTGAGCACACCTGAGTTCATGAAGGCACAGGTGTGCATCGTTGGGGCTGACTATTTAAGCCCCGATGAGTCAGAACAGAGTGTGGCTCATTAGTTAGGTAATGCCTACGTGCAATGGTGGTTTTGGTCTTTTGTAACTTTGTATCTTGACTTGGACTGCAGTTCCTTGGTTCTTGGTCTCTGATTAGAACTGCAGTCCTTGCTTCTTGTTTTTTGTAACTGTGAATAATAAAACTAAGCTCCGAACTCCTGGCTCTGCACTGGCGTCCTTCCGGCACCCCGCCACCGTTACAGAAATGAGCTGCCCAGACCGGGACGCCAGGAGCTGTGAGGAGTGGCTGGAGGAGCTAGAGCGAGCTCTGGGAGACCAGATTGAGGACCTCCGAGCAGCGCTGCCATCGTGGCAGCCGGGGCGTTGCGAGCGGAGCGGTGAAATGCAGAGAGTCACCGCCGCTGAGCTCTCGCGGCGCCTGGACCTGCTGGGTCGCTCAATCCAGCTCGCTCCCTTGCTGGAGTTCGGCGAACGGCTGAAGGAGTGCGGTCGAGCGGAGAGGGCTGTACGGGCCATTGTAGAGGTAATGTCATTGGAGTGACCCCTCGAGGAAGAGGCTTCGTTCGTGCCCCTTTCTTTACCGGCTCCTGCTCTCCACCAACCACAACACTGGATATCGGTGGAACCCGCCTCCTCCACCGATCACAGCGGTCCGTCCGCGGAGACAGCGCTGTGCACCAATCACAGCGATCCGTCCGCGGAGACCCCGCCCTATGTGAAACACGGTCAGAAGGTGAAAACCCAGCGAAAACAAAGAAAAAAGGGGCGATCCCTCGAGGAAGAGGCTTCGTTTTGCGCCCCTTTTTTTACCGGCTCCTGCTCTCCACCAATCGCAACGCTGGATATCGGTAGAACCCGCCTCCTTCACCAATCACAGCGCCCCGTCTGCGAAGGAAGCGCCAAACAGAGGAGCTACGGTAAAGAATTCTCCCTGCACAGCTAATGGAGGCGTTATGGTAAAGAATTCTCCCTGCTCAGAGGAGCCGTTTCAGGTAAGAGAATTAACTTTGAGAATCCAGGAACTAGAACATGAACTACAGGAATCTCAGAAAGTCTGGCTGTCTGTTCTGGGCGCAGAAAGACACAACAAAAACATTTTAGTTGAGCAGCTCCAGGAAATGGAGGCTGAGCTCCTCACTAAGGATCAAGAAATCGGTACACGAAGTCAGGATCTGGCTGCCTTGAAAACAAAGTGTAAAAAATTGGAGGATGACAACGCCTCTCTTCAGGCTGTGACACACCAGCTGCAGGTGAGCCACCAGTTTTGAGTACATTCCCTTCAGGAGGAACTAGCTACAGTAAATGGGGAACTTCAGGAAAAGCAGGCTAGGTACCTAGAGCGTGAGGTCTGTAAGGCCACTCCGCAGGCAGAACTGGAAAAAGCCAGGAGGGAAACCAGAAAACCCACTGATTTGCAGGACCCACCCAGAGAGTATGGTCAAGGAGGGCAGGTAATGCACAGTTTTATATGTTTGATTTTGGACAAGAAACCAAGAATTCACTGTGGTTATGAGAACCTGGACTCCGTGAGACTCACCCTGCAGGTACATGGAGCAGGGTGTCACAGGGACTCTTCTATGACCCACAAAGGTTCGTCTATGTTTAGCTCTCTTTCAGACCCTGCCAGGCCAAGGCTTTCCAATGAATCGGACCATTCCTCATGGGACCCACTTGGTGAGTCAGGGAGAACAAGGCGTTTCCTTACAGCCAGCTCCTTGACTGAGGTACCCATAACGAGTAGGTCTCTTCGGAAATCCCCTGCATTGATTACTGCTTTGGAACACTGGCAGAGAAAGCCCCTGGTGGAGCTCCTGTCCACCGATACGTCAGGTGAGAATATAAACTTGTATTGCAACAGAGAAGACCCAGAAACTATGTTTCAGGATTATTTCCCGTCCATATTCCCTGTATCAAGGAGGAAAGCTAGGATAATTCCGAAGGCCTCAGCAGAGGGCAGGGGATATCGGCCAAATAGGCGAGGACTTCTTAGCGAACCTGTTCCGAACATACCGTACATGTTGCTGGAATTGACACTATATATGTACCCTTCACACAGTCAAAATTACAGAACCAGACAACCACATCCAGGAATTTGGCTCCCAGTCTGGTTCAACATAAACCACTTCCATCTATTATTTCAGGCATCATCTCTGGAACAGACTGCCCTTTATGGATCTCTTCCCTTGTTTCAGTGCATTCAGTAAGTAAAGTCACAGAAATCGAGTCCAGTTCCTCAGAGGTACTCAATTCCCTTGACCTTAGCCTTTCAGAGAATGATCCAGAGGAGGAGTGCTCCAGAGGCTTTGTGGAAGCTACTGGTGATGACACCCCAGCAGCCCAACCTGATGTGCTGTGGAGGACCCACAGATACCAGAGGCCCCGGAATCAGTCAAACCCCCTCCTGCTCAGAGGAGAGGAACAACCCAGGTTGCCAAAAATAAGGTCAGTTCAAGCAAAGCACAAGTCATCATGCCTCTCAGAGATGGAAGCACACAATTACCCCGGCCTCCCAGAGGTCAGCAGTGCCAGAGGAGAGCAACAGTGTTCACTGCAGCAGTGGAGGGGTACCTTTCCTTTATTGCTGTCAGTGCCCCCAAAAGAGTCTTCACACCAGCTGTTCTTCCCCCAAACCTCCTGCTCAATGCCCACGTGACCATCGTCCCAGTTGGCACAACACTACAACCAGGCTCCAATCAGCACCTGAAAGTTCCAGAGCAGAAACACGCCTTGCCGGTTGCACTGCTTCCCAACACCGTGCCCATAACACGTCCCCACTATCAGTCTCCTCAGAACTTGTGGCCTTGAAGACGAAAAACTCCCCACCTTGGATTATGAAACGAAAGTCATGGAAAGCGAGAGGGATGGAGACCGGAAGCGGCGCACACACAGGGTAATGAACTCTTCCCCTTCTAACCACAGGGAATCTCTTGTCTGTAGCTCTTTTTCAGGTGATGACCAGACAAGGCTATTGAGCCAATCAGACGAGTCCTCCAGAAGTCCCACTACAGAGTCAGCGAGACAGGTGATGGAGGAGACACGGAACAGCAGAAAGACACCGAAAGAATGTACGGCTAAACACAAGTACCAAGGGTACTTGGTTATAAGGATATGGACTGAAACTCTAGGATTCCCCTCACCACCGCCAGCTGCCTGGACATGGCTGGTCAGAGGTCCTTTTGTATTTTTTGTGGACCTGACCGTATGTCCCAACAAGGGACTTTTGTTTTTGTAAAATTTTTTGTTGTTCTTGACCTCCCCCCAGGGGTTCGGCTATATTTTGGCACTTCGGGAGCCACGCCTTTTGGGGGGGGGTTTCTGTCACATGTGAGGTATTTTGGGCACGCTAGAGGGCGCTCTTTATCACGTATGAGGTGTTTGTCACATGAGGTGTTTTGGGTACGCTAGAGGGCGCTCTGTTCTGACTGAGCACACCTGAGCTCATGAAGGCACAGGTGTGCATCGTTGGGGCTGACTATTTAAGCCCCGATGAGTCAGAACAGAGTGTGGCTCATTAGTTAGGTAATGCCTACGTGCAATGGTGGTTTTGGTCTTTTGTAACTTTGTATCTTGACTTGGACTGCAGTTCCTTGGTTCTTGGTCTCTGATTAGAACTGCAGTCCTTGCTTCTTGTTTTTTTGTAACTGTGAATAATAAAACTAAGCTCCGAACTCCTGGCTCTGCACTGGCGTCCTTCCGGCACCCCGCCACCGTTACACATACACACTGACTCAGAGCTTCCTAAAATTAGAGCTCTTCACATAAACCTAAAAAGTCAAACCAATCTTTACAAAGACCATGTTAAATACAACAAAATATATTTGGCCTAACTCAAGACTGGAATTTTGATTCTTCCTTCAGGCAAGAGTACAGCTGTTATATGACTGAGTAGAGTAAAATGCAACCTACTAAAATACCAGGATTATATGCATGATGAATGTCTGAACCACTTTCGGTTCCTTAAAAGTCTTTCAATAAGACTTTTCAAAATAAAGGTTTTTAAAAGAACCATTTCGTAAAGGAACTGTTAGTATGAAGAAAAAGACTTTTTAAAAACTCCACAAAATGAGAATTTTTGGATGTTTTTGAAGGACTTTTGCAATATGTTACACTTTACAAGATTCTTCACACTCCCACACCTTTATGATGTTTTCTATGGTATTGTTAGCATTTGTGGCAAGAGCAACTGTGTTATTTATTGGTTCCCAGGAATTCCCAGTGGATACTTTCTTTCTTTCCAGTTATTCAACAAAAATACCATTTGGTCTACAGTTAGGTCCATATATTTTTGGATACATACATAAGTTTTGTTTTTGCAAGCCACCCATAAGCTTCAAGAATAGAAAGGCTAGATTGGACTTTGCTAAAAAAACATCTAAAAAAGCCAGCACAGTTATAGAAAAACATTCTTTGGACAGATGAAACCAAGATAAACCTCTACCAGAATGATGGCAAGAAAAGAGTATGGAGAAGATGCTCATGATCCAAAGCATATCACATCATCCTTAAAACATGGCGGAGGCACTGTGATGGCTTGGGAGTACATTTCACTTGACAAACAAACAAACAAACAGCAACTGAAAGCCACTGCAGTAAAGGCCTGGCAGAGCATTAAAAAGGAGGAAACCCTGTATCTGGTGATGTCCATGAGTTCAAGACTTCAGGCTGTCATTGGCAGCAAAGGGTTTTCAACAAACTATTAGAAATGAACATTTTATTTTCAGTTATTAAATTTTTCAATGACTTCTGAGCCCCTGAAATGAAGGGATTGTGTTAAAAAATGCTTTCGTTTCTCACATTTTTATGCAATCTTTTTGCTCAACCCACTGAATTAAAGCTTAAAGTCTGCACTTCGACAGCATCTGAGTTGTTTCATTTAAAATCCATTGTGGTAATGTACAACATCAAAATAAGGAAAAAGTTGTCTCTGTCCAAATATTTAAGTGTTTTCAGCTCATACTGGTAGCAATCAAGATACCATGATTACTTATGATTCCTGCCAGGAGAATCTGTGGAAAAACATGATACATGAAAACAAGACTGTCATCTATTCACAAAGCAAAATAAAAAAAATTAAAAATGGTATAAAAAAAAAAACGAAAGTCACTCACAGCTGTAGACAATTCTACTAAATTACCTTTTATTAAAAAAAAAACAAAAACATCAGTGTGCAGTAATCAGTATGCAGTTTTAAAAGGCCTTGATGAAAGAGATTTATTACCAGATTACTTTCTTGGGCTAAAGGATTTTGAGCTAAGAGCCTACAAATGCTATTTAAATCTTACCTCATAACCAGGAATTCCATCTTTTCCGGGTCTTCCCTACACAAGGCCAAAAACAATGCAATTAGTGTTTGTTATAATTTGCTTATTAATTTTAGTATGCCTTATGCAAACAAATGGTGACTTTATAGTTCACTTATTTTCATTCACTCTTTAACAAGGTTTTAGCATTTCTGCGAATGTTCAAAGCCACCTCTACTAACAGGAAAACTAAGTAGCTGCTGTTAGCTGAGTTGTCTTGTTCACTTGTTTCCTACCACATCCAGTATAGACATGTACAATTTCTGGGGCTTGATCTGGGTCTGGGAGTGTTCCAGGCTAAAAGAGTTTAATAGTACAGACAAAGTACAGGGTGTCTTTGAATAAAATGGAACCAGTGACTCCTTACAGGTGCACCAGGTGGTCCCTCGGGACCAGGGAAGCCAGTCTCTCCAACAGGTCCTCGCTCGCCCTGACAGAAGAGGAGAAAAGAAGAGTTGGCATCACATACACTCTAAGCATGCTTAGAAAATCTGCAATGTGACTGAAAGATGCTACGGAGAGTAAAAAGTAAATCTCACCGGTTCTCCAGGGATGCCTAGCTCACCGCGTGCACCAGGTTTTCCCTTCCAGTCACAAACAAGACAGTGAGAAAGAATTTAAAAATTAGAGAAATAACTGCTTAGCTTCTGATTGCAATTTGATGCAATTTTGTTTCTTATGTAGGAAAGGAAATCATGGAAAAAAGAATCTGTTTCTATGATTCATAATGTAGAACATAAGGATCTGAAAGTCTATGCTTAAGACCCACTATCAGGCTACTATCAGCTCTTGCAGCTACTTGACTTAATGTTTAGACATTTTAATGCTGATGTATTAAACAAAACAAAAAAAAAAGAGTGGCTGGTTTAAGCATGTAGTGAAGCTTCAGTGGCTTTTTATGTGAATCAAAACAATTACGGGAGGAATCCTAGCTAGCATGTTTAACTGAACATTACTGACGTGGGGAGAAACTTCCAGAACATGCAATGCAAAATGAAATAAAATCATTTGAATTCTCTTCTGTTCTTCTTCTAAAATTACATTTACATATAATGGTTAAAGGCTTTGCAAAATCAATCATGTAACTGAGGTTTTCAAACAAAAAAATATTGGATACACATGAACATACATACATACAGAAAGTGGTTAAAGCCAAGAAACTATTTGTGGTTAAATCTGAAACGATCTTTTTCCTTTTTGAAATTAATAAATATAGACACTTACAGCAGGGCCTGGTATTCCAGGTTGTCCAGGCATACCAGGGTCTCCCTACAAGACAAACCACAAACAAAAACATAAACACATAATAACACCCACTACAGGATTATTGATTCATCAATTGAAATGTTACTGGTTTAAACCTAACAAGGGTAGGCAGGCAGGTAGATAACTGGTCTTTCATGATTCTAACTCTAGCATGCCATTTATTGTTAGCCAAATTAGTGTTGTTTGGTCAGTATAATATAGGAATTTAAAAACTTTTCAAATGTGCTGCGATGTAGCCCCATTTTCTCTATAGTTTTTATTGTAGAGGTTGGTTCTCATTTGCTCTGCTTTAAATGAACAGTGTTAAAACAGATTGTCATCAGGAAAAAGATGTTTTATTTACTGTTCTATTTTATTTACTGTTTACTGTTTTCTTCTTTTCAAAACCTGCTGTGGCTGACAAGCCACCTTAAGAGACTCTATGCATAGGTGTATGTGGGTAAGTATGTGTAGAAAGGTGTGTTCTGTGATGCACTCTTTTTCCTCCAAAAGAAGCACACTTCCTTCTTTGAATTAATGAGGCTTAACTTTGGGGTACAGTGACAAAGAAATAAACATCTCATGCTGAGAGGACCTACCTGTTTCTTAGTGTGTAAGTGTGTGTTTTCAAAAACGTTTGAGAAATAATAAAATATGTCAGGATCAGCATTTTTTGCAAACTTTTAGAAGGTTATACAAACCCTTTATCTTTTTGAACAGATTGTATTACAATACAATACAATGCAATAAAATATGTTCATTCTCAGCACAGTAATGGCATTGACATGGTTGTGTCAGAGTGTGTGCATGTGTGTATGTTTGTGAGAGAGAGAGAGAGAGAGAGAGAGAGTTTTTAAAGCCACTGCTGGACTAAGAACAGTCCTGATCAAAGATGAACAAAGACAAACTGTGGCATACCAGATGATAGAATGTGAATTGAAACTGTGTTAAAAACCCCGGCAGCACTTCTGTGCCTAATATACTCCAAAATGTACCAGTGCAATCCACACTAACATGCAACTGCAGTGCTGAAAAAGAGTCAGGTTTTCTGCACACATAACC
The DNA here is from genome assembly GCA_017165825.1 of Hepsetus odoe. Classification (NCBI taxonomy): domain Eukaryota; kingdom Metazoa; phylum Chordata; class Actinopteri; order Characiformes; family Hepsetidae; genus Hepsetus; species Hepsetus odoe. The sequence continues at coordinate 24,738,815 of CM029377.1, forward strand.
CCACAAGTTAACAGAGCCAAACTGACTAAACCGTCCGGCTCCTCATTCTATCACTTTGTCCTCGCTCTCTCGCTTCAACTTGAGTTAACTCTGACATGAGCTATTATTCTCTGTCACACTTGCACACACTCTCTCACAAGATACATTCAATTGAAGTGCTCTGCTGGCATGACTGTATCTGAATAACTGGCTAAATGGATTACAATGGTGATGCTATTTGTGAAAAATACAAGTATGGGTTTGCTATGTTGAGTGTTGTAATTGGGTGGGCTTTGGATGAAGTCAGGTAGAATCTTCACTGGTTTCTTTCTTATAACTACCTTAGCACCAGGCAGTCCTTCAAGCCCAGGCAATCCCATTGGACCTGGATCCCCCTGGATGAAGAAAAGAAAAAAGAAGGACTTAGAGAAAGGACTGAAGATGGATTGGAAGATGACAGATAACGTATACATTTCAGCATCACAGCCACATGCCCCCTCCAGCATAGGTGCTGTAGATCTCTAAGCTCAAACTAAGTAACCAAGCCAACTGTGTTTTACATTCACAATTAGAGACACAACTACCTGAATTTGGTTGCTTGACATTTTTAAATTGTTGTTTAAGATTCTAATATCTTTCAGTTGTTAAACTTATCTTGCTTCATTGAACTAATATCGTGTTTTTTTTATTTCCTAATAGGTGACAATATGTGTCCTTTTAGCCAATTTCTCATGTTTGAAATGTTTTACAACAGATTGGGAAATAACTTTTTTACTCTAATTTGTCAAAATAGTTAAAGACAAACTGATCTGAATGCTATTTTAATTCATTTGAATTTGTTGAATTTGTTGACTGATTTACAGCAGGGAAAATAAATATTGAACATGTCAACATTTTTCTTAGTAAATATATTTCTAATGAGGCAATTGCAATTACACAAGATGTTCGTAACATACCAAGTAATCCATACATACAAAGAAATCAAAACTGACAGTCCATAAATGTAACACTGGTGTGGTGTGGGTAGGACATCAACGCGGAGCCAGGGATCAAGAACAAGACTTTATTATCCACGGTACGTGAACAAGATTCAAGAAAGAAAAATACCACCATTACATTAAGGCTTCGCCTCTGTTAATAAGACATACTCTGTTCTGACTCTTTGGGGCTTAAATAGCCAGCCCCAGTGAAGCACACCTGTGCCCCGATGAGCCCAGGTGGGCTCAGTCAGAACAGAGCGCCCTCTACCATAATTCATCCATTATCTGCCGCTTGTCCCAAATGGGGTCGTGGGGGAGTGCCGGTGTCCAACCCAGCACACACAGGGCGAGGACGGGGGACGCACCCTGGACAGGTCGCCAGCCCATCGCAGGGAGGAGCGGGACGGGCCCCAAGGAGCGGGACGGGGACGGCACCTTGCTCAAGGGTACCTCAGTGCAACCCATTGGGAAGGGGTTTGAACCCCCGATCCTCCGATCATGTGGCCAACATCCTAACCACTAGGCCACCGCTGACCATAATTCAATTCAATTCAATTTATTCTTGTATAGCGCCTTTTACAACAAAGTTGCCCCAAGGCACTTTACATTGATGGTCGATGATGGAACAGGTTACAGTAATAGATGTTAAAGCCGGACGACTACGGAGGAGAGGAACCAAAAACTCCACTATGTGGAGAAAAAAAACCTCTGAGGGTCCAAGGTCAACCGGCTACCCAACCCCCTTGGGTATACTAACAGTACAAAGTTAGTTTGGTTTTAAACTCCAGGATCAGTGAGGAGTCCCAAGTTTTTTCCAGGTACCGATGAGCCATAACCTAAACGAAATCAAACCATAACATCATAGTGGCCACTTTAGTCTCCAGCTTCTCTTGCAAAGTTTAAATCTCTACTCCATTCGTTGCAGTGCATGCAACTTGGTTCTCCTGTTCATCTGTTTTCTTTAGCCATTCCCTTTGGACAACAATCGCAGCTTGCAGCTTCTTCCTCAGGATCTCTTTCTCTTTAATGAGTTTCCCTGACCTCTCCTTGAAGCTCACCATTGGCTTGAGCCAGAGCTTTTCTTTCTGTTTCCATGGTTTTGATTTCCCTCTGACAAAGAGACAAGAGTCCTTTGGTCTCCTCAAGTTGAGAAAGCAGATTGGTGATCTTTTCCTTGTGTTTCAGCCTCTCGTTTGTGGCCGAGGTGACCACCTGTATCGCTGAGGCTACTCTCTCTTTCAGCTGCTGGTTGAGCCTTGTCAGCAGATCCTTCTGTTGAGTGATCTGAATGTTCAGGCAGCTGATCTTTTCATCTCTTTTGTAAATGTCCTGGAGAAGTGCACTGTGCTTTACATTGGCCTGTCTGAGCTTTTCTGATTCAGCCCTCAGTTTCTCCTGGGTACTGTTCATGCTTTCAGTTAACCATATAATCTTTTCATCCTGGTCCTTACAGTCCTTTTCATATTCTAGGTATCCAGCCTTCTTTTCCTCAAGTTCCCTACCAACCACCTACCAGCTGGTGATTCATGGCTTGGAGGGAAATCTTCTCGTTTTCCAATCTCTTACACTTTCCAGAAGCTTCTCTGAGACTTGACAATTGGCCAGTATAGCATCCTTTGACTTTACATTCAAGACATCAAGATCCTTGTTCCATGCATTTCATAATCCTTGGCACTAAGTTCATCCTCCATTTCCTGGAGCTGCTCAGCAAGAGCTTTCTTGGCCTGTCTTTCCTCAAGATTCCTGAAGAGTTTGTTCATCTTTGAACTTCTGATCTCAGTCCATTGATTATTTCATCTTTACCACTAACCTGGAGCTGCTCCGTCTCTACCTTCTTCCTAAACTTTTTACTGGAGGGAAACTCAGTTGTCCTGGCAGATTGGCTAGTTGGGTTGGGCTCGGAGGTCGACTCCATGATGCCGCTTTCCATGATGCGAAGGGCCTTCTTGGTTGACTTCCCTTGTTGAATGACGCAGGGGGCCTTTTCAGCCAATGTACGATGTCCAGATTCCGGTGGCTAATTTCTGTAATGCTGGTGTGGTGTGGGTTGGACGTCATCGCGAGCCAGGGATCAAGAACAAGACTTTATTATCCATGGTACATGAACAGGACTCAAGAAAATAAAATATCACCATTACATTAAGGCGTTGCTTCTGTTAATGAGCCACTCTCTGTTCTGACTCTTTGGGGCTTAAATAGCCAGCCCCAGTGAAGCACACCTGTGCCCCGATGAGCTCAGATGTGCTCAGTCAGAACAGAGCGGACTGTCAATAAACTAACCTGACAATAAATGAAGTTATGTGTAGTAAAGGAATGACACATGAAAGTAAGTACTGAACATGCTTACTGAAATTTATTTAATATTTTTAGAGAAAAGTCTTGAAAAAGCCTAATGACGAAACTAGTCGCATGTGTTGCTCAGGTGACTTTCTTCCACACAAATTGCCTTCAAATCTTGAAGGTTTTGGTGGCCTCTTCCATGAACTCTTATCTTCAGTTCTTTCCATATATTTTCCATATACATATACATAAATACAGTACTGGGGCAGTGGTGGCCTAGTGGTTAGGGAGTTGGCCCCGCATTGGAAGATTGTGGGTTCAATTCCCTCACAAGTAGGTTGCCCTGAGGTACCCCCTGAGCAAGTTACCGTCCCCGCCCTGCTCCCTGGGTGCTTTCAATAGCTGGCCACTGCTGCACGGTGTTTGTGTGCATGGGTTAAAAGCAGAGGTCCAATTTCGTTGTGGTTCACGCTTGCTGTGCTATGACAAGGGTTGTCACTTTCATATTTTCAACTGGATTCAAGTCAGGTGACTGACTGGACCATTCTAGCATCTTAGCTAGTACCTGCTAATTCCAGTTCTTTCTGAAGCTCTCAATAAGCAGTCCATGGCTCTTGGATTATTTTTTTGACTCCCCTGTCAGAAATCTTGTGAGAAGCACCTGGCCGTGGCTGGTTTATGGTGAAATAATGTTCTTTCCACTTCCGGATTATAGCCTTAGCAGCACTGGAAGCTTAGAAATACAGTACTGTGCAAAGGTTTTAGGCAGGTGTGGAAAAAATGCTTTAAACAAAGAATGCTTTCAGAAATATAAACAATGATTATTTGTTTTTATCAATTTACAAAATGCAAAGTGAGCGAACAAAAGAAAAATCTAAATCAAATCAATATTTGGTGTTACTACCTTTTGCCTTTTCTTATGGCCCCTACAGAGCCCTGATCTCAACATCCTCGAGTGTGTCTGGGATTCCATGAAGAGACAGAAGGATGTGAGGAAGATCTGTGGTTAGTTCTCCAAGATGTTTGGAACAACCTACCAGCCGAGCCAAAAACTTTGTGCAAGTGTACCTAAAAGAATTGATGCTGTTTTGAAGGCAAAGGGTGGTCTCACCAAATATTGATCTGATTTAGATTTTTCTTTTGTTCATTTACTGCATTTTGTTGATTGATCAAAATAAATGATTAACACTTCCATTTTTGAAAGCATTCTGTTTACAGCATTTTTCCACACCTGCCTAAAACTTTTGCACAGTACTGTATATCCCTCAGTGTGTTTTGCACCAACAAGGTGGTGAAGGTCTTGAGAGACCTCTTTGCTTTTACCAATCATGAGATGCTTCTTGTGTGATACCATGGTAATGAGAAACCTTTTTACAGACCATCAGTTCAGACTAAATCAACTGTTATATTTGAGTAAAAATGGGGATCAGGATTGCTTTTGAAATACTGACAGATTTCAGCTGATTTCTTGCATGCCTTTTTTTCATGTATTCAATACTTATTCCCTGTGTCATTCCACCTTACTACACATAACATAATTTATGGACTCATTTATTTTGATTTCTTTGTATGTGTGGATTACTTGGATTGTTACTGACTTCTGGTATAGATTTCATGTCAGTAGCCCCATTAGAAATATCTTTGTTGAATGGTTTTCCTTAATTATTTTCCCCGCTGTATATCCTGTACATCATTTGGATCATTTGAATATGTGATTAAGTAAACAAACACTAACATAAGTTAGACTATCTTTCTGTATAAAAATATACACGCCTGTAAATATTGCATACATAAGGTCCTCACAGAGTAAGTATACCTGCAGTCTGTGGGGTATCAGAAATAGAGTTCTAGTGAAAATGGAGTCTATCAGCATAGAGAAAGACCCCAGCAGGGCTTCACAGCAGTGCATGGCTGACAGATGAGACAGAGACGTATGATGAAGGTAATTGTCACACATGTAGATTGTCATGAATAACGAAGCACTGCCAGGAGGGAAGTGAGCCAGGCAGGAAGATCAGCTGTGAGACGGATTGGGGCAATTGTGGCTCAGCACCAGGGCTGCTGGGACTATTTATTCAAATGTCAAATTAGCATGGTGGTGAAAAATTACTCTGCAGCTGAACAAGCAGAAAAAATCGCAATCGCACCCATAAGGACTAAGAATGTGAATTGTAGTTTGATGTCTTATTCTGATAAATTGTGTTTGTGCACATGTATTAAATTGTCATTAAGTGGGTTCACAACATTGCAATCTTTGCAGAAGAATAAATGTCAGCAATTGCTCCTGGCTGCTCTTTTGTGGAGAAGACTGGTTAGGAAGATTGGTGTGTGTCAAGTTATTTCTGACTGGGCCCCCACCTTAAGAGCCAAACCATTTGGCTAGTTATACTGCTCAATGAACAAGAACAATCTACTGGAAGGGCCCCTTTGACTGACATGCAAGCTACAAAATCCAGACCTGTAGGGGCATGTAAAGGCAATCATTTGTGTAAAGGGTCCATCAATAACACACTCTCACTAAATAAACTCTAATTCCAGTAGGAGTTCCAAAATTTTTGACATGTGCTGCAGGCCTAAAATGCAGGTATGGATATAAATAAAAAGTGGACCAGACAAAATGTTGGGTTCATACTGTCTGCAATTACATAAAAGTTAAAAGTAAATTTAAGAATAGCTGTATTTTCATTTTTCTGATTTTGGATTGTAAAGTAACATATATACTGTTTCAGTCATTACAGCAATTAAATAAAAGGTCATGGTACCATTACTGGAAATTATCATGACAGATACAATATTTGCACATGGTGATGTGTTGTTCATTTCATGATATGAAACATTGTAACTGAATGATAACTGCAACAAAATACCCTCAAATAAATGAAAATAAATAAATGAAAAATCTTAATTGAAAGAAAAAAATGTGTAACTTTGGAGCATTTACTTACAGAATAATTCCAAAGACTATGCCTGTTTACATTTTTTATTTACAAATACAAATAAATCTGCTGGCTCTATTGGCCTATAAAACTGATTTTTTAAATAGATTTTTTTTATTTTAGGAATATAACGTGTTGAAATATTGGCTCTGCACAGAGAAAGGTTTGCTATTTTATTTCTGATTGCAGTGTAGTCAGAAAATCAAAATGTACAGCCATAGCAAAAAGTTTTGAGAAGAATTCATTTTCACAAAGTTTGCTGCCTCAGTTTTATGAGGGCAATTTGCATAAACTCCAGAATGTTATTAATGTGATGAGATGAATTGCTTGCAAAGTCCCTCTTTTCCATGAAAATGAGCTTAATCCCAAAAACCCATTTCCACTGCATTTAAGTCCTGCCATAAAAGAACCTTCTGACATAATTTCAGTGATCCTGTCATTAACACGTGAGAGTGATATAGAAGACTGACTGGAGATCACTCTGTCATGCTGATTGATTTAGAATAGCAGACTGAATGCTTTAACAGGAGGGTGGTGCTTGAAATCATAGTTCTTCCTCTGTTAACCATGGTTACCTGCAAGGAGACACATGCAATCATCATTGCTTGCACAAAAAGGGCTTCACAGGCAAGAATATTGCTGCTGGTAAGATTGTACTTGAATTAACCATTTATCTGATCATCAAGAACTTTAAGAGAGATTCAATTGTTGCGAAGAAGGCTTCAGGGTGCCCATGAAAGTCCAAGCACCAAGACCATCTCCTAAACTTGATTCAGCTTCAGGGTAGGTTCAGAGTTTGCTCAGGAATGGCAGCAGACTGGTATGAGTGCATCTGCAAACACAATGAGGTGAAGACTTTTGGAGGATGGCCTGGTGTCAAGAAGGGCAGGAGAGAAGTCACTTCTCTTCAAGAAAAACATCAGGGACAGACTGATAATCTGCAAAAGGTACAAAGATTGGACTTCTGAGGACTAAGGTAAAGTTTTTTTTTCTGATTGTTTGGGGTATCCAGAAAAAAGATTGTCCATGGAAGAAAAGATGAGCACTACCATCACTCCTGTGTCATGCCAGCTAAGCATCTTGAGACCATTCATGTGTGGGGTTGCCTCTTAGCCAAGGGAGTGGGCTCATTCACAATTTGGCTGAACAACAGAGCCATGAACAAAGAATGGTATCAAAACATCCTCTGATCTGAGCAACTTCACCCAACCAACCAAGTACAATTTGGTGAAGAACAATGCCTTTTCCAGCCTGATGGAGCACCGTGCCATAAGGCAAAAGTGATAACTAAGTGCCTTGGGGAACAAAACACCTAAATTTTGGGTATATGGCCAGGAAACTCCCCAGACCTTAATCCCATTGAGAACCTGAGGTCAATCCTCAAAAGGCAGGTGGAAAAAAAAACCCCACAAAAACTCTGAGTGTTCATATTGCAAGAATGTAAAGCAATCAGTCAGTATTTGCCCCAGAAGTTGATTGATAGCATGCCAAGTTGAATTGTGGAGGTCTTGAAAAAGAAGGACCAGCACTGCAAATATTAACTCTTTGCATAAACCTAATGCAACTGTTAATAAAAGCTTTTGAAATTCAATATATGCTTGTAATTATACTTCAGAATACCAAAGAAACATCTGACAAAAAGATATAAAAACACTGAAGCAGCAAACTTTGTGAAGACCAACGCTCATGTAATTCTCAAAACTTTTGGCCACAGCTATATATTTAAAAATTCGACCACAGTAATATTCAGAAAATCCATGTGAGATCACAGTGTCTGAGGCTGAGACAATGTGACTACTGACTGCTCAAATCACCAGAGACAGAGTCTTTTTGCTTTCCTTTTTTATAACCTCTCTGCAAAGAAAGGGAGAAAAATAACACATCATACAACACATATCACAAAAAGAAGCTGGCAACTTACAACTCTTCCTTCGTCTCCTTTGGGACCCTAAAATCAGAGAAAAATTCTTTGGTTATTCTTGGAAAAGGACTCTTTAATACATTTGCAAAGATTATTGGAAAAAATTCAATTATTTCTATGGCTAACGCTATTTACATAGAACATTGAGGCACTTGAACGCAGCATATTACACCTCAACCATACTGTGTCTGCACTTTCTATATGCAGATTAATGTAACTATGTTATTACAATATTACATTATTACTCTCTCTAACATGGCAATGGTTGCTCAGGGAATAGTGTTTATGGAACGGGATCGGAAGGTTGTGGGTTCAAATCCTGACCAAGGTACCATCCCCATCACTGCTCCCTTTAAATAGCTTCCCCCTGCAGCACGGTGTATATAGGTGAAAAGCAGAAGTTGAATTTCGTTGTGTCACTGTGCGCTGTGCTGTGTTGCACAATGACAAAAACAGTTACTTTCACTTGATTCATTGATCAAGTGACTCACAAGGGTACAAAACTAGGGCCAACTCCTTCTTTGCATACTGACAGATTAAAAAAATAAGCTTCATTACTTTAATACATCTAATAATTCTAATTCATAAGCATATGTCCTTATATGTTTAAAAAGCTTTTTGGCTTGTCATCCTGAAATGTGGGGTAAAATGCTTGCTCATAGAATTCTCTTTGAAAATGAAAAGTGACCAAATAAAAGTCACATCTATCTGCTTTTTTCCCTGGTTTGCAAGATTCTGGCAGTATGGGTAGGGATAATGTTATATAATTTTGATAACTTAAATTTTATTTACTATAGCAAGATATCAAAAAGAGACTCACATATTAAAGATGACATTATACTTCACACACACTGCCATTAGCATTAGCAGATTTACTTCCAGAGAGGAGGAGGATGATGATGATGATGATGATGATGATGATGATGATAATACCACCACTACTACTACTACTACTACCACTACTACTATTACCGCTACTACTACCACTACTTCTACTTCCACTACTACTTCCAGCAGTGGCCTAGTGGTTAGGGAGTTGGCCACAGGATTGGAAGATTGTGGGTTCAAACCCCTTTACAGTAGGTTGCCCTGAGGTTGCCCTTACCCTTGAGCAAAGTACTGTCACAGCTCCCCGGGCGCTTTCATAGTTACCCCCTGCTGCACGGTGTTTGTGTGCATGGGTTAAATGCAGAGGTCCAATTTCGTTGTGGTTCACTGTGTTTGCCCTTGAGATAATTACAATAGGGAGGAAGCAGTACATTTATTTTCAGGTTTAATTTATTTTCAATTGGAAGGTGAATCTTTGATCTTTTATTTTAAGGATTTTCAAAAATAACAAAAATAACATCTTATACCAGACCTCGGAACAAAATAAACCATAAAAATGCCAACATAAAAAAAAAATGGCTTGGCCATCAACCGGTGTCTCAACAAAGCATGGCAAATGAGATGCTATAATGAAAATCCTTACACTATACTTCAAAATATCTTTTATAAGACAGTGTACACCCTTTAACTAGACACCTTGGTCAGTGATCAATAAGATCAATAAAGACTGTTTTGACTACATGAAAAATCAAAAAGTCATAGTAGACTTGCCACTATGGGTGCAGTTGTGTTTGTTTTAATGTCTTAAACTTCAGAAATGCAAGACTTTCTGATATGCATCACCAATTGTCAAAAGGTCGAAGTATTAAGATATATTTCACTATATTGCACACCCTACCCAGTCAATCTAATGAGTTGCAGAGGTCGCACTGTAGCAGAACACCCTGGGAATTCTCACTCAGGTCCCTGCATATAATGCACCAGAGGCAGATTGAAGTTTCTCCTTCAAGACCTGCTGATAAGGTTTTAGTGTGGCCCTGTTTGCCAAGGCATGGGAGAAAGATGGCTCTCGCTCTTCAGTGAGAGTAAGAACATGTTATAGACCTTGATAAGATAATTGGCTGAGACATACTGATGGGTCTTAAGACTGCTCTGCATTTTAATTAGCTCTCAGTCACATGCAGCCACTACACCACCTGAGTTCTGAACTTATAAAGCCATGTAGTAAGTGAGAGCTTCAGAATATGCTAACATGTTGATTTTACTTTTATGTGAAAAAAATTATGTAATGCATACCGGAGGCCCTGGTGCTCCTGGATGTCCTATACTCGCTCCTCCACTCTGTAAACAGAAAATCAGCATCACTGTAAATATTATACACTCAGTATTTACTTCATAACATACATACTGCACTATAAGGACAACATGCTAGTACTAGGATTATGAAATGCTTTCTAATATTAATAGAAAATGATTATGAAATAACAATGTAATGTTAAAGACTGAACTGCACCATTTCAACAAAATAAAAAACTAATTAATAATCTTTTGCTGGATAAGTTGATTTACAGTGACAAATACAATGTAACCACTAATGAAGACCAAGTACTTAGAGGGAACTTTCTCAATAATTATAAAAGGCTATACATGTATTACACATCACATTATATTCCCAGTATCATCTGTGATCAACATTGTCTACCTGAAGCTTATACAGACTGCTCATGCCATTCCCCTCCACATATGGAACACCCTGCAAATACAATAAATGTGTATGGTTACACAACTGCATGTTCCTATCACACCAGAAAAACACCTCGTCAGCAAGTCCGCTGTAAAGGGATTGTTAGAACACAATTACACAGGAATATAAGTATTGTTTATGTCTAAAGACATGCTGAGGGAGGCAATCTAAAAGAGAAAGTAAAAACAGTTGAAACATTGAAAAAACGAATGTAGTAGCAACAAAATTTAAGAACGGAAAATTAACATACAATAACATATTGATCTCTGAGAAAACACATGAGAAAGCAGTGATTTTTATGAACATTAAAGTCACATCCTAAGCCATTTCCACAAACACACATCCACTCAACCTTAAAAAAGATCTAGGTTTGGTTTGAGAAAGGTGAGTTTATTCACAGAAACAATCTAGGTTAGGTGACATATTGTATAGCTAAACATGTATGGGATTAGTGATTATACAGGGCAAGGGGAAAGCAGTGAGAATTTGATTTAAATGATTTATTCCAACATTTAACATAATAACATTACCCTGAGCTTAAGGTCTGTTTCAGTTTTCAAAGCAAGCAAGCTAAATCAGCTACCTTGGTTGATCAACAACTTTACATTTCTTTACAGTGGTGTTGGTAAAACACGTGTTCACAAATAACAGGCAAACAAGTCCTTTAATTTACTGTCTGTAGCACCAGTGGAGTGTGCTATAATGGTAAAATAATGGATTTATACATTTATAAAACAGGCTTCCATTGGGTATTATTTTGCCCAACAGTGCCCTATATATGACCTTCTGGCATGAATGAATATTAGGACATTAAGATATCATTTAAATATTATACAATGCACATTCATAATGGGCACACTTCACCTTCAGCAGCTGCCTGCTGGACTCTACTTTCAATGTGTTTTGAGCCAGTGGGTTGTCTGTACTTTTCTAATTACAGGGAAATTATTTTCAACTGCAATCAGCTGTATGCTGCACATAGTGACTAGGTTTAAAAAAAAAGTAATCCATTTAGATTCTGGGCTTTTTTTTTAAACATTTATGTTCTGCCAATATTTAATCATATATAATGCATGAGCTATATCAAATTCTTTTTACATATGTAGTCAATCAAGCAAGACAAATTTGAAAATTCTTGGAAAATTCTTGTTTAATTTAGTGCTACAGCTATGAGACTAATATTGTTAACAGACACTATTTCAAAAGCTACCCAGCTTGTTTCCATAATAGGTTTTACTAGTTTTACTGCTAACACCTAGCTATGTATTCATTATTAAGTCTGTGCCTTAACAATTAAGAAAGAATGAGTAAAAAAATGCACTCAAGCTCTCATCAAACTTACAGGAGGCCCAGGAAGTCCGGGACTGCCTGGGGGTCCTTCGCTGCCCTACAAAACATACACACACAGTTTGCATCATACTCCAAATCCCTACACCACTAATGTGTGCCTCTATTTCCTTTTCTATTCTATATTCAGCAACATCAATAGAGCTTTTCACACTGTGCTCATTTTAGATACAGCATGCAGCTGTATTGTGCCAGACATGATATCGGGTTCCCAAGCACTGTAAGTTCACCATTTGAATACCAATGAGATTTCACATCATAGCTTAGGAAGTTTTCAGGGAGACTGGATGCAACCTCTGGCATTAGCAAGCAAAGAATACAGAACTTAAGAGGTTTTTTAGAATGCAAAACCATTTTTTTAACTCCCTCAGATTTACACCAGCCTTCCAGAGGATAAAATCATTTGCAAATATTACAGGGCCCATATCCTGCATTTTTCTTGCATTTAATAATTTTTTCTCTCTAGTGTAGCCCACTTTTATTATTTGTCTTTTAATTCTCCAGAAATTCTAACTCATTTTCACATTAGCAATTTAAACAGTTCAGTATAAATCTGCTTAAATTAAAAAAGTTTAATTAAAATCAGCTACTGTGCCTTCAAGACTGGCATATACACCTGTAAGCCTTGACATTAAAACCACCTGCTAGGTATTCACCATGCTGCAACTCTACACGTTTTGTAAGTTGTAAGTGGAGCCTCAAGGGACTTGAATAGTTTGTCCAATAGATGCAACTTCATTGATATCAGGGGAAATGGTCATTAATGAAATTTGTTTTTGCAGTGCGGCAAAGGGCATTGCCATTGAAGGATGTTGTTGTGCTGAAGATATGTACTGGCCTCCATCAATATTTAGGTAGGAGATTTTTGTAATAGTAGCATCCATATGAGTGACCCAAGGTCTCTGAACAGACCCAGAGCATCCCACTGCCCCCACTGAGTTGCATTCTTCCGATATTGCACCCTGGTACCATCTCCCCTGTTAAATGATGCAAACCAGGTCCACATGATGTAAAAGAAACATAATTCATCAGACTAGGCCAATTTCTTCCATTGCTCCAAGGCCCAGTTCTGATGCTCACGTGTCCATTTCAAGTGATTTTTCATAGTGTCAGCTACAGTAGTGCTTCTGTGGGATCAGGAGGGCTGATCTGCATATGAGCAACAATGCGTCCTGCATGCCCATGAATCTGCTGCCGGCTCACTAGTCTTTTTCCTTCAACCACCTTCAGGAGGTACTGCATACCCACAAGACATACCACCTTGGAGATGCCCTGACAGTTATCTAGTAATCTGGCCTTCTCAAATTTCTTATGTGTTTCTTGTCCATTTTTCCTGTTTATAACAAATCACTTTCAACAACTGATTGTTCATGGTTGCCTAATCTATATAAATCACTGAAGAGTAAATTATATATCTGATGCTCCTCATCAATCTTTTATTATAAAACAGAATTCAGTTTTACATCATATAGGACTAGCAATACAGCATACATGTGGTTCCTTAGTATCTTCAAGCTAATGTGAGGTTATTGAATTATTAATTTAATTAAAAGCACACCTGTCACAAACTTTAAAGGAAGTTACAAAGCCATCTGACATTAAAAAGAGTACAAATGTGCTTTTCCTTACTTCATTTCTAATATGTTCTGTAAAAAGTAAATTACAAAATAATATGACCGCTTCTTTCCTTCTTCAAAAATGATATGCCATGTTTTAAAAGAGTTTTGGAGAAACTCTTTTTGATAACTACATTTAACCAAGATATTTTGAGAACATGAAAATATCAGATCATTAAAAATCACTAGGCTGCTTACCCGTTCTCCCTTTGGTCCTGCAGGGCCAGAAGGTCCAGGCCTACCAATGGAGCCCTGGATCAAAGAAACTGTGTTTAAGAAATGTCTGCTTTAAGAAGTATTTCAGCTTTAATTGAATTTAAATCTAAAAAAAAACATCTCTCTCTCCCTCTCCCTCTCTCTTTCACTCCCAGGTACTGAGTAGCTTAAGCAGCACAATAACCTTTAAGAAGACGGAAAGCATTGGAGGGAAGCTGAGCATAACTGGCAGACATAGTGAAGCAACACATGAAAAGATAATGGAATTAATAAGACATCTAAAAGATTGGGGTATGAGTGGGTTTATTTCAAAATGCTGTAGTTTTTGGATTCTCTTAAAAGTGAAATAAAGACTATCCCTGCAACAGCCTTGCCCACACTGCTTGGGTATACACTGTGTGAACATTTTATTTTATAAGAAATGAACTAATAGTCCCAGACAGAGAGTTAATAATATGCCTTTACAAAATGAAAGCTTTCAATAAAGATTAATTTAAAAAACAATTTTAGACTTCATAAAAGAAAAAGTTATGCTTTTATTTTTCTACATTTTATCAGCTAACTATTCGTTATTTTTTGAACAATGGAAAGTAATTGTACATATTACACATTCATGCATTTTATTTATGTACATATTCATTTGCTGGAAATAGAAGCATGCAGTCTGTTTTTGGGCACACATGGTTTTCCCAAATTAAACCAAATAAATTCTGAGCTTGTAATCATATTTTTTTGAAAAAATTAAACCTAGCCTTGTGAAACTGAAGCAAAGCACCTGCAACAGATAGCATGCAGACTTGGGAGCAGAGTCTTGGCCCAGTGCTGCTGGAGGTCCTGCCTCCTGCAGTTAATCAAGGCTTTTTCAGAACAATATGAACATTGTGCTAATGTCTTTGTTCCCCAAGAAAGTAAAGATCTAACTGAATATGATTATAGGCCAATTTCCTTGAAGAAATGAAATTATATTCTGAGGTACTTGCTTAAAGACTACATGGGAAGCTAATTTATTCAGATCAGATGTGGTAAATGAAGGGCAATTAACATCAACAAATGGCAATGGTTGCAACATGTGATACATTAATCCCAGAAAGTGGACTCCCTAAAAAGCATTTAGTGGCTGTAAAACACCCCCAAAATACATGTTTCTACTTTATGAGGTGTAACGATGTAGTGTCGGGGCTGGACATCAATGCAGAGCTGAGCGCTTCTTACTGAACTTTAATAATGGAAATAACGTGCACAGAACTCATAAACTAAACATACTGAAAATAACGTGTAAAACTGTTGTGAGCCAACGCACCTGAAGGCCCTATTGCTGTAATTATCACCAAAGTGGAGGCATAGGTGGAACCTCAGGAGTAAGAGGGAATATATAGAACGTTACAATGTGTAGTGGGTGCGCTGGC
Source organism: Hepsetus odoe (assembly GCA_017165825.1). Lineage (NCBI taxonomy): Eukaryota > Metazoa > Chordata > Actinopteri > Characiformes > Hepsetidae > Hepsetus > Hepsetus odoe. Next base: position 24,754,068 of record CM029377.1, read on the forward strand.
GTTTTGGTTCCCCATGTGGTGCATCCTGGAGTTCAAACTCAGATGAGTCTACTATTTTTCTGCTTTCATGTGGATAACAGTTATGATGATTACCTTGTTTATGTGTATGTTCAACCCTGCTAGGTAGTAGTTGTTAGTGGTTAGCATTAGCCTCCATGCTAATATCCTTTGTTCATTTTCAAGTTCCAGTGTATTCAGGTAGATCCCCAGTCTTCTCGTTCGGGTTTAGTATGTGTTTCTATGTCACCTGTTAGTCTGGATGTCTCTGTGTTTGTTTCCCTTTTCCCTATGTGTGAGCTAGTGTAGGAACCTTTAAGGCTGTGGTGTTTGGGTGTCTCACTAATAAAGTATTTTTTTTTGTTCATATTTCTGGTCTGTCTGAGCTGTGTTTTCTCTCAGTTGGAGGCAGACTAAACAGACCTACGATTCTGCTCAGGTGTCTTCCTCTTTCCCCAGTACAGGTGCACACAACAAAAACATAACATAGATAAACACAGAGGTAAGCACACAGAATGACCAGTGCCCTGCTCTGATTCATTTGGGCTTATAACGCCAACCCCTGATGAGGTACACCTGCCAACCAATGCCCAGGTGTGCTCAATCAGAGCAGGGCACCCTCTACCATCACTGAACCATCGCTTGAGGTTTTAAATCTGCTGTAGGACTATAACTGCAAAATTTCAAGTTCAGCCACTTTCTCGTTACATCCACTAAAATACATGTTTGTACTAATTTTGTGGACTAAAAAAGTCTGATTGGTGTTCTAGATGTATTTTCAATGTATAATATTAATTATTTGATCTTACGTATTTGAAATTTTGTCCAGTATTAAGTTATAATATAGACAATGTAAGACCAGTAGAAAAAAATAAGTTGATTAAGCATTATCGATAAATGCACAATACAATGGAACATAACTGTGGCTTAAAATTTGGGAATAAAAGATTTTATTTCCAATCATGGACCTCCAAGAGTTTATGTGCACTAGTAGAAATACACATGCAAAGAGAGCCTCTTAAAAGTACCTTTTCAAGGACTGAGTCATTTATTTGATTCTAAAAAATCAACAATATGTCTTTGTTTGCAACTCTGTCTGGCATTACGTGCTTATGGAGCCTTGGGGAATGGAATTACAAATTCATTCAGTTGTTTTAAGTTTACTGAGTTCTCCCTGTAAAGCATTTGTCATCGTTTTGTGTCATTTGCTTTCAGGAGTGAACTATGTATTTCTTAACATCCTGAAGAATGGGAACGGGACTAGAAACATAACTTTTTACCTTTGCCATTTAGTCACTATGTTGTTCCTATGTTGTTGCTTGATTCTCACTTGCAGATAAAGCTTTCTCAAAAACAGTATAAAGATTGGCTAACAGGTCTAGCCTTGAAATATAATGTTAAACAATTCTCAAATTGTCAAATTTCTTTTTCCTATAATATCACCATCTCAGAGAATCTATGACAATTGGGATATGTACTTACAGGAGCTCCAGTTCGACCTGCTGCTCCAGGGAATCCTGGCACACCAGGAGGACCCTTCAAAGAATAATTGCATCATTAGACATGTAGCACAAAAGTCATGTACTTTATGAACAAAAACTTTCCCTGATTATTGCAAACCCACCTCATCACCTTTGTCCCCCACTGGGCCAGGGAACCCTCTCTCTCCCTTCACACCCTGCAAGTTGACCCAAAAATATCAAGCCCCGGCAGAATGATAAGTACAAGATCATTATGAAACACGGTTTTCAAGTCCATTCCGTAACCATACCCGTGAGGTTAACATATGGACTTTATGAGGCTCTCCACATCTCTCATTCTCTCACATTAAGAGCACTACGTGACTAGTCTTCTAACAGACCCAACTTTTGCAGTACACCACATTTGTCTGCTTCCATGGCAACCAGCACCAATTTCAACTGCTCTGTGCTAAATATTTGGCTAACATAAAATGTCACACAGCAGATCCAAAATGAACCTCTTTGTAACATAACATTGAAATGTATTGTAAGTGATGTATTCTAAGCCATGAAAAGTGGATGTTGCAGACTTTGTGCTTTGTTTATGAAAAGGAGGAATGTGAATTGGGAGACCTAGATCATTGCTGCAAAAAATGTTAATCAGTACCTCTTTAAAACAACTATTGACCAAATTCCAATTTATTACAGATTTTACCTTAGGGCCTTCTTTTCCAGGGTTACCAACTGGACCCCTCAGACCCTGGGCACCCTGTTTGACACAAATACACACACACACACACACACACACACTCTTCAGGCTTGAAAACCAATAAACAGCTTTTCTGATACCATCAAGAACATTAATACAAGTTCTTATTAATAAAATCTTGATTTTCAATAAAATCTTGATTTTTCTTTCTGACAACCCCTACTTCAGGAATTACACTGGCATTAAAATGTTATGAGATTTTTCCTTTTATGGCTATTTACAAGTACATGTATCCTTTCAATGGTAACACTTGAAATTTGAAATACAAGTCTCGGGCCTAATTTCACATTTTATATGTTTATTTTCTTTGTATCAAATTTTGAGGTAAAAATTAAATCTGAAATAGATACAGGAAATACTAACAATTCCGCCAAACATAAACAGAAAGTGTAGCTTCAGTGTAGCAAAGCCAGTTGCTGCTGCAAAGTTAATTTCTGTGTAGGTTTAGTATTTGTCCCTGGAATATGGTTTTTGTATCTTACTTTCTCTCCTTGCATGCCCTCCAAACCAGGAGATCCAGGAGATCCCTTCTCCCCTTTCTGGCCTGGCAACCCTGGTACTTTTGGCTGGCACTCATTGCAGGCATTCTGTAGATACAAACACAGACATACACTGGAGTTACCAGCTGATTGCTCACACTTTAATTACACACACTGCCCACTGTATAAGAAAAACTTACTGTACACAGTGTTGTGCAAAAATAAAGAATATCCATTCATTTGATTAAATAAGTATAAAAATGATAATCTAATAAATCTAATACTTCTTCTTCTTTGTCTTTCAGCTGCTCCCATTTAGGGGTCATCACAGCGGATCAACCGTCTCCATTTCTTCAGGTCCTCTGCATCTTCCTCCTTCAAACCAACCACCTGCATGTCCTCTCTCACCACATCCATAAACCTCCTCTTTGGTCTTCCTCTTTTCCTCTTTCCTGGCAGCTCCATCTTCAACATCCTCCTCCCAATATAATCCTTGTCTCTCCACTGGACATGTCAAAACCAGTGCAACCTTGCTTCAGTGCAACCTTGCTTCTCTAACTTTGTCTCCAAAACATCTAACCTGAGCTGTCCCTCTAAAATACGCATTTCTAATCCTGTCCATCTTCGTCACACTCATCAAAAATCTCAGCATCTTTAACTCTGACACCTCCAGCTCTGCCTCCTGTCTTTGTCAATGTCACCGTCTCCAACATACAACATAGCTGGTCTCACTATTGTCCTGTAAATCTTCCCTTTTATTCTCACTGGTACCTGTCTGTCACAAATCACTCCAGCCACTCTTTTGCACCCATTCCAACCTGCCTGCACTCTCTTCTTAACCTCTCTCCAACACTCGCCATTACTCTGAATTGTGGATCCCGAGCATTTAAATTCCTCCACCTTTGTCTGGTACGATAGTGCTCTGCTGCTAGTGGGAACCATCATACTTGGAATGAGCAATGGCGCGATTGTGACATCATCTTTTATGGCCTTAAAAGGGGACAATAAACAACATTCCGCATTCAGTCCTCAATCTTGCTCTGTCGTTTCATACTTGACATCTAAGGTAATCTGCTGTGGTTATTCAATTTTACTCTCTTTAGAAACTGGCGCTTTTTTTCACTGCTGCTGCAGTTTCTCTTTGTCTGCCCTTCTTTCTCCCCACGGCGTGCTGTGCCAATGCTAACCGCTAATCTTTTGTATATAGTCTGTAAATAAACGACGCCCAACGGCGTGAACTAGACTGCTATTTTCCGAGTTGGGATTCTTTTGCAAGATGGTGGAGAGTCATAACATTGTCACCTCTACTCCCTGCATCCTAACCATTCCACTTTCCTCGCTTTCGTTCACACTCATATCTAATACTATATCTGATCAATTCCTCCAAAGCTGAGTCTTAGAAGATGACTGAACCCTCTGCTCAATATTAGAGTAATCTGAATTACAATTTCACATCAGTCCATAAAGCCTTACATCATATTCAGGTGAACAACTTCAGCATTCTAAGTCCAGTTATTTTTTTCTACTTTCTTTTCCTTTAGAACCAATGTCTGAAAACGCTTGTTTTTTTTTATTTTTTAGAAAGTATGTAGCCTCCTTTCTCTCAAAAGTCAGTTTAAAGGGTTAACTGTCAGAATCACGTAACAGAAAATGGTAGAGTATTGAGTCTTTTAAAGGCCACTCTGAGTCAGTTTGTTATAATTTAATCTGAGGGACATTTTTGTGTAATTTAGGGTGAGGCTGAATCCAGTAACGGGTCAGTTAGGGACACATCAGAGTTGTGTTATGGGTCAGTTTAAGTCAGGTAAGGCCAGTCCTTATAAAATCTTAAATCAGTATGTGATTGATGCCCTTATATCTGTTTGAGTGTATACACACAAGCCAACACTGGGAATACATATATTGAATGGAAAGATTACTTCTGGACTACGTTTAAAAATAGTTAAATTAGAGGTAACATGTTGAAAGTGATTCTATAGTCACTCATACTCAAATATGTGCCTGAAAATCGTACCTTAGGTCCATCAGTTTTCTTCATTTCTTTTCCACTCACCCTATTTTCCATGTTTATATTTCCGTTCTAAAAGGTCCTACTCTGTTAGTAGTTGATAACCTACACATTGCCTGTCCCTTTCTCATTATCAGTAGAGTTTTCATTTATTACCCCTGAGAGACATAAATGCTCATGGCATTCAGTTCCCTGACTGTACACGACTGGAAAGGACATCTTGTAAATAAAGCAATTACAAGCCTGCAGTCCAGACCAGTGCTTTTTCTCTCCCCTTAGCTGACCTTATTGGCAAGCAGAAATGGTATGCATTAGCTGTGTGCAATGATTTTTCAAAATTTTTCACAGGCTTTGACCTTGCTGGGCTAATGCATTCACCTCAACACCTTTTTCTGTCTCTCAGAATGGTATGGTGAGGAAAAACATGGCATTTTCAGAGGCAGCTTTCAGAATAAAAAAAAAAAAACAAAACTCCCCTCCCTGCACCTTGCGCTTGCAGACATCTGCTTTTTTACACACATTTGCAGCATAATCAAAGCTTCAGATTAATAAGGGGGAGCGATTGGTGTATGTAACACAGCTGGCATTTCGCATTCTGTGTACTTTTTTCACCCAGCAGCAGTGATGTAGGGCCTCTCTGAAGGTACTTATTTCCCAGTGCATTAGGCAAAGCTGCTGAATAGGTGGCTGGCAAAGAACCATGAAGCCTGTCTGTGTCGTTCACAATTAACAAACTGAGCAAGCCCAATGTAGCAAACACATACAAGATAGGTTGAAACAGAGACATACTAAATGACTTACATAAACCAAAGCAAGAGAGAATGAAAGACAGAGATCCAAGGTTGCTGTACAATATACAAATTACAAAAAAAAAATACAATTTATTAGAACAACGTAAGTCAGAAGTGAACAGTCTGCTCTTGTAGTTGGTGTATTGGATGTAGGAAAAACAGGTACGCAAAGACCTGTATAAAAGAAAAATGAGAAAAAGAAGCAGGCGGTAACCACCACTTAAGCACATGGGGCCCCAGAAAAAATCGGCAAAAGCAACTGAAAAACACAATATGTTAATCAGATAAAGATGCATCACTGTAACGGTGGCGGGGTGCGGGAAGGACGCCAACGCAGAGCCAGGAGTTCGGAACATAGGTTTATTATCTATATTTACAAAACAAGACCCAAGGACTGCAGTTCTAACTAAAACCAAGGAACTGCAGCTTAAACCAAGTTACCAGATAACCAAGTGTACAAAACGACCATACCATGTAGGCTGAGCCTAACGAATGAGCCGCGCTTTGTTCTGACTCATCGGGGCTTAAATAGTCAATCAGAACAGAGCGCCCTCTACCGTGCCCAAAACACACCTCATCCGTGACAATCAGGTGTGGTTCCCTCCCTCTGGCATATGGACAAGAGTCCATTGGTCCTCTCCAGCTGAGAAAGCAGATAGGTGATCCTTTCCTTGTGTTTCAACCTCTCGTTTGTGACAGAGGCATTCACCTGTAGCATAGAGGCTTCTTTCTTTGTCAGCTGCTGGTAGAGCTCTGTCAGCAACTCCTCCTGTTCAGTGATCTGAACATTCATGCAGCTGATGTGTTCTTCCAATCTCCGAGGTGAGATTGGATTGTCCTTGCAGCTCTGATCCGTTTGGCCAGATCCCTTGCCTGCTTTCCTCTGTATGACTTTTGGAAGCAAATTGCAGCATGTTTGAACAGCTGATACCTCTGCCTTTGTTGATGTCCAAGCTTCTGAACCTCCTCTGAAGAACACTTGCTGCCCAGCGTTGCTTCTTGAAAACAAATCTTTGCTTGTGCATTCTGCAGCCTGAATAATGGTGGCAGCTTTATGCATTGCAGCAACATTCTTTCGAACAGAATAACCTCTAAAAGCTGCCTGGATGCATGTCGCAGACCTTCTCAACACCTGGAATTTCTCTTGGTCACATTTACCCTTAATGTAGGACCTATAATGTCTTTGAATGATGATGGCTGACACCCTTATGGCCTGGTATTTTACTACCTCCCTGTGTCTTCTGAACGCAGCTTGAATCAGGGAAATGCCTCGGAATGCGGCTTGCAGAACAACAGCAGCCATCTTTTTCTCCTTCAAAGACTTCATTTCTTGCTTCATCATCTTATTAGCTCAGTAATATCGCTGAACAGTCCTAGCTGCCCACAGTAGCTTCGGGTTGTACTTTCTTCTTAAGTGCTTCCTTACCTGCGACTGAATGGTTACTGCAGCCTCATGTTCAATCCGTATCTGCACCTGAACTTTCATTCTAAAGTTCCCACTGCTCCTTCTCTGCCTTCTGCCCAGCAGACGGGTTAGTGGTGGGTTTGGGGGTCGACTCCTTGATGCCGCTTTCCTTGCTGCGAAGGGCTTTCTTGGTCGACCTCCCCGGTTGCACGATGCAGGAAGTGGTCTCCGCCGTCCTCCTGCTCTCCATATCAGCAACGGCCTTCTTTGCCACTGCCTCGCTTCTCTTGTTGCGGGCGGCCTTCTTTGCCTTCCTCTCGTGTTTAAGGGTGCAGGGAGCGTTTACTTCCAATGTTTCGCTGTTATTCGCACTGGCTGTGTTCACCGCTGTATTTTCACGTTGAGCTGTGCAGAGCGCCTTGTGTACCGTAATGCCGCTATTAGCTGCGCAAGGAGAATTCTTTACCGTAATGCCGCTATTAGCTGCGCAAGGGGAATTCTTTACCGTAATGCCGCTATTAGCTGCGCAGGTAGAATTCTTGACCGTAATGCTGCTATTAGCTGCACAAGGAGAATTCTTTACTGTAATGACGCTATTAGCTGCGCAAGGAGAATTCTTTACTGTAACGCCGCTATTAGCTGCGCAAGGTGCATCCACTATCAACGTGACATAGGGAGAAAGCTCCGCCATCCTCCTGCTTTGCGAAGCGGGAAAAGACATGTGGCTCAACACGTCCAGGCACCGCTGTGTCTTCACAGCTAGAGCAACCAGTCTCTGCAGCAGGAAGTGGAACCAGTCCGCGCCCATCTCGGAACCCAGGCGGCTGACGAGCGGGATAGCCGACATCAGACGTGTCAGGTGTTTCTCGAGCTCCCTTTCTGTGGCCACTGGCATCCGTCGCACCCAATCCTCGCCCTCCAATTCCTCACGGAGGTCCACAGACTCAATGCACACCGACACCCTCGTCTCCCAGGTTTCAATAAGCTCCAACGTCTTCTTGATCATGGCTGCACTCATTTGCAACACCCGCTCTTTTTTGCACTCCTGACTCACGACATCCACGCACTGGCGGCTAATTTCTGTAACAGCGGGAAGGACGCCAACGCAGAGCCAGGAGTTCGGAACATAGCTTTATTATCTATATTTACAAAACAAGACCCAAGGACTACAGTTCTAACTAAAATCAAGGAACTGCAGCTTAAACCAAGTTACCAGATAACCAAGTGTACAAAACCACCATACCATGTAGGCTTAGCCTAACGAATGAGCCGCGCTCTGTTCTGACTCATTGGGGCTTAAATAGTCAGTCAGAACAGAGCGCCCTCTACCGTGCCCAAAACACACCTCATCCGTGACAATCAGGTGTGGTTTACTCAGAGACCACACATTCATAGTTACTAATTTTAGATGAGCTGATAATTAAAATTAAGATAGCAATTTCTTTATATAACCCTGCGCTATGGCAAGTGCGGACTTACTAACAAGGGAAACACAATCAAAGCTTTTACTGAGGCAAGGCTGGAATGGTTCTATTTTCACTTAAGGAAGCACTTTTAAGGGTCTAGTGAAAGCGACAATTTATTGTCAATGTGAAACACAGCATTGCACACAGTGAGCCACAACAAAATTCAATCTCTGCCATAATTAAATTCAACCCCTGCTTTTTACCCATACACATGTGCAGCAGGGGGCAGCTATTGAAAGTGCCTGGGTAGAAGTGATGGGGATGGTACCATGTTCAAGGGCTGCTTAAGTAAGCCGACCTGGGCTCGTCCACTCTTTTTGTTTGTGTATGTACCTTGTGTGTATGAATAAACAAACCCCTCTAGGTTTTCTCAGTGCATATGCACCTCGGCTCCTTTTTTCTGCATCCACACCAGCCACAGCGACAGATGAACAGACCGATCAATGAGGTGCAGCAAGAGGTTTTCCCTTCAAGAGAGAAAAGGGGGAGCGTGACAAATTCCACGGGTGGCTGGTGGAGAATATTAGCAGGGTTTACACAGTGTTTTCGCTGGCATTATAGAGCTCTCCCAGCGCATGGACCAGGTGGTGGTTTCCCAAGCTCTGCCCCCACAGCAACAGTTGGTGCTACCCATGCCTCCACCCAGAGCTCCCACATCGTGCTGCCAGAGAGGTATGCCAGTGATTCGGAGACATGTCAGAGCTTTGTTGTTGCATTTTTGATGTGCATTGAAAAATAACCTCAAATGACCGACCTTAAAAATTTGGACATTGCATGCCATCTGTAGGAGCCTGGAAAGAACGCCTGGAGTATTTGGTGCCCACTGTACCACCCGCTCCCCTCCCAAGACAGACCAAGGTTGTGCTGGCTCCTTCCACCCCAGCACCAGGAGATGGGGTTTCTGCGCCTTTTCCAGGTCCAACAAAGGAAAGCAGGGCTTCGACTATGTCTTCTGCCTTAGCACTGGAGGGTGATGTTTTGTCGCCGGCTTCTGCATTAGCCCCGAAAGGTGAGGCTGCGATACCTGCTCCCACAGCAGCACAGGTAGGCAGGACTTTCGCGCTGTTGTCCAAGTCAGCCCAGGGAGGTGGGAGTTCAGTGGCGTTTTTCTCCCTGGTACAGCAAAACAAGGCTCTCCCACTGCGGAGGATGGGGCTTTTAAGTTTACGTCTGCGCCCGGCATGGAGGGCGTGGCATCCGCATCTGCGCCCGCCACGGAGAGCGGAGCTTCTGAGTCTGCGACTGGCACTGAGAAGCAGAACTTCGGTGACTGCTCAGTGTCAGGATCACTATGATGGAATTGGATGCATGACACACACAAAGCTGCAGCCATGACTATGATGGCAGGACCCACTGCATTCCAACAAATATCCTGCGTGATGGAGACAGAGAATGTGCAGAGGGCGCTGATGACGCAGACTGTCCTATAATCACTAAACCTCTTTCCTATAAACCCTCTACTAAAACACACTGTGAAAGTCCCTCTGTAATGTGTAAATGCACATCCATTTGCAATAGATAGTCACAGCTGTGTAATTGAACATTGGGTTGTCTGGATGGATTTGATGAGCTCTTCTGTTTATATTCATGTCCAGATGCAGGCCAGGTCCTTTGTAAGAAAAAGAGAAGGGTATTGATAGCCTGGATTACCCTGATATTTTGGATGAGCTGCAGTGTCCTACTTGTCCCCTGCACTGTGGTGATGGGACATTGTATCTGACTGCCCAACAGTCCTGCGATGGCAAAACAGACTGTGCAGATAGCTCAGTGAAAAAAAGTGAAAGTGAATATTCTTGTCATTGCGAGGTCACAGCACAGCACACAGTGAACCACAACAAAATTGGACCTCTGCATTTAACCCATGCAGTGCAGCTATGAAAGAGGGAGCAGTGACAGTACCTTGCTCAAGGGTACCTCAGGGCAACCTACTGGTAAGGGGTTTGAACCCACAATCTTCTAATCCTGTGGCCAACTCCCTAACCACTAGGTCACTGCTGCCCCTATGCTTAGATGAGGATAACGGTGAAAGCCAGTGTAAAAAAGGACATTTTCACATAGGAAGATGTATTGATGGATGTGTATTGACCAGAAGCTGGTGTGTGACAGGACCCTCATGTAAAGATTGCGCTGAAATGAACTGCTTTAATTTATGATGAAAATACTGATGATTGTCACCATTACTGTGATGGCAAAAGCTGGTGCCTTCTTAAGAACTTAGTCTGCAATGGTGAAAGATGAACAGAAAGGCATCTGTGCTACAATGTGAGGTGTTCCTGTGCGCATGTGAATCTAAAAATCAATGCATTCCCATGTCTTGGAGATGTCATGACACAAAGGATTGCTAAGACTGATGAAGCTGGATGTGGAAAGGTAAAATGTCCCGCTCATCTAGTTCATTGTGGAAATGAATGTGTGGAGCCCAGACTGATGTGAGATGGTGTCATTAACTGTCTGGATGGTCCTGATGAAGGTCTAGGATGCAAGAACTGCTCCAACTCACAGAAGCAGCATAGACACTATTGTACGTGCACTCCTCAAGGAGCAACATGTGGCTGTCAGGCAGGCTTTCAACTCCAGTCAAACAGTTTTTGGGTAGATATTGATGAATGCAGAGATGTACTGCCCCCTGTGTGCAGTTATAATAGCTATAATACACGTAGCTTTAACGTCATCCGTGTTTCACATTGGAGCCCGATGGCACCTGCAAGAGCCCAGTTGAGCCCCATTTTTTAGCTGCGATACACTATGAGCTGACTTCTGACGGACGTTCTGGTATGGCTGATTCACAGAGGACGGTTGTCCTGAGCCTTAGTCTGAGCTGGCTTGCAGCCATGGCTGTGGACATTCTGACAGAGAGAAAGTATGGGACCGTTAAAGAGCTAAAATGCATCGCTTCAGCTACATTAGATGGAAAGGACATCAGGATCCCGACGCTGACTGAGACTGCAAACCCATTCTCTGTGGCAGTGTTGAATGACATGATTTATTGGCCTGGCATCCAGAGGTGAGTCATTCATAGGGCCTCTTGGACTGTGGATTCCATGCCCACCAAGGAGGGCGAGACTCATTGGACATTATGGACAGGGACTTTGGGGTAACCCTCATTGCCACCTGAAGCCCTGAACGTGGTTGCGGCAGGGCAAAGGACCCCTTACAGCCATGTGTCAGGGAATGTGCCCCATTATGGGAGTTGTTCACTTTGTTTAACGTTTCAATTTAGTTTTATTTGGCCTCCCCTCAAAGTCCCAGCTCCAAGCAAGGTAAGGTTTATCGCTCCAGGAGTGGCACTTTTGAGGGGGGGGCTTCTGTCATGGTAGGCGGTGCTCTGCTCTGACTTGGCACACCTGCTATCTCATCAAGGATGTCAGGTGTGTCTCATAGGATAAGAGTTTAAAGGTGCCAATGAGTCAGAGCAGAGTGTCGGTCATTGAGGTGTACTTTGATACGTGTTATCTTCAGTATATATGTGGTTTCTGAGTTCTGTGCACATGACAATGTACAATAAAGTTTGAGTACAAGACTCCTGGCTACGCATTAATATCCAGCCAACAACACCCTGGCGTTACATACTGTAAGAGAAGACAATGCAAGCGAGTAAGTCCTTTGGCCCGATGCAATACAAGGATCTCTGAGGTACAATAAATCCATAATTTTGTTTCTGTCAACAAATAATGTGTTTTTTTAAAATGAAACAACTAATACATATTAAATAACTCATTTATCCCTCATAACTAAAGTTGCATCTTCATTAGTAAAGTAAAAAAAAAAATTATATCATGGTTTTGGTCCTTTAGTATTCTTCTTCAAGGACTGCCTATATAAGCCCCAATTTTTTTTCTTTGTAAATTGCTTGGTAAATAAATCCATGTTAAATTTGTTTCAAGTGATGTGTTTTCGCTTTTGTAAAACTATAAAACTCCTTCATTTAGGTATTATTTGAAAAAGTATGTAAGAAACAAGAAAAAAGTGAAATAGAGAGAGAGAGAAAGACAGAGAGAGAAAAGGAACGTGACTTCAAAGAGAGGTTAAAGAAAAAGCAAGAGAGATGGAGAAAGAAAGAAAACAAGAAAGAAAGAGAGACAGAGTGAAGGAGAGTGGCATAAAGTGAAAAGAGGAATATACTGATACAAGATGCTTTTATACATTAAAATGAGAGTGAGAGAAAAGTGATTTTATGCATTAAAGAGAGAAACAGAAAGTGAGTAAGCATAGAGAGACGAAAGGCTAAACAAGAGATGGACAGAGAGCGATGAAGTGACTTTTATGAATCCTTTTTAAAAGGTTGCCTTTGCAGTGAGGAGGGTGTCTTGGAAATAAAAAGTTCAATTTTGTTAAGTGCTTCGAGGTCTGAACTTGTTTCAGGAGCATGTCATAACAAAAACAGCAGCTTAAAAAAGTATGCAACAGGAAGCTGTCGTTCAGAACAACTTCTAGTCATCCTTCTTAGTGAAGTGTCAATAAAGTTGCTGCTTGTCAGAGGCCATGAAACTGCAAAGCAGCAAAGAAAACCAAATGGCATCTAAGCTGCCTTCTCTGTGTGTGATTGGAAAAAGCATCTTTGAGAAGACAACCAGGCTTCAGTCCTTTCCTTTAAACAGAATACATGTGGATGTGGCCCAATATGACTCCCCTTTCCTTATTTGAAAAAAGTGAAAGTGACTACTTGTCTTTGTGAAATGCAGCACAGTACAACGCAGTACAACCTATTGAAAGCACCCTGGGAGCAGTGCCAGGGACGGTACTTTCCTCAAGGGTACCACAGGACAACCTAATGGTGAGAGAATTGAACCCACAATCTTCTAATCCTGGGCCAACTCCCTAACCACTAGGCCAACGCTACCCCAGTCTTCCAGCTCATATGGTGAGGAAAAGTGGGAGGCTGAGGGGACCCACCATTGACTGATATTCTTTTTAAGATGTTTGCTCCCCTTAGCAGTGCATAAGAAACGCAAAAGAGATAAATATCATTTAGCATCTCTCGGCCATCAAAGAGTTGTGTGCTGAATATGATCAGTTCACTTAAGAATAGGTTTGGTTTTTATCAGGGGAAAAATGCTCATTGCAATAAAAATCATCATGTACATTCTCAAGAAGGAGAAATAGAAAAGATCCCAAATGAAAGGGCTGAAGTATAGGAGGGCACAATCAAACTGCACTTAACCTGCTATAGTGGTGAAAGCAAAGCTCTGTAAAGGCTGATGGAGAAGGTTATTAAACAGCCTATTTGGACAGTTCTACAAGGAATCAGAGCAGGCTTTCTGATTATGTCCTTTCTTGTGTCTGCAGTGTGCTCATGACTCCTTTGGGAGGCACTCCTGGACTAGCTACAAGCTTCCTCTGAAAACATTGAAACTGCAAAAGTCAGTAAATTAGAGAAAGATTTGTACTACTCTATTTCATGCAATATACAAGGCTGTTTGTCAAGTTGTAAACCAAAATGCATTTAATAATATCTACTTTCTCCAACACGCCTTCAGATTCCACCATGAGCTTTGACCTTATTAATGTAAAACTCGTCTAGGATTCTAATTTCTTTCTTTCGTATGTGTGATTATACCAAAAATAAGTTTATCACTCAGTTTTTTGTTTTGTTTTTGTTTTTTAGCTTATTACACAATTTAATATAAAATGCTGTATATTTTATTTTGTTACTGTCAGTTCTATAAATATATTAATTTTATAGTGAATTTCCAAGAGGTTTATAAGTTTTAAAAATTAGAATCACAGTAACTATCATACAATTCAGTCATAACATTATATACTTTGAAAAGTGGATTGATTAACGTACTACAATGGAACTTGTTAAATGGTGGGCCATAAAGGGACACAACCTACCTACCAATACCTACCAGGGACATGCAGTCAGGGGATTCCGGTGAAGTAAACCAACTAATAATGATATATAGTTAAATCAGCTGAATTTGCACATAAAGCGAACAAACATGAGGCGTGACAGCGATGAGCTGAACCTCATCATAGACTGCACTTCCCTCACACACTAGACTGTGCTTTCCTTCACACACACTGGGGTGATGCCTGCAGTTAATGTGTGCCTGTTTCTGTCTGTCTGTATGTCTGTATATAGATACATGTATGTATAATGCAGATATTTTTATTATACATGTTATACACTTTACATATCATGACTTTCCGCAGTCTGGCTACTATCTTTAATGAATGTGTGACATATTTAGTCCTGCTGATCTGACAGAAAACTGCAGTGAGAAGGCAGAAGGTAAGGCAGACAGTACAGAGTCGCACCAAAGGGTGCAGATATGAGCCCGTTTATTTATCCGTTTATTTACATTTTTGCTCTGACTGACCATCAAATGTAAGATTATATATCTAATCTTAAAAATTTCTCAAAATTAGACTTTCAGGAAGCGATTAATAACAGAAGAAGGAACAACACCAGAGCTAAATGATTTGCTTAAAACTAAGGGACAATAAACATAAACAAACAAACAAAACAAAACAAAACAAAACAAAAATATATATATATTTTTTGGTCAGTTATTTGTATGTTATTTCTATTATTTTTATACTATTATTTATATGCAATGTTCTTTCTTAACATAACCAGGAGTCAATGTGCAGCTGCCAGTTGAATAGTGCCTCTCTTTTGGTTTCATATATTTGTAAATCGGACTCTCACCCTCACCACACATCACTGGAACCTAAAAAATATCACACACTTGGTTTTAATATTATGTATAATATTAATATTTTCAATATTAATTCTATATTAAGTCTAACCCTAGATACAAAATAGCCTCAGCTTCCAAACTCAACCAAACCTAGCCAGAGCTGCAAAATTAGCACTGCAAAATTTTAAACTCAGCCTAGAGCCTGTTCATGAACTGAGATGGATTATCACAGGAATGTTTTCTAAAAACTTTATTGACTAAGAGCAGTTTATACCTGTAACACAATCACAGTTAATATAAGCATATTATTTTTTGTCACACCTGAGAACAGCATTGCTTTAACTGCTAGCCTCAAATTAAAAATTTATTTTTTAATTCTTCTAGTTGTTGCTGCTGCTGCTAGAAGAATTCTTAAATTCTTCTAGTTGCTGTGGTTGCTCATAAAAATGCTGAACACACACTATGGACAAGCTTAAATGGAGAAGATCTACTTTGACTTTTCCACCAACTCGATAAACTCCTCTCATCAGCCAGGCTTTAAGTTAGGGGCACATTCATTTACTTCCTTAAACTCCAGAGATATTGCAAACAGATTCTGTAACTGTTCTGAAAACAGCTAATGTGAATAAGAAAAGGGAGCAAAAGAAATCGTTCATGCTCTCATTAACTCTAGGGCAGGTAGTGCAGTGGCGCAGTAAGTAGCATTGTTGATTGCAAACCCCAGACATGCACTTCAAATGGACTTGAGATGCTAAATTGCCCCCTAGGTGTGAGTGTGTTTGTGTGTGTCTGCCCTGTGATGGAATAACACCATCTCCAGGGTGTGTCCCTGCCATTTTCCCTGTGAGAGCTGGGTTAGGCTCCAGCATGCCCTTCAACCCTACTCAGGACAACAGCTATGAAAATAAGTGAGTAAGAGAGAGAGCTATTTAAGGTAAATTCCTTGATACTGTACAAAATGGAAAGTCCAGACCCTTACTAATTAAATGAAACTTAGTACAGCATGAACAGGAGCAGTACATATGTATAGTGGTCATATAATTTAAAATTGCGATGATAACAAAGTAATTACTATGGTTTTCATTTAAGAAATACATAGGCCATTATGATTTCTAGTTAATGTTCATTTTCATATGTTCTGGTCCAGCTCTGAACCATTGTGTTGCATGGAAGAAAGGGGCTTGACATCCATCAAAGTGCACACCCTTGTTTTTAAATAAGCCTAGTGTTAAAAGCATGTGATCCAAGCAAATCTCCCTTATGGAATGATAAACTAGCCTGCTCCTTGTCAAACATCTTTGTATTATTCCAGTACAGTTTTGAGACAGTCTGAGAAATTTGAAAGAACAATACCTTTAGGAACGTGCCCATATCTCCAACAATTGGTAGTGCTGCCTGAAATAAAAAATAAAGTTAAAAAGAGTTCATACAATTTTTGCACTCTTTTCCACCCCAATATTTTATCTAGTTTCCTAGAGTGGGCTGGATGTACAGCATATAGTAAGAAGGTGTCTCCATTCATCAAGTTTTTAAATGACTGTTCTTCAATACAGCAAATCACATAAACAGTGATCAAAGTTTTAAAGGTTCATATCCTACATTGTCCCCATTCTGCCTACTTGAATGTACATACACCCATATATACATATACTTCATCTGCTTACATCTTGCTTGTTTGCACTTTTACTTATTATTAATATTAAGCCTTTGCACTTCAGTAACAGCTGCCAAAAGTGTTGTCTCTTTGTTGTCTCATGTGTAGCACAATGGTCCTGGAGGAACACTGTTTCATTTCACTGTGTACTGTGAATATGAAATAATTGACAATAAACGATACTTGACTTGATTGACTTGAAGACTAATGCACAAATAAATGAGCTCTGGCTGGCTAGCATTGTCTAATTTCAAAAGTAGTCTGCAATGTGAACATAGGTATACAGTACATTGAACATACTCAGTGGTTCAATAGAACACTGCACTGCACTGTGATATATTAACATGAGTCATGGAGCTCACCGGTTCACCAGGGGGCCCCGGGGGTCCTGGTCTGCCGTCACGGCCAGGGTGGCCCTGCAGATAAAAAAAAGTGATTCAACACAGTAAGGATTAGATAGTGAAAGAAAAAGAAGAAATGCAAGTAACAAAGGTGAACTAATTCTTCACCTGGATTCCTGGGTTCCCAGGAGGCCCTTGTAAACCTGGAGGTCCATGAGGACCCTTAAAAACAAAAAAATATTCAAATACACTCCTTTCCAGTAGCTACATTCATACATTATAATATCTACATAGCAATTATATTTTATAATATTATTTCATATTATTATTGTATTCTTATTGTATATTGTATTCTTGATTACAATATACAATCTGTCTTATGGACAGTACCTCCGTTCCTTGCTCGCCTTTTGGTCCCATGATACCCTGTAGATGAAGAAATAATCTTTCATTGTCATGATTTGAGGCCTACAAAAATATTTCTTAATGCAGGATGTTATTTTACATTCAACAGGTTAAGGGGTGTAAGGGTTTGACTGTTTTGTTTTGTTCCCGGTAGAGGGCGCTCTGTTCTGATGGAGCACACCTGAGCTCATAAGGTACAGGTGTGCTACATTGAGGCTGACTTCTTAAGCCTCAATGAGTCAGAACAGAGCGGAGTTCATTCGTTCATCTAAGGTTGAAGTTAGCGGTGGTTCTGTTAGATTCTGTTCCAGTTTCGTGTCTGGATTTTGGTTATGTGGAATAAAAGTATGTCTGGGCTATCTGGCTCTGCGTTGATGTCCTTCCTGCACCCTGACGCTGTGACATGAGGCTAGTCATGCGAGGGTATGATATGTCTGTAATGAACAGGTAAAGTGATTTTATAAGGGCAAATGTTGAAATGATAAAAATGAAAAAAGGAAAAAACAAAAAAGGAAAAGATCTACTGCAGGTTTGCATTCTGCTAATAACTTTGTTATTTATATACCATTATCTGGCTTGGACGCAGCCCCTGAAACCCCGCCTCTTCCCGTGGACTTGGACCTCGTCCCTCAAGCCCTGCCTCCTCTGGTTGACTTAGACCTCGTCCCCCAAGCCCTGCCTCCTCAGGTGGTGAAGATGGTGGATGCCTTTGAAGTCCCACCTCCTTGTGCTGATGAGTAAGCCAGCATCGCAGCCCCTCTTCTCTAGGGGCTAACGCAGGAATCGGCTCCACAGCCTCGCCCTCCTGGTTGCTGGAGCTGGCGCAGCCTCGGCTGGTCCTGGGAGGGAAGTGGACATCGCAAAACCCCCTAGGCGCCACTCAACCGCCACATTCCCAGCCTCCAGCACCTGGAAGGTCTGGTGGCTGTTCGCAGACAACCCAGCGGAGCTCTTGGCTTGCGACGTCCTTTTGTGGCGGCTGGTAATTTCTGTAACGATGTAGTGTCGAGGGCTAGACATCAGTGCAGAGCCGAGAGCTTCGGAGTCCCCCGGAGGAGGCGGGGCTTGAGGGACGAGGTCCAAGTCCACTGGAGGAGGCGGGGTTTCAGGGACTGCAGCCAAACCCGCCAGGAAGACCGCGGTGACAGCGGAGTGTACATTTGGACTTTAGCTGGACTTTTTGTTTATTGCTGTGTAACCTCCCCCTCTCTGGGGTCCTGCTTCGGATGAGGCAGGGTCTGGTGTCCCCCGTGGGTGGCGCCTTGGGGGGGGGGTACTGTGACGGTTCAGTGACGATAGAGGGTGCCCTGCTCTGATTGTGCATACCTGGGCAATGGGTGCCAGGTGTGCCTCATCGGGGGTTGGCTTTAAAAGCGTCAATGAATCAGAACAGGGCGCTGGTAATTCTGTGTGCTTACCTTTGTGTTTACTAATGTTATGTTTTACATGTTATTTTCAGTATGTTTAGTTTAAGAGTTCTGTGCACATTATTTCCATTATTAAAGTTCAGTCCGAAGCTCTCGGATCTGCACTGATGCTCAGCCCACGACACTACATTGTTACAACAGTACTGGGTACAATATGAGTTTACACTATGAAACTCAGACTTTCAGACTTGCCTTTAACCTAGCAATGAACATTAATCACTATTTTTCTTGTGCAAATAAATTAGGTTGTGATCAATTCTTTGCATCACTAAAATCTATTTAAAATTCATCAATATGAGGGAATGCCACAGAAAATGATCTCTTCAGTGTATTATCCCTTAAATCTACTAATGATGCTAGAATGGTCTTGACTGTAACTTTGGTGTTTAAATAATATGCCTGTTACATTGAAGAATGCATATTATGTGGTATGGTGATGTATAATTAGAATTAGCTTTTATTATTTGTAGAACAGAAGCAGGTTAAAAAAATATTAGAAAACTCACAGGAGGACCAGTCAATCCTATACCAGCCTCTCCTTTGTCCCCTGGCTCTCCTGGCAACCCTGGGATTCCCCTCTCCCCCTAAAAAAGGAAAACAGGAAAGATAGAGACCTAGTTCAAATAAGCCACTGGAAAGCATTAAATGAGCTCCTGTGCTCAATTTTAAAACCTTCTCTGGATGGTGAGGGCTCAAACTGTTGGAGCTAATTCAAAACAGAAGGAATTAATTTGATATAGTGCCTTTACTGCGTTAAAACTGAAAAAAGCAACTGATAGGACATTAACTTAGAACTCATTTGCTTTGTTGTAACCATATCTACCTACAATCAACTGGGTGCACAGTTACAGTCTTATCCTTATGAATCTTAAGGCCTGCTACAATGCTAATATATTTTGCGATTCCCTTCATTATGTATCTAATGAACAGGAAGTATAGTGAACTTTTTGCGATACTTCTATTATAACAGCAAAAAAATAATAATTAGAATAACATGCATTTTTTAGAAAATCAGATCATCACTGACACTTTTCTATAAAAAATAACAAACCAAAAAGAATCCATGTAATAAACCTTGTAATAAACCAAGTGAAAACATTTAAGTCTAGAGAAGAGCTTTTTGGCAAACTGCATCATAAGCTAGGGCTGTTTTCATATCCAATGGAGCAATAATCCACCTTTGGTCCTCGTGATCCTCTTGGCCCAGGCAGAATCTCTCCCTGTCAAAGAGTAAGAAAGGAAAATCTGATTCATATGCACACCGACTCTTAAGGACCAATTTATGAACCTTTGAGCTAAGTAATAACGATTAAGCTACAATAAAAAACGCGAAAGCCCATACAGCTTGTGAAAAGTGGTGATATTGACTTGTCGTTCCTATTGCCTTCCAGTCTAACTTTCTACAGTCCATATATACTGGTTTTCACTATGGAAATCATTAAGTGTTCAAAGTGGATAAAACTCTATTGCAGAGTTGAAAAAGGGCAAAGACTTTCCAATCTAACATTGCATGGTCCATATTTACTGGTTTTCACAATAGCTATAGCCCTTTATAATGGTTTTGGTTCACATTTTTCCAACTGCAATGATTTGGAGTTTTCTTACATTATTTCACCATGATTTGAAATTCAAAACTTTGATGATATATTGTGTGTTTCTTTGTATGTTTCCTTGTGATGAGTGAGAACGATGACCCTGAGCAGAGCTGTGTTGAGATCTCTCCAATACACTTTGCACCAAACGCCTACTGCTCAGCTGTCTTTGCACTCTGCTTCTTATATGTATATATATTTATATGCACACAGACACACATGGATCCACACTGCACTACAGTGTCAACCCTATCAGCCAGGCCAGCTGTGTGAGGAGCCTTACTGAAGAAAACTGAAGCCAGTTTTATTTATATAGCGCTGTTTACTACTATCGTTGTCACAAAGCAGCTTTAAAGAATCCAGGTAAGCGAGCAAGTTTTCAGCCAATGACCCTGCATCAGTGTGGTGAGGTGTATAAAACATCACCTGCTACAGAAGACTGACCCCCAATATTGAGCATAACAGTGCCCATCACACCTGAAGCAACCCTGACATCCTGCCCCCCTGGTGCTCAGACAACACTGAAGATACATGAGGATGAAGTGAGCCAGCTCTTTCAGAGACTGAACAGCTGCAAAGCTCGAGGCCCAGAAAGCATCCCCCCTTCCTGTCTTAAAGCCTGTGCTGACACACTGGCTGCAATCTTCAGACAGATCCTCAACAGATCCCTGGAGTTATGCTTTGAACGTCAGCAACAACTCAGTCCCCAAGAAAAACATGATCAACAGATACAGCTAGTTTAGAATTTAGCCGGAGTACTGACACATAAGAAAAAAGGAGAACATATATCATCTGTTTTAGGTTAATTAAACTGCCTGCCTTTCTCAGATATAGATATAGATTGGATTTTTAAAGCTTATGATGGTTTGGCACCTTCATACATTTTAGTTATGCTACACATCTAATTGAGTCTTAAGATCAGCGGTTTAGTGAAGGTTCCTAAAGTGAAACATAAAAATACTGAAGAATTTTATGTGCCAAACTTTGAAACTTACTGCCAATAAATATCTTTCAGGCAGCTACAGTTAACAGCTAAAACATTTGTATGTTGAAAAGTTTTCTATTAAAACATTGTTATTATCTTCACATTATAGCTTACTCTGAGAATTTTATATACCTTTTTATTTTTGTATATTTAAGATGTCTCAATTTTTCCAGTGTAGTTATTTACAATAATTAACAATTAAACAATAAATTGTTTTATTAACTGTTGCAAAATGTAAAGGGCTAAATGAAAAGTGTGCTATATATTATTATCATTCTTCTTCTTCTTCTTCTTCTTCTTCTTATTATTATGATTAATAATAATACTACCACTAAAACTACTACTACTGCTACATATAATAGTAATAATAATCTTCTTCTTCTTTTTCTTTCGGCTGCTCCCGTTTAGGGGTCGCCACAGCGGATCAACTGTCTCCATTTCTTCCTGTCTTTTGCATCTTCCTGCTTCAACCCGACCACCTGCATGTCCTCTCTCACCACGTCCATAAACCTCCTCTTTGGTCTTCCTCTTCTCCTCTTTCCTGGCAGCTCCATCCTCAACATCCTCCTTCCAATATAATCATTGTCTCTCCTCTGCACATGGCCAAACCAACGCAACCTTGCTTCTCTAACTTTGTCTCCAAGACGTCTAACCTGAGCTGTCCCTCTAATATACTAATTTCTAATCCTGTCCAACCTCGTCACACCCAACGAAAATCTCAGCATCTTTAACTCTGACACTTCCAGCTCCGCCTCCCGCCTTTTCGTCAGTGCCACTGTCTCCAACCCATACAACATAGCTGGTCTCACTACTGTCCTGTAAACCTTCCCTTTTACTCTAGCTGGTACGCGTCTGTCACAAATCACTCCAGCCACTCTTCTCCACCCATTCCAACCAGCCTGCACTCTCTTCTTCACCTCTCTTCCACACTCGCCGTTACACTGAACTGTTGATCCCAAGTATTTAAACTCCTCCACCTTTGTTACCTCCACTCCCTGCATCCTAACCACTCCACTTTCCTCCCTTTCATTCACACTCATGTATTCTGTCTTTGCCCTACTCACTTTCATTCCTCTCCTCTCCAGAGCATATCTCCATCTCTCCAGGTTCTCCTCAATCTGCTCCCTACTCTCACTACAGATCACAATATCATCAGCAAACATCATCGTCCACGGAGACTCCTGTCTAACCTCGTCCGTCAACCTGTCCATTACTACTGCAAACAAGAACGGGCTCAGTGCTGATCCTTGATGTAATCCAACCTCTACTTTAAATGCATCCGTCACTCCCACTGCAGATCTCACCACTGTTACACTGCCCTCATACATATCCTGAACTACTCTCACATACTTCTCTGTAACACCAGACTTCCTCATACAAAACCACAACTCCTCTCTAGGCACCCTGTCATATGCTTTCTCCAAATCCACAAAGGCACAATGCAGCTCCTTCTGACCTTCTCTGTACTTCTCCATCAACACCCTCAGAGCAAACATTGCATCTGTGGTGCTCTTTCTCGGCATAAAACCATACTGCTGTTCACTGATCCTCACCTCTTTTCTTAACCTAGCTTCTACTACTCTTTCCCATAACTTCATGGTGTGGCTGATCAACTTTATCCCTCTATAGTTACTACAGCTCTGTGCATCACCCTTATTCTTGAAGATCGGTACCAGTACACTTCGTCTCCACTCCTCAGGCATCTTCTCACTTGCCAAGATTGTGTTAAACAATCTGGTCAGAAACTCAACTGCCATCTCCCCTAAACATCTCCATGCTTCCACTGGTATGTCATCCGGTCCAACAGCCTTTCCATTCTTCATCCTCTTCATCGCTGCCCTTACTTCCATCTTGTTTATTTGCTGCACTTCCTGGTTAACTCTTCTCACATCATCCAGTCTTCTCTCTCTCACATTTTCTTCATTCATCAGCTCCTCAAAGTATTCCTTCCATCTGCTCAACACGCTCTGTTCACCTGTGAGTACGTTACCATTTCTATCTTTAATCGTCCTGACCTGTAGCACATCTTTCCCAGATCTGTCTCTCTGTCTAGCCAATCGGTAAAGGTCCTTTTCTCCCTCTTTACTGTCCAACCTCTCATACAATTCACCAAACACCTTATCTTTGGCCTTCACCACTGCTTTCTTCGCCCTGCGGTTCATCTCCTTGTACACCTGTCTACTTCCTTCATCTCTCTGTATGTCCCATGTCTTCTTTGCCTCCCTCTTCTTTTGAATACACTCCTGGACTTCTTGGTTCCACCACCAGGTCTCCTTATCCTCTTTCTTCCTTCCGGATGTCACACCAAGTACATTTCTAGCCGTCTGCCTGATCAATTCTGCAGTAGTTTCCCAGCAATCCGGTAGCTCTTCGACACCTCCCAGTGCCCGTGTTAACTCCTGCCTGAATTCCACCTTGCAGTCCTCCTCCTTCAGCTTCCACCACTTGATCCTCGACTCTGCCCTCACTTTCCTCCTCTTCTTGACCTCCAAGGTCATCCTACAGACCACCATCCTATGCTGTTTAGCTACACTCTCCCCTGTCACTACTTTGCAGTCTCTGATCTCTTTCAAACTGACCCTCCTGCAAAGAATATAATCCACCTGTGAGCATCTTCCTCCACTCTTATACGTCACCCTGTGCTCCTCCCTCTTCTTAAAATAAGTATTAACTACAGCCATTTCCATCCTTTTTGCAAAATCAACAACCATCTGACCTTCAGCATTCCTCTCCTTGACACCATGCCTACCCATCACCTCCTCATCACCTCTGTTCCCTTCACCAACATGACCATTAAAATCTGCACCAATCACCACTCTCTCTCCCCTGGGTACACTCTCTATCACTTCATCTAACTCACTCCAGAATTTTTCCTTCACTTTCATCTTACAACCAACTTGTGGAGCATAAGCACTAACAACATTCATTATCACACCTTCAACTTCCAGCTTCAAACTCATCACCCTCCCTGACACACTCTTCACTTCCAAAACACTCTCCACATACTCTTCCTTCAGGATAACACCTACTCCATTCCTCCTTCTATCCACACCATGGTAGAACAGTTTAAACCCCCCTCCAATACACCTGGCCTTACTACCCTTCCATCTAGTCTCTTGCACACACAAAATGTCAACTTTCCTTCTCTCCATCATATCAGCTAATTCTCTACCTTTACCAGTCATGCTGCCAACATTCAAAGTCCCTACCCTCACTTCCACTCTCCTCTCCTTCTTTCTCTCCTTCTCCCTCTGGACATGCCTTCCTCCTCTTCTTCTTCTTCTTTGGCCAACAGTAGTCCAATTTCCACCAGCACCCTGTAGGCTAACAGCACTGATGGCGGTCGTTGTTAACCCGGGCCTCGACCGATCCGGTATGGAATTCTGTATCGTTGTCCGCATATTGATTTGGCAAAGTTTTACACCGGATGCCCTTCCTGACGTAACCCTCCCCATTTACCCGGGCTTGGGACCGGCACGAAGAAATACACTGGCTTGTGCATCCCTAGTGGCTGGGTTATAATAGTAATAATAATATTAAGTATAAGAAGAAGGAGAAATGGCTATTGGTTAGAACTTGACAAATCTTTCGGATTTTCCTATGTGGGACAAATTTCTCATGAAAAATACTTGCAATTGATGTTTTTAGCCAGGGATCCTAGGTGAAAGAGTTTCTGTAAAATTACATGTAGGATAAAATGTTTGTTTTAGGCTTACAAAAAACATGTGAAATGTCTCTTAAAAGCTGCAAATGTCTATGATTAATCTGACTACACATAACATGACATCAGCCCAAGGACACTAGAGAAACTAGCTACTAGTTATTATTATAGTTAAGCTTTGTTGTGCTGTGCTGCATTTCGCAATGACTACAATAGTCACTTTCACTTTCATATCTTTGCCTGAAAAGAGTGCTTGATTTTAATAGTGACAGTTTGCCACTACAGGAATAAATTGTCAGTTGATGAACAGAAAAAAGTAGTATGAGCTAAAACTTACCACTTTGTCAAGTGTTGCCACTCCAGGTGTTCCAGGCTCGCCCTTGGGACCCGGTGGTCCCTGTGACCCTGGGGCACCTCCTGCATCACCCTACATATGGAAAAACAAAACAATTCAACAGCTGGCATTTAGACGCCTGGGGTCTGCCACTGTAATAAATTGCTGCTACCACTTCAGAGCACCAGCAACAGATAATATTGACCCACATGCATGAACATCTCCTGCTGCTCAAAATCTTTTTTAAAACATCATGGGTATAAATTGCAGTCTATGGCTGCTTACAATGTTATCTATACAAGGATCTATACTCCTTAGAGGTTAAAACTATCCATAACTTTACCTTAATTTTTAATGGCTATTAATTCAGAGATTTTGGTGAGGACCTCTTCAAAATCTACTTGAAAATATTTATGCCCAAGCTGGAGGCAATAGACTGTATTACCATGTGGAACAAGACATTTCTTTTGTGTTGTCTATAACTATATAAAATGCTGCCTTCATCAGAATAACCATAAGGTTTTGACTTTTAAAACAAATCTATTCATTTTAAGCTTTACTTGATCCATCAAGCTTAAAATAACCAAATCATGTAAAACAAATTCAGTCCATACCCACATGTTACTTTTATTAATAAAGGAAACTGATTTAAAACAAACAAATATAAGAGATAAATAATGGAAACAACAATAATTTGGGGTACCTCCATCCCCAGTGCAATAATATTAACAATATCTTTCTGATTATAAACACTAACTGGCAAGTTAAATACCATTTAACTAAGAGTAAAAATAAAATATAAAATGTGAATCCAGAATGATATTGGCTGATGGACAATGCTCGGGCACTACATAAAGTTAAAAGTAGAATAGCCACAACTTTGTCTTGGAACTGAATCAATAAGCCATTATTTCAGACTACTAGAAGTTTGAAGAAATTTACAGCTGAGACAAAAGCGGCATAGTACAGGCTCTTGACAGCAGTCTCTTGGAGTGAAGAGCTTTAGAAGGTGCCAATTCTATTACAAGGGGTGCTGCTCCAAATAGCCTGAGAGCATGTAAGCGGGACCTCTTACTTATTTGAGAGGACTTGTATGAATAAACAAGAATGAATGAACAAGAAAGCAAAACATAAACCAGCTGAGTAACATTGCTTGTGACTAGAATAAGTTGCTAGATCTGAGTTTATGAAATGTAAGCATAATATTTCTATTACAACTTAACCACAGGATCCAGTAGACACTGCTTTTCCTGTTCCATCAAGTGCACTAAAGATAAGAACATTTTCTAGGGAAATGAGATGTTCTTGAACTCATCCTTGAATGTAAATTCACATAATCATGCGTTCAATAAAAAAAACATACAGGTGTCTGGAGTGTTTCAGTCTGGGCTTATGTTTAAAGTTTACCTTCTGTCCTTTCGGGCCCTCTCTTCCTGGTGCTCCTGGCTCCCCTACTGAACCCTGAAAATTAAGAAAGAAAAAGGGACTCATCAATCAGGCTCCTCTCATGAACAATCTACTCCAACTCAGAGCTGTAACTTTCCAAATGTATCACATTCATGAAACTTTATGCAACTCCGCTTCTGGATTAGTGATCATTAAAGCTCATTACTGTGAACAGGTGTAGGAAGTAGATTGGAACCCAAATGCCCCAGCATCCCTCATCCTTGTAGCACCCTTAGATTTTGCTCTATAACTGGCATATTTTGATGGATTGACAAACTAAGACATTCCATTTACTGCTGTTTTTATTAAACATGCCTGCATTATTTTTGCTGAATGAGGCCACTGCCATTAGGGAACACTTCTGAAACACATAAAGACACTACTTCCTATATGTTTTTTAATTATATAGTTATATAGTTTAATTATATAGTATATATATATATATATATAATATATTTGTGTTCATTAATATAAATACTTTCTGTTCAATTAAAAAACTCAATGTATTTTTCTCTTAGGTACCATTGCACAGTACTTTACATCTTTACATATTTTCCATTTACATTGCATGCCACAAGTAATTAAATACTTATATATGAAAGTGAAGAGAAAGTGACAATTTGTCATTGTAAGAACACAGCACAGCACCCACAGAACCAAACATCAGTAAACATGCAAACAAACATGCAGCAGTGGGCAGCCATAACCAACTCGGGGAGCAGTGATGGCTTTCTCAATGCTACCTCTGCGCAACCTATTGCTCCAGGATTTTAACCCATTATCTTCCGATGCTAGAGCCTAGCCCCTAACCCCTAGGCCACCATGGCTTATAATGTCAGCAACTGTACTAAAGATGATGAATGCAATGATTATTTGATTTTAATGCATATTATAAAAATGTATAATTTCTACATTTCTAAAAAAAGGTTTTTCAGAACTAGCTGCTGTTTAAGTTCTGGTTGTTAGAAATACTCCAGAAAGGCTAATTAGTTACTATAACTTTTATTTTTTCTTATGCAGAGCTAAATTTTTGACCTGAAATGAGACATGAGGTTTTGTTTTGAGAGTAATTTAGAATAAATGAATTTAGATTCTTAATGTGCTACATTAATCCTCCAATGGCCTGCAAACAGATAAAGTGAAAAGGCTTTATAGCAAAGGTGCTAAAACATAAATCTTGACTTCTGTTTCTTTGTAGAGAGTGTGTTCTTAGGTAAGTAAGACTAGTGTGAAAAGAGTCAGGGGAGACAAATAGACATAAAGCAAGAAAGAATAAGAGTTTGTACACTTGCCTTATCTCCAGGAAGACCATGGTGTCCAGCAGGGCCTGCTGGTCCATCTTTGCCCTGTGTGTAGAACATTTTGAAAAAGCTATTAGAGATGCTGGACTGCTTTTAGCATTATATGGCATATGTGGATGAGGGAGCAATTACATATTCCTTTCAAATAACCTTCACCTTATGCACTTTTTTGCCCTTTCACTAAGAGAGATTCCCCAAGCCTACTGTGACCATTTGTTCATTATGGATCCATATGTAATTGCAATGCAGTACTGATGGGCTGGTAGAATGTATCTCAGAGAGTCAGAGTTCTGCTTTCATGTATTCAGCGGTTGGGGGAAGCTTTTAGAGGAATTGCAATGGTTCTTTTGATTTCTACCAGCTGTGAAAATTGCTGCAATCTGACCACTGGTTGCCTTGAGTGGCTCAAAAGGGAGCAGAAAATCAGGAGCTTTTTGGTGACATTGGTTATATGGCATGACCCACAAAAACACAGTGTTAATGGTTTCAAGGGGTAGCCTCTGCTTTGGCCTTCAACAATCTCTACAACTCAAAAATCACCTTGAAACCACTTCTACCTTATACATTATAATGAACAGCTGAATAATCATGAAAAAATGAAGTTTATCATTTCCAAATTCCAGGCTAAATCTCTGTTTGTGACATCAAAATTTTCATTATTATTTTTCTATTTTCTATATTCTAGAATGACATGTGAAATGAAATGATTACATTATAATATATACTGTCAACATAAAGTTTTGACAATGAATGTTAGGGGGAATCATGATCCTGTTATGGAGCTTTTAATTTTAAGAGACTTAAAGTAATGGTTGGTTGCTCAGTAGTTTCTTCTATTATTAATTCTTGCAGAAGATGTCTACAAAAAAATCTTGAGTTTTGTCTGTCTGTTGCCATATCTTGATGTGAGTTGAAGAATTGTTGTTACAAGTATAGCAGACCAGCATGGCTTTTTGAAAAATCAGAACATTTAATGAAGTGTGTTTTAGCAAGGTTGGCTTTTTAAAATCATTCTGGTAGATGACACAAGCCAGGCCTTCGAGTATGTCTGGTCAAACACTGCAATTTTTTAAAGCCTAGATGGATTCTTAATTAGCATAGATTCACAAATCATAGCTGCTTGTCCTAAGTTAATCCCAGCTATCACAGGGCAAAAGGCGAGGAAACACCCTGGAAAAGATAAAACTTTAAAAGATTAAAAGATAACTGTAGCTGTAATCAATGATATGCATAATTGAAATCCATCTAGATTTGAATGGTAAAAAATTGTAGTGTTTAACTGGATAGGTCATTCACCTGACATGAACAATAATGAGAACACATTTTACTTACTAAAGGCATAAAAATGCAGGTGGTCTTACACTATTAATAAACACCTAACCAACCGACCAACCAACCAAAAATAGAGGTCAAAAGGTCTGAAACCAACCAATCACTGATGAAGGGGTAGATTGTGTGACACATAACAAGAATTCAAAAAGGCAAGCTATAAAGTAAATGTGTTTAGCACATTCCAACATGCACAAAAGTAAGGTAAAGATGGGTACCTGTGGACCAGGCTTTCCTACTGGTCCTGGCAAGCCAATGTTGCCCTTTGCAGAGTGTTAAGAAAGAAAGAGTAGCAACAATTAAGTGGTGCTTACAGAAAACATAGGGTTATCAAAAGAAGATGAGAGAGCATGCAATCTTGAACCCAATAAAATCTGGTTTATTTTTCTATCAAATTTCAGGTTGTTCAAATTTCAAATTTCAAGGTTGTTCAATTGAGTTAAGTGACTAGAAAATTGATTGCAAGGTTTTATGAAATAGGAGAATAAATGCCTCAGGATGCTCTTTTGAACCTCTAGATATTAACAGTACAATCAGAGAAATTTAATATGTTCAGCTGTAATATAAGAGCAAGCATGAATGATATGTTGTTCACAGCACTGGTGAAATCCTATTGTCAAGCCTCTGAAACTGCTGCCTTAACCACAACACAATGTATAAGAAAAAAGCTTAGCTGAATATGTTTAGAAATAACCTTATCTCAGAGCTCAAAAAACAGAAAAAATGTTTTTTTCCATAGCCACTGACAGTAAAAGAACAGTGATGGCAGAGGCACTTAAGTGTGGCACTTAAATAAACAGTTGTTATATAATATATAGTTATAATTATAGTGTTCCTTATACATGTATAGTACTAGTAGTGTCTAATGAGAGGGACATCAAAACCTGGAGTTCATTTTGGGAGTGAATGTGCTTCCATGGTGGTCCTTCACATGTTCACCTGAACTACATTCTGTCAACTTGCAACATTCACTTCTGTTTTCCATTTATTAAAACTGTGAACTAGCCAAAAAATGTAAGCATAAACTATAACCCTACCCAAATCCATGATAGTGATTCAAATTGGTTACACCTTTACTATCACATCTCATTATTACTGTAATTGAATTCTATAGCAACATAGGGTCATGGAACTGAGCAGCTTGGGTTCAGCTAACTATAATTACACTGCAGCAATGGGAATACTAAAACTATGGTTAATGATAATATACAAATCATTTTTAAAGATAATTTTGAAATTGAGTATAACGTTCTCATTTGACAATTTCAGTGAAAAATAAAACGTCCATTGTTATTTTGACCAGTCTTAATGATATGCTAGTCATGTCCATAGCTTATGGTGAATGCATACAGCTTACTCTTTTGTTGTGTTTACCTGGATGCCTTGCAGACCTTGATTTCCTCGTTCCCCCTGGTGGCAAATGGAGAGAGAGCAACTCGTAAGCAAGCTGTAAGTGACTCTTCTCAGCTTTCTATAGCACTTCAACAATGGCATGATGCACTTTCAAGGCTGCTAAAATAACTGTGAAAAACAGAATCATGAGCTTTTCAGAGACTAGGCCTATAATCATCATGCTTCTTCTGTGCATTTTCACTTCTGAGGAAAGCATTTTGTTTGGCTGTACTGTTAATTTCTAAAGCTAGCTATGGTTTGTTTCCTTGTTTTTCTTGCCCATAAGAATATTACTCTACCTGTTCACAATTTAGCATACTGTAAGTGCTTTTTTGCTCAAATAAAAAAGTCTTGTGAAGATAGCTTTATTATGGTTGCTTTCCAAGTGAAACACCTCTTTTGATAGACACTCACCTGGTCTCCCTTTTCTCCTTTCTGACCCTTTTCTCCTGTTTCGCCCTTGTGTGTAAGGAAAAAAGAAACGGGTTATTCATTAATTAACAAAAACCAGTTCTGTTAAATCGTCAACATCTCTGACCCGTACAACATAGCTGGTCTCACTACTGTCCTGTAAACCCTCACTTTCACTCTCGCTGGTACCAGTCTGGCACAAATCACTTCAGCCACTACTCCACCCAGTCCAACCTGCCTGCAATCTCTTCTTCACCTATCTTCTTCTGTTACTCTAAACTGTTGATGCCAAGTACTTAAATTCCTCCACCTTTCCTTCAAACTTTCTTGCCTGTCATTCACACTCATGTATTCTGTCATTGTCCAAGTCAGTTTCTTCCATGTATTGTGTCATTCACTCAAGCATATCTCCAGGTTCTCCTCAAGCTGCTTTTTACTCTCGCTACAGATTACAATATCATCAGCAAACATCATAGACCATGGGGACTCCTCTCTAACCATGTCCATCAACCTGTCCATTACTATTGCAAGAATGGGCTCAGTGCTGATCCTTGATGTAATCCAACCTCTTACCTTAAATGCATCCTTCAGTCCTACTGTAGACCTCACTGTCACACTGCCCTCATACATATCCTGTACTACTCTGACATATTTCTCTGCCACTCCTGACTTCCTCATACCAAATTTTATTTGAATGTGCTTCAAGACGTTGTAATACTAATAGTAGGTCACTTCTAATTTAAGAGCTTGTGAATGCTCTAACATTTTCTGCTTTCTTTATAAAAACTAAAAATATTTTGAATCCATTGTATAAAATTTTAAAAAATCAATAAAAAAAAATAATTAAAAAAAAGGTTCTAATAAAATAATAAGTAATAATAAAAAATATTTTAATGAAAAAAAGCATTTTTAGCTAAAAATACAGGGATGCAAAACATTAATATAAAAAAATGGAAATTTCTCAAAATGTCAGAGCATGATTTCTGTTTATTTGCTGGGCTTAACATATTGAAAAAAAATGTATTAAATAAAAATCTTTTCACAATCTACTGTTATGTTTTCAAATGTACATGTTTAAAAGAAGCAAAAAAGTGTCATTTGCACATTGCTTCACAAAGAATTAAATTACACCACTGTTGAATTTGATCAACTCTGCTATCTGGTGAGACAGCTGGTGCCTTTGCACATTCTACAGCAATGATGGTCTATTCTGTTAATCTGTGTGCTCCTATAATAATAAGAGCTTTTTTAAAAAAAATAATAAATTCAGAAAGTTAAGAAAAAAATTTTAATTGAAGCATGCACAAGTGTATTCTCTGTAGATATACAGAGCATTTATAGAATATATATTCACAAAATCGAAATAGCATTATATTCACAAAACTCTACATTTTAGCATAAAACCACTTAGCAGCAAACTTACTGATCCAGAGAGGTGCCTGAGCCCATGTGCAGTCATCACCTGTAAGGCAGCATAGAAGAAATGACACGATGACACTTGAGACACATGACACAAATGTAACATTCCTATTGTTCTCTCAGCAGCATCTTGCACACCAGCGGGAGAGAAACAACAGTATTTTTTTTATTAATTACACACAAGAAATCCTAGTCTCAGCTGCCTGACTGAAACAAAGATTTATAAAGAGATTATGGTCTTTGCTAGGGTTGGCTGCAGAAATGAAGCTTGAAGTAAGGTAGCGCTGTTTTGAAGCCTTGTTTCAGCCTAGGCAGATTAAACATGAATATGTGACATGCGGTATGATTTTGATGTGAAAATTTAACATGTACATTGTTTATTTCAGCATTTAGACATAGCTGTTTAATAAAAATAGCAAAAATGCCCCATCTTCAAAAAAATCGTCTATGTGAGAAATGTAAAAAATGGTGTGAGATCTGTTGGATGTGCTATCTGAGATCTTGCCCCTGTGGCCTCTTCATAAAACTAGAGGCTTCCTGTTGCATTGACTCACCAACGGTCAGCTACCCTTAACAGATGACACATAATTGGTGAGGGTATGCTGCAAGCAATCTTTAGTCATTTCCAATAGAAAGTGTTGAAAAGAATATAAGTATTTATTCCAAACAATCTGATGAAAGTAGGACGAGATCAGACGTCCATGTATATGAAGAAACAGAAAATGCAGATGTCATTTTATATTGCATGATACAATTTATGTTTCATAAACTTTTTGGTTTGTTTTGGTAGAACCTAATTCATAGAAGACTACATTTATCGAAATCCTTCATCATTTACCATTCATATTTAAAGCAGATAAATAACCCATGCTGTGAAAATTCTACTCAAATAAAAGTAGTCCTCTTTGTGCCAACTTAGTCTGGCTGGATTGGATAAGCGGATGTCACTAGATATGCAATCATATCAGTAGTGGTAATTTATTCAAGTCAAGTCAAGTAGGATTTTATTGTCATTTCAGCCATATACACAGTATACAGTGAAACGAAATAACGTTCCTCCAGGACCCTGGTGCTACACACAAGACAACATAAGACACGAGACACAACATAATACACAAAACAGTGCAACAAGTGCAGACAAGACAGACAACAACAGACGGCACGACAGACAGTACATTCATCCGTAGAGGGCTGCAGTGTTGTAGAACAAAAGCAGCCCAGGTAGATTTCAGTGTAGCAGTGTGATGGAACAGTGTTATTGTTAAAGTGCAGAGTGCAACATGAGATAAATAAATAAATACAAAATGATAATGGTGGACTGGGTAGACATTGGTGGATTAAGAGTTTTTGGCGGATTAAGAGTTTGAGTTCAAGTAATGACATACCCCTATAGGAGAAAGTGCTGTGTAACAGATGACTCAAATTCAGATTACTCCCACCTAATCAAACAAGCTCTCTAAAGTGCTACACCACTCTGCAATAGCTAAACTTGTTGCTGCCACCAGCTAGTGCATTGCAAAGATAAATCTTCCTTTTTTACAGCTCTAGATGCCATCTTCTTTAGAGATTAGCCTAAATTCAGGTCTAATGGCATTTTGAGTGTTGTATATATGGCACCGCAACAGCAATGAACCATTTGAAAATGTATGGATGGCCCACATCGAGAATAAACACTTAAATGCTTTCCTATAAACCTCATTGGATTACCTTGATGAGCCTACAGAGAAAAAAGACGATTGAAAAAAAGGAGCATTCAAGGGTGATTCACAGACTCTCCATGCAGGTGATTTACTCTTGTAAATGAGTAAACTCTTGAATGAATTAATTCCAAGAAGAGTCAGTGACAACAAAATAGCTTTGCGATTTCTGGGTACATCCCAAATGCCTCATGAGGGAGCTCCAGGTGCTGTCATATGTGCCAAGCACATTAAATCATAAAGCGTTACTGTAATTCAGACCAGTATTGCACAGAAAAAAAATTGGAGCTGAGTGGCAACTGGAACAAAGCTTAAGTGGCGGCCTATATCAGAAACACAATGGTGCACTGATTGCATGTTCTGTAGTTGTATTTAGCTCAAAAGGGTATCTTAATAAGCCAATTAAAGCATTACAATTAAATTTTAGAATTGGATTAATGTTAAGTTCACAGTCATGGTGTTGCATTAACAAACTCCTGCCATAATTTCGCTGCTCCGACTCAGATGCATTCATTCAAATTATAACCCAAAGAGGAGAAACTGAAAAGAATAATGAAGCTCTTGACATTCAGTTTAAACTTGAGTCATCGACTGCTTTTTTTTTTTATTATCAGCAATTAGTTTCCCAACAGGAACAAAAAGAAGGGGCTTTTGTGCCTGTCAATGAAAGGATACAGTTCTCCATGATTCTTTGTGAACTTTAATGTCAGTAAGATGGCTGCGTCCATTGATTTGGGCCTGACCTGTTGCCAGATCTGACAATCAGCAAAAATCTGACAGAAAATGGACAGCAATACCTTTGACTCTGCATGCTTTGTTATTTTTTAGCAGCCTGCAGGTCTGATTTTTTTTTTTTTAAACAAAATTAAAAATGACTGTGATTGGTACATAAAACACCACAAACAATATAATTGGGCCTCAAAGATAATAAATAATAATACAAGAAATATGTTTGATTTGGCTCCTGGAAAACATGTTTATGTATATGTTAGCCTCAGACATTCTACCCAAATTTAAAATAAGCAAGGTTTATTTTACCTATCCAGTTTTATCAGACTGAAATGAGATTAAATTAGAAGCATTAGTATAGATGACAAACATGTCTTTGAAAGGAAAAAATAAACATGAACCTGACAATGTTCTGAAAAATTATGTTAGGTAAGTTGTAGCTTCAGTTTCTAAACAATGAAACAAAGTAACAAACTCCATTTGCTCTGCAGTGTAAGGAATGCAAAACTAACTTGCATTAGAGCTTCAACACACTATAATTTGTGTTATTCCAAAATTGGAACAAAAAAAATAATAAAATAATACAATAATAAAATACATTTTTCCATTTGCTAGGACATAATATGTTCTATTACAATTTCGGTAATCCGAATCAAGGTCATAAGGAGCTGGAGCCCATCTCTCCCTGAACAATGCTGAACTGATGTGGGAATAATTAGCAGAAATTCAGTGTGCCTGGATCATTTATTTTGTCGGGATTGTCTCTGTGGGAGTCAGTCCACAGCATGAAATTGAGGGGTATTTGTCACAGCTTTGCCTATATCTCTTAATTACATTCACTCTTACACGGCATGCCCTTTTGTGTACTTTAAAGCTTTTGAATGTGGCACCAGAACCTCTGAACCATGAAATACTCACAGGGCCTGGGGGTCCTCTGGGGCCGACCTCCCCCTAATGAGAAAGCACATACAGAACACATTCAGAACAGTTCAGGTAAGCATTACTAAACTATTACTCCAAGGTCTTTGGCTTTGGTTAGTAGTAATCTTCAAGTTACTATGCAGATGCTCATTTTCAACCATGTTTACATATTCATAGCCTGGCACTTAAGGAAGCTGGACAAAACCAAGTTGTGTTCAGAGCTGTAGAAGACTATTCCTTTCTTAGTACTGTTCACACTCATAGAATCACAGCCTTACTTTAACCTTAACTAATCCAAGTATGAGTTTCTTTCCAAATTAAAATATCTGCATTTCTTTTTTGACTTTTGTGTCTGTTGTGGTTTACGTTACAGGTTTAAAAAAATGATTACATTTAATAAGAATTGGATTTCAGAGTTGTTTTCAATCATGTGACAAGTGAAAGCCTTTATGTGGTGGCGTGAAATGAGAGTTAACCACCAAGCTTAACACACTTATAAGAGAACACTAAGTGCCAATTCTGTTATGTCAGCTTATAGATGCCTGCATTGGCTAGCATCATACTAATTAATGGGAGGGGGGGGAGGGCCAAAAAGTGGGGCTTTATGATGTTTAATGGCGTTACTGTTGTACGGGTGGGGCAATTTATCAATTCCAGTATGAATAGTACACATATAAACAGAACTCCATCTGTACACACATGGGGCAGCGATGGCCTATTGGTTAGGGAGCTGGCCCTGGATCAGAAGATTGTGGGTTCGATTCCCTCACCAGCAGGTTGCCCTGAGGTACCCTTGAGCAAGGTACCGTCCCCATCACTGCACCCTGGGTGCTTTCAATAGCTGCCCCCTGCTGCACATGTGTGTATGGGTGAAATGTAGAGATTGTGTTGTGCTGTGCTGTGTTTCACAATGACAAGGGCAGTCACTTTCACCAACACACACAAATACCTTCTGTCCTTTAATTCCACTAGCTCCTTCTTGACCTGGCTGACCCTACAAGAAGGGGGGGAAGTTTAACAACAAACTGACACAAAACCAGCAAAAGTATGTGTGAAAATATGGTGTCTGGATGTTCCTTACAGCATCTCCCTTATCTCCCTTCTGCCCAGTCTCTCCAGTCACACCTGGGTCTCCTTTTTCTCCCTGAGGGAAAGTCACACACACACACACACACACACACACAATTTTATTCTGCTTCCAAACAATGCCATATTGTTACATCTAAATAACATGTTGATCCTCATCAAGCCCTCACACACAATTCAGAAGCCTGAAAACATTGATTTTTTAAAGCCATAACCCACAAATCATTACTTTTTAACTTACTTTCAGCTGACAGTTTCTCTGCCAATAGATGGCACTTTATCTCTACAGATGAGTTTCAGTGCTTCCCTCTTGGCCTCCATCTTAAGGCTAACAGTGTGTTCAAAGACCATGCACTGTGCTCTGCTGAGGGACGATTCCAAGAAACTGAACAGTATTTTTCAGTGGAGAGTAAATACATCATGCTCTTTTACAACAAACCTGAGTCAGCATTTTCAAAAGAGTGGATAGGCTTTGGAGAATTCATTCAGTAGAAGAGTACTAGTCCTATTTCTTGCCAATATATTTCCTGTATACCTATACTATTACTTGCCACGTAACCAAACATTTACGGCAGTGGTTGTTATCTGCTGGGTGCCTCACTTCATCTAAGGCAAAAAGAATGTAACATGCCTACAATTTTATGATAATCATGATTACACACATTTAATTTGTTTTGTTATTGGCTCAACATTGACATTAACATGTCAATTAACATGACATGTAACAATAATACAGCAACATTATTTATCATTTAAACATGCAGTGCATGAGCAAAAAGGTTTTGAAAAGAAAAACAAAATGAAAAAAAAACAAACAAACTGCAAAATAAAGTCAATAAAGCTAAATTAAACAGTATGTTTTATTCTTGAAAATCTGTTTGTTTAACAGTTAAAATCCATTGTAAGGTGCCCTTTGGTGAACTTGGTAAAAACAGAATCAAAACCAGCTCATTAACTTCACTAATGCAAATGTTAGCAGTTTATACAACAATATATTTACACATTTGGAAAGTAGTGTATTTATTAATTGAACGAATAGAGTGCAGCTCTAACTGCTCCCATTTTAAATGCAATCTATTATATCTCTGTAGTTTTAACGTAATGTGTAAAAAACTTTCATTTTCATCTCACTGTTCTGACCTAAGTATATGGTAAATAGTGTGTTATTGCTATATGGCAAAGTATAACTATGGCAAGACATTATGTTTGTCAAAAAATCTTGACATGATTTAACATTTAGAAAGGTCAGAAATAGACTGATTTGACATTCTGTTGTCAGAAGTGAGGGAAAAAACAGCACCTGGATGATCTGGCCTTCCATTTATTAAATGGTTTTCTCTGACAATAATAGTCACATTAGGGGATGCATATTAAGCTTTTCATGTTGGTTTCTGCTTAAATGGCTTTTTGTTTTCAGTTTTGCCTTCCCTATCTTCCCTAATTCAAATGCATGTTCAGCTTTGATGATTGACAACTGCAGTACAGTTCATTATACTGCATTACACTCCAGAACTGCTTTTACAGGTCATGATTTTTGAAGCACCAGCCAATGTGTTTTGAGACATTTGGCTGGACACTGCTCTGCCCTTGTCCTGCTCCTGCTGTCAGCAGTTATATTACCAATAAAGATGAGGAGTCAATTCCAATGGCATCTGTAAGCCCTCATTCCAACATGTTTAAATGAGGTAGTATGCTATATTTTCCCCCATGGCATCTCCTGTGCCTGAGAGACCATTCTCCAGAACTTTGTAGCATTCTGTTAAGCTCATCCATTCTGTAAAGCAATTTTAGACTGAGCATGGATAGCTGTAACATTGCTTCAAACTCAGGTCCTGACAATAGAACAAATCTCTAAGTCAGTTAGTTGGCAGACCCACCAAACAATTTCTGAAACAACAGTTTTTTTTGGCTGTATCTCTAGTGAATTTTAATCTTTCACTTTCTGATTTACTGGTTGTTCTTTCGACAGAGAGATTTCACTTTCAAATTAAACATCTAGAATAAACTTTAGATATTTTTTTTTCTGTGCTCTAGTCCTCAGGGCTAGAGTTATATACACCTGGCCAAACACCACTGAGCATGCAAATATGCATTTACATATGGTCCCCTGAAAAGAAAGGGAATGGGATTAGATTTTTCATGCAAAGTAGATAAAAATACTTGAAATACTTTTACCATGCTGACATGACAAAAACTATTCCCTCTATTACATAACATAAACTGAATAATATTAGATAATTATACATGTACATACACGCATGGATCTGCAGGGGAATAAAAAATGTGCTACTGTTCTATTTGGTGGTAATTGTGCATTTCTAATGTAAAAATATTTATGCTTATACACTAGTTAAATCTTTTCAGTACACAATAATTACTATTTAGAAGAGAAAAACACTGTTCACTGCAGGACTAAAAGCAGGAATTAACTTTAATCTTCCTGAGCAATACACATGTTTAGATATTTAATTTAAGATCTTCATAGCTAGAATGGTGCTGCAAACTGAAGTGAGAGCTTAAAACAAACTACAACAAATGGAGGCGGCCTGGTTTAGAAGACAACAGTGATTCATAAAACATGGAGGACCTGGAATATATAGCTGCTCATGCAACATGAGAGACATTTGCCAGGAGAAGGTCTCTGAAGAAAGCTACCTGATGTATGGAAGAAAGAGACAGAGGGAGAAACTGAAAGGGTGAAGGTAAGTGAAGTGAGGAAGTAAATTAAAAGGGTTGAGAGAAGATTAGATGCCTTTGCCAAAAAATGTCTAAAGCCTGTTTAAATGTAGAAAATAAAAAGCCGTAAGAGCTTTCTCCTTCATTTAGCACTACGTCATCCTCAGATTCAACTGCACAGCTAAGGCAAGCCTTTGCCTTCAGGCTCCTCCAGATGCTGACTCTTATAGTCTCTGGAGCAAAAGCATCACACAGACTGAGCTTTTGGAATGGGAGCAGCATCAGAAAGCAAGCAGCATCATAACAGCACTAGAGTTTGTGTAGGTGGAGAGATGGATGGGTGTTGGCATATCAGTTCTCTGCTACAGCAAGGTATCTTTCAACTCTATCATTTCTTTTTGAAAATAAGTGAACATGATATTTATGTAAATTATTCAAGCTTGTTTGAGTTGGATGAGCAGATACACACTCATAAGCATGTGAAAAACATGTAAAAGATGTACAAATGTACGGTATGTACGAAACCACCAACATTAGAGATTGAACAAATATTACATAAAATTATCCAAATGACTGTTAAAATATTGAAAAATGGAAGTGAGTCTGACGTTCTGGCGTTTTAGGAGTTTGTTTACTGGACCCTCCTACGTCACGTGTGTGGTTAGTTTTTTTAAATCAGACATTGTTTAGAAGTTTGAATAAAGTTTTTTATCTGGGGTCCAAAAAGACCCCAAGCTGAAATGTAATTTGTCGTTCCTTTTTTAGCTGCATCAGACTAGTATTGTTACCATTTCACACTCTGTAAGTACTTTTGTTTACTATTTTGAACGTCTTCATTGCTCCTTAGCCTAAAATCTTGCATTAGTTCATCCATCCATCCATCCATTACCTGCCGCTTGTCCCAAACGGGGTCGCGGGGGAGTGCTGGCGTCCAACCCAGCGCACACAGGGCAAGGACGGGGGACGCACCCTGGACAGGTCGCCAGCCCATCGCAGGGAGGAGCGGGACAGGGACAGCACCTTGCTCAAGGGTACCTCAGGGCAACCCAGTGGGAAGGGGTTCGAACCCCGATCCTCCGATCAAGTGGCCGACGCCCTAACCACTAGGCCACCGCTGCCCTGCATTAGTTCATTCCTAATTAATTCATTGCTCATTGTGGTTCAAAAACCTTATCTAATCAATTCAGAACAAACTTCACATTGTTTCCATTCGATAATACTTTAATGTAAAAAATTTTTTTTTGTTTCACTAAATTGCTGAGAACCTTTTTCCAGAAATATCTTTTTTTGTGTACTGCTTTGTAAGGTTGTGTGTTAATCCTGAGTGGATAGAATCTGAAGGCAGACAACAGCGTGTGATATTTCTCAGAGAACTTCACTCTCAGAGAACCTACTACTCTTTGGTTATGCCACAAATGCAGCGGAGATCGTCTGTCGCAGTTTCCAATCAGGCAGGCAATAAACTTGTTTGCCATCAAGCTCGATATGATACCAGCACCTCAGTCTTCTAAAAATATTCCTGCCATTGTCCTCGAATTGAAGACAGAAAGGTTTCCAGGGTGTGCTCTGCCTACTTGAAGTCAATTTGTCCTTCACTTAGTCCTTCACTTAGTCAGCTACACATAATCTGAGATGAGTACCGGCATGCACAGTGACAATGACAAGAACATATTTTTGAAACAAGAAAACATAAACCAGCAAAACTGATCTGTGTAACGGTGGCGGGGTGCAGGAAGGATGTCAGTGCAGAGCCAGGAGTCAGGAATATACAGTACTGTGCAAAAGTTTTAGGCAGGTGTGAAAAAATGCTGTAAACAAAGAATGCTTTCAAAAATGAAAGTGTTAATCATTTATTTTCATCAATCAACAAAATGCAATCAACAAAAGAGAAATCTAAATCAAATCAATATTTGGTGTGACCTCCCTTTGCCTCCAAAACTGCATCAGTTCTTCTTGGTACACTTGCACACAATTTTTGAAGGAACTCAGCTGGTAGGTTGTTCCAAACATCTTGGAACCACAGATCTAACCACATCTAACCCATCTAACCACAGATCTTCCGTGGATGTAGGCTTCCTCACATCCTTCTGTTTCTACATGTAATCCCAGACACACTCGAAGATGTTAAGATCAAGGCTCTGTGGGGGCCATACCATCACTTCCAGGCCTTCTTTTTCTTCTTCACGCTGAAGATAGTTCTTAATGACTTTGGTCGTTGT
Source organism: Hepsetus odoe (assembly GCA_017165825.1). NCBI lineage: Eukaryota > Metazoa > Chordata > Actinopteri > Characiformes > Hepsetidae > Hepsetus > Hepsetus odoe. Next base: position 24,796,115 of record CM029377.1, read on the forward strand.
CCTGCTGCAGAATAAATTTGGGGCAAATCATATGCCTCCCTGATGGTACTGCATGTTGCATAAGTATCTGCCTGTATTTCTTAGCACTGAGAACACCATTAATCCTGACAAAATCTCCAACTCCATTTGCAGAAATGCAGGCCCAAACATTCAAGGAACCTCCACCATGCTTCATTGATGCCTGCAGACACTCATTATTGTACCACTCTCCAGCCCTTCCAATAGGGTAGTCAGGTAGTCACTTTCTCTTTTCTTTCACTTTCTTTCTCACCTCCTGCCCTATTTCCATGAAATTATTTAGCCCCTGTAACGGTGGTGACAGTGTAGTGTTCTGGACATCAGTGCTGAGCCGAGAGGTCATTACAGAACATTTTCTGCCGCTTGTCCCAAACGGGGTCGTGGGGGAGTGCTGGTGTCCAATCCAGCACACACAGGGCGAGGACGGGGGACGCACCCTGGACAGGTCGCCAGCCCATCGCAGGGAGGAGCGGGACGGGGATGGCACCTTGCTCATGGGTACCTCAGAGCAACCCATTGGGAAGGGGTTCGAACCCCCGATCCTCCGATCACGTGGCCAACGCCCGAACCACTAGGCCACCACTGCCCCCATAACAGAACATAAAAGCTTTAATAACATAACTGTGCACAGAAACTCAAAACACATAAACTTACACAACACATACAGATTAACAAAGACCAACGCTCTGCTTTTAAAGTCAACCCCAAATGAAGCACAACTGTCAGCCAAATGCGAAACAGGTGTGCTCTCACAGGAGCTGAGCAGAGCGCCATCTAGTGTTACAGCCACTTTTAATTAGGAATTTGGTTACAGCACACCTTAAAAACTTAATAAAACCTCAATCTAGAGGTATAAGGTGGTGGTGGTCTAGTGGTACTTGCCTATGGAGCAATGGCTCAAGAGGTCCCAGGTTTGAATCCCACCTCTAGCACTACTACCACTGGGTCCCTGAGCAAGACCCTTAACCCTGAGTTGCACTAGGGGGACTGTCCCTGTAATTAGGACATGTAAGTCACTCTGGATAAGAGCGTCTGCTAAATGCTGTAAATGTAATGTATAAGCTATTACTCAAGATAGCACACTTGCTACGCAAACTACAGAATTGAGTGAAAGTGAAACTGAGGTATAGAAGTTGGATGAGCAGATACACACAGTATAGGTCACAGCACAGCGCACAGTGAACCACAATGAAATTTAGTGAAAGATAGTGAAGAATTATTGCAGGAAATTACGAGAGGCAGCTAGAAAGGTGCTTGGTGTGACATCTGAACAGAAGAGGCAGGATATGAAATCACACACAAATGACAAAATCACAATAATCTTCAAATTTCGAATTACATTTAAAAAAACAATGAATAAAAATATAATACAATACAATGTAAGGATGAAAGAGCCGCATGCGGCTCCAGAGCCACGGGTTGCCGACCCCTGACCTAGACCAAAAAGACTGATACGTACTATATTTAAGTTTGCTCCTTATAGAGGATGTGCACTTAAAAGGTGATGATAAGGACCACATAAGGTGATAAGGATCTGTGTTTTTAGAATACGTTTACATTGTACATCTAACTCTTTTATTTCAGAAAATAGGGGACAATTTTGTCAATGTTTTTCACTTCCATATTTAATTTGAAATGGATTGCGTGTGGTAGGCCACTGCTGGTCTTAATGAAACTTCACATTGGGTATTTTTCTAAAGTGACTTACTAATACCACTTAACCATATTCCTACCAGTCCTGCTGTGCTCTGTCAGTGCTAGACAGCCTTATGTAGATTGTACCCAATATGTCTGTCTGTCTGTCTTTGTCACTGTATTTTTTCTCAGTCATTCACAGTCCACTGCCTATGCGTGAAGAAAGGGAAGACTCAAACACACACACACAAACACACACACACACACACACACACACACAGACACACACAGACACACACAGACACACACAGACACACACAGACACACACACACACTTTTTCCAAAGAAGCACACACACTTCTTCCAGGGGAGTAAATTGGAGTGCTGAGAACACACACAGATTTTTGTCAGGGTTCAGTGATACACAGGGGCAAATGGGTATCCCTCAGGTCCTCTTTGAGTTCTAGGATCATGTCCATATGGGAATTATGCTTTGATGGATCACGGTGACCAGGGGAACTCTGCATTCTGTCAATGGATATCAGTGTTCATATAGAATAAAGTAGTCTCAGCAGACAATTGCAGCTTGCATTTCTTGAAACAGAAGTTCAAGACAGATAATTGGCAAAAATTAGTCAGTCCAATGCAGTGAGCAATTTAGCAGCGATTTAGGGTTTCAGCTATAACGGTGTATCCACAGCAATTCAGCAGCCTATCTCCTTTAAACTTGCGAAAGAAACAACTGTCTGGAAATATAGAAGTTGCCATAGAATGAATCAGTCCTATGAATATTTTACATAAACAGTATAGATAAGATTTTAAATTGGCTTTAATGAAAGTTTACTTTTGAAGTGATAATAAAGTGATATGTGATAAGAAAAGAAATAATTAGGGTTATGTAAACAAGTAAACCTAAATGTAAAAGCATCAAAAATGTTTTTTGCTGCTTAATACATATAATCTGTAATTATAATCTTAAGAAAGGAATTTTTATGTTTTGACAAAAAATAGCAGAAATATAAAATGATCATGTAGTCTTAAAATGTGCAGAAGTGTGTTTCCTATATAGGTATACTTATTTTTAGTCTACAAACCATGTCATTTACCCAAGGGTGCACAAACCTTTAAACAGCTGTGGCTAATGACTCAAAGATAATGGATAATGGTTAGTACTCAGCCTAAACAATACTGCTGTCAGATCGCCACTAGATTTCATTCACTGCATTAGCATTTGGCAGATAAAGTATTTCTATAATAGACCTTGGAGTTGATGTATGACATGAACATACCTACTATTTTATCATGGACTCCATTAAACAACATTAATGCAAAGCAGCAACTTCCAATATTCTGAAAGGTCCAGCATCTGTCAGAGCTGCTATCTACTAGCCCATGATAAAAGAAGGACATAAATAAACAGACTAAGTGAATGCCAGGAGGGTTTGATGTAGTTTTACATCCTGTTATTAAGTCTTTAGGCTCCCTTGGCTTTTAATTATGCAAAGATCTAGATGCTTTGTTCCTCTTCTGCAATAAAACTTGTGCATTGCTATTTAAATACCAGGTGCATTTGTCACTGCTGTGGCCATTACTGCTTAAGTTGGTCTTTCCTTCAGACAGTGTATTTAGAGCACAATTACTGTAATTTAGGAAGGATTATGGGACAGAAGTTGGTTCTTACATAGGTCTTTACACTGAACATCTCAAACAAAAACCTCCCTTTTGAGACCATCCATCCATCCATCCATTATCTGCCGCTTGTCCCAAATGGGGTCGCGGGGGAGTGCTGGTGTCCAACCCAGCGCACACAGGGCGAGGATGGGGGACGCACCCTGGACAGGTCGCCAGCCCATCGCAGGGAGGAGCGGGAAGGGGACGGCACCTTGCTCAAGGGTACCTCAGGGCAACTCATTGGGAAGGGGTTCGAACCCCCGATCCTCCGAACAGGTGATCCTCCGAACAGGTGGCCACCACTGCCCCCTCCTTTTGAGACCACATTGAATAAAAGTTCAAACAGCACATACATTTCCTTATTTTTTTGGCTGCTCCAATTTAGCGGTTGCAACAGGGGATCATCCATTTCCATTTCTTCCAGCCCTCTGCATCTCTTTCTTTCACTCCACCTGCCTGCATGCCCTCTTTCAACACATCTATAAACCTCCTCATTGAACTTCCTTTTGTCCTCTTGCCTGGCAGCTCCATCTTCAACATCCTTCTCGCAATATACTCCTCCTCTCTCCTCTGTACATGTCCAAACCAAGGTAGTCTTGCTTTTCTGACTTTGTTTCCAAAGTGACTAACCTGAGCTGTCCCTCTAACGTACTTTTCTAATACTGTCCATTCTTGTCACACCCACCAATAATCTTATCATCTTTAACGCCAACCTGTGTAGCATAGATGTCCAGTCCATTCCAGCCTGCACTCTCTTCTTCATGCATAATTTCTGTATATTTGCTGAATTAAAAAAAAAATTGAATAATGATATGTCCTATACTAAAGAAACTAATTTAACAGTTTTAAAAATACTGTATATTTCTAGTTTCTACTGCAAATTTCAATTCTAGTAAGTGGGAAAGGCTAAAAAAAATTATAAGTAGAAGGATGAAATGGGAGTGTGCCGTGTGCAAAGCTGATAAACACATAACAGGCCATGACTCACCTTGGCATGTCACTGCTGCACCTGAGCAGCAAGAGTGCTGTGTATATAGATAGACAACCACAGAAAAAACCTATTATTTTTTTTTGTTATTGCATATGTATTTCTTTAAGTTTATATGTATGCACCTCATATCCCCCTGGTGAGCTACAGCACCCAAGGGCTTTTTAGAAATTATTACAGACTGTACATAATTACCATCTGCCAGAGTAAGGAGTAATTCAGCGTGTGTGTGTGTGTGTGTGTGTGTGTGTGTGTGTGTGTGTGTGTGTGTGTGTGTGTGTGTGTGTGTGTGTGTGTGTGTTTGTGTGTATAGTGAACCCTTTAACATGCAGAGCAGGCAGGGAGTGTTTGACTGAGGGAAGCCAATCGGCAGGACGAAGGATGTGTCCTTTTCTGTCCTTAGAAAGGCAGGCAGGGGATGGGATGGATACACTGAATCTCTTGTGTGCATTTCTGTCAAGCTTCCTTACAGAAGCTGCGTTTTAGAAGCCCACAATGTGGACATCTAAATTTTCTTCGAAATTTGTAAAACAAATGGAGGCATGAAAGCCAAAGAATGCAAAATTAATTTACAAAAAAAAAAAAAAATACCTCCATGTTATTGTTTACAATGATTTTCAAAAGAACGTATTCTTGTTAGCATGCATGGCCTTTGAAATTTAGCGATGTAGTTTGATGTATTTTCTAGCAAAAAAACTTGAAAATGATTAATTCAGGAGTTCCCAACCATTTGCAACTTCATTTAACTAACCTGATTGTTTAAAATGCAAACAACTCAATGCTGAATATAAAAATGTAGTCAATTAAATTATTGCTAATTTCAAAAGATAATAAAAAAAACTTCCTTAATGTAGCTGTTTATACAAGATTGATGTACACTATCTTTACATGTCACATGTATTTCATCATCATTCAGCAAGCATGATCTAAATGTCTTTTTAAAGAAATTATTTTAATTATATTACATTTGTCTTACTCCAAATAAACTGATTGGCCCTTAGCTGAAAACCCCTAGCAGTACTACCATGATCCACTGGGAGGCCTCAATTCACAAGCTGCATTGTTCATCCATTCCATTATCTGCCGCTTGTCCCAAACGGGGTCGCGGGGGAGTGCTGGCGTCCAACCCAGCGCACACAGGGCGAGGACGGGGGACGCACCCTGGACAGGTCGCCAGCCCATCGCAGGGAGGAGCGAGACGGGGACGGCACCTTGCTCAAGGGTACCTCAGGGCAACCTATTGGGAAGGGGTTCAAACCCCCGATCCTCTGATCATGTGGCTGACGCCCTAACCACTAGGCCACCGCTGCCCCGCTGCATTGTTCAATTCAAGCATATTTTTAAAACTTACTGACACCTTATGGGGCTAACAAATACATAAAATGTCAGTGTAAAATTCTTTTTTATGTTAATGTGCCAGTATCTTTACAAATACACACACTGATGATTTTCTTTCACCTAAAAAAATAAAAGGTCTGTTTCTATATCTTTGCATAACATTTATGAAGTATTCTTATACCTCCTTTAATATAACATAATTGTCCATAGTAAAATATTACTGTTGTTATTATTAGTATTTTACTGTTACTATAGTGATAAGACATTTTTCTATTGATATGCATAAACATTATATATATGGAGTTCTTGAGGTTAATGAGCTTTCCTCTCATTAAAAATACTGTTCAATACCCCCCCCCCATTCTATTTTTTCATGTATAAAACAAAACAAATGATAATTGTGCATTAAAATGTACAGTATGATCTCTGTATGTGTTGTCAGAATGTGTACATTCTATTTTCATTAAAAATCTATAAGATGTCTCATTTATGATCTATAATATGATCATATATGATCTATAATCTATAAGATGTCTCATTTTTGTCTCATTGGTTGTCCAAAACGTACAATGGTCTAATGTGTAACTAATAGATCAGTTCCTTCAATATAATCAGCCAACATTGAGGCCCTGCACATCTAGCAGTATCAAAAATCTTGCTGACATTCAATGATCCTTTTATATTGCAGCAAAGAACCCTGATGTGAGGAAAATCTTTCACTTAGCAGGCTGTGCTAGTTAATCTAAACACAAACCATGACCCAAAAACAAGTTTAAGCAAAAAGATAACGAGTTACAATCAACATTCCATCATAAGAAATGATGGAAAAAAACCCTATTGCATATTTCCTTTTTATGTCGAGGAAAATACTTGGTTGCTGTAAATGCAGCTGAACCGCATCAAGCTTACCTTGGTGTTTTTGCCTTCAGATGATCCAGCAGGTCTCTGCATTCAAAAGTAAGACAAAGTATATTCAGATATGTCTTACTATGCCTCATACTGCTGTATTTGAATTTTGTGAGAATTAAAGCATTTTTTCTTTCTTTTTTTCACCTACAAGCTGAAACCAAAAAATGTATCATCCCCTTTTTAAAACAACATCAAATATCATTCGACAAACAAAAGCAGTCAAAAGCATAGCTAATTTAATTTCCTTCGTGCTACGTTTATGCTCACAAAGGCACATTTGATTCAAATTAATTTGGCAGGATTTAATTTGACATTCATGGCAACAAGAGTCTTTTGAGCAAGATTAGGCTAAAAAGAAAACAAAGAGTAACTGAAAGTATGAATACTGAAATCTTTCTCAGTTAAAAATGGAATAATGGAGCCAGAAAAAGTATTAACAGTGATGTTTAAATTTGGAATGGGTGGAGAAGAGAGGCAAGAGTGATCTGTGACAGACGGGTACTAGCAAGAGTGAAAGGTGAAGGTTTACAGAATGGTAGTGAGACCAGTTCTATCCCTTACCCTTAAACAATGCTAGATTTTCATTGGGTGTGATGAGGATAGTTTGCTTTGTTTGGTGGTGTGTAGTGTGGCCCATTGGCAGTACCAGTCAACACACAAAGACAAATTAGCATCATTGCTTATTTTGGACTGAAATATAGACAGAGAAAAAGACAAATCTTGCCTTTCAGAGTTGCAACTAAATGAAAGTGTAAGTACAAAACGTTTTTGTCTTTGGGAAGTATTCTAGTTTGATTGTTTTTAAATAATGTACAAATCTTCCAGATTATACCATTTCCAACCTCACAACAAGGAAATGGACTACAAGGCAATATATGTGAGCTAGCATTGTCCTGTAATGGTAGTTTGAGATATATCACTTTAATATCACTCAAGTATCTTTCTTCACCTCTGACCTAGAAACAATAACTGGCCAGTAAAACATAACCAATTACAATATAAAATTGACAATAACCAATTACATTGTGTTGTAATGGTAAGAGGTGCGAGCAAGTAGAAACAATAAAACCAAAACATAATCATACTACTTGTCTACACCATCCATAAGCAGCAGAACTTTGGCTTTCCAGCTTGTAACAACAACCACAAGATCACAATTTCAATATCAGTGCTATGACATTGCTTTCCTTTCATGTATTACTGCACGTTATCCAATTCTGATGAGATGTAAGATTCTATTCATTATTCTTTAGGTTTGTTGTTTGTACCATCTGTATGACAGTTTTCACTTATGTGTTCATGTTTTTGAAATTAGCTTCATGCTTCAAATAATGGTATGTAAATAATATATACAATATATAACTTTATTGGTTCCACTTCCTTTGTGAACTTAACTCAAGGTAACATTTTTGCATTTTATATGGCTTCTTTTGTTTGCTGCTTGCTAATTTATCCATAGCTACCATGAGAAGTATATGGCAAGTATATCAGCCTGCTGATTAACAGCTATTTCCAACCTGTTTAGCTTGAAAATCATATTGCAGCCTGGATATATGTTGGGGCTAAAATTCACTGACAGTAGCTGGAAAGAAAAAATTATCAAGATTATTTATTTAAAAGCTGGGGGTGGGCATCAGTATTTAAGCTCCAGTTATGCATATTGTTTGATATTGTCTCATGCTTAGATAAAGGCCATTAGAAGAATGGCCAAGAAATTTCCCTTGGGAAAGTCTTGATCTAGAACTTATATAATTAAAATTAAAGTATAAGCTTTAAAGTCTAAAGTGTGAATGGGAAATTTTAATTAATATTTCTGTGTACATTTCAAAAGACTCAAGATGCTAAAGTATTTTGCTTCCTGAGGCATCAGTAATTCAACAGAAGACATGATTTTTACACTTATTAGGGCCTGGCACTGCATGTTTACCATATCATGGCTGAGCTCCTGCTATTTCAGGACTATACCATTGTACAAAAATAATCCTTACAGTTGTACAGTGACCTGGACAGATTTAGCAGGGCAAAAGGTAAGTGCTTTCCACGTTTATAGTAGCAGCATCACAGACAAAGTGCTCTTGTTACCCTTGAGTATTTGACACTTTGGTTTAACTAAGTCTCTGGATTGATAAGGGCATCTGGAGGGGGTGCTGTCTGGAAGCCCCATGGGGCAAAGCAAGAGAATTCAGAGAGATGGTAATGGGATTACCTAAGCCTCTTGCGACTCCCCAACACCACAAGCAATGAAAGGTGACTCATAAATGCCAGCACGTAGGAACGCCCGCAAGGTGGCACACGCTATTGGTAATATTGGGACACTGCCATTTAAAAATGTCACCCAAGCACACTCATGTTACTCTTCCTCCAACACAGCCAGAATGTTATGAACTATGGGTGGGTGGAGAGTAAACTCTGCTGGTGCTAGTGTGTGGGTTGTTTGTGAGTGTGGCAAATCAAGGGATGCATGTTGCAGATAATTGAGACTTCAGAAGCAATCATTGATCAAGTTCACATGATTTTGAGGTTTGATGAATAAAAAAATAGTTTTCATTGTGCTGTTTTAACAGGATGATGAGGTTTATGAAACAGTTTTTTGAGTTTTGAATTAAAAGTTTCTATGATTTCACAAAAATAAACACTTTGCATTTACACGTACAGTAATACTTGAAAGTCTGAACATTTTAGAAATGTACAATGACTCTGCATATATTTATGATTTACAAATTTTTACAAAAGTCTTAAAAGCAGATAAGGACATCCTAATTAAACTTCTGTGATTAAAAGTTAAAGTTGACCACATATTTATTGAGAATGAGCAAATAATAAATTTCTTCAAGTAGCAAGTATTAAAATGTTTTTGTAGACTTTCATCAAATATAATGTTTCTTATTTAAACCAGGAAGTTCTATTTTGGTCTCTTCCACAAAACATTCTTTCAATATCCTTCTAGCTTATCATGACTTCGAGTAGATGGCCAGTAATAGTAATATTATTTTAGAGAGCTGTGGTTTCTCCTTGCAACCCTGCCCTGCACATTATTAGTGTTCAGTGTTCTAGTGATGTTGGACTTATGAACACTGACAGTCAATTCGGCAGAAAGGCTTAAATAGCCTCAATGTTAATCTGGGTTCCTTTGTGACCTTGCATTACACATCTTGCACTTAGTGATCTTTGTTGGTCAGCCACTTCTTGGGAGCATAACAATGGTGTTGAATATTCAGAAAGCTCTTTTCTTTGTGCCATGACATGCTTCCACAAACATACATTGTGAAGATCAGACTATGATAGACTTCACATCTATTTGTTTTCCTGTAGGTTGAAAACACTCAACTCTAATTCCGTCATTAAATTAACTGAAAAAGTCATTCAAATACTTTTGCCACTAACAGAACTGTTATATATAATAATGTCCTTCAATAAAGAAGTGAGGGATGATATATTTGCAACATTAGTTTGATAATTTGATGATTTTTTTTATTTTGTGTATATTGAAGCACTTGCCTATTCATTCTGTAGCAATAAAACTTTCTAAATAAAGCATTACAAGGAAGTCTTTATGCTTTATGTTCCTTGTAAAATTTCAACAGAATGAGGAGGCATTATGAAACCTATGAACCCTTCTGTAAACCAACATTTACATGGCTTTGTTCACCTAATGGAAAAAAATACAGACTTAGTAAAAGCTTTTGCACTATATGGGACTGTGGCCTTGCAGTTTGAGTGTTTATGTTTGCTGTGTTTGCCATTTCAATTTTTTTCATATTGATTGTGATGGCCTGAAGAAGCCGGTAGTTAACTGGGGCCTTTTGGACAGCCCCTTCAGCATCATCAATAACACTGAGATCTCAGTATATACCCCTGGGCTACTTGCAATTGTAATTTAACTTTGTGGCATAGTGTGCATGATGGATATTTCTTGCCGGTCGATATGCTACAGCAAATTCCCCAATCAGCTATTATACTCTACGCATGAAGGGTCTTTGTTCTCCTACAAGTTTTCTGCAAAGCTGCAAATACCAGATCTTATTGCGCTGTATAAGTGCACTGACTGTCAATAAAAATATGTATTTATATGTAGGTGGCTGATTATTTGTGTTAATGTTTTTTTGCAATCTGTGAGGTTGTAATAAGTATGTGCAAGTTATTTATGCAGGTTGTAAGTATGCAAGTTAATTTTTCACACCCCCCCAAGACAATCAATGGGCTCTAAGCATAGGTATTCCTTTTCCCTTTAGGTATACATTGGTATAATCAATCTCTGTTCCTTGTGCGGAGAATATAACTAACTGTGCAGTCTGAGGTAGATCAGTTTTTGAGAATTCAAGTGTGATTAATTGAAACTGTCATCTCTGTTCTGAAAAGACATTCAGCATTTCAGCAAAACACAGCAACTAAAACAGCATCTCAATTCTTGTCAGAACGCAAAACCTGTTTTTTTTTTCAGTAAAGGTCAGAATTTTTTTTTTTTAAATGACATAGCTTTTTCAATATTTTGTAATTGTTTTGTTTTGTATTTTGTAATGTCATATTGTATTATAGCCTCCGGTAACACATTATTTAGCAACAAAGCCTCACACTATTGGTCCTGAGAAAATCTGTTTTGTGCCATAAAAATTTCACAAATATACTAACTTTTAACAAAATTCAGCTAGTAGGGTTCTCACCCACACTAAACACTCAGCACACCTCCATAACCATCACTGGCACTGGTTCAACACCAGATTCACTTTAAAATACACCTATTTGCATTTCAAGCCCTTCACGGCCATATTCCTCATTATCTTTTAGAATTACTCCAGCCACATTCTCCCCTTCACACCTTCTTCCAAACCGCTGCCTTTTTCTAAATACAGACTGTCCAGCATGGGGTCCAGGGCTTTTATGGTTGCAGCCTCCAGGCTGGGAAACTCTTTTCATCAGAAACTTTCTGAAATTACTTCTCTCCCCAAATTCAAAACTCATCTGAAGACTTATCTCTTTCTATATATTTTTTGTGTGTGTGTGTGTGTGTGTATATATCTGTGTATCTGATTTTTATTTTTGAGGTTTACTTTTTTTTTTTAAGAGATTAATTACTTTTTTTTTGAAGAGACTAATTTAACCTTCCCCAGGTGAAAAGATTTTGTAGGTGGTCACATATATTTTATGACCCCTGTTCTGCTTGACTGGCATGTAATATGCCTTGTTTAAAAAAAGCAGTGTGGGCTGAAATACTCCTTTTAACTTTAGAGCTACGCAGGTGTATACTAAAGGACAGATATAAATAAATGCACAAAAACACTGAATTCGTAAGGTTCCACATATGGTCTGCATATGGGGAGTGAAGGGTTAAGGCAAGTTAAAAGCTAAAAAATAGGAACAAAGTGGGCTGAGAGAAGAGAAGCCACTTATTTTTAAGAAATTTAAAATAACAATATTAAAATATCTTACTGGTGGTCCTGGAATCCCAGGAACCCCTGGCTGTCCTCGGCGACCCTGCAAGACAGAGAGAGAAAGAGAGATAAATTCAAAATGTAGGAACAACAGGCTCAAACTAGCATGGCTGGCCACACATGGACATTAGCAATTAGAGGCAGAAAGCTCATCTTGCCACAGCAGCTAATTTGTTTTAAATTGACAGTGAGGAAAACAACTTAATTGCTGAACTCGGTGTGGTATTCTGCTCTTTTTTTTTTACACCCATGCTTTATCGCCTCCTACCCAGCTGTGACCATCCCTAGCAACATCAATCAAACCTTGCCAAAAGTGACAAGTAGAGTGGGCCCCTATGCGTAGCCTGGAGAACAAGCATAGAATGAAAACTACATTATATAATAAGCACTTTCATTTCGGCCAGTACGTGCACAGAGATGAGAAAAACTCAGTCATGAAGAATACTCCAGTGTAGGAGTGGGTTATATAACACCATGTCATTTTTTGAAAATACAGAATATTTTCATAATATATGCGTGTATATATATATATATATATATATATATATATTATGCATATCAAACGCTTCAAAATGCAAAATTTGCCACTAAGTCCTAGCAGTGATATGCTTATAAACTGTTTATTACTAATGAACACGAGACCACTTATGAATAAGAGAATATTTTATCCCATTTTTCTTGGTGAGAAAGTCAACCACTTTTTTAAATCTAAAAAGAAACAACAGTTGTGCCATGCCTAGAATAACATAATTTACAAGGTTTTTCCCAGTACACTGCAATAAAAGTGAACATGGCTAAAGGTTCACTCTTCTGTGAAACATGCAGTTCTTATTTTTTAAACACTAAAAACCATATTGTAACCCAATATGGCTTAATTTCATGATAATAATATCATCTTTTTGCCCACCCCTCCCCCACAAACTTCTAAAATCCAAAATTTCTTGATTTCTATTAAGTCATAAGTATTTCTTTTTCTTTGATTTTGTATCACCTGTTTCCCTTTTCATTTTTCGAAGTACAAGTGAATCTGCTCTGCAAGAGTAATTGATTATATGCTACAAATGTGACAAAGAGAGATTAGAGTAAACAAAATTGTCTTTATATTCTACTGGGGGCATTAATGTGGAAACTCCTTGGTGTCCACATGGCATACTGGAAAATGTTGTGAAAGGTTATGAAACTACCTGTTTTATAGTCTTGCTTAAAAAGATGGGGTCTTCTTTAAGAGCCTCTTTTTGATTTAGAATTAATTTCACATTTAGAGTTGAAATATATAAACCATTTACAGCTGCAGTGGCGTATTCACCATTTGTGCCTAAAATTATATGAGATGACGCAGCCTTTCTTGGTGGTCTTGGTGGGGTGTGCGTATTTGTATAGATCAGCAGTCTGGGCTGGCTTGAAGCTAGATGAAAGCCTGAAAGAGAGGCACAAAGCAATGGCCTCTCTGTGTCCTCTGGCTCTTCATTTGCATACACTTTGAATCTATGAAGCCTGATTTAGTCTGAGTATGTCCTGGAAGAAAAGAGCTGCAAGAGAATGAGTTCCTTTTAATCATCAGACAATGTGTTTGTGTGTGTATGTGTGTGTGTGTGTGTGTGTGTGTGTGTGTATTTGCATCACGTGTAGGAGGCAAATATTAACTGTAATGATGAAACAATGCTGTAAAGGTGCCTCGTAACAGAAGCTTAACTCAAGCTCGAGTTGAGCAGGATGCTATCATGATACCTACAGAAGCATTCAAATCCAGTCATGGGGCAGCAGTGGATTAGTAATTAAGGATGAGACCCCTGGATCTAAAGGTTGTTGGTTTGAATCCTGGACAAGTGGGTTGCCTTGAGGTAACCTTGAGGAAGGTACCATCCCCATCAGGTACCATGCTCCCCCGATTCTAGATATAGCTGCATACTACTGCATGGTGTGCGTATGGTTAAAATGCAAAGGTTGCATTTTGTTGCGGTTAAATATATGTGTTTCAAAATGACAAATAGTTGCTTTCACTTCACTTTCACAATTTATTGAAATTATATATATATCCAACCACTATAAACCACACCAATTTTTTGTTACATGTTTTTACATAAGAAATATTTACTTTATAATACATAATAAAAGAAAAGGTAAAGAAATAAACAGGTTTTATTAAGTGTATTTACAAAATGTGAAAACAAAGCAACACCGAAGTGAGAGAGATGCTTGCACAGCAAGATAACCACATAAACTGAACACTCGCTGCTCGCTGGGCTACCTAGTGGCGGGTGGCGTAAGCTCGCTCGTAACTCAGATCTCGGCTCGAATTTTAAAGCAAGAAATCGACCGAGCGATGGCTCATATCTATATATATCTATATATATATATATATATCTATATATATATATCTATATATATATATATATATATATATATATATATATATATATATATATATATATATATATATATATATATATATAGAGAGAGAGAGAGAGAGAGAGAGAGAGAGAGAGAGAGAGAGAGAGAGAGAGAGGAGAGAGAGAGAGAGAGATCATTTATTGCCTTGATATGGATGTCTTGGTTCTTATATTTTCTTATTTTCTTTACATATATCTTCTATATTCTTTTCTGTCTCTTATCAAAGAGCCCTGTAACACCCAAATTCTCCTCTATCTGTGGATAATAAAAGATTACTCTACTTATTGTATCTTTCTCTTCATATATATATATATATATATATATATATATATATATATATATATATATATATATATATATATATATATATATTATATATAAATGCAAAGTGAGTAACATAAGAAAAAATCTAAATCAAAATTTGGTGTTACTACCTTTTGCCTTCAAACCAGCATCAGTTCTTATTGCCCCCACAGAGCCCTGATCTCAACATCATTGAGTGTGTCTGGGATTACAAGGAAGAGATCAAGCACCAAATATTGATTTGATTTAGGATTTCTTTTGTTCATTCACTGCATTTTTGGTGATTGATGAAAGAATGATTAACACTTCTTTGTTCATACATTTTTTCACAATCTGCCAAAACTTTTGCACAGTATATATATATATAGCATATAAGAGAGTATATATATATATATATATATATATATATATATATATATATATATATATATATCGCTTATATCACAACACTTGAGCTGTTTTTTTACTCTCAGTCACTCATTCAGTTTTCTTGTCCTGATTAGGGTCGTGAGTAGTGCTGAAGCCTATCCCAGATCTCACAGGGCAAAAGGCAGGGGACACACCCTGGACAGATCACCAATCCATTATAGAGCAAACACACAATCTCCACACAGAAAGGACCAAGATCGCCCACCTGAGAATTGAACTCAATCTTCTCGCTATGAAGCGAGAACACTACCCACTGCCCAACCTTGCCGAGTTGTAGCTACTGTTATTACTACATGCATACTTACATACACACACACAAACACACGTTTCTTATGACTGTTAATACCTATTAAACAACTGACTTTTTGTTTTATATACTTTTAAAATACTTTTTTACTTTCAGAATGGTATATTAAGACTGCATGCTTCCATTTTTAAAAGTTCTTGAAAAAATACTTACCAGCACAGACAGTTTGATGCTCAGGGCAATGTTACATTTACATTTACGGCATTTAGTAGACACTCTTATCCAGAGTGACTTCCATTTCCTAATTACAGGGACAGTCCCCCTGGAGCAATTCAGGGTTAAGGGTCTTGCTCAGGGACCCAGTGGTGGTAGTACCAGAGGTGGGATTTGAACGTGGGACCTCTTGAGCCATAGGTACATGTCCAGGCAAGTATCCTATCACTAGACCACCACCATCGTCTAAATGTTCTGTTGGACTAATGGGTATCTTCCAGCAAGCTAATGTCCTACGCTTTTAAATTGTTCAGTAATGGGTTGAGTAAAATGGCAAAGAGTTCAAGGTGTTGACATGGACGCTAAATTCCCCAGTTCTCTGATTGGCCATCTGTAGTATGTGCTGCAGAAACTAGTTTGATCCATGTGGAAGTCCTGTGGAGTCTTGTTGACTCCGGTTTAATGTTATGGGTAATGTTTGTGTGTGTGCGTGTGTGTGTGTGTGTGTGTGCGCGTGTGTGTGTGTGTAAACTCTTCACTGAATTTAAATTCAGTGTAGTAAAATCCACAATGAATATCCAGCACTACCTAAATATATTTCAGGCCTTGCCTACTGCTGTAAAAACAAGGTCATCCCAAAATAAGTGATTTTTTTTTTGTGATGGTTGATTCATACTGCTAAAACCTCAGGAGTACCTCATGTGTAAAATTGGTTTGTCGCTTTTG
The DNA here is from genome assembly GCA_017165825.1 of Hepsetus odoe. Taxonomy (NCBI): domain Eukaryota; kingdom Metazoa; phylum Chordata; class Actinopteri; order Characiformes; family Hepsetidae; genus Hepsetus; species Hepsetus odoe. The sequence goes on from CM029377.1 coordinate 24,812,412, forward strand.
CCACTGCTCTTGCTCCCTTGCTCTTATGAACTTAAAACAACAAAAGCAGATTACACAGAGCCGAGTAATTTAGGCAATGAATATTTCATATGCTTTTATTCAAAAACAAGTAATGAATTATGCATTTCAGAATTATCCTCTTCTATTTTAGCCCTGAAAACTCATTTTGGGATTTGACATGTACTATGTATGCTATGGCTGACTCCTGTCAAATGATAAATGATTCATTGTAGTGCTTGGGCAGTGAATATGGTAAGGGTCTGTTTAATGTGGTTAAAAAGAACTTGTTTCGTGTATATAATCAATTAGGGTGAACAATTTTTTTGGCAGTGGTGGCCTAGTGCTTAGGGAGTTGGCCCAAGATCAGAAGATTGTGGGTTAAATTCCCTTGCCAGTAGGTTGCCCTGAGGTACCCTTGAGCAAGGTACCGTCCCTGTCACTGCTCCCCGAGTGCTTTCAATAGCTGCCCCCTGCTGTGTGAATGGGTGAAAAGCAGAGGTTGAATTTTGTTGTGTTGTGCTGTGCTGCTTTCTTTCACTTTAAAAACCCACCAAATTTGTTGTTAAGAATTTTTGATTTTAGAAAGGAATTTTTACATTTCTTGGGCGTTTCAAAGTGAAATAAATATAAGTGTTAGAGGGTTTTTAACAACTGCCCTTTGTTTTTACAACTGCCCATTTGGTTTGGATTTGCCAAGCTGCATAAAATGCCAGGTGTAGACTCTGGTTAGATTGCAGATCGATCAAAACAAATTATGAAGTAGTCAGGATCAGTCCCCACCTACCAAACTAGGTGTTATTGATCCAAGTTAGATGGTGAATGCTTTTGCCAAAAGGTCAGTTGCATATAAAAATTAATGAAACCTAAAGAGAGGCAGCTACCTTGAGTATATTTCAATTAGCTGTTACCCATTAGCAAATTAAAGGGACTATACTACATGGACTATTGTCATGTCTGGCCATTAAACACACTTTTAAGACATTCTATTTTAAACTCATAGGTTATGGTGTTGGATCCTCTTTGTAGCTACAACAGCTTGTGTGCTTCTTAGAAGGACTCACACATGTTCGGTGTGAGGAGTTCGGATCATAACTTCGGATCATAACTCGGATCATAACTTTATTAACTATATTAATGAAACAAGAGCAAAGGACTGCAGTTCAAACTAAAACCAAGGAACTGCAGCCTAAACCAAGTTACCCAGATTACCAAATACCAAAACCACCATTCCACGTGTAGGCTGAGCCTAACGAATGAGCCGCGCTCTGTTCTGACTCATGTGGGCTTAAATAGTCAGCCCCAGTGAAGCACACCTGTGCCTTCATGAGCTCAGATGTGCTCAGTCTGAACAGAGCGCCCTCTACCGTGCTCAAAACACACCTCACCCGTGACAAACATAAAACTTGTCCCACAAGTTGGAAACAGCATTGTTAAAAGGTTTTGGTATCCTGAAGTATAAAGACTTCCTTTTACAAAAAATAATCAGACAAGCCCATTCACACCTGACATAATGCAGTCAAGCAGGTAATGTTCTACTGGCATCCCGCAAACCCAACTCTATCCAGCCAGATAGAGAAGGGGGATTCGTCACTCAACAGAACAGGTTTCCACTGCTCCAAAGCCCAGTAGTGATATGTTTACACCACTCCACACCATGCTTGGAATAGCACCTGGTTACTTGTCAACTTTTATGACTTTTGGGAGGTTTGACACTTTGTGGTTCAGTTTGTTCATAATTGCGCATAAAAACTCTAGCAAGGAAAACATTTCCTGAACTGACTTAATGCAAAGCTGGGACTCTGTGACAGTACCACAACTGAACTGAATCCTATTTATAAATACTCTGACATAAAACAAACATAAAATAATGTGCCAGTGCAACAGATATTAAATAAATAATACATTAGTCACTTAATCTGACAAACAACAGTATAACCACAGAACAACATGCAGAATATTACTTGAGTAGTCTATTAGCCTGTTAGCTGTCTAGCTGTTCAGACATATATTACATAAATATTATTGATTTTAATCTAGTTGTCCTGATATCCCTACATGCTCAATTAACCCACGTGTTTCAGTCAGTGACTCAGGATATGCCTCTTGTTTAAATCTGTTTATGGACTCATGTAAGTCCATGTTGTCTACAGTGAAATGACTCAATGTGCTGACTCTGAGCTCCCTGTGTTTTACTGTTTTTTTAATCACTGTCAAAAATACTTCTTTCATTATTGGTTGGACTGTGACTTTTTTCTGAGATTAAACTCCCCAGTAATCCTATTGTAATCCTATCTAAGTTTTATTTATTTGTTTGTTTACAGTTGTTACGTTCTTCCCATATGCCCACAAAGAAGAATGGAGCACTGTAAAGCACATACATTAGATGGAGAGAGCGATTGCAAGAGAGCATGAGAGAGATCAATGACTCCACATAGTAATTACGACTGCATAAACCACAGTGCTATGCTTGCCTTGCTTGCCTCCCTTGTGCTGAACTGCCAAAGCAATCTCAGTTGCTATGCGACACCGGGTGGCCTATAAATTTGACAGCATCCTGGGTCTTGATTATTATTTGAGCACTCACAGCAAGAAGTTCTCCTTCAGGTCACTTCTGAAGATTAGAGTGAGGCGATGACTGTGGGAAATGTGTGTGTTGGTGTGTGAGAGAAAGAGAAAAGGAGACAGCGAGACACCACCTGATGAGGCAACAGTACTAAACAGTAAGAAATACAAACTTCCCCACTTTCATATGGGTGACTTCAGCTTGCTGAGACCAAACCCCTGTGTACTCTATTAAAGTAGCATCCAGTGCAGGCATTCAGCCAAAGCTCATTTGCAGCAGGTGGAAATGGCCCTAGATAATCTCACTTCTAGCATATGCCATTCACAGGAGGGAACTATTAACTCTGGCCTCACAAACCAAAGCCTAGGCTAGAAAAGAGTGGAAATTACCCAGTAAATTCAAATGTTGGCGACAAAGTTAACATTAACATAAAACATAAGCCAAAGTATGTACTGGCTTTAAGTATTTATGTTTCAAAATTACATAGAGTTTAACATAAAACACTACTGCTGTTGGCAAATTAGTAAATGCTCCATATGAAGTTGGTAATTTCCACTCTGAAAATCTGAGCTTCACAGGAGCTCTTACTTCTTCCAACAACGAGAATGTGCAATCAGAAAATAGGACTTGCTCCTTTTGATTAGACTTCACTCAAACTCGAAGAAGTTAACTGATACATTGATTAAATGCAAAATAAGATGGAAGATTCGGTGAGCATGTAGTTTGGACATTAAATTATCAAGATAACACATGAGAAAGGTAGGCTTTGTTTGAGTGACGATGGTTAATCTGAGTAGGACTAGCCATCACTTAAATGCATAACCAATGGGAGAGCTCACTTGGCTATTCTACCCAGAATACGAATTAGAATAGAATACGAATAGAATTTCATAATAAAATAAAGTTACGACTATAATACAAAATTGATTCTGTAGAATAGAACTGAAATAAACAGGCTTCTATTCTTCAGTTCCAAGAAATCTTCAGGTTTTCTCACAGGATCCCTCTCTCCCTCACTCAGCATGATATTTTGTTGGTGCAGTTGTCTGCCCTCCCAATGCTGCTGGTATTGTATGATAGGATCTAGTGTGTGAAACTGGAAATGCCTTAAGGAAAAAAGACAGAGATTGTAAATTCAGACTAAATCTCTGGGAAACACAGACTTCTATATTCTATACTGCAGCAGGGATGAAGCATAAATCAAGGCTATTGCTTTGGAGCAATGGTGTAATCCTTATCTGAAATGTCAACATCTTTCCCTCAACCGACAAACAGGTTGGTGTTGCCATCGACAAGGGCTGTGCTCCAGAGAGAGGGCACAATGGTTGAAAGGAGGAATATAGCACTGACATTAGAGCATTTCAAAAGCTTCAATAATCCAACAGAAACACACACACACACACACACACACACACACGTTTCTCTGCCGCAAAGAGGTCAGACGATAAGCCACCTCGTAATGTACGCCATTAAAGCTCTCTAATCCTACACAAAGTGGAGAGTTCACACACTGATACACGCATACTCACACAAACACCAGCTGCTACCCGACTCTATGGGAGGTCTTTTGTCCTGTGTTGCATTGCTTGAGATACCTCTCTGCCAAGATCAATGTCAAACAATTTGTGGACAATGGGAGAAAATGCTGCACTTCACTCTTTAGGAAGGGGCTGTTGGGAAGCATTCCATTCATCAAAATAATGAGTCCATTCGATGTCTAGATGTCCTCTTTTAGCATTTTTGTGTGTGACTGAATGAAGTATGCTCCTCATAGAGAGCAGACATGCTCACACACTCATAGGCAATGAAATTGTCTTCCATACAGTTTCCATAGTGATTGAGATGGCGATTTGCAATAGAGCATCCTCTTCATTATCCTTCCCTCTACCTTCCCTCTCTTTTGCTTTCTCTCAAAATATCTTCTTTTTGATTTCCAGAGTTCTAAACTTCTTAAGTGAATAGATCTATTACTGAGTTTGAGGGTGCTAGCCCTATTCAAAACACTTAAGAAGAACTAATCAAAACAAAACAACATGTTAAAGATCCATTAAGCATTCTGTGTTTCATGAGCAGTTTTGCAGTTCAGTGCTCCCTGCAGGTGGCAGTTATTACATGTAAGCACTTGTTGAATATAAAACACCACTACAATCCCCAAATTTGTTTCCAAACAGCCCACGTGTACTGGCAAACATGCTCATGTTTTACCTCACTTAAATGCGATATTAAATCCTGTGAGACAGAGACAAAACTAGACCTGAGACCCACCACGCAGTGGCTTGTCTCCATGGCTACAGCTTCTGTTTTCTGGTAGCGTCTGATGAAATAAAAGTGTCTTTTGTGCCAGTTGATCTTTGCCTCCTCTGGCAGTGTTGCTTTTGTGCTTATGAGTCATGGCTCTGAGTGGGGAGAGGAGACAGGCCAGAAGAGCTCCTACTGACCTTCTGTGTCCACCTGAATGATAGAAGCTGTGACTGGAAGTGCAAACTTTCATACTGTACAAAATGACATCTAGTTGATCTGTTTTGAGCCTGATCAATATTTTGGCCTTTTGGGATGACCCAAAAATGTTTACATTGACAATAATGAGTTTCCAAGTGGTATGACATGGTCCAAGCTTCCAAAATTGCTAATAACCATTGAGGCATGAACTCCACAAGACATGTGCTGTGGTCTTTGGCACCAAGACATTAATGGCAGATTCTTATCGGTGAGATCTCCATAGACCAAGCCAGTTCTACAGGGACACTATCTCGCTGAAAGAATGCTTTTGCGCTGAAGAGGTGTAGGTGGTCTGTAGCAATGTGTAGGTAGGTAGTAACATCTGTGTCAAAGTAACATCCCCTAGAAAGGCAGGACCCAAAGTTTCCCAGGTTTCCCAGCAGAACATTGCCCGAAGCATCATTATGTCTATACTGGCTTGTTTCTTTCTCATTGTGCATCCTGAAATCCCTCTCCCAGGTAGGTGACTCACTGGCCTTCAGCCATCCATGGGATATAAAAGAAACCAGACCAGACAGGCTAGCCTTTGATCCTCACATGCATCATTTAGCTTTGCATGCCCATGAATCTGTTGCCAGTTCAAAGAACAGTGCTAAAATAAATTATATTAGCTGATTTGATCAGTTATAGAGCAATACAATTCAGATTTAAAATTATGTATGCATCTTTTGTTCTTTAATAATTTTATCCCTACTGACCATTTATGGCACACCCATAGAACCATCATTTATAAGATGTCACCTAATAATACGGGGGCAGATGTAGTACCTTTCCACTGATGGATGAGGTAGAAGATGACTGACATAAAGCTATTCCAATACTGTGTGCACCAAAAAAAAATTATAAAGTGGACAGCTAAAAACACATATAAAGTACACACACAAATAAACACTGCAGAGCCCACGCAGGCCAAACCAGCTGTTGCCATGACACTCTTCCTCTCAGTTGGGAATGAATTCTTGCTGATGACAGATGAGAAGAAATCAGATGGGACATCACATCAAAAATGCTTACTCTCCCACCCTTTTGGCCAGTCTGGGAGACAAGAAGCTCAACTTGCCTATTTGTTATTATCAGACAGCCACAATTATCCCAATTGTCTACCAGCAGCAGGCAAAACAGAGCTAATTAATTCCGTAATTAAGATTAATTCCGAAATGTCACTGTTCTTCTGTACGCAGATGTTTTCTTTCTGAGAAGAGAAACTCTTTATTGTACAGCATATAAACTTTGTCAACATGTTGAGTTTAGCCCTGCAGAAGGAATGTGACTTTAAAGACTGCATTGTACTTTAATATTTATACTGTGGTCTAAATTTTTTCTAAACAATAACCATATCGTGCCCAATCAGGCTATCCATGTGCTACTTTTAAACAGAAAAAAGAGCCTAGTTATAAAAAGGTTCTTACTTGAGTTTGAAACTTCCCACACAGTCTTAAATCAAAATAACACATACTGTGGTTGCCAAAGGGCATATTATTGTCACGAATAAAGCCTTAACTGACCTCTTCAAAAGCCAGTGTTGTCCTGTGTTTCAGTTACATCATTAACAGATAAATAAATTCCTCTGACATTTAGGTAAAATGTAAAAGTGACATTTGCATTTAAACTAAGAGCTGTGACCACTGGGAAAAGTCTACATTTTATATGCTATTGTGTTAATGTTGTGTTAACACATTAACAATGTGTCTCCATTGGTGACAGAATGCAGTGATTGTTTGCCAAGAATTGTTCTGGGTTTGTTTCCCAGTCTGGACAGGTTTGGATCTTTCTGTGTTTTCTCCATGTGAGCAAGGGTTTCTTCCAACTGCCCAGTTTCCTCCCACAGTCAAACAACATGCACATCAGGTGGATATAGCATGATAAATTGCCCCCTAGGTGTGAGAGTGTGTGTAGTGTGATTAAAATACGTGTGATCTTGTCAGGAGATTGAACCTATTTAGGCTGTCAATTCCCTTGCTCTGTAAGCATGCCTAGCGCAAGGCCTAAAAGGGTAGGGCATGAGCGTTGCAGGATACTAGTACTTAAAAAAAAAAAAAAAAAAAACACCTCAATAAAAGAGGATTTGTTCCACTTGTTTGTTGGAGGGGTTAAGAGGAGCAGAGCAGAGCGTAACAGTTTGGGGAGAGAGAAAAGCGAGTGAGAGAGACGGGCAGAGAGTGCAAACGAGCGAGGGCTCTAAAGCCGACAGCTGCCTGGCAGGCACTCAAACGCAGCTTAACATTTCCTCACTGTTCTGAGTGGCACACAATGTAGCTCTCCAAAAGTGCACAGCACCTCTACACCCATTCTCACACCCCCTCCCACCACACGCACAGCAAAAACGGCTTGCATTCAGGCAGAGATGCACAGTGAACTGGTCGAGATGGCGGCCTATTTCACTCCATGCACTGTGTCTTATCTGTCCTTTTGGCTGATTGTCATCTTTCAGTCTTGCACAAATTAAGTCTAGATGAGGAGTGGTGCCTTTTCTGGCCACCAGGTGGTGAACTGGCACCATGAAAGTCTGGTGGCTTGAGGAGTCAGTGGTAGAATAGGGCAGAATAAGGCAGCAGAAAAAGATGGTGTGTGCATGGAATGTTAAGTATAGTGAGGGTTTATAGCCTAGGAATTATTGTACAAAGAGGGCTACACTGGAATAACGGTGGGTATGTGTTAGTAATGTGTGAACACATGATAATATACAAATATGTGAAGTATACAAATTACACAAGGTGTAATTAAATCTTTGCAGCGATGCCAAAGAAGCATGCCAAAAAAAAGAAACAATACTGCTAAAAATGTTTCCATCATTGCAACATTTAGCACCTTGACCAACTAAGATTATATTTATTACTGAGAGGGTCATCCAAACACAACCCTGTATCAGTGGATGCCAAGTGTTCAGAAAAAAACTGACCACTGTGATTGCACATCTTAAGATCTTTTGCTTACAATCTACTTATAAAACACTTTCAAAAAGACCAAGAGATTCACATAACCCAGCTTTGTATGTATGAGTGTGAGGAAACCTTTTTAAAATGTAAACAATCTTAACTTAATATAACGATTCATAGAAGAATTCTAAATGAATAAAGAATTTTTATATTATCCTTTTTTCAAATTTTTTTAGTTTACTACCACCTATTAGCATAGCAAGATTTTTGGATACTCTGATTTTTTTGTCCATTATTTTTCTTAGTGTTTTTTCACAACCTACAAGCACTTGACCACTGATTTATTCAAATTACATGTTGAATTATATTTAAAAGGTATATTTATATATGATAATATATAACGATAATATATGATAAGAAATAAGTGGATCCTAGATGGTCAGTAACTCACCCCAAAGCATCTGGGCTTCTGCTAAAAGTCCATTTGAGTTCTTAAAAAGCATTTGTTGCTTTTATTTATTCAAAAATTATTTTTAGAAAAGATAGAGATTAGGTTGAAAGAACACAAGAGTATTCTTTTAATGGTGATTCCTACAAGTTCTCAGGGATTTCATGAACAAATCTATTTCTGAATGAGTTGAGTTGAGTTGAGTGCATTGGCTTTGAAGGAGAAATACTTTCAAGCTAGCATACAGCAATTCATATTACAAATGCCTGATATTGCAAATGAGTGAAATTCAGAGCACGCACTTTGAAAAGCAAGACATTTACCGCCTAAATGAGCCTAATACACAGAATGAAGATAAGTGCTAATTTGTGTGAGGTGATATCCAAACGGAATCCCATGAGGTGAGCGTCCCCGGTCTCTAATAAGCCGTCAGGCATTGCAGATTAAAGCGCAGTGCCCACACCATCTGGGTAACATCCCACACCCAGTCTAAGAGATGCACAGCGGTGTGCTAGTTAAAACGCTTTTTCAGCACTCATTGAATGGATGATGGCTGGCTTTGGGCCAAAAAAGTGTGTGGGCAACAGAAGCTTAGAGATGACTGTGTATTTGTGTGTGTGTGTGTGTGTGTGTGTGTGTGCTTCTAATACTTTTCCATATGTGCTGTCATGATTTCACCGCAGAGATGATACATGATTTACAAGCAGCTATTTTGAACAATCAATAATATGGCTGAAGCACAAGTGTTGTATGGTTTTATATGCAATTATTAAAAACACTTAAAATGAACATCAGCCTCTGTACTCTACAACCCATTCTGAAAATAGAGCATGACTGCCGAGATGATATTGCTTCCATACCTTGATATTTGGGCTTTAAAATAATCAAAATCCCTGTAGGTGCTGAATTCAATAAAAAGGAGATTTAAATATGGAAAACCTCCTTTAAATGATTTAAAGTTATCTACTTTTTGAGGGAATCGAACCCACAATCTTCCAATGCAGGGCCAACTCCCTAACCACTAGGCCACCGCTGCTATGTTGTTTCCAAGAAACCAGAAATGCTGTTTTTTAAGGCACATTTGGCTTAGTTATATAGTGTAGTAAGCTAAGAAGTATGTTATATTTGATCTTTTCTAACATATACTAATGTAAACTAATATATACATAGTAAGAAAGTAAGATTAGCTGAATGGCTAAATGGTGCAAAGACATGCAGTCCCAGAACCACATGCTTGATTTTAGGTGGTCCACTTGTGAATCTGACTTGGGGCAAGTTCACCCTTAGCCTTACTTTCTTTTTTGAAAATTGGTCGACAAAAAACCCCAGATCAAGGGCAGTCTGTCATTCACTCAGAGCTCGCAAATTGGCTTTCGATCGCTTTGTGTGAACTATCAAAAGATAAAGTCTGAAAGCCTTGCAGATGCAGCAAGTGAGCTGACAAACTACATCCAATGGGGGCCCAAGACATGGGATAAGTTGAAAACTGAGGGAGGGTTTTATACTCAATTGCATGCTATTGCTCTACATCTTATAAACAGAGCAGGTGTGAACTTCATAACTTTACACAGAGTTCAAGGAAAATGTCAGTCATCTGGCTCTTCTACAAACACTGTCCACCAATTTGTCAAAACAAGATGATTGGCAAAGGCAGCTCTGATGTGTATACCCAGATGCATCTGGGATTGGTGCTGTATTGGAGTGTAGTCTACACTCATGGCCTCAGGTTCACAGGTCATTGTGCCTGCTACACAAGCAGATGCCAAAAGAAGGCTGTTGACCTGCACCTTGACCCTTAGTAGACATGCGGCCTGGTGCAACCCTGCAACCCTAACCCTAACCCTAACCCTGGATTTCAACTGTAAACGGCCATAAACATATTTCCAGAGCTGGTATTATCATATTCTACAATACCCATGAGCTTTATATTATAGTTCATACTATAGAGCTAAAACCATCCCACTATTCGCTCATACTATCAGCAGAGTGTAATGTTAATGTATCACAGTGGCCAATACAGACAACAAGACCTTTCACATGAATAGATCTGAGATTATTTGATTTGGTGACAAAATCTCATTTTTTTTACAAAAGTAAACCTGACAAATGTAATTTGTGTGCCAAGCTGAAGCTTGAGAAATCTGATATGAAACAGGCTCTTTTAATACCACTACAGTCAGTGGTCTTAAATGGTCTCTGGATTGGTAACTTCATCTGTTTTCAGTAATAGCAGTTACAGTTGAGGCCAAAATGATTAGCCCCCAGGAATTATGGAACAATTTTCTAAACCTCTTCCCAATGTTTGTAGCATTGATATAAGCAAACATTCACCAGTGCTATTTAGAAGCTTTTGGTACATTTTGTAATATAAAATACATTTTAAGGCTTGCTTTATATCAAATATAGTAAAAAATGGGGTGGTCAAAAATATTAGCCCCATGTGAATGTTTGCTTTCAAAACACACCTACAGTAATTAACCAATCAGCTTTGAAACCACACCTGTGCAGTCAATTGGCTTCATAACACCTGCAGTCAATTGGCTTCCTAACAACATTCAATCAGCATTAAAAGACTCCAAGGAGCAGGGCACTTGAACACATGAGAGGGACTCCTGTTACTCACCATGCCAAAGACAAAGGAAATCAGTCTGGAGCTCAGAAAGAAGATAGTAGAGGCTCATGAAAAGGGGGAAGGCATCATTGCCAAGTACAAGGAGACAAATTCTGTAAGAAACAAACCTGGCTGTGGCCGTAAGCACAAGATTTCTGAACTCTGGAGGCCAAAATAGTCAGAGATGTCAGCAAAGAGCCTGCCAAGACATCTGCCAAGATGATTGTTGCTGACCTGGCCTCTTCTGGAGTTGATGTTTCAAGGAACACAGTTGTGAGGGCTCATCATCGTGGTGGGCTTCAGGGCCATCGTCCCAGAAGAACCCCTTTACTCAAAGAGCGGCACATCACAGCCTGACTGAGGTTTGCGGTGGGTGTGGGGTGGGGTGGCGGTGGTCTAGTGGTAGGATACTTGCCTATGGCTCAAGAGGTCCCAGGTTCAAATCCCACCTCTAGTACTACCACCACTGGGTCCCTGAGCAAGACCCTTAACCCTGAGTTGCTCCAGGGGGACTGTCCCTGTAATTAGGACATGGAAGTCGCTCTGGATAAGAGCGTCTGCTAAATGCCGTAAATGTAAATGTAAATGTTTGCCCGTGAACAATTGAAAGGTAAAGATGAGCTCTGGAAGTCTGTGCTTTGATCTGATGAGACTAAACTGGAACCATCTGGGCACATGGATGTTGCTTATGTTTGGCGAAGAAAGGGAGAGGCCTTCAACCCTAGGAACACAGTTCCCACAATTAAACATGGTGGTGGGAACATCATGCTGTGGGACTGTTTTGCAGCCTCAGGCACAGGGAGCCTTGTTCGGGTGCATGGCATCATGAAAAAAGAAAATTATGTTGACATTTTGAGGGAGAATATGCAGAAATCTGCTCAAGAATCTGCTTATAGTCTAGGCTTAGGTCGTCGCTGGGTCTTCCAACAAGACAATGAACCAAAGCATACATTGAAATTAGTCCAACAGTGCCTCAAGAATACCAAAACCAAGATCCTGGAGTGGCCCACACAGAGCCCAGACCTCAAACCTATTGAGAATCTGTGGCAGGTGCTCAAAGTGAATGTACATGCTCGGAAACCATGCAATTTGGACCAGCTAGAACAATTTGCAGTGGAAGAAAGGTCCAAAGTCCCTCAGCAGACCTGTGCCAACCTAGTAAAGAACTACTCTAAGAGATTGTTGTCAGTTGTGGCTCAGAAAGGGTACACTATTGACTATAATGGGCCGGCCGGGGGGCTAATAATTTTGAATGTCTCATTTTTGCCCTTTCTTGTTTCATCTCAGTGTATCAATAAAATATCCTAATTAAACGTAGTGAAAATTGTTTTTCATAGTGTATTTCTTTCCAAAATAACAAACACTTGTTGTTAATGATCTTTTTCATGGAGAAATCAAGAGTGTTGTCTAATTTCATAAGGGGAGCTAATCATTTTGGCCTCAACTGTAGGATAGATAAATCCAGCAACTATCCATTTGCTAAACAATTAGCTGCTTCAATTAGTCATTCGCTGACAAAAGAGAAAATATATAAAATTATATAAGATAACACGTAAGAAGAACAGAATACATTCCTTATTACTGATTAAGAAATGTTAGAGGATGACACAGTTTTAGTCATTTTATTACTATTATGCATGAAAATGCATGCTGTAGCTAACCTACAGCATGCATTTTCATGCATATTAGTAATAAAATTGTAATACGCAAATTTTAAACTACCTAACTGAATTTAAATAATTAGTTTGGTGCAGTAATGCTGCATTTGATATTCGCTTGTCTGAACTTGCACTAATATCATGGTTAAATGCAGCTGATCCCAAAAGTTGTTGCAAGGTTATCATGTGCTAGATATAAACGTTTCGTTATCTGTAGGCAAATTATCTGAGGCTTACACAACTCATTGGCCTGTTAAGCAAAAATAATATTTAGATAAATATTACGTTGTGTATCGACAATGTTAATTGTGATGCTCCTTTTTTGCGATTCTGTCTAACCTAACTCTTTAGCAGTCTTCTTACTATGCCATAGACCAATGTTCTTGTATGTGTGACACAAGACACTAGATACTTCTAATTCAGCTAGGCTGTGTTGACCCACATTACTTCACATCCAAAGTCTATTTCACACTGACATTTCACTCAAATGCATACACACACGCATGTACGCATGCATGAATAAGCTGTTTGTCCACGTGTATCCAATGAGTAAAGCACACATTTAAGAGCCTCCAGTTCTCTCTCAAGGTCCTTATATGTGACTCGTGTAATTAATTGGCCGCTTTATGTGTGTTTACTCCACGCGACCGTGGCTCCGGTAGCACCAAGGCACTCTGGGGGCGAGTGCAGACAGACAGATAAATCACCACTCCGCACATCTGTCACCCCTCCTACACCAAGTCCTCTCTATTCCACCCACTATCATTCTTCCTTTCTGCCCACCCGATACCAAACTCCTGCTTTTGTAGTGGAATATGGATGTTTGTCTTCTTCTTAGTTCTTAATTCACATCAGCTTCAGGTTGCTACTATAGCTTAATATTACATATTCACATCCATTGTTCAAATAATGGCTGTGCAGGCCAAGGTCAGTGAATGAGTCTTACTCATATGCTGACCCACGTAGTGCTTGGCCTGCTCAGGAAGCAGTGGAGGCGTAAATCTTTAGACTAAGTTGCAGCTGTGAGTCCTGTCAACCTGTAAATTCTCTCTGCGCCTGATCGTTGAGCAGCATTAGTTTCCCCATCTGGCCTGCTGTACTCCTATATTGAATGAGAGCATAGGCCATGTTTCACACTTGAGATTAGTTTCCTTCATATCATAACCTTGTACAAAATGTCTTTTTTAGTCTTAATTGTGAGTTCACCAAATCTCAAGAACTAAAAATAAGCCGTGAAGGCCAACACAGCTATGTGGCATTTATATGATGTGGAGTTTACCATTTTTCTTTAGTGTCACAAACTGCTTTTTCCAGCAACAAAACAAGTAATAAGGAACACAATGGCATGCATCTGTAAATTCAAATCTGAATAAGTGTAATGGGGCAGTGGCGGTATGGTCCGGACATAAATACGTAGCCAGAAATCAGGATCTCCTCTCTATTATCCAGCATATACATAAAGCACCCATACATGAAAGATACCCTAGTCACGGGTACACCTATACAACTACAATGACTGACGCTTACTCTGGCACCTTAGGGTTTATAAAACTTGTCCCAAAGAAGCACACCTGTGCTCTAATCAGCCCAGGTGTGCTCAGTCAGAGTAGAGCGCCATCTACCAAGACAATAAGCCTGTGTGCTTCAGAAAGAAATCATTATTTGTCCCACAAGGTGACTCTTGCATCCTTCACACAGGGACAGCCGTAATCTGTAACACACACAAACTCTGAATTTCGATACGAACCACTATACCTCAAAACTCGACATTTTCTTAGGAGCAATAATCTTCTACAGTGTGGCCTATATGCAGGCTCTGAGTTACAGCACAGAGGGAACCAATAATTTCAAGGAGACTATGTCCTTCCTTTCCCAAGGAATAAACAATAGGTGGTCAGTGGCATCATTCTAAAAAGCTGTTATATAAATAGAGGCTGGAAAACCAGAACATGTTTGGAGTGTTCTAACATGGTTATAAATAGGCACAGTCCTAGACAATGTCATATTTACCAGTGCATATGCAGGAATGTTTTTTAGGGGCAGAGTACAACATTGAACAAAAGTGTGTGTTGGATGTAATCCCAACAGCAATTCCATAAAAATGTGATTTTATTTTGTTTATATCCATACTGTGTGTGTGTGTGTGTGTGTGTATATATATATATATATATATCTTCTTTCTTCTTTTTCTTTCGGCTGCTCCTGTTTAGGGGTCGCCACAGCGGATCAACTGTCTCCATTTCTTCCTGTCTTTTGCATCTTCCTGCTTCAAACCGACCACCTGCATGTCCTCTCTCACCACATCCATAAACCTCCTCTTTGGTCTTCCTCTTCTCCTCTTTCCTGGCAGCTCCATCTTCAACATCCTCCTTCCAATATATTCCTCATCTCTTCTCTGGACATGTCCAAACCAACGCAACCTTGCTTCTCTAACCTTGTCTCCAAGACGTCTAACCTGAACTGTCCCTCTAATATACTCATTTCTAATCCTGTCCATCCTCGTCACACCCAATTAAAATCTCAGCATCTTTAACTCTGACACCTCCAGCTCCGCCTCCTGCCTTTTCGTCAGTGCCACTGTCTCCAACCCATACAACATAGCTGGTCTCACTACTGTCCTGTAAACCTTCCCTTTTACTCTAGCTGGTACGCGTCTGTCACAAATCACTCCAGCCACTCTTCTCCACCCATTCCAACCAGCCTGCACTCTCTTCTTCACCTCTCTTCCACACTCGCCATTACTCTGAACTGTTGATCCCAAGTATTTAAACTCCTCTACCTTTGTTACCTCCACTCCCTGCATCCTAACCACGCCACTTTCCTCCCTTTCATTCACACTCATGTATTCTGTCTTTGCCCTACTCACTATCATTCCTCTCCTCTCAAGAGCATATCTCCATCTCTCCAGGTTCTCCTCAAGCTGCTCCCTACTCTCACTGCAGATCACAATATCATCAGCAAACATCATCGTCCACGGAGACTCCTGTCTAACCTCGTCCGTCAACCTGTCCATTACTATTGCAAACAAGAATGGGCTCAGCGCTGATCCTTGATGTAATCCAACATCTACCTTAAATGCATCCGTCACTCCCACTGCAGATCTCACCACTGTTACACTGTCATCATACATATCCTGAACTACTCTCACATACTTCTCTGTAACACCAGACTTCCTCATACAAACCACAACTCCTCTCTAGGCACCCTGTCATATGCTTTCTCCAAATCCACAAAGGCACAATGCAGCTCCTTCTGACCTTCTCTGTACTTCTCCATCAACACCCTCAGAGCAAACATTGCATCTGTGGTGCACTTTCTCGGCATAAAACCATACTGCTGTTCACTGATCCTCACCTCTTTTCTTAACCGAGCTTCCACTACTCTTTCCCATAACTTCATGGTGTGGCTGATCAACTTTATCCCTCTATAGTTACTACAGCTCTGTGCATCACCCTTATTCTTGAAGATCGGTACCAGTACACTTCGTCTCCACTTCTCAGGCATCTTCTCACTTGCCAAGATTGTGTTAAACAATCTGGTCAGAAACTCAACTGCCATCTGCCCTAAACATCTCCATGCTTCCACTGGTATGTCATCCGGTCCAACAGCCTTTCCATTCTTCATCCTCTTCATTGCTGCCCTTACTTCCATCTTGTTTATTTGCTGCACTTCCTGGTTAACTCTTCTCACATCATCCAGTCTTCTCTCTCTCTCATTTTCTTCATTCATCAGCTCCTCAAAGTATTCCTTCCATCTGCTCAACACGCTCTGTTCACCTGTGAGTACGTTACCATTTCTATCTTTAATCGCCCTGACCTGTAGCACATCTTTCCCAGATCTGTCTCTCTGTCTAGCCAATCGGTAAAGGTCCTTTTCTCCCTCTTTACTGTCCAACCTCTCATACAATTCACCAAACACCTTATCTTTGGCCTTCACCACTGCTTTCTTCGCCCTGCGGTTCATCTCCTTGTACACCTGTCTACTTTCTTCATCTCTCTGACTGTCCCATGTCTTCTTTGCCTCCCTCTTCTTTTGAATACACTCCTGGACTTCTTGGTTCCACCACCAGGTTTCCTTATCCTCTTTCTTCCTTCCAGATGTCACACCAAGTACATTTCTAGCCGTCTGCCTTATCACTTCTGCAGTAGTTTCCCAGCAATCCGGTAGCTCTTCAACACCTCCCAGTGCCCGTGTTAACTCCTGCCTGAATTCCACCTTACAGTCCTCCTCCTTCAGCTTCCACCACTTGATCCTCGACTCTGCCCTCACTTTCCTCCTCTTCTTGACCTCCAAGGTCATCCTACAGACCACCATCCTATGCTGTTTAGCTACACTCTCCCCTGTCACTACTTTGCAGTCTCTGATCTCTTTCAAACTGACCCTCCTGCAAAGAATATAATCCACCTGTGAGCATCTTCCTCAACTCTTATACGTCACCCTGTGCTCCTCCCTCTTCTTAAAATAAGTATTAACTACAGCCATTTCCATCCTTTTTGCAAAATCTACAACCATCTGACCTTCAGCATTCCTCTCCTTGACACCATGCCTACCCATCACCTCCTCATCACCTCTGTTCCCTTCACCAACATGACCATTAAAATCTGCACCAATCATCACTCTCTCTCCCCTGGGTACACTCTCTATCACTTCATCTAACTCACTCCAGAATTTTTCCTTCTCTTTCATCTTACAACCAACTTGTGGAGCATAAGCACTAAAATATATATATATATATATATATGTTGAGCGAAGCACCTTCCCCTGGATATATCTGCCCCCTGCTGCACAGTGTGTATGGGTGATGGCAGAGGTTGCATTTTGTTGTTTTCAATGTGTGCTGCGCTGTGTTTCACAAAGACAAATAGTAATTTTCAATTCAAATGCACATGATGAGCTGATGCAACTTGGAATAAGACCTAGAAGCACCTAACATGCACCACAAACCACAGGTAGTCCATCCAAACACACGGTTGTGAGTAGGTAAGAGAGAGTGAAAGAAAACCCGCATTTTCCACACTAAATCTGTCAATAATTAATTTATAATATTAAATTAATAGTATGAAATGTTAATATCACATAATCTGTAATGAATTACATTATCAATAAAAAAGGGTCAAACAATAAAATTAGATTTTTAGAACAACAGCGAACCATAAACACCAAGTTCTATTTCTGTGCCTATAAGATGGATATGTGATTTCTGATTAGCTGTCATTAAAAATTGTGAAATATTCCCAATAATTTCAGTGCAAATAAGCAGATAACGTCACACCAACCTGTAAGGTTAACTGTTGTTGTAGCTAAATTAGCTTAATTTGTTTTCCATGAAATTAAACTTTAAAATATAACAAAATTGCTGAATGCAATATCTTGGAAAAACAAAATGTTGCATTTCAGTCAGCAGTTAGACCCTTACCAACCCACTTACCAACCATCTGTTTACATAAAAAATGACATATTTTACATCAACTAAGCAAGGAAAATGTTATTTGTACCTTCAATAAAATATGGATTGTCATGCAAAACATATGAGTTGTGATTTAGAGCATTTATGGTTAAACTGTATTAATTATTTTTCTTTCTATGGTCTGGGGTGAATATGGAGGAAACTTAGAGGAAAAGTGGACCACAGGGTGAGTCTTGGCCCTTAAGTGATCATCATCAGAAAAACAGGAGAGGAGACCAGGGGGTCTGTGTTTAAGACATATGTCAGCGAGAGAGCAACAAACACACACGCACACACACAGCTGCCAGGGAGCAGCTGTGTCACTCCACACACCCAACAAGTGCTCCACTGTAAACAGCAGTGTCAGAACAGCCATATACAGTTACCATTCTCACTCAGGCTCAGTGAGACCTTAAACTCTCAAACTGGCAGAAGAAGCCTGGACTACTTTGTTCTGCATGTAAATAAGTCTTGAATGCCAGCTCAAGTTGTGAGGGTAAAAAGAACAGCAGAGTATGAAAATTATTTTCTTAACAGTCGCACACTAAGCTTCATTGCTCTTTTCCGGGCGAAAGTTGTAATTTTCTGTTTGCTCAGATTGGTGACGAATTGTGTGATCTCGTCTGAACCCCCCTGGACATATAGTGAACAAGGCTGGTAAATTCCATGTTTTGTTGATTTACTACATAAAATAAGTACACATCCTCTGCATCACATGTGAAATTTAGAATGTAACATAACCTTGTACATGCCACATAATGTTTCCTTCCTAATATGTAAATTCAGCAAATAAACAAAAACTGTACATTAAAATGAGTGCACATTAGAGTTTTTTTAAAAAAAGTTCTAAAAATGTTATAATGTTAGGTTTATTTCATGTTGTATAAGTATAAGTAATTATTGTACTATTTATAACAAATGTAATGTTAAGCACTTTTTGTTTATTTTATTTATTAAGCACTATGTATTTATTTATAAATTTTTTTATTTCACTTTTCTCAACCTCTCAACCTCTCAACCCAGCCTGAACACCCATCCCCACAACTCACCACCTGCCACCCCCATCCCCCATAATGGTTTAAAATTCAACCACTGGATACATACATCTATCTCACCACACAGAAAACTGTTAAACTAGCAGATCCAATAACACAGGCAAAATCGGTAGTATTGGCTGTCCTGTCACATGCTGTAACATGGTGGTTCCCATCAATTATTTAAAGGGCATAAATTGATCTCAAGCCTGTTGGGCCCTCTTGTTACACGTCAATATTCTCTTACAGCCTGGCCGTCTCTCCCCAGCAGCTGGGGGATGCTTCCATCGCATGAGAAAAAGAGATGGTGACCTAGCAACTGTGTTGGTGCTGTACACAATCCTAACTACTCTTCTTTCATTCCCCAGTGTTATAAACACTAGGGAATGTAATGGGAGTATGCAGGATGGTGTAAATGGCTAATCGTTTCTCAGCCCCCACTGGTATTGGCTGGGTGAAATGAGAAGCGGATGTGTCTGTTGGATAAATTTAAGCAGTCAGGGATCGCTCAAAGGACAGGCACACTTGGTCACAGTTGGCAAAGCTGATTCCAGGTCGTCAGTCTTAAATAAAACCCCTGAATGCAGGTAGGCAGAGCAATGTATAATGATACTTCCTTATAAGTGTCATGAGTCTCCTATTAAACAGTAGAAACTACCCTATCAACTACCCTACTAATTGAAATATCAACTGTTCTACAACCAGAAATCTATACTATTAGCTTGAACTTTCACAAATCCTTACCTTCACTAAAACCTCTGTGCTCAATGGGCTACAAACTGGTTATTATTACTAAATTGTACTAAATTGTTGACTGGTAAACATGATGCCCAGTTCTTACCAATGGAACCAATTTGTAATTTAGATACAAATAAAGTTTATTAAGAGGTGAGATTAGCTCAACTTACTGCATACTGCACTAAGAATAGATCAGACCTATGAGCCTATTGAAAATACACTGTCCCTGTTGAAACTAGATTTCATATTTTTACATTTATGTCAAAGCCCACCTACAATAATGGTCCAGATGGAGGTAGAATAAAATTTTTTTTTTACTTTTCTTCTAATGTATAATGACCGTTATACTGTTTTGTTCTGACAGCAATGTTCACCAGTAGTGACAGACATTTAGAGATCTATTTGGGACTCAAAGGTCAGGGCCCTCTTTGTTTAAACCTTTTATGGTTTAAAATTAAAAGGTGCAACTGTTAGCCTTTCAATGAATCACGTGTTCTTTCAAACAGTTAACATTTTAGTATTTTCTTTTCCTAATGCAATTACCTTTTAGAACATTTAAAATAAATCCCATTTTACAAGGAAAACAAATAGTCACTGCTTAATCTATCACTTGAAAGCATATCTTTGATATGTTAATAAATAACAATGAAAACAAACAGCAATTCATCAGTAACTACGTAATTCACAGTAAATCAGCTCTTCTGAGATAGTTTGGTCAGTGGTTTTAGAAAATGATAATGAATGATGTTCAGTAAACATTTCCATTATGGTAATCTGTAGCTCCCATTAAAATCTTCTGTTCTACCGTTCAAAAGGAGGGCTCCTAAATTTGGTAAAGCCTTCTTTGGCCTTTCATGCAACCATGAAGTAATGTCAAAAATCCTACAGGTTCCAAAAAGGTTAAAGCCACAATGCTAGGCCAAGGCAAAGAAGTCTGTCTCCACTGAAAAGCGCATGTTGGTGTCAGACAGCGGCCATATCTTTGTCTTTGTCTTACCCATTCTAGGTCAATCTACTGACCTTAGACATCTTAATCAGCAGGTTTTATAATGTAGTAAGTCTTGGTAAATCTTACTGTTATGTGTTTATAATGAGTGTCTTGGGTTCTTGAGAAATTTTGAGATAACTGAGAGAATGTATACAAACAGTGGATATCACTAAACTTGTAATGTGCTGCTCTCTTATGGTAGAAGATGATTTGAGATCTGTGACAGAGAGTAAAGAAGCTCACAGATCAAAGATCGTGTTCAGTGACTGACTGAGTTTATTAGACTAAATTGCATACAACATAGCAACTTTTGCATCTGATCACCCAGTTTTCAAGTGTGCAAAATTATTGGAACACGAGAGGCTCACAAGTGTTTGTTGTTACAAAGGTTTGTGCTGTTAGAGTAAGCTCTTGATATCTTGAAGATTTAGATTTTATTTGCGAATACTGCATTTGTTGTGAAAAGGGGAAACCCAGCATGAGCCTGAGACGAGCTGAGCATTTTGTGGGTGATGCATTTTTAAGCAAAGAGGTAAAATCCTTAAGAAGCATTTCACAAATACTGAGCCAAACAGTACTATTTAGAATGTTATGAAAAAGAAGGAAACCATTGTTGAGCTGAGCAATGGGTATTAAACCAGTTGCTTAAGAAAAACTATTGGAATAAAAAAAAAAAAAAAAGCACTGACATGAGCAACAAAGTTTTTTGAGCTGATGAGACAAAGATTAATCCCTAACAAATTGCTAGAAAGACCAAAGTGTGGAGAAGGAAAGGCAATGCCCATCAGTCTAAAACAAACTCATCTATGAAGCACAGTGGAGGTAATGTTTTTTTTTCAATTGGGGCTCGGACCCAGAGTCTGTAAAGCTGCTTTGTGACAACAACAGTTGTAAAAAGCGCTATATAAATAAAGTTGACTTGACTTGACTAATGTCATGGCTTAGGTGTACAAGACTGCTTCTGGAAAAGACTTAAATTTAATGATGGTAAAATGGTAGTGTCACATATGAGGTGTTTCCGGCACGTGTGAGGTGTTTTGGTCACGCTAGAGGGCGCTCTGTTCTGACTGAGCACACCTGAGCTCATAAAGGCACAGGTGTGCCTCATTGGGGCTGACTAGTTAAGCCCAGATGAGTCAGAGCAGAGCGCGGCTCATTAGTTAGGCTAAGCTTACGTGCAATGGTGGTTTTGGTTTTTGGTATCTCGATAAGGTAACTCGATTGGTTTAGACTGCAGTTCCTCAGTTCTTGGGTTTTAAATAGAACTGCAGTCCTTGCTTCTTGTTTTTGTAACTGTGAATAATAAAACTATGTTCCGAACTCCTGGCTCTGCAATGACGTCCTTCCGGCACCCCGCCACCGTTACAGGTAGCAGCAGAATTAATTATGAAGTCTACAGAGAAATGCATCAAAACTAAACAGAAATATCTTAATCATGCAACAAGACAATGATCCAAACACACATACTGCCAAAGAATCTGGATTTCCTAAAACAACTTAACATGCATTTCATTTGCTGAAGAGAAGACTGACTAGTGAAACCTTCCAGAGCAAAAAACAACTCAAAGATGTTGCAATTAAGGCCTGGAAAACAATAGTCAAGTAAATGTGTAAGAGGCTTGATGTAAAATGAGGGATGTGTAAATAAATATAAAGTGTAATTAACCTCTTTAGTCTCATGTTTATATTTTGTATTATAACCACAAATATCTTCAGTGCACAACAAAACCAAAGTAATTGGTCTTGGTATTTACATTTTGAGGGGACTGTAACTTATCCCATTTTCATTACAAGCTAAAATGAGAGAAGTGAGCAAGTGAATATATCTTTTCATTTTGATAAAGTTTGGTAGTCTCTGTAGGTATTATGAGTATCTAGCAATGCAGCTTCAGTGGACAGGATACCGGTTTTTGAGAGCAAGGAAGTTTAAATGGGAAAGCAATTTTTAATGAATTTTCAAAAAAGCCTAAAACAGCATAACCACCAGATCATAAGCCATGGCTTGCCATGAAACTAGGACACCACAACATGCTTAATCTCTATCACATAAAACATGAAAAAACTGGTCTAGATTAGCACATTGTTAACTTAAACTGTTAAACAGCAGATTTGCAACAAGAATCACAGTAAGATTACATTAAATTTTAAGGTTAACTACAGCTTCTAGACTCACTTTTTTCAATAAAAATAGCAAAAAGACAAAATTCTATCCACCTACTGAAAGTGAAAATTTGTCATTATGAAACACATTGTCTACAACCCATACGCACATGCGCAGCCTTGTCCAGCTCCCGGGGCAACCTACTGCTCCGGGATTCAAACCCACAACCTTCTAATCCTTGGGCATAGTCCCTATGAACTAGGCCACCACTCCCTCGCTGTCTACAAAGGCCATGGACACAAAGTACAATAGTATTTTCATCATGAGCTCAAGAGTTTCTCTTTCAGTAACATTCAATCTTCATTACCATTCTGACTACACTATAATTAGCCCCAGGATCACTAATTACACATGCTACTGCAATTAGTGAACCCATTATCACCCTAATGCACTATGTAATCTATTGGCAGATATTAGAAAAATACAGTAACAAAGCATATGGAGAACAATTACAATTTCATTGTTTCTCCCGCCAGGCCATTCAGAGCTAGTTTAGAATCCTATTAATTTTTATGACTATGATAAAACATATGGGTCTCTAGCATGTAACTCATTGAGCTGTTTGCTGATCAGCTTTACAGTACCATGTATTTGTTGAGCATACTGGGATTCTAATGCCCATTCAGTTGTGCTACTGTATAAAAATGGAACAAGGAATGTGTTCATGTGTGTATATTTTGCAAACTCACAAAATGACCTTACAAATAAGCACATTTCAAATGCCTCTACCTAAAACACACATTTTGCATTTAGTAGGGCTAGCCTTACATTATTTACTTCTTTTTAGAAGCACAGCGACAGTGAACAATCTATTTTTGCTACAACCATCTTGAAATTTTGCTTTGATGTTTTCTAAGCGGGTCTCCACTTAAGGATGAATTTGGTCAATTTGATACTAATTTAAATATAATGGTTGAAGGTTGAGCTGTGCAATTTCATTCAGTCTGAGGAATAAATCAAATTTGAGCTGGTTTGGCCATCGCTTTGGCTAAGATGAAGTGTAGTATTCTTATCAGTTTCTGATACTACCTCTATATGAGGACTGTATAATAAATTGACTGTTAGAGCAGAGAGACAGAAGAGGAGCTTGTTTTGCCCACTACAAGTATCAACTTGGAACTGCAGTATCTATGTAGTATCTGCAGTAGGAATGGTGCACCTCATGGGGCAGTGGTAGACAAGTGTTGAGTGACTCAACCCTATAATCGGAAGGTCGTGAGTTCGAATTCTGTACCAGTAGGTCACCCTGAAGTGTCCTTGAGCAAGGTACCATCCCCATTATTGCTCTCTGGGAATTGGGTATAGCTGCGCACTGCTGAAAGGTGTGTATGGTTAAAATTCAGATGTTGCATTTTGTTGGTGTTCACTGTGTCATGTGCTGTGTGTTCACAATGATGTTCACGTCACAAGTCCTTTCACTTCACTTTGTGAACATAGTACTGGCTTCACAGATGTAAATTTTAACTATTTATAGCATTATATTGGGGGGAGGCAAGTTGTGCCTCTTGTTAACAGACGTATCAATTAAAGCAATTAAAGCAGTGAAATCAATTGCCTTATGATTGTAAGCTGGCCTGACTTCATTTTTGTTGACTATTACTATTTACTGAAAAAAAAAGGATTTTTACCAATGTAAATCTATGAAAAAGCATTATGTTGTTGAAGCACTGACATGACAGCATTCCTCTTAACATATATACTTTGGATGTAGGTTCAGGATTGTACATAATAATAAGTACTAAGTACCACTCCCTGCGATGAAGAAGCAGCTTTGAATACATTTTCCTGCTTCTTTTGATTAATCAAGCTTGTTCTAGGAGTTAACCTAGCAGTACACGCCATAGCAATATGTGCATGTAAGCCCAGTGGGAAACACATGTCTATGCTGAAACCACACACACACACACACTCACACACAGTACACAGTCGATGCTGGTACATGAAATAAGTACACGGTCTTACTGTTTTGGCTTACGGGCAAGCAAGCTGCCATAACTGAGTGTGGGTTGCTGAGATTTTTTTCCTTGTTTGTTTCCCCTCTTCTAATAGAATGGCATGGTAGTAAACATTTTATTTTCTGTGGGTCTTTTTGCACACTTCTATGGGCTTTTATTCACACTCTGGCTGTGGTAGAGAAAACACATACCACATACTCACTCTCATTCAAGCACACAATACTACCAGCCACCCTGTAACACTTAACAGTAATTAGAGAGGAGGATGTCTTCTAAAAGCGCCAGCTGGCAGTTAGTGATGAAAACCTCCAGCCCCCTCTGCACTGCTACCAGTTAATTGGCCATGTACACTAGGAGGAATTGGGCATGGCAAAACTCGTGCTTCTCAAAAAAGGACAATGCAGAATACAAATAAGAGAGTACAGTACACATCATTCAATTCATATACACATACATACTAAAATGGAAACAGCAGTGGTGGCTCTACATAGAAAGCTGCTTACTGAAAGATCACCATAAACAGTAAATACAAGGTTAAATATACCTTACGATGAAAGGGTGTACTTAGCCTGAAAATATGTTTAGGTAGTTAGTGTCAAAGGAACATCTAAAAGAATGCCAGAACACCTACTTCCAATGTTTGATGGCCCAGTTTTGATGCTCACATGCTCAATGAAAATGCTTTTGGCAGTGGTACAGGGTCAGCATGAACAGTCTCACCATGGCAACACAGAAGTATGCTGTGAGGCAGTGTTGTGTACTGAAACCTTTCTATCATAGCCATCATAAAGTTTTTCATCAGCTTGTGCTATGGGGACTATTCTGTGGAATCAGACCAGAAGGGCTAGCCATTACTCCCCACACACATGGGGTCCACTGTCACTAGCTGTCCTTGGTAGGAACATTTTTGGCAGGTACCGCAAATTCCAACCAGTACACTTCAAAACAATTTGAAGATGTTCTAATTTAATCTTATAGCCAGTCAAAGTTGCTTGGATCTTTACATTTCCCTATTTTTCCTGCTTCCAACAAATCAACTTCAAGAAAACTGAATGTTCACGTACAGCCTAGTATGTCATGAGCTAACCAATGTTATTAACATCACCTGTGAGTGGTTTGTTATTGCTATTTTGTTATTAAAATATCAAGCAAAGTATCCTTTGAGTGGATATCTTGTTTCTTTGGTTAGCTTAAGTGGCTGTATTACAGTGATTTATTATTACAGTGATTTAATATGCAAAAGTTTCATGATGACTTTCTAGGTGAGAAAACAGGGGTAAACTGTAATTTTTAATGCCTTTTTAATCACTTCCTTATCTTTTAAATATTTTTACTTTGTTTTTATTTATTTAATGGCTTAAGAATTTTGAAAAGAAAAAACAATATAAAAATAGGAAAAAAAAAAAAAGAAAATACCATATCCTTTACACAGGGGAAAGTTTGATGCAAGTTTTTACAATATGCTAATTTCAGCAAATAAACAGTTCACATTAAAATGTACAGACGTATATTCTGTGTCTGCCTAAAAGAATGGTTACTTGTTGCACATTTTAAGTTCAGCCCAATAATACATTTAAACTTAAGTCACCGTGCATTGCTGTGAAATCTCCTGCACATTTTGTGCACGTGTTTAAGAGGGACAGCATGCAGTTGTGCAGTGGCCAATTCTTGCTTATGAAATGGACTGGAAATGGCAACATGGTGCATGGGACATCATTAAAGGCAATGATGAATATTTCAGTGCTGCTGCCGTAGGCGATGGCAGAAATGGCAGAAATCCCTTTTGCTGCCGCTCCTCTCCTTCCCTGACTGATCTCTCGCAGTGTGTCACACACTCCTTCTCTTCCACAGCCCTCACCATTCAGTGTCGTTGGCATCCATAATGGATAATGGCAAGTTATTCACATTACTATTCATGCCTTTTCTCATGGTGCAATCCAGAAGCAATGCACCATTATTTAAATCAGACGCGTAACAGCCCTTTCCATACACCCCATAATTAACAGGCAACCTATTACAGACAGTTTTTTTCCTCACATTTTCACTCTGTAGTTTTTGGTAACAGTGCTGCAATTGGTTTATTACATGGAGCAACTGACATGCTGACATTATTAATTAAAACTCATCCGCCACATGCTAAGCTCATGACTTCTCATGAAGTCTTGATAAATGTTTTATCTGGGCTTTCTGGGCTTTCTAAGAGATCGCTTTTTAGAAAGAGTCCATATGCAATATGTATAAGCAACATGTAGAGAGTAATGCAGAGTGTGGTAAAATGTGACAAATGCATATCTAAAATCTATTTGAAGTATATGTTTTATGCTTATTTATTTGCAATTTCCCTTAGAAAAGATCAATTTTAGTTCTACATTGTAGGTCTATAGTAAGCCAGCCACTAGGAATAAACAAGCCAGTGTATTTCTTTGTGCTGGTCCCAAGCCTGGGTAAATGGGGAGGGTTACATCAGGAAGGGCATCCAGTGTAAAACTTTTGCCAAATCAATATGCAGAAAATAAAATAGTATCTATAGTAATAGTATCGAATAGTATCTATTTCACAGTATCTATAAAAATAAAATATTGTGAAGGAAGAGTATGTGGAAAGTGCTTTGGAGGTGAAGAGGGTGTCAGATAGGGTGATGAGTTTGAAGCTGGAAGTTGAAGGTAAAAGAATGAAAGCTGTTAGTGCTTATGTTCCACAAGTTGGTTGTGAGATGGAGGGGAAAGAAGAATTCTGGAGTGAGTTAGATGAAATGATAGAGAGTGTACCCAGGGGAGTGAGAGTGGTGATTGGTGCAGATTTTAATGGACATGTTGTTGAAGTGAACAGAGGTGATGAGGAAGTGATGGGTAGGTATGGTGTCAAGGAGAGGAATGCTGAAGGTCAGATGGTTGTAGACTTTGTGAAAAGGATGGAAATGGCTGTAGTTAAAACTTATTTTAAGAAGAGAGAGGTGCACAAGGTGATGTATTAGAATGAAGGAAGATCCACACAGCTGGATTATATCCTTTGCAGGAGGGTCAGTCTGAAGGAGATTGGAGACTGCAAAGTAGTGACAGGGGAGAGTATAGCTAAACAGCATTGGATGGTCATCTGTAGGATGAACTTGGAGGTTAAGAAGAGGAGGAAATTGAGGGCAAATTTGAGGATCAAGTGGTAGAAGGTGAAGACTGAGGACTGCAAGGTGGAATTTAGGCAGGAGTTAACACTGGGAGGTGTTGAAGAGCTACCGGATTGCTGGGAAACTACTGCAGAAGTGGTAAGGCAGATAGCTAGAAAGCTTCTTCCTAGAAGGAAGAAGGAGGAAAAGGAAACCTGGTGGTGGAACCCAGAAGTCCAGGAGTGTATACAGAATAAGAGGCAAGTAAAGAAGAAGTGGAAAAGTCAGAGAGATGACGAAGGTGGAAAGGTGTACAAGGAGATGAAGTGGTTATAATGCAGGGAGCAAATTTGACAAAGATAATGTTTAAAAACTTGGGATCAACAGTTCAGAGTAATGACGAGCATGGAAGAGAGGTGAAGAAGAGAGTACAGGCAGGGTGGAGAAGAGTGGCTGGAGTGATTTGTGAAAGTACCAGCAAGAGTAAAAGGGAAGGTTAACACAAAAAGAACACAATAAGAAATGGAAACGGATGATCTGCTGGAAACGGAAGAGCCTAAACAATAAGAAGAAGCAAGATAAAGTCAATATGGAATGTTGTTTGCAGTGTGCATGTTGCATGTACTTTACTGCACATTTTACTGTGCAAGATATTATGTAGGATTAAAAAAATAATTTCTTAAATTTATGTAAAGCATAAAATGTACTACTGTCACAGATGTTAAAGGGTAACAGTTTTCTTCAAAATCTGTTACTGTTAAATATTAAAAAATTCTAGGAACAGTTTTTAGAATTAGTAATAGCAAATAAGCTATTTATTCAGCAATTTATAAAAAGGGAAATTGGGGTGGTGGTAGTCTAGTGGTAGGGTACTTGCCTATGGACCAATGGCTTAATAGGTCTCAGGTTCAAATCTCACCTCTAGCGCTACCATCACTGGGTCCCTGAGCAAGACCCCTAGCCCTGAATTGCTCCAGGGGGACTGACCCTGTAATTAGGACATGTAAGTCGCTCTGGATAAGAGCGTCTGCTAAATGCTGTAAATGTAAATTGGTAGAAGGCCAGTGTCTGCATGCTATATGCATGAAAAAATGTGAAATCTTGTTGAGGCAGAAAAGAAAAAAAGAATGTTTGCCTCTTTATTGGCCCTCAAATTCTCTACAAATCATTTGGTTGAAGACTGTACAGTTAGATCTGAGGTATCTTCGCAATATGAGTGGTGGGTCATGAATTGGTGCCATGAATTGCTCATTTACATCCTTGGTGAAAAGGCTGATAATGATCCTCAATGAACTGCTCCAGAAATAGTGTCCAAGATTGCACCAAGACACCGTTCAGGTCAACAACCCTTTAGCTACTCCCCCTACTGCAGCCTGCATGTGATTTGCCACCAGCCAAAAATAACCGAAACCTAAGCACTTCCCGTCCACTAAGAAGCCATGTAGCCATCAAAGAGAGGATATTAATAGAGCCGAGTTGCCTTTTCTGCAACAAAACAACATACTTAACACTAATTTAAATGACAGGCCACTACATTTTTTTTTTCCCCCTTGGCCAGCTAAATCTAATGTGCATGCTAATAATGTAAATGTTACTGTGATCACATGTGGCTCAAAGGAACTAAGAACTAAATGAAATGGGGCCAAGCAAACAAGTATAAGAACATAGAAGTTGTATTCTAAACAGTGACTAATTAAAGAGGGTTATTTATATAAAGATTATTTTGCTAAAAGCTGACATTATGTTAAGATTCTGCAGGAAAAGGTCAGAAGACTACTATGGCCTTTGGCTAGGAGTCAGAACATGGTACTGTAGCTGTTCACGTCATGTAAAATGTAACTTCCAAAAAAAAGTGCCTTTTACTCCCTTTTGCTATCCAACTGCCAGCTGCAAAAGTGAAGCTCATTCAGAAGTAGAACAAGTTTCATTCACATTTGAAAGAATGTTTAAGCCAGTGTAGATAAAGTGGGATGCAGACCAGATGTCCAGGGTGTTGAGTGTCACTCCAAGCTTCGTGGGGCCAAAAAAAAAAAAACTTAGAGAACATTACAGAGTAATTACAGCTCAGACAGCAACACTACTACACAAGTAATGAATATTCATTCAACCCATTATATGAGCTTAATGCGCCACTCATATCTCCCTGGCTGCTCACATGAGCATTCTCCATTAAAGAAGTGTGCTTTTATTGCATTCTTTTCAGTGCACTGTAGGTAGAGACAAGAGCAGTTCTTTGGCATTCAGGCCCATTTGTGTCTGGAAGAGTGGAGGTAATAACACTTAGTGCTGAGTTAGTGCCAACAGGTGCTCAACTGCAGTAAATGTTCCAAGCAAAGCAGCCACTTACTCTGCATTGATGTAGTCAAGCCTTTAGACTGGTTGCTGGCTCCTACACAATATTATATATAAAATGTCATTTGGCCATTAGGTGACTTTTGCACAGCAACAACTTACTGGGAGCAAAAAAAACAATAAATGAATAAATGTTTGATGTTATTGATAGATAATAAAAAACACTAGCAGATCTCAGTGTAATCTGCATACTTTCTGTTTTAACACCTGAAAATACATGTAAACAACTCAGTTTCTATCATTAGAGAGTCAGGAGTTCTTCCCAGTGATACCACAGCCATCTGTCCATAAGAACAGTATTGGTCACACTCTCTACACATAGCCCTTCCTCTCTTTCATCACTGGCTGTTTTAGCAGATGTAACAGAGTTGTTAGTCAGTACTAGCCTCCAAGCATGTGGAGCTGTCGAATAAAGATGTAAGCAGTTAAAAAAATGTAAAAAAAATTACTTGAAGGAAGCTCATTTCTTTAACCTTCAATATCCTTCAACATCAGATGAAACTGAGCTAGTAGGAGCACAATAAAACATTGCCACAGCCCTCCATAACTGCAAATTCAACAGGAGAAAATGATTGGTGGGATTGGGTGATGGAAAGCTAATGGGGAAATCAAGTAAAAAGCAAAAGCTCCTTACCTGTCAGGGTTTGGAGGGTTTTGTTGTTTTTGTTCACGGTAGAGGGCGCTCTGTTCTGACTGAGCACACCTGAGTTCATGAGGCACAGGTGTGCTACATTGAGGCTGACTACTTAAGCCTCAATGAGTCAGAACAGAGCGCGGTTCATTTAATAGGCGAAGCCCTAGGTTACGGGTGGGTTTGTTTCTGATGTATTCCAGTTTCGTGTCTGGTTTCATGTTTTTGTTAAATAAAAGTACTTCAGGAATCTCTGGCTCAGCAATGATGTCCTTCCCGCGCCCCGCAACCGTGACATTACCAAAGTACAGTTGACAAAACTAAGATGACTGGCTTCTTTAAAATTAGCTAATTGAAATTATTTGTAATATACGTGTGCAGTTATTAGGCAAGTGAGTATTTTGAGGATTCATTTTAATATGGAACAAATGCAATGCTATCAGTCAATCCAAAATATTAATAACCCTGAAACTTGTGAAATGTGAGTGTGAACATTCTCAGGGAAATACATATGTGTGCACAATTATTAGGCAAAAATTACTGTGCAGAATTATTATGCAACTAAATGAAAAATAAACTAAAAAATGTCCTATTTAACTTGAAAGAATAATTAACAAAACAACTCAAAATTTACAAATAAACATTTCTGACATGTCATAAGTCATTCATGAGTCTGTCAGTTTCTTTATCTTTCGATGATCAACTTTTTGTGCAGCAGCAGCTACAGCCTCCCAGACACTGTTCAGCGAGGTGGACTGTTTTTCCTTCCATATAAAAATCTACTGTTTCCAGTCCACAACTTCTCAATAGGGTTTAGGTCGGGTGAGGAAGGGGGCCATGTCATTATTTTTTCATCTTTAAGGCCTTTACTGGCAAGACACGCAGTGGAGAACTTCCATGCATGTGATGATCTTCTTGAAAGATGGAGACTTTTTCCTGTATTGCTGCTTGAAGAAATCGTCTTCTAAAAACTGGCAGTAGGTTTGGGAGTGGATTTTGAGTCAATCTTCAACCTGGAAAAGCTCCAACTAGATCATCTTTAATTATACCAGCCCATACCGGTACCCCACATCCACATTGCTGGAGTGGATGGGGAGCTCTGTGCCCTGTGTGTCTGTCAAGAGTCACTCTCATCTTATCAGTCCATATAACCTTTGAAAATCTTGAGATATTTCTTAGCCCAGTCTTAGTCCAGACTTGGTTCAGTCAGTTTCAGCTTATGTTTCTTGTTTAGTGGTGGTTGGGGTTCAGGCTTGCTTACATTGGGCATGTCTCAGAGCACAGAAGACCTTCTACTTCTGGGTACAGAAGTACCCGGTAGGAACAGTTCTGGAATATTACAGCACTGGAGGATCATGGTTAATTCATGGTTCCTGGTAGCTTCATGTTTGATTCTTCTCAAATCTTTGGCAGTTCATTTGTGTCTTTGTTTCTCTAAACATTTCTTGTGTCCCTGTGGACTATTTGCAACAAGCCATTTGATGATTCTATTATCCCACCCCAATATCTTAGCAGTTTCAAGAGTGCGGCATTCCTCTGAAATACTATTTTAGAATTTTTGACTTTTCAGAGTCAGTTATATCTTTTTTTGGCCCATTTTGCCTGAAGAAAATAAACTGGCTAATAATTATGCACACCTCAATCTCCTTAGGCCACAATTGGAGTATATGTGGGTTTTTAAGTGCTTTACTCAGGAAGCATGGGTTCATTAACTTTATCACAAACTTAAATATTATCTGATCCCATGAGAAATTCAGTGCAACAAAGCCAATCTATCTGAACATAGAATGTTCAAAGTATGGCTTAAATGTGTTATCAGGCCTTAAATAAACTGGTTTCCCCATTTGCCCAGCTTAAAAACCTCACACCCCTACTGCCACACAATCAGCATGCTGAGGTTGGCGGGCTAGATTTGAAGTGCAGAGTAAATTATTTATTGATATACTCTGTTTTGTTTTCTTTTTCAGGACACTCACTCCCATTTGGCTGATCGACTACAAATCACCTACAGGATAGTCCCCTAGTGGGATTGGTGTGCTGTCAGTTATGCTCATGAAGCTTGATCCTGGCTATTCAGGCCAAATATTCAATGTCAAACTATTAGCATTCCCTCAGGGATCGAATTCTTACATAAACCCTCCACAGAGAAACTCCACAGAGAAGTCTTGAAAAATACTCATTCAAAGAGCAGAAATGTGCAGAATCTTTTTCTTTTGCTTATCTTTCAGCTGTTGCCTACTCACTCCTCCAGCCTTGGCTTGTTGATGGCCAGGTCAGAGTCACACACTCACAAACACACACACACACGCATGCATGCACGCACGCACACACAAGCAGTGGCCTGCTCTTGCTTACTCACCCTTTTGCCCTCTTTTCCCGGAGATCCTGGCTGACCTGGTAAACCAGCTTCTCCCTGTAAAGCATAAAGGACACATATTCAAAGAGCATGAATTGTTTAGTGAAAGTGAAAGAAAAAAAGTTGAAATCTTTAAACTGCTTTCTGCACTATGTGCTTACACTCCAGTCCTTGGTCTGTCATGTCAAATGTCACATTTGGACATTTATAGACTTAGCATTCACATGAATGATGTACTAGATAAAGCATGATGATCAAGTGAAAGGTGATTTTAAAATGATTTTCTTGAGTATGCTGGCTACAGATAGCACTGATCCAACACCATGTTGACATGAGCAACATGTTGAATTTTATAAATATATAAAGTATAATTTATTTCTGATAATACTTCTCACATGTTTATGGTGAGAATTTACTTCCTAAACAGATGCAGACATTCGTCATGCTTAATCAGTACAGTGAGTAGTGAATTTGTAGTAAACTGCATGGTTATGCAAGGGGGGCACTTGTGCAGATGGGTGTCTTGCCCAAGTTCACTTCACATATATAGGTGCAAGAGTTGAAAAGCACTGTCTACCCAGCACACCCACTGCCCACATTTTTCCTCTCGTTTAAGGACACTGAATTGGCAACCCTTTGGCCATAAGCCCTCTAGAGCCACAGCTGCTCTAAATTTGTCTGATAATGTCAGTGATATATAGTATTACAGAAAAGCCATGGGTATCTGAGAAACAGGTATAATAATTTATCTGGAGTAAGTGTTTATTTGTAAAAAAATATATATATATAAATATTAGAATGAACAGAAGCAAACAAAAATACATTATGTAAACATGACCATTTCCAGTTATTTATTCAAGGAAGCCCATTATTTATACTTTACATTTATTTATTCTTCTTTTAATTAAATTAGGTTAATGGAACTAAACAAATCAATGCAATAAATCCAAGTCAATATAATTGGTTAAAGTTAGCATTGGTCACAGAACTTCATATCAATTGGGCTATTATCACTCAAATGATAAAATGGTCCATCTGATTCAGACCCAATATCTGAATGGAAATATGATCTCCAAATTGCTTGGCTGAAGTCCAGCCAGTTTACAGCTTGTTGCTTGTTATGTGCTGGGAGACAGATGTTAATGCCACATGGTCCTGACTGGTGGGCTTATGTACCAAACAGCAGCAGGAAGAGGACAGCCAAAAGCTGTAGTTTCATTTATGAAGTGTGTGCACACTTACCTTTTCTCCAGCGATACCTTGCAGACCCTGTGAAGAGGTATTCACTTGAGTTTTTGTAGGAGCAGCAGCTTATTTTTGACATTTATTTTTTACATAATTTATACTTTGTCATTAGAGAGACTATGGGATGCAAAGTGCATTTATACTTGAGGACTGCTCATAATCTATACAGAAAAGGCATTTCACTTGGTAAACATCCAGATGCCCAGAGAGAATGTAAAACATATTTACCTGGTCCCCTTTTTGACCTTCTTTTATAACCTGGAAGAAGAACGAGATCAGAAAATATTTATCAGACAGAAATAGATGTAGAACTTGTTGGCAAAGAACTTTGAGAATAATGGACAAAGGTCATGACTCAGGTTGCCCTGCTGACATCTAGAGAGAGACAGAGAGAGTGAAATCTGCAGACAAGTTGTGGTAACATATAGATGCCTTTCCTAAATCCACCTGAATGGGCCGGCCATGAACTCTTTCAGCTCCTTAAAAATGTATTGTATACTATCCAATATAACTCCCTCTCAGGACATAATACTCTCAAGAAGACATTTAACATGACTTACTGGCTTATCTCACAAATCATTCCTCTGTATAATCCGATATCAGAGTGTTTTTAATCCTGCTTAAGTACGTTCCAACCAAATCTCCTTTGCCTGAAAGGGAAGGGAAGTTTCCTATTGAGGAAACTGTGTTTCGTTTTTGGTTTTTGCATGTCTTTCTGTCCTAATGATCTGACACATTTCTCAATCCTTAAAATCTGCTGCAATAAATACTTAAAAAATAATGACGTTCACAATGTGCTACACCTAATTTAGGCCTAATCAGCAAATTACTACATGTGTTAGATATTAGAGCATACTGCTGTTTACTTCTTTGGTAACTACAACAATAGGAATGCAGAGGTAAAGATAACATTACATTCTCTTGACTTTCCTATGTTAATTTATAGCCAATTAATAAAATGTTTGTGCTTATACTGTCACGTGTGGGGTGGTTTTGGGCACACTAGAGGGCGCTCTGCTCTGACTGAGCACACCGGAGCCTAAGCAGGCACAGGTGTGCATCATTGGGGCTGACTATTTAAGCCCCGATGAGTCAGAGCAGAGCGCGGCTCATTGGATAGGCTAAGCCTATGTTAAGGGTGGTTCTGGTTTAGGTTTTTGGGATTTGTGTAACTTGGGTTAGGCTGCAGTTCTCCTGTTCTCAGGTTCTGCTTTGAACTGCAGCCCTTGTGTCTTTGTATTTGGGAACTGTGGACAATAAAACAGTGCTCCGAACTCCTGGCTCCACTCTGGCATCCTTCTGGTACCCCGCCACCGTTACATATACAGTGTTTACCTTTGCATTTACTCGTTTTATAGCCAACAGCTTCATTTAGCAGCACTTACCAAAATGTACAGTTTACAGTTTAAATGTCATAGCAGAAGCATGAAAAATGTTATTGCATGGTTCTACTATGGAATTTACACTGTAAATTGTACATTTTGCTGTCAGAATGACTTAATTAAGCTGTTGGCTGTGATGATCGTTAGCAGGGCAGTATCAGTTTGTATCTCACAAAAGTTAGACTTGGTACATTTCTCAGGTGGAATTTCATGACATGAAATTGATAACTGAATGCAAATGAAATTAACATAACATTGAATTTTTGCTGCCAAATGCAGTGCAAAAGTGTGAGTGGGCCTTATGTCATACAAAGTAATCTGTAAGCTTTTTTTGTGTATTTTGCTCAAATACAATACAGAGATATAGATATACAGTACTGTGCAAAAGTTTTAGGCAGGTGTGGAAAAAAATGCTGTAAATAAAGAATGGTGAAAAGAGACCTGCAATGTCTTCCTCTTTCATTCACACACACACACACACACACACACACACACACACACACACACACACAGGCTTTTAGATGCAAACGAAATGAGGTGTCGTCCTTCATAAATACTGAAACCTCTTGGAAAAAGACAGACATTTACTATATGGGCTAAAAACATTAATGATATGGGCCCTGGGCTTAAAACACTTCACCAAATCATAGAAATATAACAGAGGACAGGCTCACTTAAACCCTGCTTATACTCAAGACTGCAGACATGAGAGTGAGTTATTAAATGTGTTTACAACTGAAAACATATTAATGCAAAACCAAAATTTGCTGAATTAAATATACCAAAGGGGGCCTGTGCAAAGGCTTATTTTACTGATTATTCAATAAATTGTCAGAGAGTTCAATGTTTTAGTCCTTTGTAAAGCAGCAGTTCCCAAACTTCTTTCAAGGTTAAGGCCTCCTTTATAGATTTCAACTGCCTCTATGTGTTCTATGTGTTCATTTTTGTTGCTTTCCCTGCCGAAAATATTACAAGATACGAGATACATTCATCTGATGTATGACTCTAAACTGTAATTGTTTGGCATGTACAGTCATGTGAAAAAAATAAGAAACCCTATGAAAGCCTGTGTGTTTTTGTAAGATTCTTGGACATATGAAAATTTAATCTCTAATTTTAACAACACAGAGAGATTCAGGTAATATAACTAAACAAAACTGAAGACTTTTCAAAATCTTCTATAATTCTGCAAAAATTTCCCACATTTATTCCCAATAAAAATGGCTCAAATTACATACACAGGTGTAGCACATCAGGTGCACATGATTAGAACGTCATTACTCAGCATTTTGAAGGAGGTTTGCCCTATTTAAACCACAGACATTTAGTTTGGTGCTCGTGACTGTTGAGGTGAGAGTGAACACCATGATGAGATCAAAAGAGTTGTCTGAGGTCTTCAGAAAGAAGATTGTAGCAGCTTATAGGTCTGGTAAGGGATTCAAGAAGATCTCAAAAGAATTTGCAATCAGCCATTCCACCAACTGGTCTACAATTGGAAGACTTCCAAAACAACTGCCAACATGCCCTGGTCTGGCCGTCCAAGCACGTTCACCACAACAAGTCTCCAAAAACCCTAAAATCATTCACCATGGAACCTACAGCAGGCTCTTGCCACTGTTGATGTGAAAGTGCATGTCTCTACAATCAGAAAGAGACTGCACAACTTGAACCTGCATGGGCGATATGCAAGGAAGAAACCTTTGCTCTCTAAGAGAAACATCAAGGTCAGTCTGAGGTTTGCCAGAGAGAATGTAGACAAAGGCCAGTACTTCTGGAATAATGTTCTTTGGACAGATGAGTCTAAAACTGAATTATTTGGACACCAGAACAGAGGACATGTCTGGCATAAACCAAATACATCATTCCAGGAAAAGATCCTCAGACCAACTGTGAAGCATGGAGAGGTTGAAGTGTCATGGTTTGGGATGCTTTGCTGCAGCAGGACCTGGCCAGTTCACCATCATAAAACCATTAATTCTATAGTGTATCAGAGGGTGCTTGAAGAACATGTGAAATCTGCAACACGACAATGACCCAAAACATATCAGTAAATGCGCTAAGGGCTGGCTGAGAATTAAGAAATGGAGAGTCCTGGAGTGGCCAAGTCAATGCCCAGATCTTTATCCCATTGAGATGCCGTGGGATTTCTTGAAACGGACTGTACGTGCAAGTAACCCCTCAAACATCTCACAGCTTAAATAATTCTGCATTGAGGAGTGGGGAAAACTTTCCTCCAATGTCAGACACTGGCTGAAATAACCGCAGTGAGACGCTTCTTGTAGCCATTTACCAAAGGGGGTAACGCTAGCTATTACAGGATAGGGCGTCCTAACTTTTTCATCAGTTAGAACACATTTTTGTTGATATTTTTTGTTTAATGAATAAATCACGATTAATTCATGTTGTTTTTATTTATCTCTTGAAAAGAAAGTTATTTAATTGCAGGTAAACCAGATTACACATTGATATTTGAACATTTCTTAATAAAGAACTGAATATTTAATGGGGTGTCCTAATTTTTTCACTTAATGTATATTACATTTTGATGTTTATTATATGCACATTTTTATTTACATAATAAAATCCTTAAGAGGATGAATGTGTTTTCAATTCAAAATTCAAAATGTAATTAGACTAGGGGGTTCAAACCTTTGCACATGGCTGTATGTAAGTATGAAACTGAAAATGAACTATAAATAACAAATCCTGGGCTAAAATAGTATTTAATAGTAAATTCAACTGTTCTGTTTCACACAGCGGCACTATTTCGAAAGCTCTCTCTGAACACGATAAAGCATGCTGTCGGCACTCTTGAAACTTCTGTCTGAATCCCTGGTATCTCTGCTCATCCTCATAAACATAAAATTAGCATGAGTAAATACTTGTTCCACGGTGGCATGATTCCAATGGGTTTAGAAACTGTTAGGGTGACAGAAAAGAGGCAGGGCTTGAAGCAGTTTGGTACAGTAATAAAAGACACACACACAAGCACAGCCTCATTGCCTGATTAGAAATAGAATTCATATTTCCCCTCATGAGGCACAGGCTAATTAGCTAACCACCCACAGTGCAGTCCTGAGCTAGCTAATTCCCTGAGTAGTGGATGCCTTTCCTCCGGAGAGTGCTAGAGGTTCTCTTTGACTGTCCTTGGCATTCCGTGAGGTAGAGTGTTTCCAAATGGGCTGGACATTTTGTTAACAGTGTGAAGGATCCTTTGGCATCCTCCTCTGTTCAATCTCATTCTCCCATGGCCTGTCATCGGTGGTCAGTGAGTAATGGGGTTATGGGGTCATTTTGCCTCCAGCTTATCCCAGTCATGGTTACTGGATAGTCAATATTAAATGGAATCCCACTCTAACCACCAGGGCATCTGGTCCCCGGCTGCACTGACCAGATGTTGCAGCATGAGATATCCAAAATGTCGGTCCTGCTCCATAAATCAAAGGTCATGCTTATCAAAACGTCTCAAAGTCACTGCAGATCTTGGATCTGATTCTTGGTATGTAGTGCTCTCTTGATGAAGACAATTGGAAGGATAGCACTGGTACTAAATAAACACCTTTTGATTTATACTAGCACCTGAAATTACTCCAACTTTTGGCAAGAGGTAGGAACCTCTTTGTGTTGTGAAATGTCCTGTGATTGAGATCAAATGGCAGCTCTTCTCTCTTGCTTGTAATGTGTGGAAAAAGCAGCAGTCATTGTGAAAGGTGCTTTAATAACAAATCATTAATGAATCACTAAATGGTGAAAGAATACTTACAGAAATCTCTGGACCCGGGGGGCCCCTTTCTCCCTACAAGAGAAGAAAAAATAAGTTCTTAGTTAAAAGAGCACAAAGAGAATGGATGTAAATAGATCATCAAAGCAGTGTTCCATTTGAACATATAGGGTACTGAGAGATGTCAAAATAATTCTACACAGTGAGCTTAGGAGGTATTCCCAAAAGTCGCTAATGACTTATTACAGCTTCTTAAACTATACTTCAGTTATTCCTAGATACTATGTTGACCATGTAAGCCACACTTTCTCCCCATTATGATGAAATGTCAGTGGACATTTCTGGTACCTTGACATCATGCTCGGAAGCCAAAGGGCATTCGCCTTGTGAAATGTAAAGGCCAAGAGGACTGAAATATCACCTAGCATTAAATGTAAGAGTGCAATGCATATTCCACCAGCTTGGAATGACTTCCCTTGGTGGAATGTCAACAGCAGCTTTTGTCCTAATATGATATATGAGGGGTCTTAACAGAACCCAGGCGCACTCAAATGTTCACACTGTAAAAGCTTTGTAATGTTAACAAAAATGACAAGCGTGGAGGGATAGTGTCATATGGACAATGTCATGTGTCAAGTGTACATCCGTTTATTCTCCTCCATGAGTTTGCTTCTCACTTCCTGCTTTGAAGTAAGCGTGGCCACACAAACCCTAACAAAGTGGCCAAAAAAATACTCTCAAAGTAATGCTAACATTGTCCTCTATAACCACAATAGAAGAGTGAGCTATATAGCTATGAAACTTCAAGGCAGATTGAATTACCTGCAATTAACTCAATTAGTTGCAAGAAATAAGTGCCTTACTTCAGAGAGCCATGAATTCAAGTATCAGCGACACACCCACTGTTAAAATATATAAAATGAAACCCTATATATATATATATATATATTTAATAATATGTATATATAAAATATATAAAATGAAGCCATGTCATTACTACAGACAAACACTGAGACAAGAATTTGTTTTACTGAAGAGTTCATTGAATTTGCATAGCTTTTGCCACAAGCCATGGTGTGAAATGCCTGAACTGTTTTTATATTCTTTCTTTTTTGCTAATTGTCCTGTAAATATGTATATGTATATATCGCGTATATGGATATCTGTCCTTGTGTTTTATATATTCTTTCTTTCTTGTTCTTTATTGTTAAAGAGCCCTGTTACACCCAAATTTTTCATTTGTTAATGATTATTCTATTCTATTCTATTCTACAAGCTAAAAAAAGATGTTGCTTTAATAATAACTTACAATACAAATATTAAATACAATAAAACAAAAGTGGCAAAGCATTAACAGAAACAGTCTGTTTACAGCAGCACTAAAATACAGTGTTAATGGCATCAGTGTTTTTCTCTGCTTTTCTCTTGGTTCAGCTGTAGCATGGAGGCATCATGCCTACAGCTGCTCTGTTTGAAGATATTCCGAGACTCATTACATTGTGGACCAAGAGCATGACGGGTATACCTCGCTCTGTCAGATCCAGTATAAACAAATGCTCCCTCTCTCCCTTCCTCCTGTCTAGATTCTTTTCTCTTGCTGGAAGATGAGATAAAAAAAGATAATGCACTGCACTAAAAGAGAGGGGCTCATTAGAAGCAGGCCGAGACACAGCCCATGTGCAATTACGCACATGTCTAAGAGCCTTCTCTAAAAGACAGAAACAAACAAAACCAAAAAGCTCAATAAAAGAGGCAGAGATATGAAAAGAAAGCCTGATATAGCAACTAATTAGAAGAAAAATATAATGTACTTCATAGAATTTGGAACAGAATGGGGTGCCAGTCAGAGAGAGAGAGAAAAAGAGAGAAAGAGAAAGAGAAAGAGAGAGAGAGAGAAAGAGAGAGAGAGAGTGAGAGAGGGAGAGAGAGAGAGAGGGGGGGGGGATAAAAAAAGAGAGGGGTTTACAAAAGAAAAAAGATTAAAGTGAAAAAGAGTAAGAGTGACTGAAAGAAAATGAGAATGAGTGAGAGAGAGAGGGAGAGGAAGAGCGAGATTAGAGAGAGAGAGAAGTAGGGAAGTGAGAGAGAGTAGGAAAGCAAGAAAGAGAGAAAGAGGGATAATATGAGAACTGTTTGCCTTTCAAGGTACTTAGTTTATGGAACTGATCTCATTCACATTCTGACTTCTGCGTCAGGCCTATGAATAAGCTACAGCACTTGTGGAGCTGAGAGGCAAATTTTGTATCCTATTCTTTCCTCAGCTTATTATTTGTGAATATCCAAAAGTAATATCCAGTTCATTGGCATTTGAAACGTTGTATGAAACTGGCCTTATATGGTTACATTTAAAATTATCCATGTGTATCATCATCTGTATTTCCACAATTGATTTGATTTCTATGCACCAGGCACAAATATCCACTAACAGTCAGTG
The DNA here is from genome assembly GCA_017165825.1 of Hepsetus odoe. NCBI lineage: Eukaryota > Metazoa > Chordata > Actinopteri > Characiformes > Hepsetidae > Hepsetus > Hepsetus odoe. The sequence goes on from CM029377.1 coordinate 24,854,610, forward strand.
GCTAGGTTTATCTGTTCTTACAGATTTCACATGTTCTTCAAGCACCCTCTGATATGCAGCACTAGGTTAGTGCTTTAAGTTACATTTTAATATAAAGAGAGAGAGTATTACACCTATAGCTGTTAACATGCAGCTAATGAGAAACTTCTTCTATGTGTCTACAACTCTGAGCACATTTAAGGCCAGTGTTGATATCAAGCAGTGTATATACAGCAACTCAAATAAATCATTCATTTATACCAAGGACGGGTGTGGTCTCTGATTAAAAATAAATGTGTACATGTTGTACTGGGTTTTGATTCTAAAACAGAGATGAAGCATGGTCATCCCATCTCTTTCTGTGTGTGTGTGTGTGTGTGTGTGTGTGTGTGTGTGTGTGTGTGTGTGTGTGTGTGGGTGCCTGAAAAACTTACTTTATCACCTTTAGGACCAGATGGGCCTTCAGGTCCTAGGTCCCCTTTCAGACCCTGATGAGAAAGAAAATACACAGTCAGCTGAGTCTCCACATCTTGCCTGTCTCCCTGCCTTTTGGTAATCTTGCAAGACAACTGAGGGGAATTTATTTCAGATGAAAAAAAGGCATTCCTTAAAGCTGCTAAAACTGTAATTTATAACCTAAATATTTTATTGCTATGTTATAGGAAAAAATCCAAATCGATGATGCCAGTTTTTGGTTCCAGAAAAAAAAAATCATGATTTTATTAAAAGTTTTATGAGGGCAAGGAACAATTGCAACATACATAACAAATCGAAAAAATATTTCAATAGCTCTTCTTACAACCTTTATTTTATTTGCAGGTTCTCTCAGCTTTCAAGTTCCCACTTTTTATTCACTCCCACTTATTATTTACAAAAATGGTTTGATGAAGAACCAACCCAGCCACTAGGGATGCACAAGCCAGTGTATTTCTTCGTGCCGGTTCCAAGCCCGGATAAATGGGGAGGGTTACGTCAGGAAGAGCATCCGGTGTAAAACTTTTCAAAGTCAATATGCGGACAACGATACAGAATTCCATACCGGATCGGTCGAGGCCCGGGTTAACAACGACCGCCATCAGTGCTGTTAGCCTACAGGGTGCTGGTGGAAATTGGACTACTGTTGGCCAAAGAAGAAGAAGAAGAGGAGGAAGGCATGTCCAGAGGGAGAAGGAGAGAAAGAAGGAGAGGAGAGTGGAAGTGAGGGTAGGGACTTTGAATGTTGGCAGCATGACTGGTAAAGGTAGAGAATTAGCTGATATGATGGAGAGAAGGAAGGTTGACATTTTGTGTGTGCAAGAGACTAGATGGAAGGGTAGTAAGGCCAGGTGTATTGGAGGGGGGTTTAAACTGTTCTACCATGGTGTGGATAGAAGGAGGAATGGAGTAGGTGTTATCCTGAAGGAAGAGTATGTGGAGAGTGTTTTGGAAGTGAAGAGGGTGTCAGGGAGGGTGATGAGTTTGAAGCTGGAAGTTGAAGGTGTGATAATGAATGTTGTTAGTGCTTATGCTCCACAAGTTGGTTGTAACATGAAAGAGAAGGAAAAATTCTGGAGTGAGTTAGATGAAGTGATCGAGAGTGTACCCAGGGGAGAGAGAGTGATGATTGGTGCAGATTTTAATGGTCATGTTGGTGAAGGGAACAGAGGTGATGAGGAGGTGATGGGTAGGCATGGTGTCAAGGAGAGGAATGCTGAAGGTCAGATGGTTGTAGATTTTGCAAAAAGGATGGAAATGGCTGTAGTTAATACTTATTTTAAGAAGAGGGAGGAGCACAGGGTGACGTATAAGAGTGGAGGAAGATGCTCACAGGTGGATTATATTCTTTGCAGGAGGGTCAGTTTGAAAGAGATCAGAGACTGCAAAGTAGTGACAGGGGAGAGTGTAGCTAAACAGCATAGGATGGTGGTCTGTAGGATGACCTTGGAGGTCAAGAAGAGGAGGAAAGTGAGGGCAGAGTCGAGGATCAAGTGGTGGAAGCTGAAGGAGGAGGACTGTAAGGTGGAATTCAGGCAGGAGTTTCCCAGGAGTTACTGGGAAACTACTGCAGAAGTGATGAGGCAGACGGCTAGAAATGTACTTGGTGTGACATCTGGAAGGAAGAAAGAGGATAAGGAAACCTGGTGGTGGAACCAAGAAGTCCAGGAGTGTATACAAAAGAAGAGGGAGGCAAAGAAGACATGGGACAATCAGAGAGATGAAGAAAGTAGACAGGTGTACAAAGAGATGAACCGCAGGACGAAGAAAGCAGTGGTGAAGGCCAAAGATAAGGTGTTTGGTGAATTGTATGAGAGGTTGGACAGTAAAGAGGGAGAAAAGGACCTTTACCGATTGGCTAGACAGAGAGACAGATCTGGGAAAGATGTGCTACAGGTCAGGGCGATTAAAGATAGAAATGGTAACGCACTCACAGGTGAACAGAGCGTGTTGAGCAGATGGAAGGAATACTTTGAGGAGCTGATGAATGAAGAAAATGAGAGAGAGAGAAGACTGGATGATGTGAGAAGAGTTAACCAGGAAGTGCAGCAAATAAACAAGATGGAAGTAAGGGCAGCGATGAAGAGGATGAAGAATGGAAAGGCTGTTGGACCGGATGACATACCAGTGGAAGCATGGAGATGTTTAGGGGAGATGGCAGTTGAGTTTCTGACCAGATTGTTTAACACAATCTTGGCAAGTGAGAAGATGCCTGAGGAGTGGAGACGAAGTGTACTGGTACCGATCTTCAAGAATAAGGGTGATGCACAGAGCTGTAGTAACTATAGAGGGAAAAAGTTGATCAACCACACCATGAAGTTATGGGAAAGAGTAGTGGAAGCTCAGTTAAGAAAAGAGGTGAGGATCAGTGAACAGCAGTATGGTTTTATGCCGAGAAAGTGCACCACAGATGCAATGTTTGCTCTGAGGGTGTTGATGGAGAAGTACAGAGAAGGTCAGAAGGAGCTGCATTGTGCCTTTGTGGATTTGGAGAAAGCATATGACAGGGTGCCTAGAGAGGAGTTGTGGTTTTGTATGAGGAAGTCTGGTGTTACAGAGAAGTATGTGAGAGTAGTTCAGGATATGTATGATGACAGTGTAACAGTGGTGAGATCTGCAGTGGGAGTGACGGATGCATTTAAGGTAGATGTTGGATTACATCAAGGATCAGCACTGAGCCCATTCTTGTTTGCAATAGTAATGGACAGGTTGACGGACGAGGTTAGACAGGAGTCTCCGTGGACGATGATGTTTGCTGATGATATTGTGATCTGTAGTGAGAGTAGGGAGCAGCTTGAGGAGAACCTGGAGAGATGGAGATATGCTCTTGAGAGGAGAGGAATGATAGTGAGTAGGGCAAAGACAGAATACATGAGTGTGAATGAAAGGGAGGAAAGTGGCGTGGTTAGGATGCAGGGAGTGGAGGTAACAAAGGTAGAGGAGTTTAAATACTTGGGATCAACAGTTCAGAGTAATGGCGAGTGTGGAAGAGAGGTGAAGAAGAGAGTGCAGGCTGGTTGGGATGGGTGGAGAAGAGTGGCTGGAGTGATTTGTGACAGACACGTACCAGCTAGAATAAAAGGGAAGGTTTACAGGACAGTAGTGAGACCAGCTATGTTGTATGGGTTGGAGACAGTGGCACTGACGAAAAGGCAGGAGGCGGAGCTGGAGGTTTCAGAGTTAAAGATGCTGAGATTTTCATTGGGTGTGACGAGGATGGACCGGATTAGAAATGAGTATATTAGAGGGACAGCTCAGGTTAGACGTCTTGGAGACAAGGTTAGAGAAGCAAGGTTGCGTTGGTTTGGACATGTCCAGAGAAGAGATGAGGAATATATTGGAAGGAGGATGTTGAAGATGGAGCTGCCAGGAAAGAGGAGAAGAGGAAGACCAAAGAGGAGGTTTATGGATGTGGTGAGAGAGGACATGCAGGTGGTCGGTTTGAAGCAGGAAGATGCAAAAGACAGGAAGAAATGGAGACAGTTGATCTGCTGTGGTGACCCATAAACGGGAGCAGCCGAAAGAAAAAGAAGAAGAAGAGGTTTGATGAAGAACCACTGATTGACTCTTAAAGGGCACCAAATGTGTTTCATAAAAGATACAGAAAACCATTTCACTTAGCTCACATATGGAAATCACACAATAATCAAATTTTTAAACAAACCAGATTATCTCTAACTTTATATGTTTTCATATTTAACAACCATGAGATGTTTAAATGTTGCTTTATACTCTACCAGAACGCTGTTCAGTCCAAAGTATAGAGTCATAGAGTGCATAGAGTGAGTGCTCCAAAGGCCAGGAAGGTCACAAAATTGATCATGTTTGGTATAACCTCTCCTGCTCATCACAAACTTTCTGTTTTCACAGCTGAAAGTTATGACAAGACTAGGTTTGTAATGCTAAATTCTTTAGTAAACTCTTCAAATCACCAAGCACTAAAAGATCACCACATCCTGTTTATATCAGTTGGGGCAGCCATTGCCTGATGGTTAGAGAATAGGACTTGCAGCTGTGCATGTCCAGCAGGAAAAATGTGCGGTACGGTCAACAATGCTTTCCCACTCCTGCAACCACATTTGTAATACCCTTGGGCAAGGCACCTAACCCCACAACTGCCCCCTGGGCACAGGTATTGGTTTCCATTGTGGGTGTGTTGGTCTGTTTGTTTGTGTGTATGTGTGTATTTAAGTGCAGAAATTTCACTTCATACAGTTCTACTATTTTGGGCGTTATCAGTTTGAAAAGGGTAAGATATTTAATTAAGATATTTAATTAGAAATGTGCAGTAGGATTTTTGTTAAAAAGGTGCAGTAGAGGGTTTTTTTTTTGTTGTTGTTTTTTTTTTTAAATGTGCAGTAGAGGTTGGGTTTTTGTTAAAAATGTGCAGTAGGAGTAAGGTTTTTTGTTAAAAAATTTGTAAATCTGTGTACATGCAGACAGTTTGAGAGGATGCCACACAATGGTAAAGGCAGGTGATATGTTAAGCTGTAGTCTGATTAGATGTTCCAGATAGGTTAAACTGGTTAAAGCTGCCTTGAGGAGGTGAAAAAAGAACAATAAACTTGGGGATATGTTATTAGACTCTGAAAATAAATGTAACAATGTATATTCTTTCACACATTGTTCTTTAGAGAACTAACATTTCAAAAGGGACTCTTTGTGGTATCCTTCATTTTAAGAGCATGTCATCAAACTGAAAAATAAAGCTGTCACTGTGTGAACACACTACAATGCTTAACAGTACAGAGAGCAGCTGTCATTTCTTAACCACATCACAAAAAACCTTAAAAATCACACTAAAGGATAGTGATGAAAATGATACATGGCCAAGGCTAAAAGGGGCCATGCTTTAGCACTCTAACCGTATTGAGTGTTTCCCTTTTAAATGTGATGAAACTTTCCAGACATGCCATTAGCAGATATAGTGCCACCCACCTAGCTCTGTCCGACACCCACCCCTCACACACACATACAGATACACACAAATAGCCAGGATTAGCAATCTTCAACGCCTTAGTCCCACTGGCTGTGAGTGTGTTGAATCTGATTAGATACAGGAGGACCGCGGGACACTCAAGGCACTCTATGGCACAAAATAATGTTGGGTAGGTGGGGGGTTGAATGATATGAAATTGGAGAAAAGAAATAAAGGACCTCAGCACCAACAGCTGATGAATGAGGCCTGACACTGAGGCCTGACGAGTATCGACAAGCTAAATTTACAGCGGCCCTTGTTAGGTGTGACACATTTGGCCTGCCAGCTTATATGCCTGAGAGTACTTAAAGGCGATGGCTAAGAAGCTGAATGAACTCTGAATACAGTCATTTGTCTTAGTTAAGCGTCTCCCTGAAAAGGCTATTAATACTGAATTATATCAGCTGCAGATGAGTGCCTCACACACTTTTTAATCCCCTCTCCATGTTCAAAGCCACAGATGGGCCTAATTTACTAGTGCGACACTGACAACTTGTCCAAAATTAACTGATGGTCTGAGGTTGTCCTCAGTGAAGTGAAGACTGCATTAAGAAGAAAAGAACTGGACGTTTATTGATGAAGCCTTCAGAGTGCAGATCTAGGAGCAGCTTTTATATGAGAGAACAAAAGTTTTAGTGCCTCCTGGTAAACAAAGAAATACCAATTAGGAAAGTCTTAAGCTGGTGTGAGCCCTGTTTTTGTCCAAAAAAGTTCTGAAAGGTGTTTCTACTCAAGAAAATCTTTACAGAAATTTCCAAAATCTTAACAGGCACAAACTTCTTGTTTCTTCTTCATGTGGTTTGAATCACAATAACCTTTTGTTAAATGATGATTCTAATCCGTTCAAGCTAAGTGAAAGTCATTGTGACACAGCAAAACACAACAACATGCAATCTCTGCATTTTCATTGTGGTTCACTGTGTGCTGTGCTGTGACCTCGCAATGACAAGAATAGTCACTTTCACTTTCCCCATACACACCATGCAGCAGGGAGCAGCCATGTCCAGAGTGCAGGGAGCAGTGACGGTACCTTGCTTAAGAGCACCTCAGGCCAACCTACTGGTCTGGGATTTGAACCCACAACCTTTCCATCATAAGGCCAGCTCCCTAACCACTAGACTACCACTGCTAAGGACTGCAAAGCCACAAAGTGGAACATGCAGAGATTGATGACTGCAGTAAATTAGTCAGAATGGTTAGAAAATACAAAATGTTAGAACATTAGAAACACGGTCCTAATTGTTTGAAGTAGCAACTGTTTGTTAACCAATGCAGGTTGTTAAAGCTAGATTGGTAAAACAGGCATACCTATCTGTATTACAAACCTATATAATTTAGCAGTGCTATCCGGTTAGCCTTTCAAAACATGTATGTAAAAGCTGAGATTGATTAATTAAACAGCACTGTGCCATTTTCAGGTTTAAATTTAAGATAAATAATAACATTCATATATATGTCATCATTTATACATTTGTTAAAACAATGTATGCTAAAGATCCCAATGAGCTTTCCCCAAGTCTAAATGATCTGCCAAAATCAGGTTAGTTGCCTTATTAGTTAGAACTCCTACAAGGTTAATGAAGGTTAAGGTTAATTGAAAATAAACACTAAAAAGTAGTCACACAGATCATCCTCTATAAAAATGCACTACCAAAACACTACCAAAGCTCCTCAAACCACATCCAGATATTTGTAATTGCAGCAGTCTTCTGAATGTAATTAGAACCAAAGTTGTTTTAATATACGATTTAATCTATGATTTTTTTTATTACGAACCCTGGTATTGTCTAAACAGACCAAAGATAACTGGAAGTAAGTCAAACTGTTTTATGAAACCACATCTACAATAATGAAGAGCTGGTTGCAGCTTAAACAGAGAGAACATTGGGTGATGTTCTTTACAAGAAACAATTTGGGTGAATAAAGAGGCTTAACGTTTAACCTAGCCACTAGGGATGCACAAGCCAATGTATTTCTTCATGCCGGTCCTAAGCCCGGGTAAATGGGGAGCGTTACGTCAGGAAGGTCATCCGGTGTAAAACTTGCCAAATCAATATGTGGACAATGAAAGAGAACTCCTACCACACCAGATGAGGCCCAGGTTGACACCAGTGCTGTTAGCCTACAGGGTGCTGGTGGAAATTGGACTACTGCAAGCCAAAGGAGAAGAAGAAGAGGAGGAAGACGTGTCCAGAGGGAGGAGGAGAGAAAGAAAGGAAGGAGAGTGGAAGTGAGGGTAGGGACTTTAAATGTTGGCAGCATGACTGGTAAAGGTAGAGCATTAGCTGATATTATAGGGAAAAAGAAGTTTGATATTTTGTGTGTGCAAGAGACTAGATGGAAGGGTAGTAAGGCCAGATGTAATGGAGGAGGGTTTAAATTGTTTTACCATGGTGTGGATGGAAGGAGGAATGGAGTAGGTGTTATCCTGAAGGAAGAGTATGTGGAGAGTGTTTTGGAGGTGAAGAGGGTGTCAGATAGGGTGATGAGTTTGAAGCTGGAAATGGAAGGTGTGATGATGTTGTTAGTGCTTATGCCCCACAAGTTGGTTGTGAGATGGAAGAAAAAGAAGAATTCTGGAATTAATTAGATGAAGTGATAGAGAGTGTACCCAGGGGAGAGAGTGGTGATTGGTGCAGATTTTAATGGTCATGTTGGTGAAGGGAACAGAAGTGATGAGAAGGTGATGGGTAGGTAAGGTGTCAAGGAGAGGAATGCTGAAGGTCAGATGGTTGTAGATTTTGCAAAAAGGATGGAAATGGCTGTAGTTAATACATATTTTAAGAGGAGGGAGGAGTACAGGGTGTCATAAGAGTGGAAGAAGATGCTCAAAGGTGGATTATATCCTTTGTAGGAGGGTCATTCTGAAGGAGATTGGGGACTGCAAAGTAGTGACAGGGGAGAGTGTAGCTGAACAGCATAGGATGGTGGTCTGTAGGATGACCTTGGAGGTCAAGAAGAGGAGAAAAGTGAGGGCAGAGTCGAGGATCAAGTGGTGGTATGTGAAGACAGAGGACTGCAAGGTGGAATTCAGGCAGGAGTGAGCATGGGCACTGGGAGGTGTTGAAGAGCTACCGGATTGCTGGGAAACTACTGCAGAAGTGATAAGGCAGACAGCTAGAAATGTACTTGTGTGATATCTGGAAGGACGAAGGAGGATAAGGAAACCTGGTGGTGGAACCCAGAAGTCCAGGAGTGTATACAAAAGAAGAGGGAGGCAAAGAAGAAGTGGGACAGTCAGAGAGATGAAGAAAGTTGACAGGTGTACAAGGAGATGAACCGCAGGGTGAAGAAAGCAGTGGTGAAGACCAAAGATAAGGTGTTTGGTGAATTATATTAAAGGTTGGATAACAAAGAGGGAGAAAAGGACCTTTAACGATTGGCTAGGTAGAGAGACAAAGCTGGGATAGATGTGCAGCAGATCAGGGCGATTAAAGATAGAAATGGTAACGTACTCACAGGTGAACAGAGCATGTTGAGCAGATGGAAGGAGTACCTTGAGGGGCTAATGAATGAAGAAAATGAGAGAAAGAGAAGATTGGATGATGTGAGGATAGTGAACCAGGAAGTGCAGCAAATAAGCAAGATGGAAGTTAGGGCAGCAATGAAGAGGATGAAGAATGGAAAGGCTGTTGGACCGGATGATATACCAGTGGAAGCATGGAGGTGTTCAGGGGAGATGGCAATTGAGTTTCTGACTAGATTGTTTAACACAATTTCAGAAAGTGAGAGGATGCCTGAGGAGTGGAGACGAAGTGTACTGGTACCGATTTTCAAAAATAATGTTGATGCACAGAGCAGCATGAAGTTATGGGAAAAAGTCGTGGAAGCAAGGTTAAGAATGGAGGTGAGGATTAGTGAATAGCAGTATGGCTTTTATGCCAAGAACGAGCACTACGTGGATAGACAGGAGTCTCCATAGATGATGATGTTTGCGGATGATCTTGTGATCTGCAGTGAGAGTAGGGAGCAGCTTGAGGAGAACCTGGAGAGATGGAGATCTGCTCTAGAGAGGAAAGGAATGAAAGTGAGTAGGTCAAAGACAGAACACATGAATGTGAATAAAATGGAGGAAAGTGGAGTGGTAAGGGTGCAGTGAGTAGAAGTGACAAAGGAGGAGGAGTTTAAATACTTGGTATCAACAGTTCAGTGTAACAGCGAGTGTTGAAAAAGAGAGTGCAGGCTGGTTGGAATGGGTAGAGAAGAGTGGCTGGAGTGATCTGTGACAGAGGGGTACCAGCTAGAGTAAAAGGGAAGGTTTACAGGATAGTAGTGAGACCAGCTATGTTGTATGGGTTGGAGACAGTGGCACTGACGAAAAGACAGAAATGAGTATATTATGAGTATATTAGAGGGACAGCTCAGGTTAGACGTTTTGGAGACAACGTTAGAGAGGCAAGGTTGTGTTTGTTTTGGAAATAGCCAGAGGAGAGATGAGGATTATATTGGAAGGAGGATGTTGAAGATGGAGCTGCCAGGAAAGAGAAGAGGAAGACCAACGAGGAGGTTTATGGACATGGTGAGAGAGGACATGCAGGTGGTTGATTTGAAGCAAGAAGATGCTGAGGACCGGAAGAAATGGAGACAGTTGATCCACTGTGTCGACCCCTAAACGGGTGCAGCCGAAAGAAAAAAAGAAGAAAGAGGCTTAGCGTTTGTTAGCAATGTTAGGCTCATAGCTGAAATTCTTGACTAAAGGAGGAACATTAGGATACTAAAAAAGATTCCAAGCAAAGAATAAATTAAGGTAAGTGGGAACATGTGTAAATTTGGTTTGATTGATTTCACAATCAGCATCTTGAAAGATTTTGATGAACATGTTGACAGTAAACAATGAAATGATTGCAACTAGATATTTTTTTCTTTTAGATGCACAGTTCATCATCAGTGACTTATAAATTGTTTAATGCTCTAACACCTGGTAACAGTTGATACAAAGGATATAAAAGACATAAATAACTCTTCCTGCTAAACACTGACTGTGGCTTGAATTAGACTAGGACTATAGAGCCAGTGATAATATTAATAAATCATTTTGTTAACACTCTTCCTAGAACCCTAACTTATGACACTTCTTTCTGAGTCGATATTTATGACACACATAAACAGGACAAGTCTAACTTGTTGTGTCCTATGTCGTCTTATGTGTACGTTATTTCATTTTACTATATACTGTGTATATGGCTGAAATGACAATAAAAACCTACTTGACTTACAGTTGCGTTCCAGAAGACTGCACTACTTTATGCTTTCGCTTATGCTTTCTGCAAACTTGTTGCATCAAATAAGTCATACATGTATAAAACGTCTGTCAAAGGGCTTTCAAGTGACAAGTTAATCTAGCTACAACTTGAAAGCCCCCTGTTCCCTCTATGCACACTGCAAAAGTTCAAATGACTTTAGAGTCTGCAATTTCTAGCTGAATTCCAGTCATGCATAAAACAAAGAAAAATGAAAGAGATTTCAAATGGCGCTCATGCAAAATGAGGGCAATCACACTAACAGCAATCAATAGCCTAAGTCATTATGCTTCTGAATGACCAGACCAAGCCTGCAGTCAACTGAATGAATAATCAACATCTGGAACAGTGATCTAGCACTTCAGCTTGATTGGGTATCCCACATTGTGAAAATACAGAGAGAAGGTTCTAGTGGATGTTAGATGGTAAGATGGAGGCTGCTTTTAAATGATGTATGTTGTTGATCTTCAGAGAGAAAGCTCTGCTTGGCTTCTGGCAGTGTCTAATGACTCCTTTAGGGAGTGTACAGACATTCGCTTTTTGTGCTACCTCCCAGAGAGCGGTTTGGTTAAGTTGGTCTGCTGTGGCCACAGCCTGGGGAACTGAGTGGAAATTCCCAAGGCCGCAGAATGGCCTGACCCCAGTAGGGCCCAATGGAAGAGGTTGCATGCAAGCTGACTGCATAGTTAGCCTCTGCTGCTGACTGTGGGCAATGTGGCTGCTGGGCTGAGCTATAGGGAACTCTCGCTCGCTCTCTCCCTCTCTCCCTCTCTCTCTCTCTCTCTTTTTCAAGCACAAATGCAACACAGGGTTGGGACATTCTGGGCAGCTGAGCTTCTCACCTTAATTCTATCTCTTTTTACCTTAACTTGACTAAGTATGATTTGCCAAACGTAACCAGGATGTACAAAGACAGAGATTGATCACATCTAGAGTGAGTTCACACACATACATATACAATCGGTCTGACTACACACACAAAGTAGTACACAGTATGGCTGGTTGGTTTTCCAGCTAGGCAGGTTTAGCCCTTCCTCTTCAAATTTGTTTCAATTAAAAAGTTTTTTAGGGGCTTCTGTTTGCTGCATACAGCCAGACCACTGATATGTTGAATGGCAGGCTTTCAGAGCTCCATGGAACAAGATCCATCCAAGTAACAGAGATGTCTTGAGTGCCGTCCTTAGAATGCCAAAGAGGTTACACCAGGAAACACTTTTTGTGAGTTTCCAATTGCTCAGCACTTCAAAAGTTACAGATGTTTCAAGGGGCTCAAGATCATACTTTCTATGACAAAGTCTATTTGAAGAAAGGCAGTTCATAAAGTGCTGGACTACTAATTAAATTACATTTTCATTTCATAAAGCAAGCAAATGCTAAACAAGACACTGCATGGTTATGTCTTTCCACCCTTAAACAGACCATGGTACATAGATAATTCCAAACATTGGAGAGTCATAGCACTCCTGAGTTTCTGCTTTAGAACGGCTGTTTCGAGGTGCTGATAATGAATCAGATGGGTATTAAAATATAAATTACAAACATCCTTATTCCAAAGGACAACACAACTGAAAAAAGGATGATGCACCTACAGGCATTTGGCTTTAAATAAAGAAGTTCAATGGAAATACAAATGCGGCTCATTCTTGAGTTATTTTCTGCCACTTGTCCCAAGCAGGGTCACGGGTGCTGGAGTCCATCCCAGCTCACACAGGGCAACACACCCTAGACAGGTCGCCAGGGAGGAGGGAGGAGCATAACGGGGATGGCACCTTGCTCAAGGGTACCTCAGGGGAACCTATTGGAATGGGGTTCGAACCCCGATCCTCCGACCATGTGGCCAACACCCTAACCACTAGGCCACTGCTGCCCCTTTTCATTCTTGAACTATGTTAAACATTGCAACAAGATACAGTTACTCAAGATGAGAAGATGATCTTACATTGAGTCCAGATATTCCCATGGGACCAGGTTCTCCTGCAGCTCCCTTGTCGCCCTACAAAAAAAGATTGAATATAAATGATTAGGGTTTGAGAGCCACTGTGTTATTAATTAAAGTGCCTCATAATAATCAATCAGCTGGAGTTTGTTTTTTTATAGTTAGTTTGTTTTTATATTGCAAAAATAAGCCTCAAAGCAAAGCCATTTAAAGAATGAATGGATTTTCACCACTGAAACAATAATCATAAAGTAATTTAGATAAACAGCAAATATGATTTCTAATGAAACATTTGTTGGCAGTTATGTTATCAGAATATAATAGGTGAAGGAACTGGTTGAGAACCATTTTAGAAACACCACTTCAGTAGCCTGTTTTGCCATCTTTGTTCATAACCTTTTTAGTTTTGTACATTCATGCAGGAACAGGCTCCAATCTCTTTCAATAGGTAGAGACTTATAAAATTGAAACGTAAAGGCACATTTATGTTTCAAAAACATAGTTTGTCTTTGCAATTATCTACACAAAAGACTTTTCCTTCTCATGAGACACCATGTTGAGCATTTTTTTTCTTCTACCAATAATCTCCTCTTCCTTTTTATGAGATTCTAGCAAGGTAATGTCCCCAATGCTGCTTCCTGCTTCACTCAGTGTATAGGGCTAATATGGAGAAGAATTTTTTTTGTGGTTCATTGTATGCTGTGCTGTGTTGTTCATAATTGCAAATAACCACTTTTATTCCTGTGTTCACAGACAGGCCTTCTAGCTTATATCTATATATATATATTTTACTATATAATCTGGAGATGTGGTGGGGAAGACATTTGAGACTCGTTACATCTATGCAATTGCTTTACTTTGTCATTTTCTTACTCCATCTGTAATTAATCTGCAATTAAACTCTTAATAATAATAATAATAATAATAATAATAATATAATGAATATTTAATTAACTATAATGAACATTTATAAATATAAAAAAATAGGACACCCTATGAAAGCCTGTTTTTTTTGTAACATTCTTGGACATATGGGACATATGGGGCAGTGGTGGCCTAGTGGTTAGGGAGTTGCCCCTGCATCAGAAGATTGTGGGTTTGATTCCCTCACTAGTAGGTTGCCCTGAGGTACCCTTGAGCAAGGTACCGTCCCTGTCACTGCTCCGCGGGTGCTTTCAATAGCTGCCCACCTTTATTCCCAATTAAAATGGCTCAAATCACATACAGGTATAGCACATCAGGTGCACATGATTATAACATTATTACTCAGCATTTTGAAGGAGGTTTGCACTATTTAAACCTCAAACATTTAATTCACGCAAGTTCACCCAGAGACCAGACTGCAAGATGCTAAAAGAACTCTCCAAAATCCCTAAAATGTAATCACGGGACCTACAGAGGGCTGTTGGTGTGATGTGATGTGAAGTGCATGCCTCTACAATCAGAAAGAGACTGCAACTTAGAATGTAGACAAAGACCAGGACTTCTGGAATAATGTTCTTTGGACAGATGAGTCTAAAATTTAATTATTTGGACACCAGAACAGAGGACATGTCTGGCATAAACCAAATACAGCTGTGGGCTGACTTGAAATAGGCTGTACATGCAAGAAACCCCTCAAACATTTCATAACTTAAAGAATTCGGCATTGAGGAGTGGGGCAAACTTTTCTCAGGGCAATGTCAGAGACTGGTAGATGGTTACAATAAACTGTAGCTATTTAAAAATGTTTTAATTTAATGCTGTTCTAATTTTTTTATTTATTTAATGGTGTTCTTATATATATATAAAATGCATATTTAATGCTGTTCTAATTTTTTTTATTTAATGCTAACAAAATTATATACACACACAAAAAAATAAATAATAATAATTTCACACACAAAAAAAAAAACATATATATATATATATATATATATATATATACACACACACACACACTACATTTTAACATACTCCCACATTCATATTTGCATTTAACATATTGATGGTTTACATAAATTGCAATTACTTGCTGGAAGATTTGTCCATACACCTTTCAAAGCATCATGTGATGGAGAAAGGGCGTTTGTACTGTCTTCCATCCACCCCAACATCACACCACCCTTCCCCATACATGTCCTGATCATTTCAAAAACTGCATGTCACTTCCCCCACTTTCCCATTCACCACATCACCAGATAGATCTTGGTAGCTATTATCTCATTTTACAAGTCCTGATATTTTCTAAAACTTGCATGCAAAACCCCATTCTCTCAGGTCTCAGTGTTTCTCCTGATATGAAATGACAGTGCTGCTATTATTATTGCTGCTATTACTATTAATTGTATGGTGGCACATTTCTATACTAGCCCTGTTTTTCATATATGAAGTGTTTATAGCCAGTGTCATTGTTAGTGTATCAAAAGAACCATAAAGAGAAAGCTCGCCATTGTAAGGCAAGCCAAAATGAAGGTGCATATGGTAAAGTAAGTTAAAGGCTCTATAAAATGCATACAAGAATGGGTTCTTTGGAGTGTTCTAATAAAACACTGCAAAAGACCAGATTGCAAATACTCTACAATGCATGAACTGATATATAACAGCATAATTGCAATCACCTCACCAATTATTTTTTTGTGCAAGGCAGATATTCTATGGCAGTTTAGGGGAGTTAAAGCTGTTTGAAAAGCTTTCAGAGTTTCAACAGTTGACGATCACATTTGATACTCACAAAGGTTCCTTTGACTGATTTTAACCATAAATGTGAAAAAAGGAGCTGGTTCAATACATTAAAGCCAACCTAATGATAATTATGTGACTCCAAACAAATTCACTAAAGTAGGCCCTTTTTATACAAAGAAGGGGCCGGAATTAAGGTCTTGGCTTTTCGCTATCTGCAGTGCATCTGTCAATCATATTCATGAAGTGGCTATTCATTAGTTTCGATGTGAACTTCTGTTTCCCATTGGCAATGTCAAAGTATCCTTTGTGTTTCATATCTGATTTTATGACATACCCACATTTTTAAACTATTACGACTATTAAGCTGTCACGTCATCGTACCAAACATAACGGCTTCAGCCAAAATATCCCATCAAACTGTGTCACGTAGTTGGCAATGAAGAACAATCATACAGCCAGCAATGAAAAAAGATCAAGCTGGGTTTGCTCCAGTGTTGTTTCCAATGAATTTCAATATGTGACAAAAATCTGTTATGCAGCCAAATCAGTGCCTATGCAAAGGTGCAATTAAGGCTTCCTTAAACAATCCCATAAAAGAGTTTAGTTCCACAAAGAACATCTATTGAAGATTAAATGTACGGAGTGCAAAGAACTTTTCAAAGAAGCAGTGTCATCAGAAGCCAGATCTACTTTGCTTCTCTGAAATAAGAGTTCAATGTTATACTTAAAGTTTCAAAATTCCTAAAATTCTCCAGTCCATACAGTTAACAAAACCAAAATGACATACAGAACTGGGACAAAGTTTTGATGTATCGTCCCTCATTTGTTCATCTTTGGTTTCCAAAGTGTTTTTATTGTTTATTTGTCTTTATTCGTAACTTAAGGCAGGAAGCAGTGTAGGAACAGCAATGAAATTATATAATATATTTAGCATTTTAGAGCATTTTAGACTGGACTGCTTTTTGAATAAGACCGAATATCAGGAAGTCAAGAGCTCGTATATGTAAATCAAACAAAAATAAAACCACAAACAGACACACACACACACACACACAGACACACAGACTCAGACAGACACACACACACCCTTGCCAAAGTAACTATGGGCATTTATGCGTGTCCATTTTTCCTGCTTATAAAAATCTACTTCAAGTACTGTCTGTTCTTTTGCTGCCTAAGCCCACCCCTGAACATGTACCACTAGAATATGAATAATTGGAATGATCTTTGTACAATATCCCTTAAACCACTGCATCAAATTAAATCCAGCTAATAGCAGTTATCTCTGCCCCTTTACACTGAGAACTTTTTAAACCAGCAGATGATTTGAAGAGGGCTAGGTTGAAATCTTTCTTGTTAGCAAACTTATCAAAAAGCAGCCCTTCTAATTAACCTGCCTGACTGACAGGAAATGTTAATAAAAACAATAATATAGTTTTAGAATTATTTAAAACATTGAGAAAGTTGGTCTGTTTAAAATCACACATCTATAAAAGGAGAAATGATCATCTACAAAAGTAAAGTACAATATATAGCTTCAGGCAGCGGTGGCCTAGTGGTTAGGTAGTTGGCCACAGGATCAGAGGATTGTGGATTCAAACCCCTAACCAGAAGGTTGCCCTTGATCAAGGTACCGTCCCAGTCACTGCTCCCCAGGTGCTTTCATAGCTGCCACCTGCTACATGGTGTTTGCATGGGTTAAATTCAGAGGTTCAATTTAGTTGTGGTTCACTGTGTCCTGTGCTGTGACCTCGCAATGACAAGAATAGTCACTTTCACTTTAAAGGTGAATTAGCTGATCTAGAATTATTTGGATAAGCTTACTGACAAGAACAGATCCTAGTATGCCTAGAATGCATAATTAAAATGGACTGAGAACTCCTTCAAGAGTTTCTCCAGGTGCCAAATAATCACTACTTAAATCACTAGTATACTGCCACAACATCAAATTTAACACAAGACTGTAAAGTCACTGGGAATTTTTTAAGTTTCTAGAGCATGCAAGTTTCTTTATAGCCAAAGTGATAATTGTAAGTAGTAGGAGTAGGACTTACAGATGACTGAAGCCACCAACTATCTGATCTTACAAAAAAAAACACTTGATAATCTAATTCATGATCTAATCAATAACAGTTACATCTATAATTTTCAGTGAGTAATAAGCTAAAAACTATAGCATTAATATCACAGAGAGCCATTTGTATGAACAGGAAGTCAGCTGAAAGAGCACTTTTTACCGACTATATCAGAACCAGTCATTGTGTAAAATTTGGACAGCAGGACTTTTCAATGCACTAAAAAGTCTTTTCGAGTCTATTGAAAGAGCTATAAAGCTGCCTGTCACTGCTGAAGTGTTATTAGGACCTGGAATCGCTATACTCTTGCCAAGGTCTCACTGAGTGACGGCATCTGGAATTACAAACGACACTTCTGAAGCTTCTTATCAGATCCACTACTAATGGTATTTCATGGGCTCTCCAAAAATCAGTACATAAATTAAAAAACATCCCATGACCTCATTTCTTCTGAAAACAGGGCCAACCCCTGTTGATTATTTTATAAACATAAAAAAGGATTTAACAGTAACAAACTATGCATAGGAAATTTTTAGCTGAAAAATAAACTAGGAATTTAACTATTATTCAAGAAATCTTAAATAATAAATTGTAAATGTATGCAAAAATATGGTATATTCCCTGTATATAATGCATGTTTATGTTAAAAAAAAAACATTTATGCGTGAACTGTATGTAAAAGCACTGGCAAAATGACATGGGCTCCTCCAAATCATCTATCCATTATCTGAGTTGTTTATCCCTATCAGGGTTAAGGAGATGTTGGAGCCTATCCCAGGACTCATTCACATTCACTGTCCATTTTATTCCTACAATGTAGTTGCACTGAAGATTTACAGTTTCTGCATGTAGTCAATCTGTAAATGTCTGCCCCCTCAAGCAAGTCTATTAATGGAAACAAACACTGGACCATGTTTAACAAAATATTATTTGGTTAAAAGGACAATTTTTTCTATATTAAAATACTTCAGTGGCACTACTGGGTTAAGAGCTGTACACTAATCAAAACATTCCACAGACCTTGGTCCTGTAGAGAGAAACTGACCCCTTAGAATGGGCTATAAGGAATATACAGCCATGGCCAAAAGTTTTGAGAATCATAAAAGTGTTGGTTTTCACAAGGTTTGCTGCTCCAGTGTTTTTAGATCATTTTGTCAGATGTTTCTATGGTATACTGAAGTATAATTACAAGCGTATCACAAGTTTCAAAGACTTTTATTGACAACTATAGTAGGAGACAATATATTCACTGTCGGCCCTCTTTTTTTTCCCAAGACCTCTGCCATTCATCCTGGCATGCTCTTAATCAACTTCTTAGCTACATCCTGATTGAGGAGAAGTTGCTCTCGGGGGATGTGTTGGTACCATTCTTTATTCATGGCTGTGTTGTTGTGATCACCAAACCCTTTACTGAGGAGCAAATGACTTAACCCCAGTCCTCAGCTGTCCAATCCCAGTTTTTTTTGCAGAATATCAGTCTGTACCTGATGTTTTTTCTTGGAGAGAAAAAGGCTTCTTCCAGGCCAGCCTCCATAAGTCTTCACCTCACTGTGTGTGCAGATGCTCTCACAGCTGCCTGCTGCCATTCCTGAGCAACAATTGGACCTTGAAGTTCTTGATGATATGAAAATTAATTTATTTAGGTGGAATCTTACTAGCAGCAATATCCTTGCCTCTGAAGCCCTGTTTGTGCAAAGCAATGATGGCTGTCCTTGCAGGTAACCATGGTTAACAAAGGAAGAACAATGATTTCAAGCACCACTGTCATTTTAATGCATCCAGTCTGCTATTCTAAATCAATCAGCATGACAGAGTGATCTCCAGCTAGTCTTCCTCAACACTCTCACCTGTGTTAATGAGAGGATCACTGAAAATATTTTTTGGTGGGGCTAAAATGCAGTGGAAATGGGCTTTTCAAGTTAATTTTCCTGACAAAGAGGAACTTTGCAAATAGTTGCAATTCAGCTGATCACTCTTCATAATATTCTGGAGTACTTGCAAATTGCCATCATAAAAAATTCCATTTTGTGAAAATGAACATTTGTCATTCTCAAAACTTATGGCCAGCTTCTAAATAAACATCTACAAAGTGGATCAAAGTAGCCATTTGACAAAAGCAAAATTTAACAGAAATTATAAAAAAAAAAAATCCATCCATCCATCCATTTTCAACATTTTCAAGGCAGAGGGGTTCAACACAGACACTCTCTTCCCAAGCCACTTCCAAGAGCTCCTACTGGGAGAGATCCCAAGGCACTCCCAGGCCAGCCTAAACATATAATGTTCCCAGCGTGTCCTGAGTCTGTCCTGCAGTCTCCAACTAGTTGATAGTGCCCATAATACCTCCACTGGGAGGCACCTGGGAGGCATCCTAACAAGATGCCCGATCCACTTTATCTGGCTTCTTTCAAAGCAGAGAAGCAAAGGCTCTATCCCAAGCTCCCACAGCAACCACATAACGCCACTGCTCCAATCCATCTATCAATCTCTCGCTCCATTATACCTTCATTCATGAACAAGGTCCCCAGATACATAAACTCCTCCACTTGAGGCAGTAGGTCCTTCCCAACCCAGAGGAAGTAGAACACCTTTTTCTAGTGTGTAGCGGTTGCGGCGATCACTGAACGATTTCACCAAGCACCATGGCTGAAATTCTCCATGGCTTTTCCAGGGAGTCTGAGTAGTGTAATACTAATAATATAGAGTAATAATTATTGGAGCACACTCACTGGTGCACATTTTGAAAAATGGGTGTTTGTTATGGACAATTCATGCAGTGCACAGAAGTCTATGCAGTCCATAGAATAACAAAGGCCCACAATGGTTTATATCAGGTGTTCCTCCCAATCACTCCCCTTCCTCTTTGTGAGTGTTGAAGTCCCCCAGCAAAACTAAAGAGTTCCTCAGTCTTCTTTCCAGATCCCTGCTCAGTGCTCCTTGAAAGGTTGGATATTCTGAGCTGTTGTTTGGCACAAAGGCTGTTACAACAGTCAGAGCTTTGCCCTTTGCAATTTGAAGTCGCAGTGAAGTGACCATTTTGTATACCGACAGTGCTCAGTCAGGGGCTAAGAAGTCACCCCATGCCTGCACACCACCTCTCACCCCATACAACTCCAAAGAAGCCCAGCCCCATCCTGGAATTTGGTTCTAAAATGCAAACTGTGTATAGAAGTGAGCCCAACTATATCTGTAATGCTCAAATTCCTGAACAAGCTCCAGCTCCTACCTTCCCAGTGAGGTGATGTTCCACGTACCAAAAGCCAGCTTCTGTGCTGTGGGTTCAGTCCATAAGGGCCTACACCCCAACAAACCACCCATGTAGAACTGCAACTGGCCCCTGTTTCTCCAATCACAGGTGGTGAGCCCACGAGAGGACAGCTTCACATATCTTTTTCAGACTGATCCTGGCTGGACCACTTGACAGATCCCTAACTAGGCCTGGTTCCAGGAGTGGGCCCCAGTTTCTCTTTTCTGGCTGAGGTGTATTTGGACACAAACTCTCCATAGGGACACTGTGACTCGCTATTCACTCTTCACTTTTGGATTAACCTACTAGAAGCTACAGCCTCCTGACAGAACAGCTCCCTGGTTCACAGGGGTAGACAAACCCCTCCCCCACGATAAGGTTTCAAGAAGGGTAAGGTCCTTCGCCCTGTGTGCGCTGGGTTGGACTCCAGCATGCCCCCGCGACCCCGTTTGGGACAAGTGGCAAAAAATGAATGGATGAATGAATGTGTAAAGCATGTGTATCATCTGCCCTCTGCCTTTTAAGCAAATGAAACGTATATATTCATTCCCTTTCATTAATTATACAACATGTCATTGTAAACAAACATCATAAAGTAAACTTATTACATAACAATATGTTTCTGCTAATGTGGCTTTAATCATAACATGTGGGATAGACAGCAGTCATAAAGTGGTAATGATGTTTTGTTTTTTTGTTTTTAAGCGATTCACCAGCATTACAGTTTACTAGATACATCTATACTCATTGGTGATAACAGTTGGATGTAAAATATAGATAGTATGGCAGATGTAAGTTCAGAGTAAGTGCTAGGTGAACAGCCCTCCGAACAATAAAGCCATTCTGTGGTCCTGTAGTCACATGCGTAAGGCTTTAAAGTTTATTGACAGAAATTGTAAATGGAAAACATAAGCCATAATTGTACACCAAAGTGGATCAACAAGCTAGGTACATCTAATAAAGTGGCACGAAAAGAAATAAAGCACTACATACTCTATCACTCCACTGTCCACTACAGGTGCCACTGTTGTGATAAAAATGATCAATCAGCCAGATATTGCCAGATCAGCATTGAACCAGGGTGGTCCCTTTCCATCAATACAAATTACAGGACATGACAAACAAACTGAGGAGCAACTGGTGTGATAAAAAGAGTGATGTCCAGCTAAGATAGCTTCTGATGCATAAATACAACTTATTACACTAAGCCTAAGTAAAACAAAGTAGTTGCTAGAATTGGTAGGTGTGTATGAGTACAAAAATGACCAAAGTCTGCTTGACTGTAGCAGTTAAATTAGTTATTGTACATATATAGATACTTACAGGGTCAAATTCATTTATTAACCAAAGTCTTGGACTAAATTTCAGTGTTAGTATTTTTTATGTTTTAGTCCTGGCTTAGATTTAATTGAGAGTATTAATAGGAAGCCTGCCTGTGCTTTGCTGCAGCAACAGTCTATATTAAAATCAAGGCTGAATGATCCGGGGTGAGCTACACCAACAGGGCTTACTTTAAGCCATAAATCCACGTAACTGTAACTTTCTAGACACAACCTAACAACTGCTGTATCAACTGGTCATCAGCTATTTTTCATGCCTAGTCCTGAGTGCAGAACTACATTCTAGACTTTTTTTGGATGCAATCACTTTCAGGAAGCTAGTTTGTCACTACTCAATACATACAATGTTTCTCAGTATAGGGACTTTAGCTCTAGATGCAAACACTCTCAGTCTATCATGAAGTATGAAGCAGTACTTTAAAGAGCAGTCATGTTGCTTATCAGAAAAAGTTAACAAACTATAAAATAACTAGAATTTGTTTTTATTCATGCACTCAGTCAGACATAATATTAACAAAACATCTCATGAAAAGCCAGCTGACAACCAGTTGTTCAAGTGGCCTTAAAGGTATTTCCAGAAAGCAATATGATTTATGATCTGTGGTTAGCCCATGCAGCCGTCTCCAGAACTAATCATCTAAAATAAACTCAGTAATTCTCTTGAATGCAATCAAAATGCTCTGCTGGGAAACCTTAAAACCTTACATTCAAGGGTATATTACTTTGACACATACCAATTACCTGAACATTGTTGCAGAGCAGGTAGGATGCAGTGGTTACCAGTTTTGACTCACAGCTAGAATATACTGTTTAATTCCCAGCTGTGGTTCTGAGTGAGTCTGCATATTCCCCCCAGTTCTGTGTGGGTTTCCACAATCCAAAAACATCCATGTCAGGTGGATTGAAGTAAATTACACTCTGGATGTGAGTAAACGCTTGGATGTGTTTTTCTGCATGTGGCCTATGATGGAATTGCAACACATGTAGGGTTTATCTACACCTTTACCCTATGAGCGTTAGGAGAGCCTCCAGTACCCCCTTGACACTGGTAAGAATAAGTGGCTTACATAATGGATCAGTGTTGCAGACCTAAAATACTCCTTGATGGCAAGACAATCCACAATGACTTTGGCCTTTGACCACTGGGCCTATAGGCCTAGGTCTATTCACCTTTCCAAACTAATTCAGGAATGCAGAAGGTAGCATGTGGATATTGTTCTGTGGATATTGTGTGATATTAATTGCTTTCAGCCACATGTTAAAAAGGTTATTTTTAACACCCAGTGGGTGGTGGTGGTCTAGTGGTAGGGTACTTGCCTAAGGACCTATGGCTCAAGAGGTCCCAGGTTCGAATCCCACCTCTAGCACTACCACCACTGGGTCCCTGAGCAAGACCCTTAACCCTGAATTGCTCCAGGGGGAATTGCTCCCTGTAATTAGGACATAGAAGTCGCTCAGGATAAAAGCGTCTGCTAAATGCCATAAATGTAAACATAAATGTTATAGTTAGATTCCTATTAAAAGTGCAGGAACAGTGTCAGGTCTTCTTTATTGTGTATTTTATTCAAATGCAGATCCAAATCCATTTGGATATAGCCAAAAGTTTAAAAGTATTGATTGCTTTCTGGGTGAAGAAAGATCTTGAGCATGTACTAAAAATACTTATTTTACTCTTGTTAATAGTGACAATATTGCACGTTTGTTATTTAGAACTGCATACTCCATTACAAGTGCTCTCATTTTTCCGTTTTGTTCCTTTTCACATTTGTTGCCTAGCCTGATTGGTGAGAGAAGATTATAAGCAGGATGTCCTTAATTAAAGCACTTTAAACTGCCCATCTGTTCTGGGGCTCACTAGCAGAGTCATATGGCCAATAAAAAAAGACCCAAATATGCATGGCTGTCATTTCTATGATCTAATGCTCATGTAGCGCTATATGTATGTGTACATACTTATTTTTTATATGCGCCTTGACAATTAAATGTATACATCATATAGACTAAAGCAAACCTATCAGTCTGAAAGTGCCTGCACCACAAATAATAATGTTGCATTCCATTGCAGTCATGTCTGGGTACAGGCAAAAATCAAATATTCATGGCGGGTGATAAATTGTTTTTTTTGCTGAGTACTACAAAGAACCACCCCAGGCTATGAAAAGATCAAGTTCATCGCAAGATCAGGTGTACCTCTAACTACTTTAGCTCTTTCTGATATAGTCGAGTTATAGCACACGCTTGGCTGAAAAGCACTATAAAAACAAGTGTGTTTTTTTGTTTTGTTTTTCTGAGGCCTGCATAATTCTCACAGAAGCTTTGAAACATGTCCTGTAATTAAACTAGAATGCAGAGTTTGCCTACGGGACAATAAATAACCTACAGGTATCGATTCCAAGGGAAGTTTCATGATGAAGTGGGGCAGACTAGTTTACGCACCTTTTCACCATTGATTCCTCGTTCCCCAGCTGACCCAGGCTCACCCTGAAATGACAAGAGGAAAGGAGACATCAGAAAAACATTAAAGATGACCATGTAAAAAAATATTAAAAATAAGAAGAACATTATGCATTTATGGGCATGTCCACAGATCATAATAAACTCACCAACACATTTATTATGAATAACAAGTAACATTACGCAGTGATGTTCATGGATTAAGAGGAAATGAGAGAACACCTGCAAAACCCTGTTAAAGCTTGTTGTTCCATGTAACCTCTGGCCATGTTTACTGTGATTTCTCCTCACCTAATTTCGACCATTCCATATAATAGATTCTGCGGTTGTGAACTGATTAAAACTCTTCTTCGTCTATTGGCTGCTCCCATTATGGGTCACTTCAGCAGATCATTTGTTTCCATTTCTTCCTGTCCTCCGCATATTCCCCACTCAAACTGACCACATGCATGTCCTCTCTCACCACGTTCATAAACCTCTTTTTTGGTCTTCCTCGTCCTCCATCCTTCAACCAATAAAATACTCCTCTCACCTGTCGCACTAATATACTAATTTCTAATCCTGTCCATCCTTTTCACTCCCAATAAAAGTTTCCTGTCTTTTTGTCAGCATCACTGTCGCCAACCTGTATAGCATAGCTGGTCTCACTACCGTCCTGTAAACATTTCCATTCACTCTCACTGGTACTCATCTGTCACAGATCACTTCTGCCACACTTCACCTACCATTCCAACCTTCCTGCGCTCACTTTTCATGTCTCTTCCGCACTTTTGATCTCAAGTATTTAAATTCCTTTACCTTTGTCACCTCTACTCCTTCTCCTCTAGCTGCTCCCTACTTTCACTACAGATCACAATATCATCAGCAAACATCAAAGTCCAAGTGGACTCCTGTCTAACCTCATTGGTCAACCTGTCCCATTACCATTGCAAACAAGAATGGGCTCAGTGCTGAACCTTGATGTAAAACCTAACTCTACTTTAAATTAATCCTTCACTACTACTGAAGACCTCACCACGGTCACACAGCATTCATACATATCCTATACCACTCAGTATGATACCATAATGCTGTTCACTAATAATCACCTCTTTTCTTAAACTACCTTCTACTATTTCCTATAACTTCATGCTGTGGCTGATCAACTTTATCTCTACAGCGCTGTGCATCAGCTTCTTGAAAATTGGAATAAAGTTTCCACTCCTCATCGATCCTCTCACTTTCCAAAATTGTGTTAAACAATCTGGTCAGAAACTCAACTGCCATCACTCCAAAGGTCCATTTCTCCCTCCTTACTGTCTAACCTCTCATACAATTAACCATACATCTTATCTTTAGCCTTTGCCACTCCCTTTTTCGCCCTACGTTTCATCTCCTTGTAGTCCTATCTATCTCCTATTTCTTCTTCGCCTACCTCTTCTTCTGTATACATTCCTGGACACCACGCCTAGTACCTTACTAGCTGTCTTCCTTACTACTTCTGCAGTAGTTTCCCAGCAATCTAGTAGCTCTTTACTGCCCAGATCAAGTGTTACATCCTGCCTGAATTCCACCTCCTTGAAACCATACCTACCCATCACGTCGTCACCACTGTTCCCTTCACAGACATGTCCATTTAAGTCCAAACCAATCACCACTCTCCCCTGGTTACACTCTCTATGAAGTCATCTAACTCTCTCCAAAATTCTTCATTCTTCTCCATCTTACAACCAACTTGTGGAGCATAAGCACTTACAGCATTCATTTTCACACCTTCAACCTCACTAACCCTAACTGACACTCTCTTCACCTCCGAAACACATACTCCTCTTTCAGAATAACACCTACCCCAATTCTCCTTCCATCCAGGCCATGGTAAAACAATTTAAACTCTTCTCCAATATACCTGACCCTTCCATCCCTGCCATGACTTTTTTTACTACTCTGCCTCCACCTAGTCTCTTGCACACACAAAATATCAACCTTCCGTCTCTCCATCATATCAGCTAACTCTCTCCCTTTATCAGTCATGTGGTCTGACTAAAACATGAACTCTGATACCACTCCAGCTTCCAACAGATTATTTTATATGTCATGGAAGATACCACCTCATAGCATTCCAGTGTAACTGGCAGAAGAAGGGGGAAAAAAAATCATGGTTCACACTTGGCCCACAAAAAAGTACCCGGGGGATTGGAGTGGAATTTTTAAGCCTGTTGTTGGCCCACTTTGTGAAGCGCAGCATGACAGTTTGTCAGATGTGTACATGCTATGGTTTCACATCTACTACAGTCTATTTCAGGGTGCAATGGAAGCCAGTTTAATAGACTTCAAAAACATTATTCAGGTGGGTGTGGTGTCATACCAGGGTTCATGGGACACTTAAACATTTCCCCATGCAGTTTGTCACATGCTTATCAAATGAGACTCACCTTATTCCCTGGCTCTCCATGTACACCAGGCAAGCCAGCAATGCCCATGTCACCCTGAAAAATTATGATTAGATTAAATAAATGAAATGTAAAATAACATTAAAGTGCAATGCTGCTTGCTAAAAGACTATAGTGCAATAGTAATTGAGCCCAATTTAACTTTCATGTGAAGAAAAAAATATATACTAAAAAATAACCTTTTGACAATGATCATTTGGTGTTTTTCCATAAGTTCTTATATAATGTGGTGTGTGGAAAGAAAAGGGTTTGGTGGTGTAGGAAGACACACTTAAGCATTTTATCCTTAAATTGTATCAGGTTTCATGGGCTAATATGTAAGCACAAACATCCGCTATAGAAATACAGTCTGGATTAACACACATCCCCTCTGCTGCCATGCATTTATTTACTACAGACGTGTGACTCGCAAACAATCTCTCAGTGCTCACTTAGTAAATCCCAGGAAGACAGATTGGAAATAATGTGGATGACATGGAAACTATAGATGTGTTGTTTTCATGTTTCCAGGTCAATAACTATTTAGCATATTTCAAAAGCTAACCTTTCGTTTTATAAAAGTTACAAGGGGATGGTTACAGTTTTAAAAAGTCAAGAGTTGCCACAAATATTTCCCACAATGAAATTCCACATTAAACTTTTGCGATCAAATTTATAATGTCAACAACTCAACATTTACAGCCACAGCTTTAATGATTGAAAAACTGAAAACCAAACAGAAATAAACTTTCTCAGTAGCTGTATTTTTAGAAATGTTGTTTTAATGGGGTTTTGGGGGCATCATGGTTTAAAAACTACTGTCTCTACTTAACATTTTGTTGAATGACTTGTCGAATGTGCCATGCCTTTCTACAAATTCTCAGACAAGTTAGTCATAACAAGAAGAAAAAAAACAATGTATCATAGCAACACAATAAAGATTGCATGACAATCTCAATGATAATCACAATTTCATTGTCTAATTGTAATGAGTTAGTAAGCTATAACAAAGATTCTACAATATCGCATACTTATTCTACCAAAATTTCTCACGAAGCAACAAAATTATTATTTTGAATTAATTTGAAGACATGTTCTTTTTTATGACCTTATAATGGTAATAATATAATATAATCATAATTATAATAATCAAACTCTTGACAAAATCATAGCTGCTGAATGCAAACAAAACCTGCAACAGTAACATACCTTTGTACCGGCAATACCAGGGAGTCCATCCTGTCCTGGATCTCCCTGGAAAAGATAGAGGAGACCGGCATTTTAGTGGACAATCTTGTGTTGACATGTAAGCAGTGGAGACCAGTACCCTGAACTCCCATAGCACTACTACAGCTGTTAAGGGCCTCTTCTTAACACAGTGGCCAACAGCTGCAGAGCCGGATAATATTACTCGATAAATGGGAGAGCATAACACCAGCAGTAACCTTGTTAGATGTGCTTGAGACTACCTTTCATTTTTTTTTTTTTTTTTTTTATACAGATCATTTTGTACATGTGCTTTGCATTTTTCCCAAGGGGAAAGAAAGCCACTGCAGTTTATGATAATTTAAAAAAATCAAATTTTAATTTGATACAAATACAAATCAAGAAGATGGCAAAAAATATGTACAAGTAGAACAATTTGTATGTCATTTACCCATGTAGCCGTCCAAACCTTTAGAAATGCTTAGCACTTCCTTCCAATTTGACTTGTGTGATGTGTAATGCTTTGCCTTATTTTCTAGTCCATGGCTGTTAGTGAATGATAAAAAATTGCAGAACCTCTTCTAATATGTTAATTTCTGCCATTTTGAGCTGGAGTTACCATCAATTTATTGCAAGGCCAGGAAACGTCTGCTGCAATTTCTCAATAATCTAAACAAGCCAGAAAAGCCTTCTTTTATTGAAACATTTTTTGAATGAATCTTTTGGAAGGAATATCACATTAGGATGAGGGGGTGCGCTAAGGAAAACCACAGAGAAGACATGCTCCATTCTAAAGAAGCATCCATTTCAATTCTGTAAATACATTTCAGATTTTGTAATGAAGCATGAAAGTACAAAATCACAAAAGTCACCAAATCGAACACTAATTTCTTTCATTTAAAAGGAAAAAAGACCTCAGTCTTTTGATCCTTCAGTGTTGTCACTGTAATTTTCTGCAAGACCATGAACTAATCCCAGTTTATTTAATCCCTAATGACAAAATCTAGATCACTACCACAATTCCAGCACTGAATCATATTCTCTACCAGAAGCCTTCTGTAATCCTACAAGGAGCTTCTGTTGTAAGTCATTATAATTAACCCACAGTTAACATGCTGCAGTTCAGAATCTGCACTGCCCTTGTACTAATCTGTGTCAAAGACAATGGGCCCAAATTTTGCCTGGCCCATTTGGATTGGGAAGAAAGGGCCCTCTGGATTACAATCATACCCATTTTAAACAGATTTACTTCACATTAGCTTCCAAGCACTTAATTACTGTGGAGCCTATATCCAGTTTAACTTGTGTAACGTTTTTCATTTCCAGTGAGGAGTGTTGGATTGGATGATAAATTGAAGAACCACTTCTAATATGTTAATTTTTCATATTTTGACAACCCATAATCTGATAATATCAGGTGATACATTTAAGATAATTGAGTAAGATAATAGTTTTATTTTTGCTTTACTTGTCAGCTTTCAATGTATCCTCACGTTAACTTGCTATCTTTGGATGCATTTACACACATTTAGTGTCTGATTTGGCTAAAATGACCATTTTAGCCTGAGGTTAGCTAAGCATGTGAAGTGTCTGGAACCAAGACTGGAATATGAGAAGTGAACTGTTTATCAGTTCAGAAGCGTATGTTTATTATTATATAAAACCTTTAACTATTATTGCTTTATCATTTTAAACAAATTCATTTTGAGTGTCAGTCTTAAAAAATATGACAGCACACAATATCAGTAATTTATAATATAAATCAATCACTTTTAAGGAAGTTGAATATTTTTGCAATGCACTATTTCAGTCTAGTTAGTACAATAGTAAACCAGCAACCAAAGATTTTCATACAGTCCCTGGAGTCTGGATTTGCATGCATTATAGTGTTCTCTGGCTTTCAAAACTCAATGCTCAGCTTTTGATTTCTTAAAGTTCTGTGAGAATAGATGATGGAGAACAAATTACATCCTTGATGAGGAGCATAAAATGTGGTTTGATCCCCAATTGGCCTGCTGTCGGTGATATTCAAATGCCTTTTCATCCAGGAAGTAATGCCAGAACAGAGAGGCAGCAGAAGCCCATGTGAAATCTCACTAGATGTGAAAAGGCGCATTTCATTCAAGCTTAATGTGTTTTCTCTGCCACAGAAATGTGTCGCTATCCATTAACTCCCACATACAGGAAAATATGGGTCGAGATACTTTTTCTGAGCATGTGGAGATTAACCCTCAATTTTTAACTTCACTTAACTGGCGCAAACTGACTATAAAAAGTACTGATAAAATGGAAGGCTGATGTAGGCTTCAAACATTCTCAATTTTCCTCAAACAATTCAGTTTGTGAACAGGAAATAAGAAGCAAAATACGTCAGTTTTGAATTAATTGTTTTTGTAATGTCAAAAAATATTGGTATTTTATACAGTTGAATGTCCACTGTTCACTATCTTTGCAGAATTTTGCAGAATATGAGGCTGCCAACACGCAGCCCCCAGTCAGGCCTACTTCAAAAATACTACAAGATGCCACAGTGCATATGAGCAGATGTCTCAAAACAGGGTTCTGACAAGCTTTGTGTGGTGCAAGAGCATCAATTTCAAGCAAAGTGAACAAATAAACCTTTGAGAGTCTTTTTATAAATCTCTCTAAAGAAATGTTCACCTTAATACAAAGTACAGAAAGCAAGTTAATTAATAATTAATATTGGTGTTTAAAAAGACAATAAAAATAAAGATGAAATACATAAACAAGTAATATAGTTTGGTAGTTTGCGTGGGTTATTTATTCTCAATTTATTCTTGTACCGCTATTCTTGCTTAGTACCTTTATGTTAAGGATAGCCAGTCGACTGTTCACTATGTATGTTATGACTGACCACTGTTGATTGCAACATTTGGAAGCAAACGATACACTCATTAAATTTACATTTACATTACATTTACATTTACTTCCATGTCCTAATTACAGGGACAGTCCCGCTGGAGCAACTCAGGGTTGCTCAGGGACCCAGTGGTGGTAGTGCTAGAGGTGGGATTCGAACCGGGGATCCAGAGGTCCGTAGCCAAGTACCCTACCACTAGACACCAACACCACCCGATGATTGCCATTCATAGAATGCTGCATTATTGAGTGACATGATAGGCTATATATGATCTAAGGTGGTAGACCATGTATCAAACAGTTATTGATAGTGATTGAAAAGTAACTGAATTCAAAGGAAAAAAAAATTCTATTATATTTTCTTATCAAGTGTGTATTATGATACATATCACTATAATTTTATCACCCAGGCCTAGTCTTGAATATCCACATGTTCAGCCTACAGCAGTTTAGTGTCACTCTTTTACATTGAAGTTATAAAAAGTGCTTAACACCCGGGCTGTTTTTGGAAGAAAGTACTTTATACACTGACCACCCTCTCTAGCGGGAAGTTAGAAGCAGGAGTTTCGTGTTGCTATCTGTTGTTAAACAGGGCCATTCTGACTTTTTATGACAGGCTAATATTTACATTTAGTTGAGGCTATCATGGTGGCCTCTATTACAATACAGCTATTTATATACCTTTAAGATTAGATAAGATTAGATTTAGATTTAAGATTTTTCCATTCATTTGTCTAACGCATTTAATGAAGAAGCCATATCACAAAGTTCATAAACAAAATAGTAACATATATGACACATGATGCCTCAGGCATTGTTTACTGTTTCATGTTTTTAAGGTAAAATTGTTTAAGCCTTTTATCTAGATGTGTCTTTTAGATGTATGCAAATGTAAATGTATAGTATTATAAGAGACAATAGTAAATTTAGAAAGCATTTTTGCATATATCAGAAGACACAGTTAGATTCACTGGCTGTTTTGAATAGTAGATAAAAGTACTATATTTGTCTTTGTCTTAATCAGTATGTTTACCTACAACAAATCACTTCACAGAAATAATTTTAAAAGACTTGCATTTCAAAGACCGTACACAAATTCCCTTTTAAGGCCAATTTTAAGGCTATTTTTATTGTGTGGCATTTAATCAAAATTAATTACTCCTAAAAAGCATAGACTACACAAGCATAAGTATAAGGGAACGCCATGCATTCAGTTCATTAATAAGTCTATAACAGGCCACTGCCAAGCAGTTTCCCCATAAGCTTTTTTTCAGCATAGATAAATTGGTGTTTAACATCAGTGCACTGGATAACACAGGGAAAGATGTGCAAAATTAACTTTGCTGAAGCCTCAGGTCCTTCTGGATTTGAAAACAAATTTAATGTCACTTTTCAAAGGAGACCATACTAATTACGTGGAAAGTAAAGCAAACTGCTGTAAACCACTGACTTGAGTTTCAGTCCTGTAGGTATTGTGATTTAATGGCTGCAACACTATTGTTCCCCGCTAGGAATTCCTGAGATCTCGCTGCAAACAAAACAAGCAGTGGTCCTGAAAAATGTCTCTATCCGAAACCACAACATGGTAATTAGGCCATTGACCTCAAAGGCCATCTGGTCTTAATGGGCGTATCAGCACCTGTTCAGTCTAATGGATTTCTCCCATTCCACTTGTAGTAGCTGCACTCTTTCTGTGACACCATGGCTGGAATAAAGCCATCTTCTGGCCAAAGAATTTACAGGCAAGGATTTATGTGGCTGTTAATGCGGAAACCATTTTTGGCTTTATGTGAATGATGCTACAGTTACTATGACAAGCAATGTCATGAAACAAGGTCGGCTTTGGTTAGTGAGAATTAGAGCTATACAAAGTATCATAGTGAGATAGATTCAGACAACTGTTTAGATGCCTATAGAATACATATTAGTGGAAACACTTAACACATAAAGGCTTATTCTAACATGTGCCAGTTGTCACAACGGCTGATTTATCTTTTCAGATGTAATCAGCCAGTGTTTCAATTATTTATAAATGTGTGCTTAGGTTTATGTCAGCTGTCATGAAAACCTTACATAGTCTTATGAAAGCTGCCCTTCAAAGTATTAACCACTGAATTTCAGGCATACTAAATGGCTAAAATACATATTAGTGACCGATGTAGCAGTCAAAACATTGGATGAAAAAAACAATGAAATACAAATACCAAGTAAAAAACCAAGCTAATTATGAATTTTTGTTGTTGACTATTTAAGCCCCAATGAGTCAGAACAGGCTCATTCACGAAGGCAAAGCCTTACGTTAATGGTGGTTTTCGTAATTCCTGGTATCTTGTTTTGGTCACTATTGTAGTTCTTGGTTTCTTGTTTTGGTCACTACGATAGTTCTTTTTATCTTGGTTTAGTAACTATGAATAATAAAGTTATGTTCCTGACTCCTGGCACCGCGTTGACGTCCTACCCGCACCTTGCCACCATTACAGTTGTTAATTGTGAGAATATCTACCTTAAATGGTATGAAAAACCATGTTTGTTTGAATGGTTTAGCATAGTAATTGTAAATGGTCATGATAAATAAAGTGCCTTGAATACAAATGGGCTCATAAAGAAAAAGAAAAACAGAAATAGAAGCTAATACCCAAGATTGTGTTGTAGTACCTAAACAAAAATTTGAATTTAACCAGCTGTACTGAATATTTATTAATGTGATTTACTTCAAGAGCATTGAGAAAACATTGGGTAAAGCCAACAAATCTGGCACTGACTGTTGTGACAACAAGGACCAATTCATACCTTCTCTCCCCTATCTCCTTTTTGTCCAGGAAGTCCTGCCAAACCTGGAAGACCTGGCTCCCCCTTTAGAACAATAAAGAACAATCAAAGTCAAATTGCATGACTGTAATTGGACAAAAAGCTTGCTGTGATTTTCATTTACCCCCTTTACCTCAGGCAAATTATGATCCAAGTACAAAGTATTATAGTTTGAACTTTGCCACTTTGTACTTCAGTGAAATGCCCTAAGTGACAAAGAGTATGTCTTCAACCAAACACCCCCTAATTTGTGCCAAATTGCTGCTAATAAGTGTTTCTCCTGTATCTGGCTGTGATCCAGGAGAACAAGCTGGCATAAAATGTGCTTTGGTTGGACATTCATTTTACATGCAGGGTTAGTTTTAGGGTGGTGTGGAGAACAGACTGCAAGCTCTCTCATTTAACAATTAGCTGCCTCTCCTCTAGTCTACGAAGCTAAAGCAAAAAGAAAAAAAAATTACCTTCACTACTGCACACTGGCATCGATCGGTAGGCTGCTGGGCAGACTTGGACAGCATTCTGTGGAGGTAGCCCGTAACTAGTGGGGCCGCTGTAGGGTCATGGATTTCTCTAAATTCACACTGAGTAAAAAACGACAATAGGACAAACCAACACATGTTAAATGTTATACTAAAACTAAAACA
The DNA here is from genome assembly GCA_017165825.1 of Hepsetus odoe. Lineage (NCBI taxonomy): Eukaryota > Metazoa > Chordata > Actinopteri > Characiformes > Hepsetidae > Hepsetus > Hepsetus odoe. Next base: position 24,888,943 of record CM029377.1, read on the forward strand.
GTTTAAGAGTGTTTTATGCATGAAATAACCGTATAATGCTGGCTTTTTTTTATCCATATTATTTCCAGCCTTTCAAATCTTTCCATTTGCAAAAACTGGTCTAATTCTGCATCATGGAAAGGCACCATTATACCATTATGAAACACTAGCAGTCAGTAGAGAATTATTTTGTTCATTTATTTAAAATGCAAGTTATTGAACTGGATTAGTGTTTTAAAGAAAGGTTTAAAGAAAACGGGTAGACGAAGTTTACAATCATATAGACATTTGCTCAGTTAAGCACTGAAAAAATGGCAATTATCTTAAATCTAAGAATAATTATTTGAAAGTTACCTGAAAGTTCAGAATGAAGCAAAACTCACTAGAATAGTGTAGTCAATCATCTACAGGGGAGTTTTGTACTAAAGTTTCTCATTAAAAAGAATGGCATCTTTATATTTAAAAAGATTGTACAGTTGTAAAAAATCATTCAGTTGAGTTCTAAAGCAGTTGTAAATTCTCATCCTGTTCATGGATATATAACAGAATTAATTCAAGAGCAGAGCATTTTGGAATTCATTATTTCCCTAAAAAAAGCAATATACATTCCACTTATTTGGTCTAATTTCCATATCTGCCCTTGATGTAATCTCACATACCATTGTAATACAAGGCTATGACTGGATTATCCAACAATTAGTCTTGGTTAACCGTGCCTAAACCAGATGATGTTCTCACTTGATCATATGCTATTGACCAGGGCAACATGACCTACAAAGACATTCATAAGGGCCTTAGACGTATTTGATGAAGACAAATAAACACTGGAAATGAGCTTTCTTCATTTTCTACTACAATAACAACAAGTTTAAAAGCACTAATTTACACTATGAAGGCAGAGGTAGTTATTATAGTTGCATGATAAAGCGAAGTCTTACAGTGGCTCCTGGTGCCTCGCAGCATTTGTCCTCTTCTGCCATGCTGGGATCGCAAAAGATCAGAATTTCCTGCAGTTCAATCTGGAAAGCAATTTATTATAAATTAGGATGAAAAGTTGAAGGTGCAGTGGAATATCACTAAGCAAGAGTGTTTTAATTTTATTTCAGTTTATTGTTTCTGCCCAGCCAAGGCTGCTCAGCCTTTGCTGACTTTGTGCTTAGGGAAATCTAACTTCAAACTTGTCAACAAAATCAAACTTGCTGGCCACATATCTTGTTGGTGCACCTTGTCAACAAACTGTTAGCTAAACAAAATCTGAACATCCCTGTTCTCCTCCCAATGCTGGATATGATAAAGAAAAGGTAAAGTTGTATGCAACAAGTATGCATCCTATGCAGGGAAAAATATAACTTTTTCTGCAATATACAGCTTCTTAACAAGTAGGTGAGAATAAATAATAACTGTGCATTAAAATGTGTTGAAGTGTGTTTTCTGCAGAAATGTTTAAAAACAAAAACAAAAAAAAACATAATCTGAACATGAGTGTGCAAACATGCATACTATGAATAGTGCAGCTACAATCAACAACAATACAAAAACATACAAAGTGCAGCTAAATGGTACGTGTACATGGTAACTGGGCAATGAGTATAAGCAAAATAATTTTTTATTATATTCACTATATTCATTATATTACTATTCACTCACGTCCACTGGCCGTCCATCCTCTGCCCTGGTGGTGATTAGAGTACGTCCGCTCATGTCTGCTGCATCCCTCTCTTCGATCAGCCTTCTCTCAATAAGCCTACAGTCCACATAGACAGCTACTGTATTGCTTCGTACAACCAGCCCAAGTTTATGCCACTGTCGGTCAAAAAGAGTGTGCAGGTCCCGGCTTTTGAATACATAAAGGAGTTTGTTCTTCGTAGAGCCCAGGGCTGAAAACTCCATCATTTTTTTGGAACCATCCACTACTAGTGCAACCTATACAAGAAAGAGATTGTTTGGAACTAGAAATAAGATTTGATAAGGCTGCATCATGAAATTCCAACATGGTTATGCAATATCAGTTTTTGTAAACATAATTTTTTTTACAATTTAGTGAAATATAGGCAATAATGAACTATAGTAGTGAAATATAGACAATACAACCAATGTAATCTAAGATTTCAAATTTTACGTTTGGTCAAAAATATTTTTTTACTAAATATAATAATATAAAAAATTAAGTGCCTTTAATTCTCCGTTTGTTTAAATCAGTTATCATTAAACCTCTTAAAATTTAACCAAATAACAACAATGTGAAAGTGACTACCCTTGTCATTGTGACATGCAGCACAGAACAACACAACGAAATTCAACTTCTGCATTTCACCCATACACAGACATGCAGCAGGGGAAAACTATTGAAAGCACCCGGGGAGCAGTGATGGGGACGGTACTTTGCTCAAGGGTACCTCAGGGCAACCTACTGCTGAGGGAATTAGAACCCACAATCTTCTGATCCGGGGCCAACTCCCTAACCATTAGGCCACCGCTGCCCTGCGATGCCTTGTATCTTGCATCGATTGAAATAAAAAGAATTACATTCAAATGTTTTCAAAATAACAGATAAATATGTGATTCTTTTTAGTTTCCCATACTTGTGAGTCTCCAGCTTTATCCAAAACCTGCCAAAGAAACCAACGATCTTTCTTTGTGGTCTTCCGAAGCCGGAATGTGGCCACAAGAGAGTAGTCATGAGAGAGCCCACTTGGAAACACCAGCCTACAAGAGACAGACACATACCTCTTAATAAAGAACTGGACTGGAGAACTTCTGGAGAACTTTTTACAGAGAGACTAATTAAATTCAGGATAATCTATAATTTAAAGCCTCCTAATTTGCTGTCTGACACTTACAATTCCCTTGAGATGTCTTAAATGCATGAGAACACATTTTATTTAGTTAAAACTGGAAATAAACAAAAAATGTTTTAAGGAAATTTCTTACTTAATAACCCTACCAGTTATTAATGGCTTTTATGTATTTGTAACAGACAATTTTCAATTGTTCAATTGTTTGAAAAGACATTTTCAAACACGGCGTCAACCAAACCAAAAAGTCACCAAATTAAAATCATTACCACATGACTATAGATGCTCTGTTGTACTTAATTAGGGGAGTGGTAGTGTTCAGTTTCTTGGCTGTAATTTACAAGGCATTCTGAAAACAATTCTCTTAACACTCTGTTTGAAATGTGCCTCTAAAAATCTCTGTTTGCAGGGCCATGTAGCCCAAACAGTTGCCCAAACCTGTAATCTAAATAATTGGTTAAGTGCTATCTTAATAAAGCTCAAATAAGACTGGTCCTGAGAAATGATAAAATTACTGTAGAAATTTTTAAGATTCTGCTTTGCAGGGAATTTTCTTGACTGATTATAATGAAGCTGTATTAAACTTTTTACGGACATAATTTCATTAACGGTGCCACCCAAAATTTGTAATACAGTTATTATTGATATTATCATTGTTTATAAATGTATTTCTTTATTTTTTAATAACTCCCAATAATCGTCTGTCCCTTTCTGCCTATCAAGGTATCCAAACTTGACATGTTTGACAAGTTTCTCTACATTTCACATCACACTACTCTCAGTAAATGAATAATGATTAAGTATTATGTTTAATATATTGTGGGGTGGTGGTCTAGTGGTGGGGTACATGCCTACCTACCTATGGATCAAGAAGTAGTAGGTTCAAATCCCACCTCTAGCACTACCATTGGGTCAATGAGCGTGACCCTTAACCCTGAGTTGCTCCAGGGGGGACTGTCCCTGTAGTTTGGACATAGAAGTCGCTCTGGATAAGAGCGTCTGGTAAATGTAAATCCGTGTTTTTAAAAATCATATTTGTTTAAATGTTAATGTAAATTTTATATAACCAAATGAAAATTAAAAATATATGTTATGTGTTTTCCATTTGCTACTCATTTTATTATGTATATTTGTTTTTCACCTAAAATGTTGTCTTACAAGTTAACCAGGTAAATATGAATACCAAGTATGCTGATTTTATGGTAACTAACCTGTCTGTCATGACAATGCTTGTAACATGTACCTACGGTATATTGCAGCTAACAAAACAAATGCTTATTGATCCCAGCCTTGGATGGATTTTGGTAGTCTGGTTTAATGCTGCCATTGAACTAGAAGCTGAAAACAAGCATTACAGTATTAAAAAAAATCTATGCAGGATGAATGCAAAAATTCCATTGCGTTTAAAAAGCGCATTCATCCAGCTTCTAACGTCAGCATCTACTTTCCATTACATCTGTAAAACTCGTAGCGTGTAATTAAATTGCAAAAGAATCAAATTACACTTTTAAATGAATCAGTGAACAATGCATGTTCTATGGACTGAATAACTTCTCTCCATCCAACTTTAAGAAAGACCTTTGGCGCCTTTCACACAGCATTTGCATAATTACCTGGAATGTTAGATCAAGTTTAAAAAGCATTTTCCCACCATAACTAAAAGAAAAACAAAAAACAATAAGCAAAACTAACAAAGATAATCTAATCTGTGAAGTCCATGAAGGAGAAGGGAAAGGGGGGCAGAGCGAGAGGGAGAGAGAGAGAGAGAGGAAGGGAGGGAGATGGTGCATGCGACAGACAGGCTGGAAATGAGTTTCTGCTCTAATACATCATCCGCTATTCTGGCAGACCTATGCCTTTCTGCATGGTGTGTCCCCTGCTTTCAGAGCGACTGCAGGGAAAGTGCACATTATTAAAATGATACATGCAGTGACTTTAAGCCCAGGCAAGATCAAATGTGTTTGTGGCACAGCAGCAGAGGCAATGAAAGGAGAAAAGCTTGGCCCAAAGGCTTAAGGCAAAAACCTAGCACAGATATCTTATAGGATAGTGGCCGGTAATTTGTTAGAACAGCAACAAATCCTAGGTTATTTTTTTCTCAAGCAACGTTCATTGGGATTCCGTCCTACAGCCTGCTGCGGAAAAAAGGAATGCTTTATAGGATTTGTCTCAAAAGAAAGATAAAACCTTGATATTCAAGATCTGCTGAGTTATGGTTTTTATGAATAGATCGCTTTCGACTGAATTGTAACAACTCCGCACAGAGGGCCCAGCTTGGAGTAAACCCAACATCGTTCTGAGAGCAGGCTAATCCAGTGAAGATGTGTGTGTAAGCAGACGAGGAAAAATACAAAGCAGAGCCCATTACAATGAATTCCACCGTGTCCTTTGGCTGTTTAACAGGAATATTTTACATTCCTTTAGTGCATTCTGAGATTGAGAAATTATTATTTTTTTTAATTATAACTGCTTAATCACTGAGAACTGAGAAAGGCAACTGCAAAACGTTCAGAAATTTACTCAAATTGTTCTGTTCTGATAATTACATTTGTAATGAAAAACATTTTATTAACATTTTTCATTTATTATTATTGGTCTCAGAGCCATTTGGACCACAGAGTGAGAAAATGAAAAGAACACAGTGGTTGTGTATATAAAATGTTTTACAAGAGTAACTGTCCTTCGTTACATTCCATCTCTGCACATGATTCATGCAGTAAGGATTTGTTCCCAGCCTTGCCAAACTAGAGATATTGTAAAACCAATGGAACCTGATCCAAGAGCCCAGAGCCTTCCTTTTCCATGTAACAAAATCAACTGGAAGTCGGGGCTGGTCGAATATGATCCGAGCCACCCGAAAGACGAGCCCAGCACCATTTCCTGCGAGTAAAGTGAGAGATGTTTGGAGTTAGGGGGCTACTCTAACGCCCACCACTCCTACAGCTGACAAACACCATCACTTGTCAAAGCTTGGCCACAATTGAAAGAGAAGCAGCAAGGGGAAATCAGAAGCACTGGGCTCTTTTCACTTTCCTAGTACTTCCGTGTCATCACTAGACTTACAATCTCTTTTTCAGTAGCTGTTTAAGTATACTTGTACAACTTCACCACAAGACTACACAGCATTTACATTTACATTTACGGCATTTAGCAGACGCTCTTATCCAGAGCGACTTACATGTCCTAATTACAGGGACCCCTGAACAACTCAGGGTTAAGGGTCTTGCTCAGTGGTGGTAGTGCCAGAGGTGGGATTCGAACCTCTTGAGCCATAGGTCCATAGGCAAGTATCCTACCACTAGACCACCGCCACCCTAGGTATAGCAGCTAGGTATGAGTCTAGCTAGGGGTAGGAGTGACTAACAAAGAGCAGATGTTTTAATTGCAGTCTCTGTTTGCTAATTAGGTAGGATAAGCTTTCTGTACATAAACTTCATAAATAATTCTCACAAAACTTGACAAATCGCGAACTTGACAGCATCTATTTTAGGAATAACCTTGCGGTGCAGTTATACTTGTCTGGACCAAAAGGCAGAAAATGATAATCTGTTACAGTGTTGGATGGATTAGCATTCACACTTACACAGAATAAACAGTAAATACAAGCCATATGACTAAAATGTTTCAGGCATATTTTGACATACATTCAGTGATAATATATAATAAAAGCTATGCCGCTGAAGGTGACCATTTTGTCATTGTAAGCACCGCATAATTCATCCTCAGCTTTTAGCCAATATACACAGCATGCAGTAAAGGGCAGACACATCCAGCACCTGGGGAACAGTGACAGAGACAGTACCTTGCTAAATAGTACCTCTGGGCAATAGTACCTCTGTACCAATCTGGGATTTGAACCCATAACGTTCTAAAACAGGACTAAAACTCTGTTCTGTTAGTGATTGTTGCCATCACCTACATCTTGTCTTTTCTATGTGAGGAAATTCCTCAGAAATATGCCCCAATTTTTACACATTGCCACAAAATTACACATCAATATCTTAATAAAATGTGCAGTTAGCTCTCTCAGTCTACTAACTGACAAGCCAGTAGTTTCTTTTACATTTTGATTTGATGAGCAGCAATTTTAGAATAGAGTATTTTTCTTTGTAGGCATTCACCACTTCACCACTGTTTCGAAATCTTGAAACCTGTTTACAAATTCACTGACTCAGGTGCAATAATACACTTGAGATTGTGGCATACAGTGAGCAATGGTGCCATTATCTCACCGTATAGTTCAACCTTCAGCGTGCTATTGCATAACTGTAACAGAGCTGCCTGTGGAAGGTCAATATGAAGTAACAAATCACAAATCACCCTCTCTCTAGATGCTTCACTGTCTCTGCAAAGACAAAATGTTTACAACTGTGCAAAAACAATCCATAAGATTTTTTTTGTTGTTAGGCAGATTATATTTTCTTTTTGTCAGTGATGACAAATTCAACTGCCTTGCAGTGGCTGATAGAAAAAACCAATACTACACCAAAATGGTGCACTAACAGGCCATAGAGGAGGAATAGCAATGGTGAATTAAAGATGAGGATTACCATATATAATGTCGTATAAAGTCATAATTAATCCACAAACCTCTTTCCTTCTCTTTCTTATAAACTGCTGGTGACTACAGGGCCCCTCACATTGGCTGTGAGTAAACATCACTAATCACCAAGCAGCATTAAAAAGGAAAGGAAAACACTCCATGTATGTATAACTGGATGGTAAAACCGTCCTAGAGCTCAGACTGTTCAGACGATATTTTTATATTATATTATATTATATATATATATATATATATAAATAAACAAAAAACATACATGTATATATGCCACTGAGCTACTGTGAAACTACACCTCTAAATGTCGTATGTTATATGACATTGAAGCAATTTTTCAAAAAGGTATTTAATTTGCAGGATCTATTTCCTTGAGTTCACCAGTACTGCTAGGGCATCCTCAATTTCCTCTTGGCCAAGCCCATTGCCCATCTGCAAATTAGTTTTGTCAGACTTATTCAACATGTCTCATGGCTCACCTCACAGTTTACCCTTATTAGCCAACGCAAATTAAATCATCACTGCAAGCAGGGTGTTATCTGGGTCGCCCTGTGTCATCCCGACAGCAAGCTGCTTGCTGCACTGGCGGCTTTTTCTTCCGGATATCAGCTGAACTGGTGGCAAACTTACACCCTGAGAAAATATTGGTTTGCAGAGCTGCAACTCGATCTTAGCCTGGAGCGCTTTCAACTTTTGAGCAGCCCGGGCTAAGGCTAAGGGGAGGCCACCTGATGGGTGAAAATAGTTACTGACCAGTCCAAGAGAACTGATGGTTTGAACTGTGCTGGAACGACACTAGAATAATTTCAGTATGGTGCAAAGGCAGAGGAAAAATGGAGGACGTGACTCTTTTTTTCTTTTCTCTTCTCCATTATTATCCAGCATTTACATTAACAAGAAGGTTAGCCATTTATAGATTTACACACATACATGCAAATTCACATAAAGGCCTTGTTTCACAGTTACTTCTGGAGTACAGATGTTAAAAAGAATCTGACATTTGTCGTTTGGAAGACAGTCGACACATACAGTGGACTATCTGGTCTGGAGTTCAGGATGTCAGTAAAGTCTTGATAAAATCAGACTATTGTGATCAAATTTTCTAGATCTAGTGAGGGCTCTAGTTGCTGTGTTCTGGACTAACTGGTGTTTGTGAAGGCTTCTACTGGCACATCCTGATAGAAGGGTATCACAATAATTTTGTCTTGAGGAGATAAAAGTGTGTACTAATTTTTGTGCATCATGTCATGCTAGTGCGTGCATGCTAGTGCGTGCATGCTAGTGCGTGCATGCTAGTGCATAAGGTGGTGGGTGGCGGTGGTCCAGTGGTAGGATACTTGCACATGGACTTATAACTCAGGAGGTCCCAGGTTCAAATCCCACCACTGGCACTTCTTTTGTGCCATGTGGAACGAAACGTGTTCTCTGAGCATTCAGTTGGATTATCTAGTACTCCTGGACTGGATGTTGAGCTAATGTGTTGACAGGTCCATGAGTGCTTTCAATACGAACTAAGAACTGAGGAGGATGTTATTGTATGACTAATGTGATCACAAGGGATGTACATACATTTTAATTAGTATGGATCACATAGTTGATGAGGTCTGATCAACTATGAGATCTGATCTGAGATCACTCTGCCCCATTACATTTTTGGATAAAACCAACAGAATAAAGGATTGATATAAAGGCTACGTTTTGTAAGTCTTGTACTCTTGTAAGGTGGCGGTGGTCTAGTGGTAGGGTACTTGCCTACGGACCTCTGGATCAAGAGGTCCCCGGTTCAAATCCCACCTCTGGCACTACCACCACTGGGTCCCTGAGCAAGACCCTTAACCTTGAGTTGCTCCAGGGGGACTGTCCCTGTAATTAGGACATGTAAGTCGCTCTGGATAAGAGCGTCTGCTAAATGCCATAAATGTAAATGTACTCTCTCAACTTAAATATTAATGTCACCAATGATTATTACTTTATCCTCATGTACTGCCTGGCTTGCAAAAAATTCAGTGAACTCCTTTAGGAACTGTGTAGAAGGCCTTGGAGGCCTGTTGATAGTAATAAGACTGTCATTTTTGTATTTGGGTTAATCACATTCAGAAAAAAGCGTTTCAAAAGAAGAGAAGTTTAAACCTGTGAATGAATGAAAACTATGGCGTTTTAATGTATAGTTGATATACCCTCCTCTGCCACTGGGATGACTGTGCACATTGCTGTACCCTGCAGCTGTGGTTTCATTTAATGCAACAAACTTGTTGGTTCCAGTCAAGGTTTCTGTGAGGCAAAGGACATCAAAATCCTCATCAGTTATTGTCTCATTTACTTTAGAATTAAGCAATCTAATATTCAGCAGTCCCAAGTTTAGAGCTCAATTGCTGTTATATATTGATTAAGAAAGTTTAGCATTAATTGAATTGGTAGAGCAGACTTTCTGAGTTTTGAATCTATTTAGTTTTGTTCAGGGAACAGGCACAGCCTCAATTTGGTGACGCTTGTGTGATCACTGTGCCTCACTGCAGCTCATAGATGGCCAGCTTAGCCTGTCTGCGGCCTGGCCCCAGCCCTGGTTTGTCAGCACCTTCTAACTAAACTACTCTGCCAGATAGTTACTAACTATCTCTACTAACTAGTAGATTATGAACTATGCTTCATTAAACAAGAGCAGCACCCTCCCACAGGGGTGGACACCCTCACAATCTAAGACACCAGACTTGCCCATTAAAAACAGACCAATTATCTGTATACACATCCTGGACATTCAAACACCACTTTGACATTCAGCAATGTAATGGCCAAAGGCTGTTGTAAGCTTCAGCACTGTGAACACTGGCTCCACAAATACAGCTAAATCTACACATACATGAATGATGATTCAGCAATGTTTGTTGGTACCTGGCCATGGTTACACCTTACGTATGATTAGACCACATGTAATAACAAACGCTACAGAGCCAGGAAGTAGTCGGCATATACAGTAGAATGGCAGATGAGTTGCCGCTTCACACAATCAGCACACAGCTAGAGACATTCCATGTTGGACATTAGAAATAGTCAGGGTAGAGCGTTCAAGACATGTCATGGAGGTTATTCATAATTTGGGCTTTAAAAAATGTCTTGTCATTCGATGAATCTGTGTGACGGTAATTTTGTTGGCCCTTCCCAAAAAAAGTTCCCAAGTTTCCTCATCTTTCCAGCTAGACATTTTGCTGCCACTTTCTTTACTTTCCAAAAGGTTGTTTTCTAACATTTCCACTCTATTTGCATGATAGCACTATAAGTAGTCCACACTGTATATCTTTCAAGCAACGCAAAACTTACTCTGTGGCTTTGATAAGGCGTTTGCTTCCTAATCTGAAGAGAGGCCTGCTATCTGTTACCACTCCTTTTCGAAGAAGAAACTTTTCTGCCAAATCAAATCCTGAAGAGAAGGGAAAGACAAAAAAAATTGTAATCACTAACATGAAACTGGTATGTTTGGCCAAACTTAGATCTGTTCTTTGCAATTGTCCTTTAGAGCTAAATGTGCAAAAAGTGCCCAATGGCAGTTTTCCAATGGCAAAAAATCAGACATCAGATAGAAAAGCTTTTAAGAGTAAATAGTGTTTTTTAAGTAGTTTTATTGCTGTGAATTTCAATTAACCAAACTGGCAACTTCCATTTGCAGCACATCTGTCTTTGTTACAGAACAATAATTTAATAATTTTATGTCCATTGAATCATTTCAAGCCTTGAATATCTAATTCTTGGTGACAGCTTGTCATATAGCACCATATGCACACATTTTATATCTGCAAAATGACATGTGGTTGAATGTTTCCTATGGACAGCATTAAAGGGATCACACAGAAACATTAATCACACAATTAATGTTTTCCTCTGAATTTCACTTATGGTATTTGTGGTTAAATTCATCCACAAAAAAATCTAATTTCAAAGTGGGCAGGTTTTGTTATCTTGCCAGATAAGTATGTTACTCTGACTGATATAAGGCTTTAAATGTTAATCCAACTCTTACATAGGCTTCTTTGATATGGGTCCTATAAATCAGCCCCTAAACAAACATACCTGTAAACTCATGATGGCCACTCATGTTGGTATGCCATCTTTCCTCCAGTTTTAAAGGAGGGCAAGAATGATCTGTGAAAAAAAGAATTCCATTTTAGTTGTATTTAATACATTATATATATATATATATATATTATATATGTGCTCTCTACAGACCCCTGTAACGTTCATACATGGTGTGTGTTTACTGGGCCACACAGTACAACTCAGAAAGACATGGACTGTAATTAAACATGCCAGTGCAGTACAATACTGACAGAACTATCTTATACATGGAAACTAGGCTCAAGTCTCAAGTCAAATAATAGGCTAGCGTCAAATAATCAATACAACACAACAGAAGCTTGAAAGTTTTAAAAAGTCGTGTACGCTTTATCACTTCATGTGGCAAAGGGTTGTCCAACAGAAATGAAAGGCAAATCATTTTGCATAAAATAACTGTAAGTAATATGAGAGCACTGGGCTTATTGCCACCTAAACACAAGAAAGAAAAGAAAGAAAACTTCATACTAGCTCTTGTTCCATAACATATGCAACATTGCCTCAGCTGACAACTAGCAAAAGCGTTTCTCATCAAAATTTGTGCCCAGAACAAGGTATATCCAAAAGGATGTCCATTCAGAGCACAACTGAAAAAAATATGAATCACTGAAGCAAGTTCAGAGCACAATAGACATCAGATGATTTGTGAACATTATTTAGAAAAATATAGACTCCACAATGGCTTAAGCTGTAGTTAGGAAAAATATTTTATATATCAAAGCTAATCAAGTTTTTTTTAAGCAAAAAGGTAACATAGGTAAAAATAAATGTTTGTGTATGTCAGTGTTAAAAATAAAGTGTGTGGTATACTGCTATCTACAAAAACATATGAAGGTACAGACCAGTTAGAGATAACTAAACAACTCTATATGGTTTGAGGCAAATATATGATGATTTACACTTCCAGTGTTAACTTTATCATCCTTACATTCCTTAGCCAGGAATACTTCATTGTCACCCAGATTCGATACAAGAGTGTTAGACAAGTGTTAATTAAAGGCAATTGCAAACACAGGTCAGCTTGACACCTTCTCTCCACCTCAGAGGTCAGTTCTGCCTTCCTCTGTGGCACGTATATGCTAAAGTTGGCAACCAAAGTAACACGACGCATCTGAAAAAACAACTCAGATACATTTACACCTCCGGTGTTGGGTAATGGCCACCCACAGCTGTAAACAAAGAATACAAACCAGTAGCTGACTCACTGCTGAGAAACATTTGATTTGAGAACATCACAGCTTTGAAAAAAAAAACAAAAATAAAAACAACAGCCCAGCCAGTCTGAAAGTTCTGTGATTTGAGCAGACCAGATGGCGATGATATACATACCTATTCTCTCGTTTACTGCCATGCCAGAAGAAAAAGGAATGGCATTTACTACCCAGAAGAACATAGTCCATCCTAACCAGTGACTCATGTCTTCATCCGCACATGAGAAAGGGCTTCTTGGGTACCTAAAATAGAAAAAGAATTTAACTTTTCAGAGGCCTTTAGGACTGGCAGTGTCAAATACTGAAATAACAACAAAATAAGATCAATTGATAAGAATCAATAAAGAAGAAAAAGGGAGACATGTCAAATCGGCAATCCATTTTAAACGTTATAAAAATGTTAATTATGATGAATATTTATCATAGCATTACTGTAGGTTATAGCACAAACATAACATCACAATAGAACAAGATTGAAACAGCTGAAACAGATCATTTCCCAACACGCAAAAATTAGCTCCTGTGAATTTTTATATGTTGAAACAGATAAACTCCTTTACCAGTGCCACACCACAAAAATAGCTTCAAAAATTACAATCACAACAAAAACAATTAACCTTTTTTGCGCACTGTTCTTTGTTAAATCCATTTAAGCAAGCCAGTTATGTTCATTTTGTAACAAAACAAGCTGCTGTTTGACCTTACAAACTTTTGAAGATTTCTTTTTCCTGCTGTGGATATAAATCACAAATATCGCACATGCAATTATTCTTTTCACATTTATTGCTTTCTACCTACTTAATGCTCCAGTTATAAGCACAGAACATACTGACACTAAATCACCTGAGTGGTGAGGTTGTGGACCCAGAAAATCTGAAAACTTCATAGCCAGTGCTGTTCTGATGTGCTTTATAGAATAAGATTCAGTTCCTTAAAGCTTCACAATCGGATCTGTTTAACAGAGGACCGTAAGAAATAGAAACGAATGATCCGCTCAGGCGACCCCTAAACGGGAACAGCCAAAAGAAGAAGAAAGAAACAGATTCGCAGTCAACGTTGTCATGTTCTGAAGATTTCAATTTGTAGGTGCAGGTGAATACTAAGTCTAAAAGAATCATGTCTGATGGTTATTCTCCACAGACACTGCATTTCAGAGCATCTCACAGCTCATTTTGGACATGCATGCAACATTTTCCAGTCTGCACAGTCTGGCCTGCATCTTGTACACAAGAAGTGATCAGTAATGTGGAGATGAAGGGCCACATTCCCAGCATCTCTCACTCCTCTGTGAGCATGGACAATGGTGTGAACTTCTCACTCCTGAGGCACAAGTTGCCGTGCAGGCAAATCTTGCCTTGCTAGTGCTCCTCTCACTCCTGAAGCACACAGACCCAGCACGTCTGCTGTGTTCAGTCCAAACAGCAGCTTTCCTCCTTTCAGCTGCAGATCCCAAAGCTGGTGAACTTGAACCTGACACACAACTGGGCGTCAGACATCCAGTGCAGGAACATATTCCGTGAATAAATAGTGCTGAAGGATCACGTGGAGAAGAGAAGGAGGGGGTGCAGCCAAGTATTCCTGAAGCCATCTATCAACTATGCGTGTGTGTGTGTGTGTGTGTCAGAGAAGGTGTCACATCAGCAACCACCTCGTAACCGACATGCTAGGAGCAACCCGACTAGCCAAGACGCCCAAGAAGCTACTCGTAAACAACACCTTACCTTTACATTTCCCCCATTTTCCCAACAATTTGACCCCATATTTCACTCCAGTATGCCTGAAAAAGTGCCCTCTGCATGCAGCAAGGATGACCTGAGGTAACATTAGCTTAAAACATGCCAGACACCGCTAACATTCACAAAAGCGACCGTTTCTGTGGTGAATAAAGGTGCGCGGGGACTTTCTGGACTTTTTTTTCTCACATAGCGCGAACCCTCCATTAAGAAAGAAAACACGAGAAATGAACCCATTCATGAATCACACAGAGAAAGCCAGCGCTGATATAAAAAAAACAAAAAACGTTACAAACAAGCGCGCGAAGCAAACAGAGCAAAGGCTACTTACATCTGCTGATAAAGTTTTGGGGTTTTTTTCCTCCAAAGCGTGAACGAAACGAGCGCTATGAGCACATGTTAAAGAAGCGACGTGGGGTCCAAGCACTCTTGGAAATAGAGAAAAGTGAGAATGGAGAAGCGCCTGGAGGAGCTCTGTCCTTATTAGTCGCACTGAGTGACCCTCCCACTCGCTCATTAGACTCCTAAAGCACATTAGCAGAGAGCAGCCCCGGCACCATCACTCCCAGATCCTCGGAGTCCCATTAAAGGAGCACTCCGTTGTCCTTCAACCTGACCTCTACCTGACAGCTCTATCACAGTTCCCCCATTTCCCTCACACCATCATCATCCTCGCCTCGCTCCCTTTACTTGGGGCAATGACTTGTCCACTTGTCCAGGTGCTGACCTGTCTTGTCTTATAAGCTGGGGTTCTTTCCTCTTTTCTTTCCATTTGCTTATGTCCTGACACGGACCGATCTGCTCTAGAGCAGATCCACGGCATGGCTGTGAACGAAAGATAGTATTTTTATTGGAGACCCTTTCACAGCAGCTTAATGCAGGCAACAGCAAAAAGCAGTAAGTGGAGATTTTCACGCTTTGCTCTCTGAGCTCAGCCTACACAACCTCCATAGGAGTCGGAGACTATTTTGGTCCCGGGCCTCTCAAATACCACCACAGACTGGTCCATGATCTTTTGCCAGGCCGCCACGTGCAAGTTGTGTAATGAATTCTTCGGGTTCAGTGGCATCTGGAGCATTTGTGTCTTAAGCTCAAAGTGAAGTCAGTTTGGGCCACATTTTGCTCAGTGTAGACTAGACTAACTAAATATCTGACTGAAGGTCTTACCAATAGCGGCTTAATGAGGGGGAAAGGAAAAGAGCGGTGGCCTAGTGGTTAGAGAGTGGCCCCTGCATCGGAAGATTGTGGGTTGGATTCTCTCACCAGTAGGTTGCCCTGAGGTACCCTTGAGCAAGGTACCGTCCCCATCACTGCTCCCCGGGCACTTTCAATAGCTGCCCACTGCTGCACAGTGTTTGGGTTAAATGCAGAGGACCAATTTCGTTGTGGTTCACTGTGTGCTGTGCTGTGACCTCGCAATGACAAGGGTTATCACTTTCACTTTCACTACCCCAGATGAAGCTGAGACCTGTTGTCCAGATTCAGCTTCTTTAGTTTATAACTGGGATTATAATGAAAACATTCGCACTGTAGCCAAAATCCTTCACTGTTATATATAGGGAGTTCTGAGTAGAAGACTGTGTAGCTGTTTAGGGAGCTTTCAGACACATTTTAGCTAACTTTCTTTGTGCTGTTCTTTATGTAGATGCGTTCGCACATTTAAAAATGTTCCAGTACATCATTAGCTAGTGAAAGGGAAGGTTTACAGGATGGTAGTGAGACCAGCTATGCTATACGGGTTGGAGATGGTGGTGCTGATGAAAGAAAATGAAAATGACTACTAATGTGAAACGCAGCACAGCACAACTCAACAAAATTCAACCTCTGCGTGTCACCCATACACAAACGTGCAGGGGGCAGCTATTGAAAGCTGCCTGGGGAGCAGTGACAGGGACAGTACCTTGCTCAAGGGTACCTCAGGGCAACCTACTGGTAAGGGAATCGAACCCGCAATCTTCCGCAACACCCTAACCACTAGACCACAGCTGCCCTGAACCTCTGCATTTAACCCATGCACACACCGTGCAGCAGGGGGCAGCTATGAAAGCACCCGTGGACACTTTGTGACGGGGAGGGTACCTTGCTCAAGGGTACTTCAGGGCAACCTACTGGTAAGGGGTTTGAACCCACAGTCTTTCAGTTCTGTGGCCAACTCCCTAACCTCTTTGCCACCGCTGCATCCTGATGAAAAGACAGGCAGAGGAGCTGGAGGTGGCAAAGTTAAAGATGTTGAGGTTTGCATTGGACAACTCAGGTTGGAAGTTTTGGAGACAAAGTTAGAGAAGCAAGGTTGTGCTGGTTTGGACATGTGCAGAGGAGAGATGAGGATTATATTGGTAGAAAAATGTTGGGGATGAAAGAAGCTGCCTGGCAAGAGGAAAAGAGGAAGGACAAAGATGAGGTTTATGGATGTGGTGAGAGGGCATGCAGATGGAGTGAAAGAGGAAGATGCAGAGGATCGGAGGAAATTGGAACTGATGATCTGCTGGGGTGATCCCTAAATGGGAGCCACTGAAAGAAGAAGAAGAAAAAGATCAACATCAGCTAGTAGCAGCTTCCATTTTTGTGACAACATATTTTAACAAACGTCTTCTCCCAAATTAAAGGGAGATATCTGAAACATTATTGCTACTCCTCTCTTTTTGTCCAGAAAGCAGTCTTAGCTGACTGATTTGTTATACCCTACTTTTTCAATGCATTGCGGGATGCTTTAAATGCACTTAATAGTAGACAAACTATGTAAGCGGGAATTCTTGTCATTGTGAAACACAGCACAGAGAGACACAACAAAAGTCAGCCTCTGCATTTCACTAACACACCGTGCAGCAGGGGGCAGTTACTGAAAGCGCCCAGGGAGCAGTGAGGGGGACAGTACCTTGCTCAAGTAACCACAAGGCCACCGCTGCCCCTAAAAATGGTGAGCCAAGTATCATGTTGAGCTCACAGTGAGTAGTGAAAAATTTTGGAAACAGATAAAATCAACCAAATCTTCATAAAATATGTTCTCAAAATGTTCAAACTATAGCCAGCTTTGTTCACTAATAGGGCACAGACTTTTTCAAACTACAACTACAGCTGATGTGTTGCATTACATGGCATGAATTACTGTAAGCTATAAAAATGAACTCAACGTTCACTTTTTTATGTGAACATACTGATTACTTATCCACATCTACGAGATTGTGATATCTTGATGAAGAACTAGATATGGTTTCCAGCACAGATATGTTTGGCTTCATTTGAGCATGTGGAAAATTGTGTAAATGCCTTTTTTTTTTTTTTTTTGCTGAACTGGCTTTCAGGAAAGGAATTAAGGCTTTGAATTAATAAGAATTAATAAATAAGAATAAGAATAAAATAAGAATTAATAGCTGTCTATGTGGCAGGTTGAGAGCAATTTATAATCGGTGCAGAAATCAGTGCTAATTACATCCATGTAAATAAAAAGTGTTGCTGTTTGTTAAGCATGCATTTTGTATCATGAACAGATGTGCTATTTGTTCAACAGGTTTTTTCTACAACACAGCAACAGTTCCACTCTTAGGTTCCTGTGCATTCCACATATATATAAAGGTTTATGAAGGTATACATGATATGAGCCCTTAAAATACTATTTGTTCTTTTATCACTTTAGTCTGTGGAACTGTTGATAAATGTTGAGCAACATCAGACATTCTGCATAAATAAAATATCATGTTATAGTGTAGTGATTAGGAAGCAACCAATGGGCAAAGCAGCATCTAAGCAACAAGGGATTAGCCTTTTTCTGCGCCTATAACATGCTGTGGTGTCAGAGCTTGCGTGATTTGTTTCATGTCCTGATGAGAAATTAGGTAAAAATGAGAATATTTATTTATTTACTTGTCCAGACTTTGGGTGAAGAACAGGTTAAAATATTCAAGAGCATAATCACGAATGATTCAACAATAATCCCCACGTCACCTCACAATGCTGTTATACAATATTATTTGAAAAGTTGCTTGTTTATCTCAAGGCAAATAATAATTACAAAAAACACACAGGAGCATGTTTGTTTGGATATGCAGATTTGTATGACCTTTTACCCTCGTAAGATGCTTAAACCATGCAATTGCAGATGATTTGGTGGGGATTAAAGCATCCTAGAACGCTGGCCCAGTTTCTCCTTTTCCCTATCTCAAATAACTATTTCCCTGCATCCTTTTCTATTCATCCCAAAAGCAAACAAACATTCACATGAGCCAGCATACTGGACCTGAGCACCTGCTCCTCTGCACCTGTCCTGAGACTATTTACTTAACTTCCAATTAGGAGATACTTAACCTTTCACAAATGAAACGCCTGTCAAGTGACAGTCGTTTCAATAAACTGCAGGCCACTTACTAAGCATATGGTACACTGGCCAAAGCATTTCAAAGCAGAAAGCCTACTTTGTCTTTCTAGAGTGCTTCCTAAACAATAACAATGCTTCTGTTGAGTAAAAACTATTTGCATGGATATGGCAAACAGCTACAGGTCTGTGGCACTTAGTGAGCAAATAGGTAGTTATCATGCAGGACTGAAACCTGAAGTAAGAATAGGACTATGTTTGTTGAAATCAAGCCTGGTCCAGTTGTTTATCACTGTTGAGTTGCAAAATCTAATATTGATGGAACCATAAAAGCATTCATCTGTGGATCTGCTCTTACCACAGGACCAATTCAAAGCAATGGACATCATTAGTCTCTTTGGAGGCAATTGGATCCTCTGTTATTGACTCTTAATTTTCAGAAATTGG
Organism: Hepsetus odoe; assembly: GCA_017165825.1. Classification (NCBI taxonomy): domain Eukaryota; kingdom Metazoa; phylum Chordata; class Actinopteri; order Characiformes; family Hepsetidae; genus Hepsetus; species Hepsetus odoe. The sequence goes on from CM029377.1 coordinate 24,908,076, forward strand.
TGTCTTTCTGTTCAAAAATGCAATTTTAAAGTTCTGTCACTGAACAGAGAAAACAATCTATAATTGCCCTAAATATATTCTGCTCTTGAAGCCTTTTGTCTGAGGTGTTAGACAGTTATTAGACCCAACAGAAATGCACACAGAGCCAGGATTTATGGAAAGTAGCTGACAATTTTTTGTTTGCTCCCTATCTTTCATAACAGATTAAATCTGAATATGGTAATAAAACATAACAGGAGATTGCAAAGCATATGCTCTCTGCTGAAGTAATAGATTCAAGTTCACTCATTTGGAGCTACAAACTTGTAATTGGCTTTTTTTTTGCTGATTGTGCACTAGAAAGGTTTTCAATGACATTATTATGTGGCAGTAAAATAACAGGCAACCTTGTAGATCCACCTTGTTGGTGTACAGTTATGAGACTCTTGTTCATGCACATTTGGTCGTAGGTTTTCTAGAATAAGAAAACACTAGTCTGGACATTTATGGGAGGTTGACAACGCTCAACCAGTGTGCAAAAATTCCAACAATGCTGATATCGCTGATCTAGACCACATAGGGAAAATAAACGTAGAATTGACAGATTTATATGTTGTGAAGGCAGTAAAAGTGAAAAAAAGCAAATGTTTTTGAACATCAACTGTAATAGTTGTACCATATTCATGTAATATTGTCTTCTTCTTCTTCTTTCACTGCTCATGTTGTGGGGTCGCCACAGCAGATCAACCACCTCTGTTTCTTCCTGTTTCTCACAACATCCATAAACCTCCATTTTGGTCTTCCTCTTTTCCTCTTTTCCTCTTTCCTGGTAATATTCTTCATGTAATCATACAGTGTAATACAACAACTAATGCTGTTATAAATGCAGTTTTACATTGATAAGAGCAGAAGCTCTTAAAGAATTGTGTCCTCTTACCATTTTCACAGTCTTTAAGAGTTATAAGAAAATGTTTAATTGAGTCAGTCTTCGTGAGAGAAATCCACTAATGGTTTTCAATTATGATCTTACAGAAAAACAGTGCAGCAACTACAGCAGTATGAGTTTTGTAACTGGTAACAGTAGAGGTCATATGATACAAGGGAAATTATTATGCTGTAGCTTTTTGCAGGCCTCATAAATCTCTCTTTCTCTCTCTCACTCTCCCTGTTAAAAGAAGATATGCACTAATACACTTTCCATGGAATAATTCAGAGGTAGTGTCCATGTGGGATTTAATCCTGTTGGAAAAGATTCACCATATCATCAGATCCATTTAGCACATGCTGTAAAGCCCACCCCAGTGAGGCTTTGAACAAACTGGTGAAAAAGGTTTTTAGGTCTTTAGGCTCAGTTGGTCCTATTTATTCTCTATAAACACAGATGCATGTGCAGGATCTACACATTAAAAGACTGAACTAACTCTCCAGTTAAGGCCAGATGTTTGATATTGTTTTACATTGGGATGATTGCTTACTTTGGCAGGAATGGGCTGCTTTGGCTGCCATTCAAAACAGCTAAAAATAGGTACCGTTTTTCTTTAACAATTTGTAGGGGCAGCATATTTGCAAAAAGTGGACTAATAATCTGTGGGAAACAACGTATTATGTGTTAGCCAAGACATGAGCATGCTACACATGGGCATGCTATAAAGATTACTTGAAGAATTTTCAACCTAGTTACTATGTTCGTGGCAAGGCACAGCAAGATGATGTTTATAAAAGAAGTTGTTTATAAAAGTGCTCTCCATCCGCAGAATAAAACCAAGACATGAAAAAGCATGTACAGAGAACTCATAGTGAGGAGAATGGCCAGTTCTGGGTCAATCAGACACTACATTGTGCTCCTGAGTGAGTCAGTAATGAATGGCTTTAGACAGGGTGTATCTGCAAAAAACCTATTAGCCTTTTATATTAAAATTTAAATACTTAACCTTTCTTAAGCACTACAGTATGAAAATATTTTCACATGCCACTTAAAACTTTACTGTACTTTTTAAAAGAAAGGGATATTTTGCTTTCTGCACCAAAGAACGTTTTCAGCTATATTCAGAAAGCCAGGGCTTTTTGTCAGTCTTGTGTCACTGCCCTTTGCAAAGGTAATGAACACTTCAGTGATTGCAGTATTAATGCAGAACAGTGCATTAGAACCGCACATTTAGAGCAACATATGCTGCCTTCAGGACAAAATTTTTTCATGGATGTTCATGCATTTTTTCAACAAGACACACATTACAACAGCATGGCTGAAGAAATAGAATGTAATGGTACAGGACTGGCCTGCCTACAGTCCTGACCTTTCATGCCTACAATCCTGACCTGTCATGCCTCGAATCCTGACCTCTCCCTAACAGAGAATTTCTAGAGGAAGTTTAAATGAAAAATGCTACATTGAGAATGTTGTGATGTTGCGAACCTAATGACAAAATGGGACAAAATAACACCTGAAATGCCACTTACTAAAAAGCTATCTTACAATCAATGTATTGTCTCAGTTGTTCGGTGCAAAACATTTTTTAAAGTGTGCCCACTTAAAATATCCAGCACTTTTGGAATGGTGTGAAATGCAGAAATTGATGTGTTTTAACAAATGAAAATGACTTGATCATTAAAAATTATTAAATATCTTGGGTTTATGTCCATCTACAATTAAATAAAAGTAAAAGTACATTTAATTGAAAGTACATTTAATATGATATTCATTTCATGCCAACTTTTTGTGATTTGGGGTTGTATACAAAATTTCAGTGAAAATGCTCTTATCTTATCCAGAGCGACTTCCATGTCCTAATTACAGGGACAGTCCCCCTGGAGCAACTCAGGGTTAAGGGTTTTGCTCAGGGACCCTGTGGTGGTAGCACCAGAGGTGGGATTCGAACCTCTTGAGCCATAGGTCCCTAGACAAGTACCCTATCACTAGACCACCGCCACCCTGCATGTACATGATCAGTATGGCAACCACTCTGCATGCTGTAGCCTTGACATGAGCATCCTACTGTGCATAACTTGCTTACTGTAGATAAGTGATCCACTTATCTACAGTTGATCCAAGATGGCGGCGCGGTAACACGCAGCGGCCACTCCGGGGTCCAAACTTTGGTGCTAAAGTCTGTAAAAAAGTCTTTCATCCGACTACTTTTCACCATAAGACTTGCACATGAGTATCACATCTGTGAATGCTCTCAAATTTAACCGCCAAACACTGCTGGAGCTCAGGAATCAGGATTCAGTCTTCCAGCGACTCTCCAAACAATGCAATGGGAGCTCAGCGTGCTGAGAAGACCAGGCCTACAGTCCCCGAGATCACCTGCTGTACCTGGCCGACTGAGAGGACATTGGAAGCGGTGTGAGAGGAAACAGAAGCGCGGCAAGCGTGCTGGGGTCCGGGCTCAGCTCAAGGCTAACGCTATCGCCAATGTCCGCTCCCTGGATAATAAACTGGACTGTATACGACTCCAGCTGAACACCCAGCGTGAGTACAGAGACTGCTGTGTTTTTGTTTTTACGGAGACATGGCTCAGCGACAGTGTTCCGGACACCACCATCCAACTCGCCGGACTCTCTGCGTTTCGCGCGGACAGAAACTCCGCTCTGTCTGGCAAGACTCGCGGAGGGGGGCTGTGTGTTTACGGAAGCACACAATGGTGTACAAACGCTGTGCTGGTCTCTACACACTGTTCCACACTGCTGGAGGTGATAACAGTCAGGTGCAGACCGTTTTATTTGCCCAGGGAGTTCTCCACAGTGTTTATTACGGCGGTCTACGTTCAACCCAGCGCTAATGCTAACAGCGTGCTGGCTGAACTTTATGGAGTTATCAGCGGACTCCAAAACTACCACCCAGACGGACTGTTTATTGTTGCTGGAGATTTCAACCATGCAAATCTCAAGTCAGTTCTCCCTAAATTCCATCAACATGTGAACTTTGCAACGAGGGGAGAAAACACGCTGGACTGTGTTTACACAAACATGGCCGGCGCATACAGAGCGGAGCCCCGCCCCCACCTCGGACACTCAGACCACATCTCTGTTCTGCTGATCCCAGCATACAGACCCATCGTCAGGTGCGTGAGACCCACCCTGAAGCAAGTAAAGACCTGGCCCACAGGAGCCATCTCTGCTCTTCAGGACTGCTTTGAACGCACCGACTGGGACATGTTTAGGGAAGCTGCAACCTACGGTGACTCCATCAACCTGGAGGAGTACACAGCTTCAGTGACTGGCTACATCAGCAAGTGCATTGAGGATGTTACTGTCTCCAAGTTAATCATATCACGACCCAACCAGAAGCCATGGATGACTGCGGAGCTGCGCAGACTCCTGAGAACCCGAGACAAGGCCTTCAAGTCAGGGGACGAGGCCGCCCTAAGAAAAGCGAGGGCAAACCTGTCTCGGGCCATCAGAGTGGCGAAGCGAACTCACGCAGAGAGAATCCATGGCCACTTCAAGAACACTGGTGACACGCGGCGCATGTGGCAGGGCATCCAGGCCCTCACCAACTACAGGACATCTCCACCTGCCTGTGACGGTGACCCCTCCCTCCCAGATGCGCTGAACCACTTCTACGCACGGTTTGATGCAGTGAACAACACGAGAATGAGGAAGACCACCCTTCCTCCGAACGACCAGATTCTCCGTCTGACCACAGCCGAAGTGAGAAGATCTCTTCTCAGAGTCAACCCACGGAAAGCTGCCGGTCCAGACAATATTCAAGGTCGTGTGCTTAGAGGATGTGCAGAACAGCTGGCAGATGTTCTCACTGACATCTTCAACACCTCTCTGAGCACCACTGTTGTTCCAAGGTGCTTCAAGACCACCAGCATCATTCCAGTGCAAAAGAAGCCATCTATCTCCTGCCTCAATGACTATCGTCACGTCGCACTCAGACCCATGAGGCTGGTCATGAGGCACATCAAGTCTCAGATCCCCTCCTCACTAGATCTCCTTCAGTTTGCGTATCGTCCCAACCGCTCAATGGATGATGCAATCTCCACCACCCTCCACCTGGCTCTCTCATCTGGACAGAAAGGACAGTTATGTCAGAATGCTGTTCATCGATTACAGATTACAGCATTCAACACCATCATCCCTCAGCACCTGAGTGAGAAGCTGAGGCTGCTGGGCCTGAACACCTCCCTCTGTAACTGGATCCTGGACTTCCTGACTGGGAGACCCCAGTCAGTCAGGATCAGTAGCAGCACCTCCAACACCATCACGCTGAGCACAGGAGCCCCCCAGGGCTGTGTGCTCAGCCCACTGCTGTTCACACTGATGACCCACGACTGTGCAGCCAAGCACAGCTCGAACCACATCATCAAATTCGCTGATGATACAACCGTGGTGGGTCTGATCAGCGGTGGAGACGAGGCGGCTTACAGAGAGGAGATACAACAGCTGATGGACTGGTGCAGAACCAACAACCTGTCTTTGAACGTCGACAAGACTAAAGAGATGGTTGTTGACTTCAGGAGACCACGTCGGGACCACACTCCACTTATCATCAACACCTCACCTGTGGAGATGGTTCAGAGCACCAGGTTTCTTGGTGTTCACATCACTGACAACCTCATGTGGTCCCTCCACACCAACTCCATCACAAAGAAAGCCCAGCAGCGCCTCTACTTCCTGCGCAGACTGAGGAAAGCCCATCTCCCACTTTCCATCCTCACCATCTTTTACAGAGGAACCATTGAGAGCATCCTGAGCGGCTGCATTACTGCCTGGTATGGGAATTGCAACGTCTTAGACCACAAGTCCCTACAACGGGTAATGAGAACAGCTGAGAAGATCATCGGGATCTCTCTGCCCTCTGTACAGGACATTTTCACCACTCGCTGCATCCGCAAAGCAACCAGCATTGTGGATGATCCCTCCCACCCATCTCACACTCTCTTCTCCCTCCTACCATCCGGGAAAAGGTTCCGCAGCATACGGGTCTCTACTTCCAGGATGGGAAACAGTTTCTTCCCCCTGGCCATCAGACTCCTGAACTCTTAAACCGCCAATATCTACCCAGTCCTCCTTTTCCATCTAGTATTTATTTATTTATCTCATGTTGCACTCTGCACTTTACCAATAACACTGTTCCACCACACTGCTACACTTTAATCTACCTGGGCTGCTTTCTTCCGAACACCACGGATGAATGTACTGTCTGTTGTGCCGTCTGTTGTTGTCTGTCCTGTCTGCACTTGTTGCCCTGTTTTGTGTATTGTGTCTTATGTTGTCTTGTATCTTGTCTTGTGTGTAGCACCAGGGTCCTGGAGGAACGTTATTTAGTTTCACTGTGTACTGTGTATATGGCTGAAATGACAATAAAATCCTACTTGACTTGACTTGACTTCAAGTGATAAACATTCTTCATATTTATAAAAATAAAGAAACTCCTTCATGAAAGACAACATATATATATTTTCTTGGTATAACAGGCCTTGGACAGAAGTCTTGCATCTTTCTCTAATTGCCGTCACCCTCATCTTGGGAGCTAAAAAGCAATATTTATATAATTAAATAATTTAATCATTGCTTTTATGTCTTCCTCAGATGTTCCCCCTTTACAAATCAAACATGATGTGCTATGGTTTCAAATGCTGGTGCTGGGAAAGCCATTACTCCACCTCCTTCATCTGAGCCTTGCCGCTTCAGGGGCATGTCTGTCCACACCAAAGGATGCAAATGAATGTGTCACAAAGCTATGCACTTCAAATAAGTATAGCACACCTCTCATTAATGTAATTCCAAAACTGGACCTCTTGAAGTAAATCATTTTGTCTAGTGTGGTTGCTGAAATATTTTTTATTTGCTTACAATCACATCCAATGTCATGCAAGCTTTGTCTGTACTGCAAAAAACAATTCAAATTAATTATTCCATTGTTCCTCATTGTGCACAAACAATGGAATAATACTTGAATGATTGGTCACTTTGAAAACCCAAAGCCAGTTTATGAGGAGTCAGGCCACTTCCTGTTCTTCTCGTTATATCTAAACAGAACTGAAAATGCTAGAGGGCATCAAGTGAGTTCTCATTAAATACTAAACTGGATTAAATAATATTTCTAGTTTTGGAATGTAATGGAACTAAAAACAAATAACAATGAAAACATACCTGCATGTTTCTGTTTTTCTATAGTAAACAACCCTCATTTTGAAAGGATGCCAGCATTCTGGTTACTGAGTGCTGATTCACTGATGAGCAACTCATTGGCTGTTTATATTATCTGATGTCATGAATGCACATAAGTAGCAGTTCTTGTACATCGAACAGGGTTGTTGCTGCCGTAATGAACATCATAACACAGCAGTAGTGGATTATTTTATGCTTTCCTGTGTTGAGCAAACTATTGCATTTATTGGAATAAAAAAAATACTCAGCGATGAGCACTGGTGGCCTAGTAGTTATGGCCTAGGCCCAAGAATCGAAAAGTTGTGTGTTCAAATAGGTTGCCCTGAGGTACCTTTCAGTAAGCTACTGTCCCTGTCACCACTCCCTGGAAGATGGACATAGCTGCCCCCTGCTGCACGTGTGTGTATGAGTTAAATTTACTTGTGGTTGAGTGCTGTGCTTCACAAAGACAAATTTTCACTTCAAATTACAGTTTTGCACAAATGTATTTGTGTATGTTTTCCTTGTGATGTTCTGTTTTCTGTTGACGAGAAAACTGAGGCAATTAGAAGATCCTTCCACTCAACAGACAATTCTCCAGTCCAGCCTCAAGCACCCTGCGACCACCAACAGATGACACCCAACTTATCTTCTCTTTTCCCTCCTACCATCAACAGGTCTCTACCAAAATCTCTAACTGCCTGGCTGACATTTCTGCATGGATGACAGCTCACCACCTCAAGCTCAACCCTAACAAGACTGAGCTTCTCTACCTGGAAGGCCATCAAACACAGCGACAGGACCTTCACATCTCCTTTGGCGGTTCTCGTCCCATCTAGTTCTCGTCCCATCTAGAACTGCTAGGAATCTTGATGTCACTTTCCACAATGAGCTCTCCTTCTCCTTTTCATGTTCTTAATCTTTCTAGGTCCTGCCGACACCTTCTCTTCAACATTAGAAGAATCCGTCCTTTCCTCACCTCCCAGGAAACCCAGCTATTGCTCGAGTCCCTGGTCATCTCGAAACTGGACGACTGTAACTCTCTTCTGGCAGGTCTTCCACTGAAGGCAACAAGACCACTACAACTGATCCAAAACGCCGCTGCAAGACTCGTCTTCAACCATCCCAAGTTCTCGTCTTCTACTCCTTTGCTGCGGGACCTACACTGGCTCCCAGTGGCTGCTCATATCAGGTTTTAAACTTTAACTCTTGCTTACAAGGCTACTAACAGCCTTGCACCATCTTACCTTACAGCTCTTATCAAACACTGTGTCTCTTCTCGTCCTCTCAGACCATCAAGCACTGCTCATCTCGAACCCCCACCATTGAAAAAAAGAGGAAGACATGCATCAAGACTCTTCTCAGTTCTGGCCCCTCAGTGGTGGAACAAACCACCCTCGCATAAATAAATGTATAGGTGCACAAGCTTTTAGTTACAGGGCCCCTAGATTATGGAATAGCTTGCCTGCTTACGTACGGGATGCCGAATCAGTCTCAGTCTTTAAATCACGGCTGAAGACTTACTTTTTTAGTCTAGCTTACCCACACCAATCACCATAGTGCACCACTACTAATGTCGCTGGTGCTGCTGTACATTCCATTGCACTGTATTGCTTCCTTTCTGTGTCTGTCACTTCTGGATCCTGTTCATTACTGACCCTCCCCATTCCATTTCTTTCCCCACATGTCCGGGGGGGGCCCGCTGTGGTCATCGTCTGAGTACAATACCAAACTCCCAACTGGTCTGTGCTGTGCATCTGATGCGCCAAGGGATCCTGGCAGCTGGGGCCGCACTTGACTTGCTGAGCCTGGGAAGCAGCTTAGGACTCTGTACTGATCCTGGGGTTAAACCCGAACTAACTTTGTACTGCTAGTATACACAAGGGGGTTGGGTAGCCAGTCGACCTTGGACCCTCAGAGGTTTTTTTTTTTTCTTCACACAGTGGAGTTTTTGGTTCCTCTCCTCCATAGTCGTCTGGCTTTAACTTCTATCCTTCAGTTTTTAGACCATGACTATAACCTATGTCTACCATAAAGTGCTTTTGGGCAACTCTGTTGTGAAAGGCGCTATACAAGAATAAATTGAATTGAAACTGAATTGAGTCTCATCCTGATGGTCAGAACTGCTAAGTCCCTTGCTGTCTTTAAACATCGATTAAAGACCCACCTGTTCATGGAATTTCTCAGGGAATAACCCTCCCAAACCATCTACTCTCCTACCTCTGCTCCTTCTTTTCCTTAAACCTCTACTCTCTCTTTCCTGTCATAAAAAAAAAGTAGGGTATATACTTGTCACAAGGGCACTTAGTTTGTTACTTAGGTTGTATTATAATCAGCAGTTGCTGATCTGAGCTGGTTACCAAGATGATGATGATCTATTGTGGAAACAAAGGATTGTTGTAAGTCGCTCTGGACAAGAGCGTCTGTTAAATGCCGTAAATGTAAATGTACTGTTTCTCCACTGTTTGCTGTAAATAGGCTCCAGTATCACTTGTCTGATCCTGATCCAAGATGGCGACGCGTTAACACGCAGGGGTTACCCCCCGCCTCAGGGGTCCAAACTTTGGTGCTAAAGTCTGTAAAAAAGTCTTTCATCCGACTACTTTTCATCAGAAGACTTGCACATGAGCATCACAAGTGTGAATGCTCTTAAATATTACCACCAAACACTGCTGGAGCTCAGGAATCAGCCAGGATACAGTCTTGCAGTGACTCTCCAAACTACGCTACGGGAGCTTGGCATGCTGCGAAGACCATGCCTTCAGTCCCCGAGATCACCTGTTGTACTTGGCCGACTGAGAGGACATCGAAAGCGGTGAGAGAGGAAACAGAAACGCGGCAAGCGTGCTGGAGTCCGGACTCAGCTTAAGGCTAATGCGAGCCGACCGGCTATCCCGTCCGTCCTCCTCGCCAATGTTTGCTCCCTGGATAATAAATTGGACTGTATACGACTTCAGCTGAACACCCAGCATGAGTACAGAGACTGCTGTGTTTTTGTTTTTATGGAGACATGGCTCAGCGACAGCATTCCAGACACCGCCATCCAACTCGCCGCTTTCCGCTCAGACAGAAACACCGCTCTGTCCGGCAACACTCGCGGAGGGGGACTGTGTGTTTACATCAACACACAATGGTGTATGAACGCTGTACTGGTCTCTGCACACTGCTCAACACTTCTGGAAGTCCTTACAGTCAGATGCAGACCTTTTTATCTGCCCAGGGAGTTCTCCACAGTTTTTATCACGGCGGTCTACATTCCACCCAGCGCTAGCTCTAACAGCGCTAATGCTAACAGCGTGCTGGCTGAACTTTATGGAGCTATCAGTGTTCTCCAAAACTCCCACTCGGACGGACTGTTTATTGTCGCTTGAGATTTCAACCATGCAAATCTCAACGATTTTGCAACGAGGGGGGAAAACATGCTGGACTGTGTTTACACAAATATGGCCGGCGTGTACAGAGCAGAGCCAGGCCCCCACCTCGGACACTCAGACCACATCTCTGTTCTGCTGATCCCAGCGTACAGACCCATCGTCAGGCGTGTGAGGCTCACCCTGAAGCAAGTAAAGACCTGGCCCACAGGAGCCATCTCTGCTCTTCAGGACTGCTTTGAACGCACCGACTGGGACATGTTTAGGGAGGCTGCAACCTATGGTGACTCCATCAACCTGGAGGAGTACACAGCTTCAGTGACTGGCTACATCAGTAAGTGCATTGAGGATGTTACTGTCTCCAAATCTATCATCACACGACCAAACCATGAGCCATGGATGACTGCAGAAGTGCGCAGACTCCTGAGAACCCGTCAGTCAGGGGACGAGGCTGCCCTAAGAACAGCGAGGGCAAACCTGTCTCGGGCCATCAGAGCAGCAAAGCAAGCTCACGCACAGAGAATCCATGGCCACTTCAGAAACACCAATGACACACGGCGCATGTGGCAGGGCCTTCAGGCCCTCACCAACTACAGGACCTCTCCACCTGCCTGTAACGGTGACTCCTCCCTCCCAGATGCCCTGAACCGCATCTATGCACGGTTTGATGTGCTGAACAACACTGAAATGAGGAAGACCACCCCTCCTCCAAATGACCCGGTTCTCTGTCTGACCACGGCCGAGGTGAGAAGATCTCTACTGAAAGTCAACCCATGGAAAGCTGCTGGTCCAGACAACATACAAGGTCGTGTGCTCAGAGGATGTGCAGAACAGCTGGCAGATGTTCTTACTGACATCTTCGACATCTCCCTGAGCACCACTGTTGTTCCAAGGTGCTTCAAGACCACCAGCATCATGGCCAAAGAAATCATCTGTCTCCTGCCTGAATGACTATCGTCCCGTCGCACTCACACCTATCATCATGAAGTGCTTCGAGAGGCTAGTCATGAGGCACATAAAGACTCAAATCCCTCCCTCACTGGATCCCCTGCAGTTTGCGTATCGTCCCAACCGCTCAACGGACGATGCAATCTCCACCACCTGGCCCTTTCTCATCTGGACAGAAAGGACAGTTATGTCAGAATGCTGTTCATCGACTACAGTTCAGCATTCAACACCATCATCCCTCAGCATCTGAGTGAGAAGCTGAGGCTGCTGGGCTTGAACACCTCCCTCTTTAACAGGATCCTGGACTTCCAGGATCCTGGACTGGGGAGACCCCAGTCAGTCATGATCAGTAGCAGCACCACCAAAACCATCACGCTGAGCACAGGAGCCCCTCAGGGCTGTGTGCTCAGCCCACTGCTGTTCACACTGATGACCCACGACTGTGCAGCCAAGCACAGATCAAACCACATCATCAAATTTGCTGATGATACAACCATGATGGATCTGATCAGCGGTGGAGGCGAGGCAGTGTACAGAGAGGAGATACAACAGCTGATGGACTGGTGTAGAATCAACACCCTGTCTCTGAACGTCGACAAGACTAAAGAAATGGTTGTTGACTTCAGGAGACCACGTCAGGACCACTCTCCATTGAATATCAACACCTCACCTGTGAAGATGGTCCACAGCACCAAGTTTCTTGGTGTTCACTTAACAGACAACCTCATGTGGACCCTCAACACCAACTCCTTCACAAAGAAAGCCCAGCAGTGTCTCTACTTCCTAAGTAGACTGAAGAAAGCCCATCTTCCATCACCCATCCTCACCATCTTCTACAGGGGAACCATCGAGGGCATTCTGAGTAGCTGCATTACTACCTGGTACGGGAACTGCAACGTCTCAGACCGCAAGTCCCTACCACGGGTAGTGAGAACAGATGAGAAGATCATCTGTGTCTCTCTGCCTCCTGTTCAAGACATTTTCAACAACCGCTGCATCCGCAAAGCAACCAGCATTGTGGATGATCCCTCTCACCCATCCCACACTCTTTTCTCCCTACTGCCATCTGGGAAAAGGTTCCGAAGCATACGGGCCTCTACTTCCAGGATGAGAAACAGTTTCTTCCCCCTGGCCATCAGACTTTTGAACTGATAACATCTTCACTTATTACTCATCTATATATCTACTAACTATTTATTTTAATTGCACATCCGCACTTTACTCAAAACGCTGCTCTGTTACACTTTGTCACTTTGTTACTCTGCTACACTGTCACACTGCCAAACAACCTGGGCTGCTTTTTTCCACAACACTGCAGCCCCCTGATGATGGAAGTACTGTCTGTGATGAATGCACTGTTTGTGATGAATGTACAGTCTGTTGTGCTGTCTGTTGTCTGCACTTGTCATGTCTTATGTTGTGTCTTGTGTCTTATGTGTAGCACCAGGGTCCTGGAGGAACGTTAATTCGTTTCACTGTGTACTGTGTATATGGCTGAAATGACAATAAAATCCTACTTGACTTGACTTGACTTGACTTGTCACTCCTAAATAACCAAATTAATTCAAGAATTGCTTGTAAATGCCCTCAGATCAACTTGGAACACATTGCCAAGTGACAGTTTTCCTTAACACAAGTACTCATCTATATCATGCATTGATAACATGTGTACACATCAGTAACAAACTGATCATTTTACTTTCTTTCTTGTTGAGGCAGGGTATCTAACTTGGAGGATTGGTGAAAAGGAAAGTCTTACCCACTTAGAGAGAGTAGAACCAGTTATACTGTCTTGGACATCCAGCCACAAATGGTGTCTCCTGGGATGAGGCTTCCTTTCTAGCATTTAGACAGTTGCACAAGGCCCATGTTCTCAGTTGCTTAAAAAGCTAATTACAGCAACACTGACAGTTCAAACTTAACACTTATCTTTCCTTTTTCCTTCTGTTGGTTGAAAACTTAATTCATTTATTACTGCTGTAGTATTAAGAAATCATTTGTTAATGCTAATTTTGATAACTCTGCTCACAGAAGCTGCCGATCATCCTTAAGCACTGGCCTATCTCAGTGCTAACATTATTAACTTACACCTTTCACACTTATAAATATCCTCATTTAATTGCATTTCTTCTCGTGGTGCAAGAGCCATTGTTTTTCAAGAGATAAAAAAATTAATTAGAAGAAGAAAAGCAAGAACGATTATGTGTAATGAATGTCAATAAAAGGGCTTGCTGAGGTAGTCATTTTAAGAAGATGGCACTATAAAGAAAAAGCTCAATTTACCAATGCACTTGCTAGAATCTGTGTGCGGGTGTGTGTGTGAACAAAGGCATGCCTGTGCTTTCCTTAGGAGGCATGCTGGAGAAGCTGCGGTCGGTATGTATTCAAGGCTGGGTGCACATGACTAAGGAGTCACCAATGAGGGCATTGGAGTCTCAAACACACACTGTTCATATCCATAAAGATCATTGTCTGATGTGCACAGATCACTAGATGATCTTCACCCACTGACAAATCAAAAACAGGGTTCCTTTCAGTGCCCTTGGTGAACACATGTCATCCGGTATTTAAAAAAATACTCTGCGTCCTGGTCTGGGATACATTCAGTAGCCCATTCTAACAAAACACATTCAGTGGTGCTGGCATACTCAAAACCTTCAACCTCATGTTTTAAACCACTAGTATTTCAGAAAAATGCCTAAACTGGGGTTTTCCAAATGTCCAGCACCAAAAGACTGAACATTTCTAAGGTAGTGTTTTCATTGTATTTTGGTGTACAAAATAGCATGCTGTATACTTCATACTGCACCATTATATATTCAAAAAATAGGTAGTTAATTCCCCCACAAGTTAGTGTCTGTTAAACCTTTCAAACTGGGTGTCAAATTCAGGTGACCCCCTCAAGGCCTCTGCTTCAAAAATTTGATGGGGTCTAGTGAAAAATCTAAAAAAAGATTTTTATGAGAAGGAACAGCAATTTGAGCAAATCTTTGTCAAGTGTCTTCTGCTGAAGCAGTTCCCCAAATATGTGGCACTTCCTCCCTTCTTCCCCCAGATTGACAATATTGTTTAACAACCACCACACATCTAACACTGCACGAACAACTCACACATACAAAAAATACACAGGGGACATCACTTGATTCACAAAAGCTACTTCATTAACTACCCTCGAAGGTACCATGTTACACATAAGTACACATATTTGCCTTTTCTTTTATATTTGTATGCTGTCATTACTTTCTCCTAAAAACTCAATAACACTACTGTCCACTTCATGTAATTTTCATCATATGGTTGATGTTCAATTTTTTACAAACAGTCATTAAGAAACAATAATACTTCAAGTTGTTTCTGTATAGATTCTGATCAGTGCTCTACTCCGAGAAGCTTTATAAATTTTGGACCTGGATTATTAAAAGCCATGGCACCTGTGTTCATTCTTTTCCAGAAAAAAAAATTACTACTATTCATTCCACCAATTATGAAACACCTGATTCCACTTGATGCTGTGGAGGCTTTGTAATGCTCTGGGAATCCCTGGGTTCTGGAATTAATATGGATGTTACTTTGACACTTACTAACTACCTAAACAATGTTGCTTACCAAATACAAACCTTCCCTATGCCATCCTTTAACAGCAGCCTTGTACAGCATGATAATGTGTCTGCCATTGTACAAAAATTGTTCAGAAATGGTTTGAGGATGTTGAATTTCCTTCCAAATTCTCCAGATGTCAGTCTGATCAAGGATCTGTGGGATCAGCTGGACAAACAAGTACATTTACATTACATTTACATTTACGGCATTTAGCAGACGCTCTTATCCAGAGCGACTTACAACAGTGCTTTATTTCCACAATAGTTCATCTTGGTAACCAGCACAGATCAGTAACTGCTGATTAGCTAGTACCACCTAAGTAGCAGACTAAGAGCCCTTGTAACAAGTATACACCATACATTTTTTTTTTTTTTTTTTTTTTTTTGAGAGGAGGAGCAGGGGTGGGAGAGTAGGAAAGAGAGTAGAGGTTTTTTAGGAAAGAAAGAGTAAAGGTAGGAGAGTGGATGGTTTGGGAGGGATTAGTCCCTCAGAAATTCCGTGAACAGGTGGGTCTTGAATCTACGTTTGAAGACAGCGAGGGACTCACCAGTTCTGACCATCAGGGGGAGTTCGTTCCACCACTGAGGGGCCAGAACTGAGAAGAGTCTTGATGCGTGTCTTCCTCTGTTTTTCAACGGTGGAGGTTCAAGATGAGCAGTGCTTGATGGTCTGAGGGGACGAGAAGAGACACGATGTTTAATTAGAGTCGACAGGTAAGATGGTGCAAGGCTGTTAGTAGCCTTGTAAGCAAGAGTTAGAGTTTTGAACCTGATACGAGCAGCCACTGGGAGCCAGTGCAGATCCCACAGCAGAGGAGTGGATGAAGAGAACTTGGGATGGTTGAAGACGAGTCTAGCGGCAGTGTTTTGAATCAATTGTAGTGGTCTTGTTGCCTTCAGTGGAAGACCTGCCAGAAGAGAGTTGCAGTAGTCCAGTTTCGAGATGACCAGGGACTGGACCAGCAGTTGGGTTTCCTGGGAGGTGAGGAAAGGACAGATTCTTCTAATGTTGAAGAGAAGGTGTCGGCAGGACCTAGAGAGATTAAGGACATGGGAGGAGAAGGAGAGCTCGTTGTCGAAAGTGACACCGAGGTTCCTAGCCGATCGAGATGGGACGAGAAGTGAACCCCCAAAGGAGATGTGAAGGTCATGACGCGGAGTTTGATGGTCTTCGAAGTAGAGAAGCTCAGTCTTGTCAGCGTTGAACTTGAGGTGGTGAGCTGTCATCCATGCGGAGATGTCAGCCAGGCAGTTAGAGATTCGGGTAGAGACCTGTTGATTGTAGGAGGGAAAGGAGAGGATAAGTTGAGTGTCATCTGCATAAGAATGGTAGGAGAAGCCATGAGAGAGTATGATCTTCCCCAGAGAGCCGGTATATAGTGAAAATAGAAGGGGACCGAGGACAGATCCTTGGGGAACACCAGTTGTCAAATTTCGTGGAGTGGACCGATGGCCCTGCCATGAAACTTGGTACTGTTGATCCGGGTAGGTATGAGGAGAACCACTGCAGTGCCAGCAATCCCCAGGTTGGAGAGAGTGGTCAGGAGGAGCTGGTGGTCCACTGTGTCAAAGAGATCTGAGAGATCAAGGAGAATCAAGACGGAGGACAGGTTGTTCGATCTTGCAGCTTGGAGTTCGTGAGTGACAGCCAGAAGAGGCGTTTCAGTTGAGTGCGATGTTTTAAATCCAGACTGGTAGGGATCCTGGAGACCGTTTTGAGCCAGAAAGACGTTGAGTTGGTTATAAACTGCTTGCTCTAAGACTTTGGAGAGAAAGGGGAGAAGGGATACCAGTCTGTAGTTGTTCAATTCCGTGCAATCCAGAGATGGTTTCTTCAGGATTGGAGTGACGATGGCTAGTAGTTTCTTGGAGACGCCAACTCACAAATTACAGGACTTAAAAGATCAACTGATGTCTTGGTGCCAAATAACATATTTGGAGCCAAATGCAGATTTAGTTGAGTCCATGACTCAGTGGGTCAGAACTTTTTTAGCAGCACAAGGAGAACCTATGTCAATGGAATGGATTTAATGATTTGGCTGATCAGTGTAAATACTAACTTTACTATTTAATACTAGTTTATATGTTTCAAAGGAATTTTTTTGTTTAAGTGAATAGTACTGGAGTAGTTGAAGAATAGAAGCTCTCTGACTGACTGACTGACTGACTGACTGACTGACTGATTGACTGACTGACTCACTCACTCACAGTTAGCAGTTGGAAACTTCCCCAAAAGGGGGCACTCAACTACTTAAATGGTACATGTATAGCATAGCTTTTGTTTCTTTGCATCAGTGCCACAATTATACTAAAAAGTGACAAATATGTGCCTATCCTCTGGAAATGTACTGTAACTATAAAATCCCACAACTGAAACCTAAGGACTGTACTTTGTTTGTAAAATACACTGCATTAAACTGTATATACACTTCATTATTAAAAATTCATTCTGGCTCTGCATCTTCCCCTGAACTGGTCATCTTACTCTTCATTGCCAACAGATGAATTAATGTAATTTTCATCAGACTTCCATGAGGAAAAACAAAAAGATCGCCAGTCTTTTTTAAGAATGTGAGGAGCACTTTTTTCTTTTGTGTAAAAATACAAATATTAAACATTATTTGAGTTAAATACAAACCTTCCTACAATGTGCAAGTACAGTAACAAAGTTCTAAAGTACTTTCTACTTTTGATTACTTTGAATACTTTCTACATTTGATGTACCAAAGGTGTTTGCTTTGTTAAAACTGGTGGCAGTTCTCTTTGTCACCTTTGCATGTTGAAGGTGCCATGATCATTTTACATGATGACCTGTTGAATTTCGCAAAAAGATCTTAAAGATTATTACTGTTGATTAAGAGAAGGATTAATGGTGTCTGTGTTGCCCAGCTGGAATCTGGCAAATAGAATACATTCTTTGTTTTTCTTTTTTTCTTTCCATCAGTTTGCTTTTCTATCTATGTATCTTTTTTATATTGATCCAGCTGTCTATGTATTGCTTTTGTCCAAGCCACAGGGGAATACAAATAATAAATCAATGAATGACTTCAGCAGTGCTTGGCTTGGAAACAAAAGTCATCTGAGATGGATGACACCTGCCACAACATCCCTTTATTGCCCCACTTGGCTGGAACACCACAAAAGTTTAAGGATCTGAATGAATTAGTGCTTAAATCAGAAACTCTGGGTGAGCATCAGGTAGCCTTGATCTAATTAAATATTTTGCGTAGGCTGACTTTTGCTCTTACTGTCAAAATGTGCAAAGCATTAATATAGATCAGGGAAAAAAATCCAAATTTAGAAGTGGATGATTCAAATCTCAATGAAATCAAAATTACAAAGCAAACCAGAACCTTCATATTAGATCTCTAATTCATTGCTCAAATCCATGACGCATGGATTAACCCCATGATTAAAAAGGGTGGCAGGGTATTAAAAGTCTGTATTACTCAGTCGCTAAGATGTAAGCAGTTTCAGATATGATTAATGTGAAATGGTTTATTGTAGAGAACATACCTTTTATTTACAATCCTTTACCAGCAGTAAACCAACCAGTCTTCTGAGTGTATATATTTATAATTCTAATGATGGTTAAATAGTGAAAAATCTGAAACAAATATATTTTCTTTGCGGATCCTATGAACTTCTAAATGCAGTATGTACAAATCTGGTATGAATAGACTTTAAAATGTCATTTTCGTCCAAAATCCCATCAAAACATCTTGTGCATCATGCAGCACAGTAAAATCCATTTGTCAAATAGCTTTGAGGAAACCTTTTGCATGTCTGGTTCCTTTCACAACCATTGTGAAGATACTGGATTGGATTTCATCAAATCACTCAACACAAGTGATTTATTTTCTTAGATTATAAATACGTTATAGTGCATTTTTATAGTGCATAATTGAAGTAATTTCCCTTCAACTAACTGCCCTTTTAATTTAGTTAATAGATTATCTGAAGGTATCAAAACAATATCAATGAAAACATTAACAAATTATAAAACTTATTTAAATGAACCTAACAACAACAATATATTTGATAATGATTAGAATAATCATTTTTATTACATAATAGAACAACAATAATAATATTACGATAATTGTTGTTGTTATCATTAATACATAGCAACAACAACAACAACAATAATAATAATGTTTTTTATATGTTTATTACTGTTTCTTTGAAATATATTCTTTTCAGCGTCTCTCTCGTCACAGTGTGAAATGGGTCACGTGACCGGCCCTGAGTTTGTTGCAGGAAGTGAAGTGAAGATGGCGGCCTCTGTCCCGTTGCTAAGCGAGTCGGTGCTGGGGTGGTCTATATTTACTGTTGTCCTGCTGGTAAGAGAAGCACGCTTTATGGGCCAAACATTAAAGTAAGGGTTTTTTCGGCCTCCGGTGGATAAATGGAGTCCGAACACCCCCTGTCTTCTGTTCACGCCAGAAGCTTGTCTAAAAGTTGTGCGGCTAATCGAACATGAGCGTGATTAGAACTGATTGTTGTTGGTACATTAAAAGAAACCTTGATTCTTAACACCCTCAAATTCGCCCTCCAGAATCACCTGGACAATCATTGTTCGTTAGATTTGTCTTATTTGACGGTAAACCTTGACTCGATGTTCTTTGGGTCAAATCTAGCAGTGTATTAGATTCTAGTTAACAACATTCATGGGCTTGTAACTAACTAACCTAATAGTTCACAAGGACAGAAATGTAAATTTCTTAGTGGCTGTGCCCTTTATGAAGGAATAAAGCTACATGTTGAAGCTTTAGATTCATTAAAACTATACTGTGGTGTTTATAAAGTAATAGAAACTCCCACAGTATTTATTTACTCGACTATGGACTTACTTTCTCTATAATAATATTGATTTCTGGGCTTCCAAACAACCTGCTTTCAGTGGACCACTGCTCATTTCCTTCTTTCAAAGAAACAACCGCTTACATCAAGGCTGACAGGTTTTTCTGATCAATACTAATTGCTTGATCTTGCCCTTATCCGGTCTGGAATTTAAGCAGGAACTTAAACATGCACTGAACTTTCTCGTAATCAGCCGGAACAGAAGTTCCTTTTCAGCCATGCAGTCTGGCTTTGGCCTTCGTTTACATGCGCTGCATTGTCTCATGATCTGGTGAAGCAGTCAGCTAGAGGCTTAAGTATGTAGGTCTCTTAATTGATCCTGTCTGAAAATGGCATCCCTTGATCACAGGCTGCTGCTTTTAGCAGTGCCCTTCTTGCTTATGAGGTGTGTGCCTGGAATATGACCTTGCTGATCTTAAGACGATCAATTCTGAATGTTTAATTGCAGTTTTAATGATCTGGGTCCAGAGACATTGGTGTGTGTCCCTGAGCTACCAGTGAAATTAGCTCCTGAGTTTTTTGTTTCTTTTTTCTTTTCTGGAGAGAATAACTAGTGCAAAGTAGATTAATTTGGTTAATTAACAGTTATGAGTTAGAAGGATCTCAGGAAGGAGTTCTTCATGTTCATGACTTGTTGTTACAAAAGCGAACAGTCACAGAATGGTAAACAGTACTTTCAGTTCTCAAAAATGCAGGAAACTTTGATTGAGTAAATGCATTAAAGTGTCTTTCTTGCTCTTTGTTGGTATATCAATACAGAATATAATTGTGCTGAAATTATCATAAATATTCGTCAGCCAATATGTTTTCCCCTTCATAAAGTCATGAGTCAGAAGGTTTAAAGGGTATAGTATTTATAAAATACTATGTCATGTCATATAATACCATGTTCATGTCCAAAAACTTTCCTTTCTTAACCTTTTTGCCATCAGAGATTTCTTTTAAATCTTAATTATTATTTTTAAAATTAATTTTCAGTGTTGTTTTTAACCTTCTAGGTTATCCTTGCCTTCTGCTGGGTCTACATTCGGAAATACCAGAGTCGGCAGGAAAGTGAAGTTATCTCCACCATAACAGCAATATGTGCACTGGCCATTGCACTGATCACATCTGCTCTCCTCCCAGTGGATATCTTTCTAGTGTCTTTCATGAAGTACCCCAATGGCACTTACAAGGTATCATCATTTTTGTGATTAAGTTCAACATCTTGAGGCTTGATGATTGCCAAGTGGTTATAAAGAGAAGGCCCAAAATAGGGCAGTCTAATGGATGAAGATGAAGACGACCACAGATGAAGGCTTTCAGGAGAAACTCGTATTATTTAATGGAATGGATTCCACTTTTTAAGCTGAACATATGCAACATTAACACCTGAATGGCCAAACTTTAGATTAGGTTTAGATTTTGATGACCAGTGTAGAGTGTATGGCCGTTTTATTTAGTCTGCATGCTCTGGACTGCAACCAAATCTGTTTATTAATGCATGTTTGCATGTTTGTTTTTTTAAGGCTGGGGTTTTTATTCTTTTTTAACATTGCAGACAGAGGTGCATGAGTCTTTGTCTTTGACACTGGCCTTTCTGCCTTTGCTAAGAAATGGCCATATCATTGGATGGCCTCATAACCTCAGTGTCTAGCCTCTCCCTGGGTAACACACAATGGATTTTTTAGCATTGAATTGATGAGTTTTTACATTTTCAACTTTTTCCACTTACGCTAAAAGCAGCTAGATGTAACATAGGCATGTGTGACAAATTGAATGTAACATATGTTTCTAGAAACTGGGCTATAGACATTAACCTAATGTAATTATAGGTAATGAAGTGTAATTATGTTCAATTTTAAAATGATTATTTTGATATAAATAGAATGTATGCTTAAAATAGTTATTTTTATATATACTTTTGCAAGAAGAAAAGTTCACTTAGGAAATGTAGTCTTTTCCCATGACTATTTTCAGCATAACTTTATTTAAAATGTCAGGAAATTTCAACTGACACTTTTTCCTTCACTTCTTGTCAGTGTTTATGTGAGAGAGCCAAGCAGGATTGTAAGGATGAATGGATGAGGCAGAAGTGATTTTCTCTCCTACTTTTTGAGTTATTTAAGATAATGATCAGCTTAGGGACAGGTTGGCTTGCAGAGGTCAAGTTAAGTCTGACCTCATTAAAAAATAAAAAGGCCTTAACAGATTTAGTTCCTTTAAATGGCAATAAGACAATTAAATATTTACAAAAAATAAATTCTGTGCGTCATTTCTAGACTGTAGTGATTTGGTCAAACACAGAAATTATATATCTTATGTCAGATCCTGTCTTTTGCAAGGGGCTCTTTTTCTTTCACAGCTCTCGCTTTCAAGAGTGTACATGCCTGCCAAGATGTTTTCGCTTAAACAATTTTTTTTCCTTTCTCAAATGAAGTTTTGGTTCTTGGTTCAGCTATGAGAAATGGAACACTAAGACTTTTCAGTGCAATTAAAATGCATAATTATCATTTCTAAGAGAACACAAAACAGAGCTGAAAGCATTAATTAAAACCTTTGGAGACAAAAGAAGAAAAATGCTAGTTGAAACATATACTTCAGCCCCACATACTGACTTATAGTGTGGATTACATGGAAGAGACAGGTGGCTTATGTTGAGAAGGGGCAACTTGGGGGAAACCTTCAAGTCTTGAATAAACACAGATGATGCATGTATAGATTATGGCAGAGATCCTCTCTTTGGCTTCGGTTGTCATGGTAATCCGTTTTTCTGATGTGCAGATCAAATGTATCTTCTGCAGTTGAGTAAGCAGGTATAATGGCTGAAGTAAACATATCAGCTATGCAGTCTGTACCCCTAGGCTTGCTTGGGTTTGCTTGAGTTGATTAGGCTCTAAAGAGATTATTGCAGTGATGGACAGGTCTGCCTCATGATGCGCTCACTTACCTATGAATTCTAAATGAAGACATATTGCAGTAGTAGGAGAGGTTGCAAGGTCGCCTGAAAAAAATATTATATCAGCCATGTTTTATTTTCTTAAAGGCCATTTGGTTAAGGAAGGCTCATTTCGGGTGATGCTTGCAGATTGAAATGTCTGACAGTAGCTGAGCTGTTTGAAGAGAAGAGGCTCTTGTCTTTGTGTGAACACAAGCATTTATAGCAGTTTTGAATCACTAATGTGCAGGTTAGGTTCCCTGTGAGGATCAAGGAAAACCAGCTCAATGGAAGGATTAGATATGTAATCTTTGAAGATGTCCTATATTTTACACATTATGCTGAGGTCCACTATCAATTATTTCAATATTATATTGGCATGTATCTCCGTGTTTCTCTATGATACTTACACATAAATGAGAAAAACACCAACTTTAACTTAATATCTCCTAGGCTGAACTAAATCGCTATTTCCATCACAATATGAACTGCCTCTTTATCTCTGCCCCTTTTTTATCACACACAAAAAGATAAAGGCCTCTTTATCTCAGCCCCTAACCAAGGTTGTGTAAAACCTAGGTTTCATGATTGTGGAACTCAAGTTGTCATTTTCTGACTTGTCTCTAAGTCATGTATCTTTTTTTTTTTTTTGCAATATAAATAAAAAATCACTCCATATCTGACTATCTGGTGTTGTCATCTGACCCAGATTTTGGTACAGGCACTGGTTATTTCTGGTTATTACTGGTTAAGGGCAGCGGTGGCCTAGTGGTTAGGGAGTTGGCCCCTGCATTGGAAGATTGTGGGTGACGATTCCCTCACCAGTAGGTTGCCCTGATGCAAGGTACCGTCCCCATCACTGCTCCCCGGATGCTATCAATAGCCCCCTGCTGCTGCGGTGTTTGAGTGCATGGGTTAAATGCAGAGGGTTGTCACTTTCACTTTCTCCCTTTCTTTGCTCCATTCATTGTCCAAAATGTGGTTACATGCCTAGTGTGTGATCAACCAAATGGGTTTCATGGTGCTGTACTACTCAACTTCCACAGTCTACTCATGGCTGCCCAAATCAAATTCAGATCACTAATGCTTCCCTACAGAGTGCCTTCTTGAATTGCACCAATCTATTCAAAATAATTTGGCTCAAACTCTTTCTTGAAATTTAGTGTGGCATTGCCATACACACAAAGCTCACTCAGTCCCTATTGTTCTCATTCTTGATATCCTGATACTGACGGAACAGGGGCATCCCTCTCTTAAAGACTTAGCTTTTCCAAAAAAAAAAAAAACCTCTTCCTACACCTCTTACATTCCTAACTCGCACTTAATCACCACTTCACCTGTGCAACTCATTTCCTGTGCTTTTAAACTGTATAACACTTCTTGTTAATTTTTCACTCACTGCACTATAGTTTGAATAGTGTTCCTTCTTGTCGCTTTTGCTAAAAGCATCTGCTAAATGAGTACATGTAAATAAATAATTTTTACAGTATCATTTTCTAACATTTCTTAGTCCCTGATCTTTAAACCATTTGGTTTTTTTTTCATAATAACACAAAAAGGTCAAGGGGAGTAAAAACTTACAAAAAAAACAAACCCAAAAAACAAAACTGCATTAAATGACTTTAATGGATGTCAGGTTTTAAAACAAGGCCTAAAAGTAGATTGTACTAGATATTCCAGTTCCTGTAGATTCCAGCCTGTTGATCATCAAGATACCCTTGTATGGCTGCACCTGCTGCACTGTGTGTATTGGTAAAATGCTTCATCTCTGTATGCTTGGAGATGTGAACAGCATTTATGCACAATGAAAAATGTCCTTTTTTTGTTTTGTCAGGAATCTACAGTGTTGATACCATATGTGGTTGATATTCAATTCCCAACTGTAAAAAATGAAAAGCACACATAGTCCTTTGGACATCCAATTCTTGTCCACCCTTGTCCTAGCTCCTGGAATGCCCTGTATGAACTGTTGGCTTGGCTTTTGTTTTCTTAAAGGCAACAATGTGTTCATACCTTTGTATTCCGTAGTCAGTGGTTGGGAGAATGACATGAAATGTGACCTACATACAATAACATATTTAGATAATTTTTTGAGTTTGTTGCAGTGGACGGTGAGGCAGTGAAAAATCTTAAAAGCTCAGACGCGTATCAGTGTCACCAGAACAACAAGTTTGGTTCTACATTAGAAACACAAATGAGTCAATACTCCAGTGTGGCTGGAGCAGGGTGGTCTTGCAGCCAAGCAAATGCGCAGCTGAAGCTGCTCAGTGTAGTATATAACAAATATTTTTAATGTAGGTTGAGAATACAGCCTGACTGGGTAAAACAAGCCATGCACATGCACTAATTTCTCAGAGGACTGTAGGCCTAGAAAGGCTTTAGAGCAGAAATGAAACACATTGGTTTCAATGATTTTTAGGGGTCTCTAAGTTTAGGTTCTTCAGCCAAGTGATAAAGTGTGCAAATATTGACAGCTGCAGTTCCTCTTTGTTTATGGAGCATGGTTAGAGCCTTGTTGTTAAAGCCGCATGTTTAACTTAACCTGGGTATTAGTACAGCCGAAAGCCTGCAACATGTACCTGAGCTCTATAAAGCCATTTTACATAACGCTAAGGATGGAGTATGATCATGAAAAAGATTGTACACGCAGTAATGAGCGCTATATATGTTTGGAGCGTTTAAACAGTAGTATCTTGTGATTATTGCATCACCGGAAACACCACCTATTACAATTTCCCAAATTACATTACCAGGAAAAAAAGGATAAGACTGGATAAGACTGAACACTGAAAAATATTTAAATGACCTCATTAACTTCTCTGATTTCCAAAATCTTTTTCTTAAATTTTTAGAAAAAGTACAATTATTTTAATCCTGCCACTGGGGCTGTGCAAGCCTTCATTTCTTCTTGCCCAAGCATAGATAATTAACGAGGGTCATTTCAGGCATCTGGTGTAAAACTTTTGCCATATCAATATGAAGGCAACAGTACAATAATCCATCCAACCTCAATCTGATGTCCTATAACAAGATTACCAGTGCATTGAGGACATGTGTTATAGCTTGAAAAGAATTGTAGAACGAACAACGTGAAGTCATTATTTACCATTTCAACCTGTTCCAAGTTCCAAGGATTAACGTTATTTCCAGAGTCCATGTACCAATTTAGAATGTGAGCTTGGACCAGAGAGCAATGGATGTGGGTTCAGGTTCACAGCAATGAGTGCATCAGAAAGAGTGATTTATGGTAGTGAGGCAGACAGCAATTCACTCTGGCATTTGGATCCGATTTGAGAACCTGTGAGTCATCAAGCTGTCAGGTCACGTTTTTGATAGAATCTCAGTCACATTGAAAAAAGGGGGAGGCTTAAGGCATACGAGCTATACCAGCTATTGTTAAAACAGCACTGCTCTTTCACAACACCTTATGGATTGCCAGTATATGAAGTTTGTACAGTTCAGTTGTACTCTTTTATTCTATTTATTTATTTATTTATTTTTGTTTTGCATCTGTTTGTGTTGTCATGTCAAGAATTGGAAATACACACGGCATTACTTAATTACCATTTAACCTGGTACGCCCACCATATAGGGGAACTTTGTAGATTTGATCACACTTGCAAACTGCCCATCTGTTGCTGAAAAGGGAACACCATTAATTCCACCACAGATTTTATTCGATTAAGAAACCTTTTTTAGCACATTGCTTACATTAATGAGGTATAATTGTTTGCACAGCAGTGTTCTTAGTTTTTTGTTTTGTTTGTTTATTTTTTGTTGTTTTTTTTCCAATTTAATTTCAATGTAATTTAATTCAATGTATTTAGTTACTCACTTTTAGTATGTTAACTCGATGGTCCTTTTGTTGACAGGATGTTTTTGATTGACAGCAGTGACTTGTGTCCATTCAAAAAGTACTCATATAGCACTCAAATAATTCACTTGTGAATGTCACCAAAAATAGTTTTGAAGAACCTTATACACCAATAGTGTTGGGGTTTCAATAATAAAAATTGTTTTCTGACCTTTCTTCTTAGTTATACACTGCTATTGTTTCTTGCTGCTGTATTTCATGTACTGACCGCAAGGCCTAGTAGAGGATTTACTGATTTTACGGTCAACTAACCTATGTAACCCCAACTCAGCAGTCCATTGATGGATGAGAGAGAGGCTGCTGATCAATGGTGCAGTAATAAGATGAACTACATTGTCATCATAAACCTACAAAAAATGCCCTTTTGCTAGAAACCAGTTGTTATATTCTTTATACATTCGTATCTTAAGAAGTGTGGTTGTGAATGATTATAATTCATGGTGAGTTATTTCATGTTAGTGGAATTTAGCAGTAAATGCTTTAGAATTCATAGAGAGAGAGACATAATGCTGTTTGGACAGTTAAGTTTATGGTCAGTTTTGATTATTGGCTTTGAAAGCGTTGTAAAAAGTTAAATTATTTCTGCAAACATCTAGAATGGTCTCTAATTCATTTTAGTCAAACTGGTACACAGCACTTTTATTCCATGCCTTTCCAACACAAATGTTTGAATAAAAAAAGCTGAAACTAAAACCAGTTAGTATAAAATTTTACATATAAGAAATTCTATGATTAAAACGACTGCTGTAATTCACTTAGACACTACATGACTGGAGCTAGCACCTCTGGCCAAAGTCAGCTCTCAAATGCCACACTAATATATCATGCTATTTTATTACTCAGCTTTATTATATCAGCTTGATGTTTGTAAACAGACAGAGAGGTTTGTCAGGATTAACATTATTTAAAACACTTATATAGTCCAGATTGTTTTAATTTAACTTTGTGTTGTTTATAATCTGACAACCTGTGTAACTGAGTGTACAGCCACCCTAATTGTATTACACAGTTTTACACTCCAGTTTTTTTCTTAGCCTTAGCTCAAGAGTTACTGTCCTGAAATCAAGAAATGGTCTAGAGAAATATATTTCCTTTGCAGACCATGTTCTGAATGCTTTTTTTTTTTCTCCTACAGGACTGGGCTGCAAGCAATGAAACAAGGAAGCAAATTGAGGACACAGTCTTGTACGGCTACTACAGTAAGCAGTTTCATTGCACACCAACTTATAGAGTCATGATTGATGAATTTCAGAGTCTGCCTTTTGTGGCATCCATTACACTTTATCATTTCTTCCTGTTGTTTGAGTGGCACTGAGAAAGCTAGCCTTCATATTGGAATTTTAATATTGATTAACGCAAGCTGTAAATAACGGCATGCTCACGATCCAACCACTGCCTGCAGAAATGAGCAATAAAGTCATTGGATAGTTTTATTTGTGTGTTCTGCCTGGTTAAATTAAGCAAAAGTGACTGCGGCCTCCTGCTCAAGTGTATTTTGTTGCCTCGCTGAAATGCTGCATTAGTGAAGTGATCTGTTATATTGACAAAGTCGCAGAGACTTGCAAACATAGACACAAGGTCATTCTTAATGACATTACTGTTAATATTGCGCCGCATTCTATGTTGCACACTAAACCAGGGTTAAATTGCACACTGACACCAATAATTTAAGGCTGTTTACAACAGTATAGACTTATAGTGGGAGCCATCCTTGGCCATACATAGACCATAAATGGACAGCTGGCCTTTCAGTTGTTTCCTTGTTGGCAGCAATGTTGCATCATTTATTCAAGCACATGGAAGGTAACAAAAGGTCTAGTGTTGACTCAAGATATAGCGTTTGCAACTGGAGACTGTTGCTGTTGTCCTTCAATACTAGAATCAGGGAAGTGCCAATACCAGTAAAATAATTTGCACTTTGACGTCTGAATGTTTGCTCAGCTAGCTCAGAGATAGAAAGAAACAGGACAAATGGTCATATTATGAGCAGAAATCATGACATGGGAAGTCAGTCAATAACTTGAATAAGAAAAAAAAATGGAATTAACTTGTGCTGTGCAGTGAAAACCACAATACATGTCAAAGGAAGGAAGCCTATAACTAATCAGTGTTGGGTCTTGACATGAGGGTGTGAAGACTTGATAGTGAGAATAGCTGTACAGCACTGGATAGCTGCTCAGAAATACCTCAGAGATTAGGAAGAGAGATGCCAAAGACTGCCCTAAAGACAAAGAAAAATGTGTTATCTCAGAGGATTTACAACCACCTCAAGGTGTGAATTAGTGATGAGCAAATGACAGGCTAATCTGTATGGGTGGTGGTGGTCTAGTGGTAGGGTACTTGCCTACGGACCTATGGATTCAGAGGTTCCTGGTTCGAATCCCACCTCTAGTACTACCCCCATTGGGTCCTTGAGCAAGACCTTTAACCCTGAGTTGCTCCAGGGGGACTGTCCCTGTAATTAGGACCTGTAAGTCGCTCCGGATAAGAGCGTCTGCTAAATGCCGTAAATGTAAATGTAATCTAAATATTACTCACACTTTTCTGACCGTGCTGATGTGATTGTGATATTCCTACTGAAAAGCATGTGAAAACTACTTGGTAAAGGTATGCAAAAACTTTTACATGTGCCAATGAAGCCGACTCACTTTTTTTTTTTTTTTTGTCCACTGAAAACATAACTGCTGACAGGAGCAGGATGTATTCTGGAGGATCCAACCAAAGAGCTCCAAACTTGTTTAGCCTCTGTTAGCAGGACAATGACTAGAACAGTACTGCTAGAACAATAATAGTTTTTTAATGGCTGACAGTGTTGCCATTTTTATTTTTTCAATTGCCCTCTCTGATAGAACAACTTGTAAACTGTGCAAACAGCTGAAACTGATACAAAGCAGTCCGAGAAACTGCAACCGAGCTAAAAAATAAGACCCACATCATAGTTTGGCCTGAAGGATAAATTGATTATGGCTTGAAATAAATAAGTCTTGAAATAAATCAGCAAAACACAGATGGTAACTGCACAGGATTGTTAAAGAACAGTGAACGCATGATTAAGAGGTTTAGAAAATGAGTGCAGAGCCTCACCATGGGAGATAATCAGTTCACTATTTTGATTGCAAAGTCCAGGTAGTCTTTGATAGCAGAGGAATGTCAATGCTCGATTAAATGTAATTTCCTCAACCAGTAAAGTGAGTCTGAAGAGATGTTTCAACAAGGAAAATTATTTAAAAAAGAGGTAAAAAAGTTATGACTGCTTAAATGATCTTATTTAATCATATTGTGTATTTATGAAATGTTTGTGTTTTGAAATTGCCAGGGCATTATTGTTAGAACCACAATTTGTCTCAAATAAAGTGGAATGAAGATGATGATGATAAATTGAGTCATGCCATAAGCTGTTTCAGCCTAAGCTAGAAGTTTTCTAACTGAAATCAGCAGTCATTAGTAAAACCATGTCTGTTTTGTAGTCACTTGAGGCAAGCTGTTTCTCAGGGCAAACCATCCAATCATATAACCAGCTCTTGTAGGAAAACAGCTGAAAATTACCTATGACAGAGAAGGTAGGCTTGCTACAAATCCATCATCCTGCTACAAATCCACTATCATGCTACAGAGGCTTTGTCTGTTCTTAAGGCACAGAAATATTTTTGCCCCAAAGAATTCATCTCTATCTCTGTAATGTACTTTTCCTCCTGAATCTTCCTGACTTTAAATATGGCAGAAAAGAGTGAAATATGAACCATTTTTAATAGTTTTGATAATTATCAATTCAGAATTCCCAGATGGGTTACCAGCATCTGTTCTGGTAACCCCTCTGGTAACATGATAAATAATTCAAGAAACATAAATTACATTGCAATGTAATAAATGTAATTAACTTTTCTATTGTATTTACATTCATAATATTTGTTTTACTTAAGAATTTTTTTAAAAACAAATCGTTTACAATGTAGATTAATAGCTTTACATATTTTTTTTCAGATGCCTTGAGCCAATCAACAGTTGTTTATTTTTGCTCTGGCCCTTCTGACCAATCACAGATATTTTTTGGGTGCTTATAAAGTGACCAAGCCAACAAAAAATGATTAAGTCATGCAGCGTCATCTTCAAGCATGTCCGATTAAGGGCCATATGGTTTTAATAAATTGGAAATTATAATCCCAGTATCTTATTTAATTCAAATTGTGGAGCCCAAAGTGCAGTATTGAACTGCAGTGTCTTTATTACTCCTATAAACAATCCCGTTGTGGGACCTTTTTGGAGAATAATGTTTACTTTTTTTTTTTTAACCTTTTTTTTTTAAATATACATTTATCATGAAACCCCCAATTAATCTAAATCTCTTGACATTAGCCAGTGAAATGAACTGAAATAAAATAATCTAACATTAATAAACACAAGTACATTCACATACCCACTGTAATCATAATTCCGCTCAAATACTTTTAAATATTTCTTCTGCCTGCTGTTTCCTGTGTGCCATTTGCCTCAGTTCCATCATTTCATTCCAGAAATTTTTGGCAGAGCCCTGTGGGAGAAACGAAAAAAGGGTTGAGCTAGGCAATGTTGATTTTTAGCAGAGAATCTCTATAAAGGTAAATGCGGCCATATTTAATACAACAGTTTGATGGAACATTAGATGTACACAGTTCTCCCTTATCCTAGATGCAGATTAAGAACAGTCAAGACCAAAATAGAGTTCAAATTTTGAATTCTTAGTTCATAACTTTAGCTAAATTTAATAACAAATAAATATTTTTTTTCTGTAAATGCAACCCCAAAACTTATTCACAAACTGCTGAAAATGCATCCAGCTCTTTATTAAGATGTCAGCCAATAATTCCGCTATTATAGTTCCTCTTTCGTTAATATTTTAAATTTTTTTTTCCA
The DNA here is from genome assembly GCA_017165825.1 of Hepsetus odoe. Classification (NCBI taxonomy): domain Eukaryota; kingdom Metazoa; phylum Chordata; class Actinopteri; order Characiformes; family Hepsetidae; genus Hepsetus; species Hepsetus odoe. The sequence goes on from CM029377.1 coordinate 24,939,618, forward strand.
TCCTTCATTTAATAGCACTGAATTCAACGTGAATTGTGTCCTAAAAGTGTTTTTAGCTTTTTCCCAGTTGGGATGGTGTACTTTATTGCAGCTCGTTCACAAAAATATTAAAACGTGTATCAAGCACATTGTGAAGTTTTATTTTTACTGTTTCTCCTACTTATCTGTAAGCATGTTTTGGATGCAGATGTTTGTGATCAGAACAAAACCTACTGTTCTGTTGGCTTTGGTATGCTAAACAGCATGGGCAGAGAGAGAGCCAGTTTCCACAAGCTTTTAACTATCTTAAGAAGGCCTGGAGCAACAGCTCCCCTAAGGCTGAGCATAAGAGCAAGAGGACCAGAATAGAGCTTTCGTCTTTGTCAGTGTACGCGACCTCATTCTAATGATACCTAACTATTGTAAAAATGGTCAAATAGTCACAATCGATTGTATTAGTAATTGAGTCATTATTTTGATGATTAAGGTGGTAAAGTATTTTGCTGGAAGTAGTTAAAAGGGTTTTACACTGTATGTAAACAAAGACAACGAAATTAATGTATCAGTCAGGCCAGTAATGGAGCTCAGTTAGAAGATTAAATGATGCTCATGCAAGTTACTAATAAGCCATTGCTGAATAATAGAGAAAGAAAATGTTTAATCTGATATTTAAAAACTGGGTAATCACTTTTAATCGCTTATTAAAAAAAATAAAAAATAAATAAATGCTTGTTCCTCGTGGTTCAATGTTAAAGGAAGATCTGAGCTATTCTGAAGCTGTCCGTGCAAGTGGTTTAGTGTTTTTGCTGCATTAGTCATTTGTGCATAAATTATATTTGTTCTTTAACACAAATTACAAATGCCTACTTTTTTTTTTGTTTGTCTTCAGTACTTCTTACTTGCTTCATCTTAGTTCTCTTTGGAAAGATTGTCCCTCTTACAGATTTTTTTTTAATTCAATAGGAGTAGGTAAAGAAGAAGTAAAATAATCTTTCAACAGAATGTTCTAGTATTAAAGCTCTAACGATACTCTTTCACATTTTAAGAAAGAATGTATAAAGCATTTACCAGTGTTAAAAGTATACACATTACAATTTTACAAAATTAAATGCAACACAAATACACAGCTGCTGTTCAGAGATGTGTGGGTCTTAGACATAATGACTAAAATGACTCAAAGATGGTGAGAGACAGATGTGCTGCAACATTGTTGGTTGAAGATATTAAGTCTGTCTGGATTTCTGCTAACCGAAATAGCACGATGAAAGAGTTCAACATATCAATCAATCAAAACAAAAAATATATATATATATTTTTACTGAAGGGAGAGTCAACTTCTTATTCCAGCTTAGTGTTCCAAGTTCAGATAAATCATGAATGAAAAAAACAGGTTTAATGGAGATCTAATTCAGGATTATCACTTTGCAACTGAACAAAACATTGCTACTACAACAGCGCTCAAAGGTTGAAAATGTGAAGAAGACTTTTATTAGGGAATAAGAAGGTTGCATGACCCTTGTTAGCTAGAAACTGAGATCATGCAAGCTATTGTTAGGGGCTGACACAGTCGTACCAGACTGCCTCAGTGAGGTACCCAAAATGTTCCGTCTGGTTATCAAGAGTAGATGTATCAGGTTCCTCATTAAAGTCAGAGTAACCCTCATTACTTAAGCCAGATAAAAACAGGACTTTACAGGATTAATTAAACAGTAATGAGCTGCTTGAATATCAGACTAATTCTGACAGCAGAGCTACATAAAAACATAACTCAGATTGGTTAATCTGCAAGTACAGGAATTTGATTTCCTCAGCCTAAAAAAGGATTAGGAATTTGCTAATTTGCTAATTAATTAATAAATAATTATTAATATAAAACTATGTTTGTAAAGAGTAAGGAGGAAAAGGTTAAATTCAAATATATAATAATTCAATATAATGAGTATCTTCTTTCACCACAGTGGACCACCCCTCTCTGTTTTTACCAACCGACCCAGATTGGAAGATAGTGGGTTCGATTCCCTCACCAGTAGGTTACCCTGAGATACCCTTGAGCAAGGTACCGTCCCCGTCACTGCTCCCCGGGTGCGTTCAATAGCTGCCCCCTGCTGCACATGTGTATATGCTTGAAACACAGATTGAATTTCGTTGTGTTGTGCTGTGCTGCATTTAACAAGGGTAGTCACTTTCACATATTACATCTGTAGTGCTCTCTCTTGGCATGAAACCATATTGCTGCTCACTGATCATGACATCTTTTCTTAACCTAGCTTCTGACTGTTCCACTTTTTCTTTACTAGCCTCTTTTTCAATGTAAACCTCTGAACTTCCATGTTGCTCCACCAGTTTTCCTTATTCTTTTTCTTCTGTTCAGATGTCATCTCATGCTTCTTTTTGCTGTCACCCTTATAACTTTTGCAGTTTTCCAGCAATCTGGTAAATCTTCCCTACCCCCAGTGACTGTCTCAACTTCTGCCAGAGCTCCACCTTGCAGTTCTCCTTCTTCAGCTTAAACCTTGATCCTTGACTCTACCCTTACATTCCTACCCTCTTCTTGGCCTCCAGTATCATCCTACAGACCGCCATCATAGCTGTTTAGATAAAACTCTCCCTTGTCGCTACTTTACAGCCTCCAGTCTTCTTCAAACTGACATCTGAAGCCATCTTCTCATGTTGTTGCTCAGGATTCAAATCAGCATTTTCCCCTCAGAGTTCCTACCCTCACTTCTACTCTTCTAACCTTCCTACTCTTCTCCTGCCTCCGGACATACTACTACGTCCTCCTCCTCCTCCTCTTCTTCTTTCTGAATCCCTGTTCGCTAACAGTACTAGTGGCAGTCCTTGTTAATCCTGGCCTCAACCGATCCAGTATGGAAATCTGTATTGTTGTTCGCATTTTACACCAGATGCCCTTCCTGACATAACCCTCCCCATTTATCCAGGCCTGTGACCAGCACAAAGGAATACATTGGCTTTTGCATCCTTAGTAGCTGGGTTATAAATTATTTAGAGAATTTGTCTAAATCAACCCTTTTCATCCTGGACCAGGTAAATGAAAATGCAATTTGTTGTGTTTCATTGCGTGCTGTGATATGTTTCACAATAACATAATCACTTTCACTTATGATACATGCACTTGTTCAGTATTACAGAAACAATGAAATTGTTCAATTGAATTGTGGATAAATCTGTAATGATAACAGATTGTCATTTTGCCAGCCCCTGGTCCCTGCCATTGTTTTAAGCCTTTTAGATAAAAGGGGGCTTGAGACTTTTTTGCCTAATAGTTAACCAGTTTAATGCTTGAGCATTGAACAGCATTTTGCATACTTGCCAGCCCGTCATTTCCATCACAATGGCCTGCCGCAGTGGAGCCTGTTACGGTAATTAATAGATTGTCCTCCATTCAATAGCAGCATTCAGCAACCTGTTCATGCAGAACTATAGGTGTTGTGTTCGGACTTTTTTCACCCTTGCTCTTCACACAGCTCCAGTGGCTCAAAATGAAGCGATTCTGTGCCTACTCCTCTTCTTGGTGACCCCTTTTCTTTGTGCTGCAGTTCACTTTGAATTAGGCTCATTGATTGTGCTTCCTGCTGTTGCTCTGCAGCATGCAGCAAAGAGAAGGAAAAAAGCACACTCACAAAGTGCTCCTTCTTTTGCCAGTAGGTGGAGATGGAGCTCCACCATCTCCCCTAAAGGCAGAGTGGCAGATATTTGGAAGAAGCTGCAAGCTCTCAAATCCTTTAAAGGGTGGTATTCAAAGGCGAAATCTGACAACCCTGTCCATCCATGTCAATGCAAATGGAATAATTATGGCACTGACACAGAAGCTCTGCTGACTGATTCTTCTGCAGAAAGAAGATTGATTTGTTTTTGACTCTGATAGGCCCATGTGTGTCCCACATGAAGAGAGGGGAAAGTGTACATATTAAAATAAATTGAATCTAGACCCATTCAGCCTACACTTGGCTGTAATTTTTTGATTGTGCCATGTCCCTTTTGTTTAGTGTGCGGTTCACCCTTGATTGGTGCTAATGTTTGCCAGGAGAGTGTGCTTTAGCTGTCAAAGACCTAATTCATATCTGAACATTGTTGTTTGCTGACGTGTAACTGGTGCTGGAGTACACTTAACCGCCTCTTCAGTCCTTTGCTCGTAGCTGGTTATGAACCACACACGTTCAATTTTCATCAGCCTCCATGAGTCTTTTATGTGTTGTGTGTTTTTTTTTTTTTTTTTTTTTTGTTGCTAACCAGCCTATGCTTCATGATTGCTGTGCCGTTGGCTGTTTGAAAACACTCAGACACGAAATGTCTCAATCCTTTCAGTGGATTCTGGCCAGTGGGGCTTGACAGTGCACATCACATATTGATGGAGCGAAGATGCTGGAGTTCGTTGCGTTGTGGAGGTAAACAGTGCTGACACCAAACAGCCCAGAAAAACAGTTTCCTCTCTCTCTCTCTCTCTCTCTCTCTCTCTCTCTCTCTCTCTCTCCCCGTCTGGCCCTCATGCTATTTCATTAAGCCTGAATTGGCAAAAGTGGAAGTTTGCACATTTTCCTCTGTGGTATTTACAGGGCTGGGTGATAAATGTCCAAAATAGCTCTCCCAGATCTCTCATGAACTGTAATCTTTTGAGAGCCCTCTTGCAGTGTGCAGCAGCATCCATTTGTACATCTGCTCGGTATGTGCTGCACTTCAAAGCTGTGATGCACAGAGGCCCGGAGCAACAGGGCAAAATACCCCAGAGCCTCCTAAATAAATCATAGATGTTCGTTATGTACCCCCTTTTGCCTTTTTTTTTTTTTTTTTTTTTGGTGGTTGCGATTTGGGGAAGATGGAGGCGGGAGTGCAGCAAGACGTGGGCTGGTGATCATGGGAGGGATGCACAATCCCCTTGATGTACACACTGTGAGCATAAATGTGTTTTTTGGCTTACTCCCTGCTCATCGTGCCCGGCACTGAGTGTTCACTAATGGAAGCTGCAAGTGGCAGTAGAGCTGGATGGCCGCAAACACTGACAGATTGCATGGTTATTGAAGCAGGCAGCCGTGCATGGTGTGAGGCCCTTGAACCTCCCTGGATGAGTGCTTGGGCCAAAGCTTAAACAAAGAACAGTGCACATATTACAATTTAGTAACCTGCATAGGCAGAAAGTTTTAAAATAATAGGAATATTGCAGTGCTGGGTGGAGTCATCCAGTCTTTCTGATTATTTGATTTATTTATTTATTGTTTTTTACTTACTTCATTTAAAAGAAAAATGTGAATCTTATGTTTTAATTGCCTTTTACCTGTTTTATGTTAACTCTGAGGGAGCGTTGTGTTCAGGATTACCTGTTTAACCTATAATCACTGTAAAGTGAACAATTTATTAAAACTGATCAAAGATGCTGTAACGGTGGTGGGGTGCGAGAGGGATGCCAACGCAGAGCCAGGAGTTTGGATTATAACTTTATTAACTATATTAACAAAACAAGATCAAAGGACTGCAGTTCAATACTAAAACCAAGGAACTGCAGCCTAAACCAAATTACCCAGATTACCAAATACCAAAACCACCACTGCATGTAGGCTTAGCCTAACGAATGAGCCGCGCTCTGTTCTGACTCATCGGGGCTTAAATAGTCAGCCCCAATGAGGCACACCTGTGCCTTCATGAGCTCAGGTGTGCTCAATCAGAACAGAGCGCCCTCTATCGTGCCCAAAACACACCTCATCCGTGACAGAATCCCCCCCCAAAAGGCGCGGCTCCCGAAGCGCCAAAACGTAGCCGAACCTCTGGGGGGAGGTCAAGAACAAAAAACACTCTACAAAAAAGTCCCTTTTTGGGGCATATGGTCAGGTCCACAAAACACTTCAATATAAAGGACTTCTGACCATCCATGTCCAGGCAGCTGGCAGTGGTGAGGGGAATCCTAAAAGTTCAGTCCACTTCTTTAACCTTTGCCTGGACTCGACCCTGGAGTCACTGGAGGAACCGCCTGACTCAGTGGAACGCCTTGCCTTGACGGAACCTGAAAGAGAGCTAAACACAGATTTTACAGGGTTCAAAGAGGAAGTCTTTTTCACATAGTCCGAACTCTGCTTCCAACCCCTGCCAGCCTTGTTCTTCATGTCTCTCATCACAGAATCTACAGTGCAGAAGCTGTCGTTCACTCTCTTGAATTGAGACAGGTCACTGCTGCTGTCTCTTGGCTCCTTCTTCTTCTTGATCATACTTCTCTGCTGCTTGGAGCTCAGTGAGGCAGTATCCCAGCTCCTGGTTCCACTACAAGAAGTTCCACATGGACTCCTCCACCAGCCACCTTGTTCTGAGTCTGCTGAATTGTGAGGGTGAACTGAAGGTAAGGAGTCATAACGCAGCTGCTCAACCTCTGGAATCTTTACCTGCTTCTCCATCAGACTGTTCTTCAGCTGCTCCGCTCTGGCGTTAACCACCAGGGTCCCAGCATGCACTGGTGTCTGTGGAGTGAGTAGAGCTTTGAAGATCGCCAATTTTGCTTCCATACCGCTGATCTGCTTCTCCAGCTTGGTGAGCTTACTGGCCTCACTTCTGGCTTTTCTCAGTTCAGCCTGCAGAGTAACATTGTGGTCCTGCACCCGTCTCAGCTCTGCTCTGGTCTGATTCAGCTGTTCTTCCATAGTGGCTATTTTAGCTTCCAGCTTCTCCTGAATGGTTAGAGTCTTAACTCTTCTCGTGGTCTGGCATACATTTTGGTCCCTCTGTTCATCCATTCTCTCCAGCCTCTCTCTTTGGACAACCATCACAGCTTGCAACTTTATTCTGGAGACTTCTCCCTCCTTTCTGACTTTACTGCTCTTTCCGTGAAGCACACCTTTTGTCTTGAGCCAGAGCTTTTCTTTCTGTTTCCATGGCTTCGATCTCCCTTTGGCAACTGGACAAGAGTCCTTTGGTCCTCTCCAGCTGAGGAAGCAGATAGGTGATCTTTTCCTTGTGTTTCAACCCTTCGTTCGAGACCGAGGCATTCACCTGTAGCATAGAGGCTTCTTTCTCCGTCAGCTGCTGGTAGGGCTCTGTCAGCCACTCCTCCTGTTCAGTGATCTGAACGTTCACGCAGCTGATTTATTCATCTCCGAGGTGAAATTCGTTTTCCTTGCAGCTCTGATCCGTTTGGCCAGGTCCCTTGCCTGCTTTCCTCGTAATGACTTTTGCAAGCAAATTGCAGCATGTTTGAACAGCTGATACCTCTGCCTTTGTTGATGTCTGAGCTTCCACCTTCTGAACCTCCTCTGAAGAAGACTTGCTGCCCAGCGCTGCTTCTTGAAAACCAATCTTTGCTTGTGCATTCTTACTGCAGCCTGAATAATGGTAGCAGCTTTGTGCATTGCAGCAACATTCTTTCGAACAGAATAACCTCTAAAAGCTGCCTGGATGCATGTCGCAGACCTTCTCAACATCTGGAATTTCTCACGTTCAAATTTACCCTTAATGTAGGACCTATAATGTCTTTGAATGATGATGACTGACACCCTTATGGCCTGGTACTTTACTACCTCCCTGTGTCTTCTGAATGCAGCCTGAATCAGGGAAGCTGCCTGATCTTGCAGGATCATCTCCCTTCTGACCCTGTGACCTCTGAAGCAGGCTTGCAGGAACATTGCAGCAGAGCGCAATTTCAAGAATTCCTCCCTTTGCTTTCTGGCATCTAGTGTGGAACGATACCTAAGCTGGATGGCAATAGCAGCATACTTGATGCGTAAATATCGCATCCGAGCACAGTGAGCCCTGTAAGCACATTGTATCACAGTGGCAGCCTGGTGCTTCTGTTTCAGAGTCTGTCTGGCCTTCATCCCTCGGAATGCGGCTTGCAGAACAACAGCAGTCATCTTTTTCTCCTTCAAAGACTTCATTTCTTGCTTCCTCATCTTATTAGCCCGGTAATATCGCTGACCAGTCCTGGCTGCCCAAAGTAGCTCCAGGTAGTATTTTCTGCTTATGTGCTTCCTTACCTGCGCCTGAATGGTTACTGCAGCCTCATGTTCAATTTGCATCTGCACCCGAACTTTCATTCTAAACTTCCCACTAACCTGAAGCTGCTCCTTCTCTGCTTTCTGCCCGGCAGATGGGTTAGTGGTGCTGGGTTTGGGGGTCGACTCCTTCATGCCGCTTTCCTTGCTGCAAAGGGCCTTCTTGGTCGACCTCCCCAGCTGCACGATGCAGGAAGCGGCCTCTGCCGTCCTCCTGCTCTCTGTGTCAGGAACGGCCTTCTTTGCCACTGCCTTGCTTCTCTGGCCTCCGGCCTTCTTTGCCTTCCTCTCATGTTTAAGGTTGCAGGGAGCGTTTACTTCCACTGTTTTGCTGTTATTCGCGCTGGCTGCGTTCACCGCTGTGTTCACACGTTGAGCTGCGCTGAGCGCCGCGTTTACCGTAACTCCTCCATTAGCTGCGCAATGAGAATTCTTTACCATAACGCCTCCATTAGCCACACAGGGAGAATTCTTTACCGTAACTCCTCCATTAGCTGTGTAGTGAGAATTCTTTACTGTGGCTCCTCTATCAGCTGCGCGTGGCGCTTTCTTCGCTGGTGGATCGTGGTGATTGGCGCATGGCGCTTTCGGCGCTGAATTTCCGCGTTGAACAGCGCAGGGCGGCTCCACTATCAACGTTCCGCTTTGAATGACGTAGGGCTCGATGACTGTCGTCCTTCCGCATTGCGTGACGCTCGCCGTCAACGAAGCCCCACCTTCCATGTCGCGTGTGGAAAAAAACACGTCGTTCAGTGTCGAGGTAGCGCTGTGCTCCTGCAGCCATGGAGACCAGCATCCGGAGACAAAGCGCGAACCGATCCCTGCAAAGCTTGGGATCCGGGATGATATCAAGCGGGAGCAGTGACGTCGCATTCTTCAGACGGCGCTTGAGCTCCTTGGCCGTGGCCGTCGGCGTCCGTCGCACCCACTCCTCACCGTCCAGATGCTCGCGGAGGTCCAGAGAAATTGCCTCTATCTCCCAGGTCTTTATCAGCTGCAGCGTCTGCTCGACAACGTTCGCTGTCGCCCATAACATAACGCTCTCGCCCATTTCTGTAACGGTGGTGGGGTGCGAGAGGGACGCCAACACAGAGACAGGAGTTCGGATCATAACTTTATTAACTATATTAACTATATTAACAAAACAAGATCAAAGGACTGCAGTTCAATACTAAAACCAAGGAACTGCAGCCTAAACCAAATTACCCAGATTACCAAATACCAAAACCACCATTGCATGTAGGCTTAGCCTAACGAATGAGCCGGGCTCTGTTCTAACTCATCGGGGCTTAAATAGTCAGCCCCAATGAGGCACACCTGTGCCTTCATGAGCTCAGGTGTGCTCAATCAGAACAGAGCGCCCTCTATCGTGCCCAAAACACACCTCATCCATGACAGATGCATAGAAATTTAATCCGTTTTACATCCCTTTGCATTCACCACAGCCTTGATGGTATGTTAGTGCTATGTAGCAGGCTTACATTTAAGGTTTACCAATAAATCTATGTGCTCATAATAATGGGCAATATGTTCTTTAGGTTACTCAACCTCACATTTAATGCCTAATATAGTTATGGCAGAAAGCTATGGCACAGCCAACTGTCTCTCGTCTTTTGGACATTTGATGATCAAAAGAAGCAGTGTTGAGTGTAGATGGACTGTGATTAAAGGCCAATCTGAGGCTCACTACATCTGTGAAGATTAACCTTCAGGTTAAGCAATTAAAAGGGAAATATATATACACAGTCAGATGAAAAAATTAGAACACCCTATTAAAGCCTGTGTGTTTTTGTAACATTCTTGGACATATGGATATTTAATCTCAATTTTAACAATACTGGGAGATTCAAGTAATATTACTAAACAATTATAATGGAAGAAAAGACTTTTCCGAATGTTCTGTAAAGTGTAATTCTACAAAAATGTGATTTCTGGTGAGGAACTGATTAGGACACCCCCACCTTTATTCCCAATTAAAATGGCTCAAATCATACACAGGTATAGCACATGACTAGAACATTGTTACTCAGCATTTTGAAGGAGGTTAATTTAAACCTCATACATTTAGTTTGGTGTGCTTCTGACTATTGAGGTGAGAATGAACACCATGGTGAGATCAAAAGAGCTGTCTGAGGCTTTTAGAAAGAAGATTTTAGCCGCTTATAAGTCTAGTAAGGGATCTTTAAAAAGATTTCAAAAGAATTTGCAATCAGCATTCCACTGGACGGAAAACAGTCTACAAGTGGAGTACTTCCAAAACAACCAGCAACATGCCCAGGTCTGGCTGTCAAAACAAGTTCACCCCGAGACCAGACCACAAGATGCTAAAAGAAGTCTCCCTCACTTGCATGAGAGGAGTGCAAGGAGGAAACCTTTGCTCTCTAAGAAACATCAAGGCCAGACTGAACATAGCCAGAGAATGCAGATAAAACCAGTACTCCTGGAATAATGTTCTTTGGACAGATGAGTTTAAAAAAAGTAAAACATTACACCAGAACAGAGGACATGTCTGGCGTAAACTAAATATGGCATTCCAGGAAAAGAATCTCATACCAACTGTGAAGCATGGAGGAAGAAATGTCATGTTTTGGAGATGCTTTGCTGCAGCAGGAGCTGGCCAGTTTAGCATCATAGAATTGACCATTAATTTTAGCGTATATCAAAAGGTGCTTTAGGAATATGTGAGACCATTAAAGCTGAAATGGAACTGGACCATGCAACACGACAATGACCCAAAACATACCAGTAAATCCACCAAGGCCTTGTTCAAAACTAAGAAATGGAGAGTCCTGGAATGGAGTGAGTTAGTCAAAGCCCAGCTCATAATTCCAGTGAGATGCTGTGGGGTGACTTGAAACGGGTTGTAAATGCAAGAAACCCCTCAAACATCTCACAGCTTAAAGAGTTCTGCATTGAGGAGTAGTTCAAACTTTCCTCAGATGAATTTCAGAGACTTGTAGATGCTACAAGAAGCATCTCACTGCGGTTATTTCAGCAAATGGGGGTCAACACTAGCTATTAGGGGTTAACACAAGGTTAGACATTGATATAACTGAATATATAATGGGGTGTCTTATGTATTTATGTATGTATATGTGTGTGTGTGTATAATATATATATATATATATATATATATATATATAATATATATATATATATATATATATATATATATATATATATAATTCATGTGTGTGTGTGTGTGTGTGTATATATGTGCTGCTCAAAATAATTAAAGGAACACTTTTTAATCAGAGTATATTATCAAGTCAGTTGATTGACCTGGGCAGTTACGTAGCAGAGGGGGTTGTTAATCAGTGTCAGCTGTTTTGTTGTTGATTAAATTAACAAAAGGTGCACTAAAGGGGCAACGATGAGACGACCTCAAAAACAGCAATGCTTTTTGCAGGTGGAGGCCACAGACATTTTTTCTCAACTTTTTCTGACTGCTTTTCAGTAGTTTTGCCTTTGACTTGGTCAGTGTCAGTTAGCATGAGGTATTACCTGACCTCTACAAGAGTTGTACAAGTGATCCACTCCACCAGGATGCACATCAATACAAAAGCACACAGAAGAGCACAGAGGAGATTCCAAGAGACAGGCAGTTACTCTAGGAGACTTGGACAGGGCAGTTGGAGGTCCTTAACCCATCAGCAGGACCGGGTATCTGCTCCTTTTTGCAAGGATATAGTAGAGAAGCAGGATGAGTACTGCTAGAGCCCTACATAGTGACCTCCAGTGGGCCACTGATGTGAATGTCTCTTACCAGTCCATGACTACTACATGACCCTGACTGCCTTTAGGTATTGGGATGAAATCCTTAGACCCATTGTTAGACCTTTGGTTGGTGCAGGCATGATAATGTGTCATGTGGCAAGAGTATGCATGCAGTTCCTGGAGGATGAAAGAATTGATACCGTTGACTGGCCTCCACGCTTCACCCAATCAGCCAATCTCTGGGACACGCGTTAGGTCCATCCAACGCCACTGGCTGTAACCTCAGCCACCCAGATCACCCTAGTCGATCAGCAACCCGCGTGATAACGATCCATCATCCATATGAGCATGCCCCAACGTTCGCTTCAATGTGGCATGCATACAAGCACATAGGGCCTTACAAAAAAAGCAAATGGAAAAGCATCCCTAGAAGAGAACAGAAATGTTTCTAGTCAAGCATTATCTCCAGTTAGGCTAAAGGGTCTGTATTGGCTAGTTTTTTCTAATCCAGTTGTTTTAAAATGCCAAGAACACTTCAAAACACATGGCTTTGCTCAACTTCTGTTCTTAAAGCTTAGCATTGTTACCTTGAAGAATACTTGAGATTTTAGTGCAATATGAAGCCAAGTCAGAATCAGCTGTCAAGAAATTTCTATGGTGGCTACATTTGGGCAGACTTAAATGGAAGTGTCAGACTACTTCACTTTCTTCAGTTGTGTGCTCACTCTCCATTGCCTTCATTGCCACATTTTTTTTAGATGAATATGAAGCGTGAAAGCCAGAGATACTTTCATTGCATAAGGTTTCCTGGATTTAAGGTGAACTGGAGAAATACAAAAGCCTCAGGAGCCAATGCTGAGCTTGTATAACGAATGCTGCACATTAGAAGCTGCAACTTCAGTGCTTTCTTATCTCAGTACTAAATGAACTAAAAAATTAAGCTGAGGAATTTTTTAATGCTTTTTTGCAAAAATTGATTGGCTATTGTCCGGGAGAAAGATTTCGACATCCCTGCTATGAGGAAATATGCTCTCTGCATGTTTCAGATTTTTTTCTTGCTTTTCACCAGTTAACCACAGTGTTACTAAATGCCCCATGATGCAATTTTTGATAACAGGGCATTGGATATGCAGGAAATGAACTGTAAAAATCAATTATGGAAACTATGTGGAGTGTCAGTTCAGAGGGTCATCGCCTCATTTTATAATGTATTGCATAAAAGACAATCCGTTCTCCCCTCTCTTGTCTCCTCGTGTTAATTCACTATTCATGTCTTGTATTACATGGCCACTTTAAGAAATTGAGGCTCTTTCCCCCCTGCCAAGATGGACAAGGAGCCCCATGAAGTCTACATATTCGATTGAGGGAATAGCTTCTTGCTTTTTCAATCAAATATCACTCTGCTTAGGCTATGGAGTGATATAATGATACCATTCAAGTTTTGCCCTTTTAAATAGCTTTGGGGGACACTTCTTTTCACCTTCCCAAATTGTGAAGAGAAAATACATAATTAAGTGGCCATTGTTTGTTCTCATAGCAGGAGTGTTTTGTTTTCTTTTGCTTTTGTTCCAGGACAAATGACAGCTTTTCCTGATGTTTTACTATTGAGGTTATCAGCTAGTACAAAAGGCTATTAAGTCCTTGATAGTGGTAGTTCTCTTTAGTTTTCACAAATAGTGTCTCTTCAACAAGGAAGGTGTCTGTTGAGCTTCATGCTGTCATACCACATCTTACTCCGGCTAAGCCTTAATCCACTGGCAGTTCCCTTTTTGACCAAGTAGATTGGTCACATTGTGACTCATGCAGCATTTGTATGATATTGATTTCTCCCTGTTGTAGTTTCCTGCAGTGAAGATCCCAGAGTGTGACTTGTACTGGGCCCAATAGTGTTTTATTACAGTGTCCTGTATGCCAAAGGTCACAAGCCCTAAGGGTCGAAGCAGTGAGAATCCAATACAACAGCAAATTATCATCTACTCTGATTTGTAATCCTCCAAGCCCTGCAAAGGGCAAAAGGGTAATTCTCTAATACTGGCAAGCTCCACTAATTTACTACCTTATGACAATCAATCGTGGGTTCTACTTTTACTGACAAACAAGATGTTCTCCTCAAACGGTACTGGCACTTTTGGAAATGTTACTAATGTGTAGGCCTGAATGAAAAGAGAACATAAAAGCTTGCTTGTGACCATGTCTTGAAACTTGAAACATGCCAGGAGCTGAATGAATTACTAAGGCATCTGAGGGCAGGTTGGTGGAAATGAGTAACAAAGATCTCCTTAAAATTGTCTTATTAGAAAAGCTTAGGGAAAAGTGTTAGAAAGCGATGTAAAATTAAGATGTGGTGTCCCCAGAGACCCAACAAAGACGTTGTATTGATGCATTAATTTCCCATCAGTTGTCCTGTACCTGCAGGCTCATACATCTCTTTGACAGTTTCATAAGAAATGCGAAGGACTTATGTCGCCACCGAGGCTGTGCTCCTCCAGACAGTGAGATTTGTACCACTTCCCAAGTCTTTGTCCCTGCACTTCCCCTTGACATACTACTTCCCATAAATGTACTACATTCGCACTGGCTGAAAGGACAGGAGCTTAGAGGACAGCACCACTGCGACAGGCTGCGTCTTGTAGAGGGACAGTGTTAGAATGTGACACTCTATCGAGTGACCTTGAGCCTGTCAGAGGACAGGGCGCTTTATGGTTTGTTGGATGTCTTGGCTAGTGGTTACTGTGAAGATGTACCCACTATTCTAGTTGGTCTTTATGTCTCCTCCTCAAAGTATTCTGACCTTGGCTTTCGTGATGGCTCAGAGTCTCTGGTTCATTTTTGATCACCTGCTTAACTCAAACAAGTGACCAGACCCAGAGGTACATAGTAACAGTTTTTCAAGCCGGAAGTGTTAAAATGCCTATTAAAACTGGCGCAAAGTGTACTCTATCCTACAGGCAAAAGTATAGAGAATCATTAGAGCATCAGCATCATTATGCTGATGCTTAAATATCATATAAATAACTATGATTAACCATTTGAGTCTTTGCTCAACAGGCTTAAAGGAGCCTCGTGGCTGATTAGCTAATTTGCTTATAATGTATGCTCTTTAAAAGTACAATTACTTTGTACATTTAGCAGGTGCTTTTATCCAAAATTAATTATAAGTGAGGAGCAACAATCATGCATAGCAGAAAGAAAAAATGATCAACAGATTAATACAATTCATACTACTGGTGTGCAATGTAAATATGTAACTGTGTTTTAAAAAACAAAACCTCATATATATATATATATATATATATATATATATATATATATATACATAAAATATACACACATACAGTACCGTGCAAAGGTTTTAGGCAGGTGTGGGGAAAATGCTGTAAATAAAGAATGCTTTCAAAAATGGAAGTGTTAATCATTTATTTTCATCAATCAACAAAATGCAGTGAATGAACAAAAGAGAAATCTAAACGAAAGTAATGATGGTGTTACCTTTGCCTTCAAATACAGCATCAATTTGTCTAGGCATCTAGGTACACTTGCACACAGTTTTTGAAGGAACTCGGCTGGTAGGTTGTTCCAAACATCTTGGAGAACTAACCACAGATCTTCTGTGGATGTAGGCTTCCTCACATCCTTCTGTCTCTTCATGTGATCCAGACACACTGGATGATGTTGAGTAGGCAAAAGGTAGAAACACCAAATATTGATTTGATTTAGATAATGAATGTTGTTAGTGCTTATGCCCTGTGAGTTGGTTGTGAGATGGAGGAGAAAGAAAAATTCTGGAGTGAGTTAGATTAAGTGATGGAGAGTGTGCCCAGGGGAGAGAGTGGTGATTGTTGCAGACTTTAATGGACATGTTGGTGAAGTGAATAAAGGTGATGGTTAGGTATGGTGTCAAGACCATACTTATGGAGTCAGAGGAGCACAGGGTGCCACAAGAGTGGAGGAAGATACACACATAGGCAGATTACATCCTTTGCAGTAGGGTCAGTCTGAAGGAGATTGGAGATTGCAGAGTAGTGATGGGAGAGTGTAGCTAAACAGCATAAGATGGTGGTCTGTAGGATGACCTTGGAAGTGAAGAAGTGAAATTGATTGTTCTTGCCATTGTGAAACACAGCACAACACAGAGTGAGCCACAACGAAATTAGACCTCTCCATACACACATGCAGCTGGGGGTATTGAAAGCACCTGGGGAGCAGTGACAGGTACCTTGCTCAAGGGTTCCTTCAGGACAACCTACTGTTCTAGTGGTAGAACCCAGAAGTTCAGGAGTATATACAGGAGAAAGGCTAGCAAAGATGAAATGAGATGAAGAGAGATGAAGAAAGTAGACAGGAGTACAAGGAGATGAAGAAAGAAGTGGTGAAAGCTAAATATAAGGTGTTTGGTGAATTGTATTAGAGGTAGGCAAGCAACTAGGGAGGAAAGGACCTATAAAGATTAGTTAGACAGAGAGAGACAGCTGGAAAAGATGTGCAGCAGGTCAGGGCGATAAAGGATAGAAATGGAAACGTACCCACAGTTGAACAGAGTGTGTTGAGCAGAGGGAAGTAGTACTTTGAGTGGCTGAACAATGAAAAGAATGAGAGATGAAGAATGGATGATGTGAGGATAGTAAACTAGGAAGCGCAGCAAATGCAAGATGGAAGTAAGGGCAGCGATGAAGAAGATGAAGAATGGAAAGGCTGTTGGACTGGATGACATACCAGTGGAAGCATGGAGGTGTTTAGGGGAGATGGCAGTTGAGTTTCTGACCAGATTGTTTAACACAATCTTGGAAAGTGAGAGGGTGCCTGAGGAGAGGAGGAGAAGTGTTCTGGTACAAATGTTCTAATACACTGGAAAAGTGAGAACTTTCTAGAAAATGGCTGATTCCCTGGGCATTTCTCTGACTAAACTAGAAATTAGAATTAGAACTAGAACTGCATTAAAATCAAAATGCCAAGTAAAGGCCACATTCTCAAAGACTGAGAGTCATAAGATGGCTAGGTCTTTTTCCACCCTCATAATATAGCTTTAATAGAAAAACATAATATAGTCTTTTCCTCACTGCACTGTAAGCTACACAGTAATTCAAAATTGTAAGGTTCAAGTTTGACAGCAACCACACTTGACTGTTGATTAAAAACCCCCTTTACAAAATTTAAAAAATTGAAAAATTCCAAATTGTTTTTTTGATTGACAGGAGTGAAAACTTAATGTAAAATGAAACCCTTTAGTCCTTAGAGAGAAATTCACTTTGCTTTAATGTATCAGAGGATGCTAAAGGACTACAAATACAGGATAGGACAATGTTTAGAGGACATTATGATCTTTTTTGCTGAGTAAGGATTTAAAGTACGGAAGAGGGCTATACCTAAGCTGAAGTTTTATGATGAGGAAAAATGTGCTTCTTGGCTGCCAAGCACATAATATGTTCAAATAATCTAAGAACACTTTGTATCTAGGAGGACCATAAAATGTGGAAGTAGTTTGGTTAGTGTCCAAATTAGGGTTGAGTATAAAATAAAAATGTCACATTATTATGAAGACCACCTCAGCGAAGTTTAAACATATACTTTTTAAGCCTTTAAAAAATCTAATTTAAAGTGGAACACAGACTCTACAAATATTATTATATTTACTTTCACAGTACAACTGCTAAATTATATTTTTCTTCTATCGCTTAGTATTCATATTAAATCATAATAAATGCAACACCCTTGAACATACAAATGCATACTTAAATTGTGAAAATCTTAAACAAATGCAAATAACTTTTTTTGGACAGTACTATAAAGCAGAAAAATATCACAGATGAATTTGCTGAATGGGCTGATTTTTTACTATTTTACTAATTAAATATTCATTAATGCTGAGTATATTAAATACGAGCAGCGGTGGCCTGGTGAGTTGGGAGTTGGCCGCAGGAAAGGAAAGTACCCTTAAGGAAGGTCCAGTCCCCAGCACTGCTCCCCGGGTGCTTAAAAAGTCTAGTATTTCAATTTTTAATAGATTATTTGCTTAATAATCATAATCATAATTAACATAAATAACAATCATAATTGGGGCAGCGGTGGCCTAGTGGTTAGGGAGTTGCCCTCGCATCGGAAGATTGTGGGTTCGATCCCCTCCCCAGTGGGTTGCCCTGAGGTACCCTTGAGCAAGGTACCGTTCCTGTCACTGCTCCCCGGGCGCTTTCAATAGCTGCCCACTGCTGCACGGGTTTGAGTGTGCATGGGTTAAATGCAGAGGTCAGGGGCAGCGGTGGCCTAGTGGTTAGGGAGTTGGCCCCGCATCGGAAGATTGTGGGTTCGATTCCCACACAAATAGGTTGCCCTGAGGTACCCCTGAGCAAGGTACCGTCCCCATCACTGCTCCCCAGGCGCTTTCAATAGCTGCCCACTGCTGCACGGTGTTTGTGTGCATGGGTTAAAAGCAGAGGTCCAATTTCGTTGTGGTTCATGGTGTGCAGTGCTGTGACCTCGCAATGACGAGGGTTGTCACTTTCACTTTCACTTTTTTCACTTTCATAATCAAACACAATTCTCTGTTTAATTGATGGGCCTTTTAATATATCATATATATAATATGATATATTAAATATAAGCCTTTGACCAATTTGTTACGTATTTGAAGCACAAAAATGGTGTAGCAAAGGGTTATTAATTATTATTATTATTATTATTATTATTATTTTTATTTCTTTTTTTTTTCTTTTCTCTCTTCCCCCCCCACACTCGGGCATCTTATTTACAGTACCCATCCATTAAATGGCTATTTAATGAATCAAAAATTGTTCTTTTATTTCAACCTACGAAGATCCTTCATGAAGAGCATAAGCGGCTGCACAGAATTCTGGGGGTCCAGACCCCTGAGGGTGAAAGTGGCCAGGAGTGGCTCTCTACCTGGTATGTTCAGAATCTGAAATATATCTAATGGGTTGAATTCATGAACAATTTTCCAATAACTAGAACTCCATAAATGGAAGTATCATTTTGAAATTCCCCTCTGGTGAGTATCATAAATGTTGGAAATTTCGCATGTATTTTCATGGACTTGACCTCAGTGCATCCGACTGGACCATCAGTCCCTACCTGTGTGGAAGACTGAAGGAGATTAAAAGGGCCCAGAAGTAACACTGGGCCAAGGTTCTCTGTTTAATTATTTAGCTTTCCTTCCTCTGTGTTGAGGGGATTAACATCCTAAACTTCCCTCCCAGGTCAGCTGCTTTCCTTGGCGTTAGATCTGGTTAGAGAATAAAAGATGATCTGCAGCAACACAGTGCAGTCGAATCCCCCGTTGTGTTAATATTTGTGCTTCTATGATAAATCTACCCACTGGTTAGGTGTCGTTAGTGTGCAGTCTTTTAGGGGACTTGGAGCATTGCTCCATGCTCTGGTAACAACCATTTGCTAACCACGTTTAGATACAGAGCCAGCTTAGAGTGAAGTGGCTGGCAGTGCGTGTAGGCAAATTGGCCTCTCCTGAGCGATTAGGCAATTTTGCAGCTTATTGAAACTAATGCCTAGATGTTGAACATAATTGTGCTGGACTGTTCTTTAGTCATTTGATACAAATAAAAATTTGGTG
The DNA here is from genome assembly GCA_017165825.1 of Hepsetus odoe. Lineage (NCBI taxonomy): Eukaryota > Metazoa > Chordata > Actinopteri > Characiformes > Hepsetidae > Hepsetus > Hepsetus odoe. The sequence goes on from CM029377.1 coordinate 24,958,881, forward strand.
GCTGTTACAACCTCGTTGGGCTTTAGAATCTTGCATATGTATGATTAAAAGACATTTTCATCCTCTTTGCAATAACTGATTTGGGTGAATTTGTTTTAATTAGGGCTTCACAATATGGTTAAAATGCTAGTTTTGCTGGTTTTGCATATTATTAAATAAAATGTATACTACATACTTGTATACAACACCCACAGAAGTGCTTTTCTGATACTGTTATTGGTTCCAATATGTTTAGCAAAAATTGAGATAGGCAAAAGAACTCTCTTGCAATATTTGTAACTATACAGTATATGATTTATAAATTATGTATTGGACAGGCTTAATCTCAATTTACTAGCCTCTTGTAAAAATACATAATGAAAAATATATGGCATACATTAGGGTTGGGTGATATACAATAAATCCAAAAACAATAAATAAACTTTGTGTTAGCCTTCCAAATGTGTAATGTGAGTATTCTTTCCTATTTGAGAGCTGTTGGCCTAGACCTGATCTTGCTGAGTATTGGTGAACCCTGGAATATTTACAGAAATGATCAACCATTGAAATATTTATATTTATTTTTTTATTTTCAGGCCTAGCTGGATCAGATTTATCAGAGAATTACAGTAAGAGATTACCATTGTAATTTCAGTCTGCAGGTTTGTATATAGAAATATTTAGATATATAGTATATAGAAATATAAGAGTGTATACTCTTTTTGTAATGTACAGAACCCTAAGGGCCCTCAATGAAAGAAATCCCATAGTAATAAATAAAACCTCTTTATAACAGCTAGTTAAGATGAAGCACAGGTTCTTTATTTCCAGGGAGACACAGAGTAAGCTTTGATATTTCTGTTATGCAGCAATGCTTGCTGTATGCCATATTAATAATTGTCATTGTGCTTAGCAAAGTGCCCTTTTTACCCATAGCAGGACGAAAGTTTTTGCAGGATTGAAATACAAGCATTTCCTTGAAACAAGGCCCAGATTTAACAATGTAACTTACGGCATCTAGCCTATGCATGATAGTCCTGCTCTCCTTTGTTTAGGCTTGTGTACTGAAGCATTCAAATGAATCATGTTATCATTCCCAAAGAAGCACTAAGCCATGCGTAGCCTCAAGCTGTATGTTCCTGTTGTATTTTAGCAGGACTAATTATTAGTGTTTACTAGGCCCTTCCTCAGAGACATCCATTTAATTTAGACAGGAAGAACCCATAACCTCCCTTACCTAAAATAGCATTTATTTCCCCCTCACTTGCACTCCATTCTTTCATGCTGCAGTGCTTGTTGTATGTCCTGTTCTTAATAGTAATTGCCCACTGCAAAGCCCCTTTTGATATTATAGGAGTGAATGGCGTGCAAAGGTTAATGCACCCTGATCTTCATGATACAAATACAACCTTACCAACAACATGGGATACTATTCCAGCTTAAAAATACCTTGCAGTCATCTAGCAGCTAGCAATTGCCAGAAATATCATAACAATCGATTTTCAATCCACTAACAATCCCTAGTGATGCTGTAATAATCCATTCACAACACTCTTCCAGCAACCACATACCATAGCAACTAGATAGCAACAACCTAATTAACATTTAGTATACCATAGCAACCACCTATGATTTTGCAGTCACTTTGCATTTTTTTTTCCAGGTCTAGTTTTTATTTTTGTACATCAAGTATCCATGCTGAGCCCATTCTTGTTTGCAATGATAATGGACAGGAGTCCACATTGCTGATGATATTGTGATCTGTAGCGAGAGTAGAGCTTGAGGAGACCCTGGGGAGGAGAGGAATGAAAGTGTGTAGGACAAAGACCGAATACATGAGTGTGAACAAAAAGGAGGAATGTTAGGATGCAGGGAGTAGTGGTTAGGATGCAGGGAGTAGAGGTGACAAAGTTGGAAGAATTTAAAGACTTAGTTATTTCAGTTTGGACTGTCTGTAGGGGAAGCACCCCCATGTTGTCCTCTACAAATTGGCCACAAAATTCTCATATTGCAGTAAAATGAATCCAGGTTGACCTATAGATTAAAAATGACTGTAGACGTCTGCACAGACATTTCTATGATGGATAAAACAAGTCTATCTGCTAGAGCCCCTCTCTAGCCAATAAATTCTCCTTTATCTGATTCTATTTGCCCATCATTTGGCAGGAAATGTACACAATTACAATCTGCTGTTAAATGAATCTTGATACTGGACTGTGAAATTAATTCCAAGATTTGGTTGCTGTTTTAAGAGAGCCATCATCTCTGTATGAGATGGAATTACCTTTTTACTGTTTTTTCTGCCTTTTGCTTTTTTTTCTGTCTGTTGATGATGCAGTGCATGTGGCCTATGGAAAAAAAAAATATGCAAAGTACCTGTTTTGGATGGCCCATTAATGTAATATCTCAAAGGACAATGAATATCCACATATTTGGTTTATAGTACTTTAGCTCTGCCCTCCAATAAGCTGGGTTTTCTTTCTTAGGGATTTCATTCTTACAGAGTTGTAAAGTAAATTATAGTAAAAGTGTTCTTGACCTGAATGTGTGTACTGTAATAATTCAATATAAAATTTAATTGTTTATTTAAATATATATATATATTGTAATTAAGCATTGCAAATAATAAAAACAGACCAACATGGAGGTGCTGCCACTTGCAGGTTGAATATAGCCATCTTTAGGGATTGAGCAAAGACCAATATGCATATTAACAGTTTTTTTTTAATTTTTATTATTAAAACCCCCATCCACCCTGGTAACACATTTGCCAGAATGTGTTAGTAGCAAGGACTTAAGGGCCCATATTCTTTATATGGATACACAATGACTGTAATTCAGGCCAGAAAGGCTGTTGTCTAGCATTGAATGTGAGTAAGGATGGTTAGTTTGTAAAGTCTTTCTTAGCTGTGTGTCTGCGAGCCCTTTGAAAGATTTATACTCAGATCATTGTACTTGCATCCAGACATGCTTTTATCACAGAACATGTTGTTTAGAAGAAAAGGAAAAAACAAAACAAAAAAGGTGCTGGGAGAGAGAGGGCATGATGGTCAGATGCCACTGGGGAAATTGCACTGAGTGTGCTGCCAGAGTGAGAGCAAAAAGGGTTCATGAACACCTTTGATCAAATGAAGCGCTGGATAAGAGGCCATGTGAATGAATCTTTCACAAGAAAGCAAAAGAAAAGAGCAGCAGTACAAAAAGGGTTTTTGACGAGTGCCAGTGCAAATAAACTTTATTTCTTATCCCCTTGTAGGGCTCATGAAAAACCTATCCTATTTTGAAACAATAAATGGTTTTTGTCTCATTAGATTTAGGTTTTTTTTTTTTTTTTGTGTTTATTTTTTGCCTCCCTTCCCTGCTCAGCACCCTGAAGGTGTTCTGTGACTTTTAAAAGCTTTTATGTTCTGAGTGAAGAAACATTGCAGTGCTATCAGTGCTCCTCGATTTAATGCAGCGATCATACAAAAAATATATGCCCAGTTCTGGGAGAACTCTCAGATGATGGCTTTGTCTTTTTGAGATACCATCATGCAGTAACAAGGGATTTTAGCTCCTTGGGGAATTTATTTCAACATTTCAGGCGGATGATATCCAGCTTTGGGCCTGCTGTAGAGCAGTTCTCCTGTGAAATCATGTTAAAATTAATGTTGAATTAACAGTCTTACCAATAGACTGCCTTTTTGTCCTATTTTATTGGGTAAGTTGTATCAGGGGGAAAAAGAAACTGGCATACATGCTTACTCAATGGCCGTGCATACATGAATATTATTATTATTATTATTATAATATGGATTACAAAGTGACATTTACATTTACGGTATTTAGCAGACGCTCTTATCCAGATCGACTTACATGTCCTAATTACAGGGACAGTCCCCCTGGAGCAATTCAGGGTTAAGGGTCTTGCTCAGGGACCCAGTGGTGGTAGTGCTAGAGGTGGGATTCGAACCTGGGACCTATTGAGCCATAGGTCCATAGGCATACCCTACCACTAGACCACCGCCACCCGAAAGCCTCTCTGCAGTAGTAATGTACATAATGAACCTTGCCTACCTATTTGCGTAGGCACATATATAGTGTGCAGTCATATCCATGTCAGAACATATCTGACTGTAACAGACTGTCATCTGTTTGGACATATTATACGATCATATTTCATGCTTCAGGCTAATAAACAAGTCATTACAACATTTCCTGAAATAAATGAATGTAATTTCTGAATAGTCACAATGTGATTTTATGCAGAGCGATCTGGCTATTGCCAATTAAATATTTCATGCAAACTGTATAAATATAGCTGTCATGCTGTGGCAGAGTGACACAAACCATGGCAATAGCATTGAAGCTTGTTTCTTTTTTTTTTTTTTGTTTAACATTAAGTGACAATATGATAACCTTGTCCTGAGTTATATTGTATCTAATCATCAGTCTCTAAAAATGATATCTCACAAACTAATTTGGCCTTCGTCTGTAATTGTTATCCTAACTTGTCTTTAAACCTATTTTTCTTTGTAAAAAGTTCACTCTATGGTATCATCTAAGAAAAGAAGAGGGAAAATAGACAAGATTGTTCCATCCCCAACACCCAGAGAAAAACTCAGTTGTGAGATGCCTGATTATAAACAATGAAGAGACGGCCACTCTGCACAGTCATACTACCTGGTGGAGTAAACAAAAAAACAAACCTGCAAAACAGTATTTGTGCATCATCAAGCTGTGCATCTGCAGTCTTATATGCTCTAGTTTGTAAGTGAAGTGAAAGTGACTAATTTTCATTGTGAAGCGCAGGACAGCACACAGTGAGACACAATGAGATGCTTCCTCTGCATTTCACCCATATGACCACGTGCAACAGGGGACAGCTATTTAAAGTGCCTGGGGAGCGGGGAGCAGGGATGGGGATGGTACCTAGCTCAAGAATTCCTCAGGGCAACCTACTGGTCTGAGATTCGAATCCATGACCTTCTGATCCTGGGGCCTAATTCCTAACCACTAGGCTACTGCTGCTCCTGTAGAAAATAGACACCATACTTTCTTTGGTAAAAATCTAAAAACAAATGGTGACAGTACATTATTAAATCCCCAAAGGATTTGGTTTAAACCATTCATGCCCGTTATTGTGCTATGTTTTATTTTCACAAATTCCATTGTGTAGGGTATTATTTTGTTATTTTTATACACAGATTCACTTTGAATTTCAACTAAGAAAAGTGGTTCCAAATCATGGTAAAGTTCAACTGACAATAGTTTTCTGTGGAAAAAATAAAAATAATGAACTGAATTGTTTGGTATCATGACAAAAATACAAAATGCTTTTCAAAATAGACATCTCTCCAAAACCAATAACTAAGCATTTGGCAGTAATGATTTGATTATACTTTCTCTCCTTTAAATGTTACAATTCTCCTTTTCTGAGATGTATCATTGCATTGTTTTTTTATTATTACTATAAGCCTGCTAATAATTAGTCTTGTAAATATCTTTCTGGCATTGGCAGTCAGTTTCTTTAACAACAAAGTCAAATATATTTGTGTAAAATAACCACTATTCAGCATATCAGAGCATTGGGTCCTTCTATTATAGTTTCTGACATTATTTGGAGAAACAATGCCGCATCTCTGAGCTGTAAAACATGGCGATTTTGAGGCTCTACAATTTGCAAGGTCAAAGCCATGCCATCTTTCTATAAGCTGCAGTTGTCTGGACTGGCTTTTGAATCTTCAGGCAATGAAAGGGAAGAACATGACCATTGGAATAATGCACTCTTTCTGCCCCATCCTCTTCCATAGTCAGACATTATTACTGGACTTGCTTGGAACCCTTGAAAAAATGAGAAGATCTGACCTCCAGAGTGGTGCTGCTACTGCTATAGTGCAGCAATTAATGCTGGTAGTCACTATGACAATACTGCCTGCAGAGGATGTACTTAAAAGTTATTTTAAGACATAAGCTTGCTGTTTCATCCTTTCCTTCCCACAAAAATAAAAATGAAGAGAGTCAACAAAGCTCTGACTTTTTTGCGAGGTAAGAGATGTTTTTTTTTAAAGTAATGGCATTTTTTTAACCACTCAAGGTGGTATTAGGAGCTGAGTGGCTGTGGCTAGGCCAGATTCTTGATTGCCACCAGCTAAGCACCTATTTCTTGACTCCAGAGTTAAATACCATGTCTCATGGGAAACTGCATTTCTTTTCCTGTGAAGTTATGTATTAATGTTTGCATATCTTGTAGGTAAATGGGTGCCAGATACAGTTGCTTTTCCTGGCATATGGGAAGACCATGCCTCCAATTAGAACAGAGGTTTTACGCTCTAAGAGTTGGCCAGAAGACTTTAAAGAGCAGGGGAATTACTTTTTTATGGTAAAAGCATGCATCAGACACAGTTTTTAATAATGTACCTTTGTTGTCTCTACTTAATGTCCAGTTTGTCTCACACATTGAAGATGTAGTTATTGATTATAGTTGCACATCAGATTAACTTTTACTAGTAATCCAAGGCTTTAGGCTACACAGGAGCCATCTCTGCTCTTCAGGACTGCTTTGAACACACCGACTGGGACATGTTTAGGCAGGCTGCAACCTACGGTGACTCCTTCAACTTGGAGGAGAACACAGCTTCAGTAACTGGCTACATCAGCAAGTTCATTGAGGATGTTACCTAAATGTTATGTTATCTCCAAGTTCATCATAACAAGACCCAACCAGAAGCCATGGATGATTGCGGAAGTGCGCAGACTCCTGACAACCCGGGACAAGGCCTTCAAGTCGGGGGACGAGGCCGCCCTAAGAACAGCAAGGGCAAACCTGTCTCGGGCCATCAGAGCAGCAAAGTGAGCTCACGCTCAGAGAATCCATGGCCACGTCAGAGACACCGGTGACACGCGGCGCATGTGGCAGGGCATTCAGGCCCTCACCAACTACAGGACATCTCCACCTGCCTGTGACGATGACTCCTCCCTCCCAGATGCGCTGAACCGCATCTATGCACAGTTTGATGCGGTGAACAACATAATAATGAGGAAGACCATCACTCCTCCAAATGACCAGGTTCTCTGTCTGACCACAGACAGAGTTCAGCATTCAACACCATCATCCCTCAGCATCTGAGTGAGAAGCTGAGGCTGCTGGGCCTGAACACCTCCCTCTGTAACTGGATCCTGGACTTCCTGACTTGGAGACCCCAGTCAGTCAGGATCAGTAACAGCACCTCCAACACAATCACGCTGAGCACAGAAGCCCCTCAGGGCTGTGTGCTCAGCCCACTGCTGTTCACACTGATGACCCACGACTTTGCAGCCAAGCACAGATTGAACCACATCATCAAATTTGCTGATGATACAACCGTGGTGGGTCTGATCAGCAGTGGGGATGAGGCGGCATACAGAGAGGAGACAAAACAGCTGACGGACTGGTGCAGAACCAACAACCTGTTTCTGAATGTCGACAAGACTAAAGAGATGGTTGTTGACTTCAGGAGACCACGACAGAACCACTCTCCACTGAATATCAACACCTCACCTGTCCAGAGCACCAAGTTTCTTTGTGTTCACGTCCTGAGCAGCTGCATTACTGCCTGGTACAGGAACTGCAACGTCCCTACAGCGGGAAGTGAGAACAGCTGAGATCATCGATGTCTCTCTGCCCTCTGTACAGGACATCTTCACCACTCGCTGCATCCGCAAAGCAACCAGCATTGTGGATGATCCCTCCAACCCATCCCACACTCTCTTCTCCCTCCTGCTGGGAAAAGGTTCTGCAGCATACGGGCCTCCACTACCAGGATGGGAAATAGCTTCTTCCCCCTGGCCATCATACTTTTAAACTGCTAATGCCTTCACACTTTTATTCATCTATATCTATCTGTTATCTCTTTATTTTCTTCTTGCACTCTGCACTTTACTCATAACGCTGCTCTGTTACACTTTGTTGCTCCGTTACACTTGTTACACTGCCCAACAACCTGGGCTGCTTTGCTCCATAACACTGCGGTCTTATGTTGTCTTATGTCTTATGTTGTGTCTGATACTGTCTTGTGTGTAGCACCAGGGTCATGGAGGAACGTTATTTTGTTTCACTATGTAGTGTGTATGTGGCTGAAATGAAAATAAAATCTTACTTGACTTGACTTGAGTAGGCTAGTCATCTTTTATTTTCTTCATCAATGGTCAGCTTTCGTGTACAGGAAAGCAAAGGCTGGATATGTTATGATTTATGGACTATTCTTAGTCCAGAATTGACAATGATGTGTTTAAAAATGTAAACACTTTCTCCAGGTTTGCTGAATTCAAAACTCTGTGGGCATATCTTTTATTCAGTCTTCCAGTAAATAAACAAATCAGTGCAACAGAGGTGTTGGATTAACCCAAAAGACTTTGATGATTAGTTCTTTGGTGTTACTGAAGATGTGGCTCACTTTTAAGGAAACCTTTAACCAAAGAATACATTTGTAAGGAATGACTAACTCTTTCATCCTTTTTCTTTCAACAGCACTGTATTCTATCATTCTCTTCTGCGTCTTCTTCTGGATTCCGTTTGTTTACTTCTACTATGAAGAGAAAGATGAGGATAATGCCAGCAGGTGCTCGGTAAGATCGGGTTGATTTGGGGTCTGTTTTTTTTCCCAATTTCTCTTCAAAGGGAAAATGAAAGTGACTATTTGTCTTTGTGAGCACATATCTTAGCACTCATGAACCACAACGGAATGCATCCTCTGCATTTAACCCATGTACATCCCATGCAGCAGTGAGCAGCTCAATTCAGTGCCTGGGGAGCTGTGATAGTTACAGTACCTTACTCAAGGGTACCTAAGGGCAAACTATTGGTCAGGGATTCAAACCTACTGGTCTGCTGGCCTAGTCCTTAACCACTAAGTCATTGCTGCCTGCTCCACATTTAGCTACAATAAACTTTCATAAAAGTAAGTTTGAAGGTTTATTTTCAATTTACAAGTTAAATTCAAAGAATGAATTTAAACAAACAACAAATTATTTCCACTGACTGATTGATTAATAAGGACTCATATAAGTGAGGGAAGGTGGTGATTACTGGAGTGACAAGCAAAATCCCAAGGTTGCCCTGAGGTACTCTTGAGCAAGGTACAGTTCTCATCACTTCACTCCCAGCACTTAAAAGAGCTGCCAATGCTGTACACGTGTATATGGTTGAAATGGCGGTGGGCGGTGGTGGCCTAGTGGTCACTATGCCCCCAAATTGGAAGTTCGTGGGTTCGAAATCCTTACCAGTAGGTTGCCCTGAAGTACCTCTGAGCAAGGTACCGTCCAAATCAGTGCTCCTTGGGTGCTTTATAGATGCCCCCTGCAGCGTGCGTGCGTGTGTGTGTGTGTGTGTGTGTGTGTGTGAAATGCAGAGGTAGCACAATGTTTCACAATGACAAGCAGTCCCTTTCACTTAAAACTTAACTTGACGAAGGAAAAAGCAGTTGCCCCCTAACTCAACCATTTGTTCTATTTTCCTGCTAAAATAGTGGATATCTGAGCTGTTCCCCACAGGAAATACCTTCCTTCCTTGCATAGAGCACACACAGAAACCTATAGCAAAATATGATAACTTGAAATATTTTTATTTTCATTGAAAGCTGGAATAGGTTGGAACAGATGGGGGAAAAAGTTTCTGTAGGGAATTTAAGTAAGTAAAGATTGCCTGATTACCGATATGACAGTTCTCCTATATTAACACAACCAGTTGAAGTCGGCTAACTCAGCAGAAAGTTTGACTGCAAAAAGTTGGTGAAGCATATGTAAAACACTTTTTCTTCTTTAGCAGTACGTGCTGGCAGAAATTTCAAATATTTGTCCCCAAGGAAACTACAGTGATGTGGAGATTACATGCTGAGGAGCCTATGCCTTTTCTGTACTGTTGATTTAAAGTTGACAGAGACACCCTCCAATCTCTCCTTCTCCCCATCACCCCTCCTCTCTTACTTTAGTGTTTCATTCGTCATGCTAGTTAGTCTTAGCTTCAGTCTTAGAGGGCTGGATATTGGCTGCACATCTTATTCTGATTTGGTATTTGCTGAACTGGACATAAAAAAGGACACACGCGGAAAAATATCTCATCCTTTTTTGTTCTGGCTTTGCTGCAAATGTATTTGCTTCACTGATGAGTGGCGATGGAATCAATATGATCTCCTATTTGATGCCTTTTTTGTGTATAATTCAGCTGCTGGCCAGCAGCAAAAACACCTGTTTTCTCTTATATGTCTGCAATTTCTCACAATCATCAAAGCAGATTTTGTGCAAACTCCATATTGATCTTATATTCTATGTCTAATAGATCTTTATTGTTGATATGGTCTGCACAGATACCGGCATAACATTTGTTATTGATTCTGGGTAGGACTTTGAAGTCCTCTTTATTCCTTTAAAATAGTACGTCTTTGTGAAAGAAAATAAAAATGCCGCATGTAAAGTTTCCTGTTGTTAAAATTAAGGAAGAATCAGAAATTTAAATAAATAAATTTTTTATTTAAATTTTTAAGATTTCATCAAGTGATTTAATGTAAAGGGGCAACTTTCTAGAGAATCGTACTGAACCACAGTCATTTAGTTGCCATAAGAGTAATCATACATCTGAAGTGAATGCCTCTTAAAAGCTCTCATACAACGTTTCTGTTGTATTTACCATTGTAAAAAGATTAATTAATTTGATTGCTTCCTTCACTGGATCTTCACTGCTCTCCTGGAACCATACATAGTTTGATAAATCTTTCTTCGCCATACATTTCCAAGCATAGCTCCACAAGATCTCAGTGAAGACATTTTATTTGTTAATTTCACTAAAATTGCCATTGCAGCTTCTTTTTTTTTTTTTTTGGGGGCAAAATTAAATTTTTCTTTTTTGTTTTTTAGTTTAAAAACTTTTTAGTTTACATATAAATGTTCCATACATTTATATGTAAACTAAAAAGTTTACTGGTTATTAAAACATAGATAAAGATATTTATTATCTTAGATGCAAAATTATGTAAAAAATTACCTTATGTAAAAAAACATTATGACTGTGACTTACCAAGTTCTTCAGACATTTCATCAGACAAGCAATTTTCCCAGCATTCAGAGTTATGGTAATCTATTTAAGATTATAACAAACAAACTGCTGGAATCTCATACTTTATTTTAGATTAATTTTGGGCAGATGTTGATACAATAAATACTACAAACTAAGAAATAATCAGTTCTTTTGGGTCTGCCAGTGTATATTTGATAAACATACATTTGTTGAAACCAAATGATTTCAAAAGACTAAAGTAAAACCTCATAATCTGTCTGCTGAAATGATATCGACCATGAAACAAGCCCTGAGCCAGCTAAATTAAATGTTTTTTTTGCCGAAATGGATGCAAATTCTTTTTTTTTTTCTCTTTGCAGCAAGTGAAAAATGCACTGAAGTATACAGTTGCATTTATTGTTGTGTGTGCGGCACTTCTGTTAATAGGGTAAGTACATGGCTCTGAAGGTTCACATCACACCTGCTTGTGATTTTCTGTGTTTGAAAGCCTTTTTTTTACATTAACTTTTAAATAATGAATAATACTGTCAAAATCCAGGCTTGCTTTTTGCCTCCTGATTTTTCAAAAGAGATCATCCATGTCATGCCCATGGTTCTACACCTACTCTCTACCTCAGAAATGAGCTGAGCTATGTAAGAACATTCTAGTCTTAGAACCCATGAGAGAATACCGATGGTTACCTTATTTTTTAAGAAGATTCCTTTTGAAACTAATTTTTCTGTGAAGGTTGTCTGTAGTTGTGAGCCTGCTGTGTCTCATTTGGTTAACAAAGAGTGGTGTCTCAATGTGATACCTGTATTTAAAAACAAAGAAAAAGTCTACTTAAGCATTAGATCTGTTTTTCCTGAGAAACTACATGGATGGCTGTAAGATATTGAGGAAAATCCACATTTCCAGTAAAAATAATCCACATTGTGGTATTGTTAACATTGCAATATTTGAGGAATTGAGAAATTATGGCAGCACTTCTAGGGGGCTGAATGTTTTGGGGGAAAATGTTCAAGGATTAATTTATTTTTTATTTTTTTACTAGTTTGTATGTAAATTTAAATGTGATTATTTAATAAATAATCTGAGGTACCCTTGAGCAAGGTGCCGTCCCTGTCCCGCTCCTCCCTGCGATGGGCTGGCGACCTGTCCAGGGTGCGTCCCCCGTCCTCGCCCTGTGTGCGCTGGGTTGGACGCCAGCAATCCCCCGCGACCCCGTTTGGGACAAGCGGCAGAAAATGGATATTTAATAAATATTTTATTATGTTATTTATTTAAATAAACTTTTGTCCAGGTCTTTTATGGGCAAAATTTATTTCTCACACTTCTTTTTTCACACAAAATTACTAATGTAATTAGCCAATCCAGGCTTTATATTATTTGCATAATTGTATTGTTAAATTCCTCCAACTGGAACTTGATATGGGTAGTTTCAGCTATATACTACATTGTGGTTTGAAATTGAACCCTTTCAAATTACAGTCTAATTCTTCAATCGCAATACATAATTGTAAATATATTTAGCAAAATATTGTGATTGCAGGAAACGTTTTTTGTTTGTAGTAAATATATCCTTCATGTGTTTTGTGACTAATGTGGCTGACTGGCAGATTACACACTTCTCTACATTTGCATTTACATTTACGGCATTTAGCAGATGCTTTTATCCAGAGCGACTTACATGTCTTGATTACAGGGACAGTCCCTCTGGAGCAACTCAGGGTTAAGGGTCTTGCTCAGGGACCCAGTGGTGGTAGTGCTAGAGGTGGGATTCGAACCTGGGACCTGTTGAGCCATAGGTCCATAGGCATACCCTACTACTAGACCACCACCACCACCACTCTAGTATCTGTATCATAAGAGCTGATGTTGTAGCAGTCTCAGTTCACCTAAATTTACACAGAGCCTGTATTTGTGCACTAATGGAATAGGATACATGCCCATTTGTAGGTACTTCCTTTCTGATTGCCATAAAAAAAAAATCTTGCCCAGACTAGATATCTGACCACATTTGACTAGCTCATAGTAAATATGTGCTTTATATAAGTGCTGCTCAGATGTTTTTTATCCTCGCAGATAAATGCAGACAATAGAATCTGCTTCATTGGGCAATAATCAAGTAACCAGCTAAGTTGTGGCTTTCTGAGTGTATGTCTCAAGTCTGAAGAATTTTTCATGCTAATGCATGAGATTTTTATTTTTTCACTTTATCAAGTTTGATGAAGGGCTTTTGGTTTCATTATCTAGGCCTCCATAGACTCAACATAGCATGCAGGAATCATTTCAGCTGTTTGACCAAGAAGTACTTCAGAGAAAATTGGTGGAGAAAGTCTGAAGAAAATTAAGCTATATCTGTCTACATTTTCAAGAAGTCTTAAAATGAGGTTTTTCTTGGAACCATTTTCCACCGGGTGGTGGGGTACAGTACACTATTCAACTAAAAACTTATACACCTATGTATCATTTGTTCAAAAACCCAGGGTTTCAAAGTGAAGGTTCCTTTATTGTCATCAGCTGTAATGTACAAGTACAGAGTGAGGTAAAATTGCATTTAATAACATGAAACAAAATGTATTTTGTTTCATGTTATTAACAACATAAGGCAAATTGCAGCAGTGAAGACAGACATTACATACAAAAACAAGAAAAGTAAACAGTATTCCACCATGAGGTAGTTGGTACTATGGTTTTGTAAGAAAAATCTGTATAATGCTAATAACGGCGTTACTAAGCGGAAGGTCTTTTTGCTAGGTTTAACCACTGTAGGATATCTTGTCCTTGATCAAGTCCCAGACAGGAGGGCTTGATATATAGATCTATTGTGCACTACCCAGGTATGTCTCATTTAACCTTACATTCACTCCACTTGTGTTCAACAAGGCCTACACAGCGTAAACATAATAGATTTTTTTCACAATTCAGGAGCAACATGCTTACTCCTCAGGTTTTGCTCACATGGGATACCTTGATCAAAGAAAGAAGAGTGAGAAATGTGACATGAGCCTAATTTTAAAGAGGGGATCGAGCCTTAGACATAAGTAATTTAGCCTGTACTCTAACTTTTGACCACCCCCGATGCCTTTATTTATTTATTTATTTTTCCTGAGGTGGATTGTTCTCTTGAAGTGCAAGGACAATGTAGAGCACCCCCCACCCCCCTTTTCTGCACAAAGCAGGAGACACTGGGTACTCTGTGCTTGCAACTATTCGTTGGTAGATCACCACTCCAAATGTGCTTGCTTTTGTCGGCATGCTGACCAGCCAAGGTTGCAACTCTCAATATGAACCTTGACCTCTTTCAAACCTTGTATGTTCACAGTGGATATATTTCATCTATTGAGCTCTCTCAAGAGCCCTTAAAACATTTCAAATGTGTCAACTTTAGATGGAGATTTAAGAGTTCTAATTTATTGGAATTGTTTAGAAGATTTATTTGGATACTTACAGTAAGTGCCATTGTTTTTATTGCCAATATTTTGCTGGTTTATAACAGATGAATGATCCATCAAGTCAAAGGATCAGTATGTCTGTCCACAAACCACTGAAAACATCAGACTTAAGCAAAAAAATCTGATTTGAGTAACATCGATTTAATAATGTGTAAAATCGTTACCAGTACATTTCTTCTCCACTCTGCAGGCATCCTCTCACTATCCAAGATTATGTTAAACAATCCTGTTAGAAACTCTGATTCCTGGTTGACCATTCTCATTTCATTTTATGTTTAAGGATATCATTTTATGTTTAAGGATGTCAGGTTGTTTGTTTGCAACATAAGCACATTGCCTATATGTTTTTTGCATTTTGAAGAACTAAAGAGAACTAAAGTAAATTAAATAAAAATATTTAATTTAAAATTTAATTTATTTTAAATTTAAAAATTTAATAAAAAAAATAAAAATAAAAAAAATAGATCAAGAATTATAGGAGGCAATACCTCTTACCAAAGTCTGAAAGTGTGTTGACATTTTTGCTGTGATAACATATTTTAACTACCCTGATCTGGGTCACATTAAGTTATAAGATTGCAATGCGTGAATAGATGTGTGGGATAATTAACACAACGATGGCTAAATAAACTGACTACATGCTCACTGCATGTCTGAAGTAAAATTCACTGATTGTTATTGCGTATCCATAATATATTGTATCACTAATATATCTTTTACAATTAAGAAGTCTTAGAATATGCTGTGATGTTGCTAAGAATTTCAGTTCATCTCCTTTCATCCTTGTTTGACCATTTACTTTAGTACAAGTTTGTTTAGTGTAAAAGTATATTCATTCTTAGTTCTGATATAAAGCAACAAGTCTCTAAGCCTCATGCTCATTAATCGGTCACTAGCCTGTTGCTAATCTAAATGCTGATACATGCTTGTGTCATTTTGAGTGGCATTTTGTGTAATTAACCTGGTTTGTGGATAAGATTCCAGATTGCTTCAGGCAATGCATGTGAAGATGTAGGCTTTGTTTTGCAAAGTATTGCCCTTACCCATATTCAAATCATGCTACTCCAACAGATATAATTTTTAAAATAGTAAACAGAGTACTGAACTATTGTATTTAAATGCTGTAAACAAAGAATGCATTCAAAAATGGAAGTGTTAATCATTTATTTTCATCAAACAACAAAATGCAGTGAATGAACAAAAGAGAAATCTAAATCAAATCTAAATTTGGTGTGACCACCCTTTTGCCTTCAAAACGGCATCAATTCTTCTAGGTACACTTGCACACAGTTTTTGAAGGAACTCGGCTGGTAGGTTGTTCCAGACATCTTGAAGAACTAACCACAGATCTTCTGTGGATGTAGGCTTCCTCACATTCTTCTGTCTCTTCATGTAATCCAGACACACTCGATGATGTTGAGATCAGGGCTCTGTGGAGGCCATAAGAACTGATGCTGGTTTGAAGGCAAAATGTAGTAACACCAAATATTGATTTGATTTAGATTTTTCTTTTGTTCGCTCACTTTGCATTTTGTAAATTGATAAAAATAAACAATCATTATTTATATTTCTGAAAGCATTCTTTGTTTACAGCATTTTTTCCACACCTGCCTAAAACTTTTTTGTGTGTGTGTGTGTATATATATGTATATATATGTATATATGTGTGTATGTATATATATATATATATATAAAAATAAAACCTATATCTGTTAAATCTTCCTGTAAGCTGTAGAAATCTTAAACTTGTTCCTACATAATTGTCTTTGTTCTAAATTTCTCAATCAGGAATCATTATTAATATTTTTCAGAATTTGTTAAGCTCCAGGTAGTGCCATATGTGACACCTCTATCAATACAAGGATTGTCTTGACTGATTATGCTTTCCTGGATTTAAACATACTGCTGATAATGATGATATTCACAAAATGCTCATAAATGCATTTTGTAACATATTGTGGTGTTATTTATCCCAGAAGTGATTAATGTTGTCTGCTTGCCCAGTCAGACTGTAAAATTTGTGCATCATTACAGCCTTAGGAGGTCAGATAAATTGTATTATTGTCAGCCTTTATTTTTATTCTCTGTTATATAGCCAGGTCAGTGTAACCCTTTATTTTAGACTACCCTCCAAAGATGATTTAAACACACTTTTAAAGCATTACCAGCACTAGCAGTCACAATTATTGCGTGTATGTTGAAATACATTTTTATCCCAACTACTTTACTCTTGACATTAAGCATAATTTAAATGGTATTGTGAATTTATAGCTTGAGTGTGTTAGTCATTGCAAGTTTAGATGCTACAGTAGCAGATCAGTCACAGTGAATTACTGCTAATTGATGTTGTCCATCACAGAGCCTTCGTACCACTGCAGCCTCCACCAAAGCAGAACTCCACCCAGTGGGAGAAGGTGCAATACCTGTTTGAGGAGCTAGGCAGCAGCAGTAAGTGCCATTAACCTTTTTATTACACCATTTTCATTTGCGATTTCCAATGGGATCAGTAATGCTTTTCTGATTCTGAATTGCCATCTTATGCAGTAGTAATGTATGTCCAGCATGCATATGCCATGAAAAACCACAGATTAGCTGACGTATTCCCCAGTGCTTTCCACTAGCCCGCAGCATCGGGTCCTCTCACACTGACATTGTTGCCATGGGGCCTGATTGAAAAGGAGCATGGCGTGAATGCAACGGATGTGGTGAAGTGGTGGCAGAGGGTGACATGCCGAGTTGGCAGCAGCGACATTTAGCCTCATCAGTGTCAGCATACCTCATTGTGCCAGCTAGTCTCTCTGTCTGCAGAAGGAAAAAAGCCACCACTACTGTTGATGTGTCAGCTGAGACCTCACACAGCTAAATGCATATGATTTAAACCTGCTACCCACAAATTCATTTTGATTACTTTTTTGTAATAGATGCAAAAATGCTTTCACTACTATATATTCATAATGCTACAACATATCACTCTTCTTGAGACTGCCCTCACTGGGCTTAGACCAAGCATTACAATTACACATGGTGATAGAATAATGACATTGATCACTGCCTTATTATAAGTGCCGATTTTACCTGATAGTGGTGAAAGTGCACTCTGCATTCTCCAGCCTCCATAGACATTTAAAACATTTCCAGAGCTGTGAGTAACAGATTTTCTCTGTTTTCCGAATACACACTCATTTTTGTCCATCTGACTTTTAGATTTTTAGTCCATATGACGTGCATGTCTTTGGACTGTGGGAGGAAACCCACACAGACACCAGGAGAAAATGCAAACCTTGACTTTTTTTGAGTCCCAACTGTCCATTATGAATTTTAACCCTTTTTTGATGAATAAGTCAATAGAAGTAGACTAATATTTCAATCTACTTCTATTGACTTATTCATCAAAAAATGGTTAGAATTATCTTTAAACAGACCCTCATAACATCAAAATATGCCAAATTAAAACTATATTTAACATGTTTTCATTTAGGAATTAGCATATTGTGCTTGCAAAATAGCTCCTATGCATTTGCATTTGACAAACTAAAAGGCAGTGGATTTTTCTAACTGTTCTTTTGGGATTGTAGAGAATGGGGCTACTGGGCACATTTAAATGGGCTCATCTCCAAAAGAATCATTCAGACACCTCTTAGCATTTGGGATTCAGTGAGGGAATCAGCCCATCTGTCATGACTCTTCATCCTCCAACCCCCTTCAAAATCCCTCTGTAAGGTACTGTCTTACTTGACCTTCTCCTTAAAATGATGAGAAAGAGAGAAAGTGCAACCATCCTTTCTCTAAATTCTTTCTTCCTTTTTGCTCCAGATGGGAGGTTAATTGAGCGAAGAACAGGTACACCAGTGAAGTCGCCTCATGACCCTTCTCCTTTCTAACACTTAATATAGGCTGGCACAGAATAAGATGCTGGGGGGTTATTACAGCATCTGTGTCAGACCTTTTGAGTTTTTGACCACTCTCTGAGCCATGGCAATGCGCAGCACCTCAGCTTCACACACATCTAGGGCTCTGGCCTCATTTGAAGGTTGAATATGAAGTCATATATTGCCCCCCATTGCAGTGGAACCTTGTTACTGTCAGTGTGTGAATGCATGCTCTGTTGCCTTAGTTGGAGCTCTTTGGAGAAGTCCACACTCTTCCTTGTTAGCCTGGGTGGTGACTTCACACCACTGCACTCGTTTCTCAAACTCCTTGGCTTGGCAGCCTTGGGGCGGTGGAGCCAGTCTAATCCAATGACAGCCTCGAGTAACTCGGTGGGACTGTGACAGAGCCTGGCTTTTCATAGTTCTCTTGGAGGTGCTGTTGCCCTTCCTTCCTGCTAGCCCTTTTCTTTTAATGAACATAAACCCAGCCTGAAGTCTCAGAGTAGAAAAGCCAGAACGTCATGTCTTGTTGGTGAGTCCCTGTTTGTCATAATCTGCGGCTGAGTAGGCTGAATGCTCCATTACACTGTGGGAACGGTGGTTGCTGTTCTTGCCCTTCATCCCAGACCCTTCGGGACGGGCTCAGAGCAGGGCATCACTGCCGATCCATGCAATTGGATTGCATGCAGTTCGCAATGCCCCGCTAGCTGTGGTTGCATCTACCAACTATTTCTCTAACAGATTATCTATCTATCTATCGTTTTTCCTTAATCACACAAAGTGACACCTTGACATTGTGAATACTCAGCTCAGTAAACCACAACAAAGTGCAGGCCCTGCATTTAACCCATACACACACGTACAGCATGGGACAGTAATTGAAAGTGCTCGGGGTGGTACCTTGCTCAAGGGTACCTCAGGGCAACCTACTGGTAAGGGATTTCTAAAGGCCTTTCTAAAGAATGTCCTAAAAATGTTTTGGTCTGGTCAATTATCTTTTCTGTTTTAGATAAGCAGTAGCTAAAAAAAAGTCTGTTTTTGCTTTTGATTTGCTTCTCATATGTCTTGCCCAGCTGTTCATGGTTTTGAAAGGAAAATGAAAGGAAATGCCCCTCCTTCCTGTTAGCAAGCAAGGTTCAAGTAAAGTCGGCAGAAAGAGGTTAGAATGTTCAGCAAAGATGATGGCTGGAGATCTTATCATAGTGCAGGGCTAGAGTTGAAATCATTCTCTGCTTATTTATGCTCCTGAAGCACAGATAATACCTCCAGTCAGACAGCTCCTCTTGCTATCTGCTTTCTCACCTCCCGCTGAGCCCCATTCTAGAGTCTGGGCAACTGAAAAGCAACCAGAAACAGCATGATGTAACCACCAGCCAACCTTGCGGCAACACTCTGAAGCTAATTCTTCCCCCATCCATTCCTTCCTCACAGTCATAAATGTCTGGATATTTTTGCTCACACAACACAAGCCGAGTATTAACAGGGCGCATCTGAGGCAGGAGGAAAAAAAATTCTCCTTGCTCAGAATTTAAGCATCCACTTTCTTGGAGCTTAAGGCGCTACTCTTCTCAGCTTCTACTCTGCAACTTTCGCCTACTCTTCCAAGTTCTTTACAAACCCCCCGAATTCTGCAGATTGAGTTTAGTGTGCCAGTGCTTATCGGCACAGGGCTATCATGGCTCACTTGTGTGGCAGAGTGGTGAAGCTAAGAGCTTGGCTTAATAAACATCTCCCGGTGGCAGCTGGCTTCTCAGTGCACGCCGGCCCCAGGGACTCCAGGCACGCCGAGATAAGAGCCTCCACTCTCCTTCCCCAGCGTTTCCTGGGAACCTTAGGCTGGCGCTGCCGCTGAGCCTCTGACGATAACATGCGTACAATATACTCTCTGTCTAATCCCCACAAAAATCTTTGGCAGGAGTGTTGGGTGAAAGCACGGTCTACTACTTATTGCTTCGAGTTCATAAATAGCGTGGCAGACATGGCCACCATTGTCTCTGTAACCAAGCTGCCACCACTTAACAAAGGCTTGTGGGGAAACAGCATGGTAAAAAAAGGGGAAACACCTATTCAGATGCTAATGTTAGTCATAGCTGTTAGACAGCAAAGGACCTCATTTTATTAGTCTTCTTGCACACTGCACTAGAGTGTAGGTACATAAATTGTTTTGGCTCTTTTTCTCATCTGTCCTTTACTCTAAGGATTCAGACCTCATGCATTTTAGGAAATGGAAATCAGAAGCATGAGATGCGATAAAAAGGGTTCTCGAAGGAAAATGAAAAGAAAAAGGCTGGATGATAAAAGAGCAGTCCAGTTTTAATACAGCCTTTTTTTCTTTTCTTTTCTTTTTTTTTTTTTTTTTTTTGCATACAGCTGACCTGCAGACAGTAGGGGGCTCTATGTGTACAGTGGTCTCAGTATAAAAAACTGTTCTCTGTTGGGATGAGAGAAGTGTGTGTGTGCATATATATGTATATGTATATATATATATAACCCAGCCACTAGGGATGCACAAGATTGATTGGTGCAGATTTTAATGGTCATGTTGATGAAGGGAACAGAGGTGATGAGGAGGTCATGGGTAGGTATGGTGTCAAGGAGAGGAATGCTGAAGGTCAGTTGGTTGTAGATTTTGCAAAAGGATGGAAATGGCTGTAGTTAATACTTATTTTAAGAAGAGGGAGGAGCACAGGGTGACATATAAGAGTGGAGGAAGATGCTCACAGGTGGATTATATCCTTTGCAGGAGGGTCAGTCTGAAAGAGATCAGAGACTGCAAAATAGTGACAGGGGAGAGTGTAGCTAAACAGCATAGGATGGTGGTGTGTAAGATGACCCTGGAGGTCAAGAAGAGGAGGAAAGTGAGGGCAGAGTCGAGGATCAAGTGGTGGAAGCTGAAGGAGGAGGACTGCAAGGTAGCATTCAGGCAGGAGTTAATACGGGCACTGGGAGGTGTTGAAGAGCTACCGGATTGCTGGGAAACTACTGCAGAAGTGATCAGGCAGACAGCTAGAAATGTACTTGGTGTGACATCTGGAAGGAAGAAGGAGGATAGGGAAACCTCGTGGTGGAACCACGAAGTCAAGGAGTGTATTCAAAAGAAGAGGGAGGCAAAGAAGACATGGGACAGTCAGAGAGATGAAGAAAATAGACAGGTGTACAAAGAGATGAACCGCAGGGCGAAGAAAGCAGTGGTGAAGGCCAAAGATAAGGTGTTTGGTGAATTGTATGAGAGGTTGGACAGTAAAGAGGGAGAAAAGGACCTTTACCAATTGGCTAGACAGAGAGACAGATCTGGGACAGATGTGCAGCACGATGATGTTTGCTGATGATATTGTGATCTGCAGTGAAAGTAGGGAGCAGCATGAGGAGAATCTGGAGAGATGGAGATGTGCTCCATAGAGCAGAGGAATGAAAGTGAGTAGGGCAAAGACAGAATACATGAGTGTGAATGAAAGGGAGGAATGTGGAGTGGTTAGGATGCAGGGAGTGGAGGTAACAAAGGTGGAGGAGTTTAAATACTTGGGATCAACAGTTCAGTGTAACGGCGAGTGTGGAAGAGGGGTGAAGAAGAGAGTGCAGGCAGGTTGGAATGGGTGGAGAAGAGTGGGTGGAGTGATTTGTGACAGACGCGTACCAGCTAGAGTAAAAGGGAAGGTTTACAGGACAGTAATGAGACCAGCTATGTTGTATGGGTTGGAGAAGGTGGCACTGACAAAAAGGCAGGAGGCAGAACTGGAGGTGTCAGAATTAAAGATGCTGAGATTTTTGTTGGGTGTGACGAGGATGGACAGGATTAGAAATTAGTATTTTAGAGGGACAGCTCAGGTTAGACGTCTTGGAGGCAAGGTTGGAGAAGCAAGGTTGGACGTGTCCAGAGAAGAGATGAGGATTATATTGGAAGGAAGATGTTGAAGATGGAGCTTCCAGGAAAGAGGAGAAGAGGAAGACCAAAGAAGAGGTTTATGGACGTGGTGAGAGAGGACATGCAAGTGGTCGGTTTGAAGCAGGAAGTTGTAGAGGACCGGAACAAATGAAGACAGTTGGTTTGGTGACCCCTAAATGGGAGCAGCCGAAAGAAGATTATTTTATATATATATATATATATATAAATATACACACACACACACAGACCCACACACACACAATAATATTCCTCGTAGAATATTCTTGACAGGTGGGATCCCAGTGGGATGTGTGGTGACGGTTACTGCCCATCAATATGCCTCATCTGGCCTCTGATCTGACAGTTGGCTTTATGCCCTCTCTTTCTTTTTCTGCCTCTTTGGCTCCTGCAAACATGCACTAAAAACACCTACTACTTTTAATTCTCTCTCGCTCTCTCTCTCTCTCACTCTCGCTCTCTCTCTCTCCATATACACATGCACTCATCCATGATTATGCCTGCACTCTTCCAAAAACACATGCAGAGCCACACAAACGACGTACTCAGTAGTGTTGTAAGTCCCAGACATTGCAGATATTTTAAAAGCAGCTGTGTGTTAATGGATCTGCTTAACCGTATATGAGATATGAGACTTAGAGGATGAATTAATGACGGAAATTATCAAAAAGGTGAATTTTGAAATTTTCCATGTTCATGAGTAGTTGGCTTTCAGTAGTTGGCGCAGCTCCATTGTGCTTATCTATCTCTCTCTCTCTCTGTCTTTCTCATTCTTGCTCACAGATGGTCTGGATGCACTGTCTTTCTCCATCAGCTCCTTGACCTTGATTGGCATGCTGGCAGTGATCACATACACAGTGAGTAGACAAGAATCAGCGTGTGTCTATTGCTATGACTGTGTGTGTGTCAATATATGTTGCAAAGCAAATGCAACACTGATTTTCACACTCATAAAAAGAGATGGGGAACTATCCAAAGGGATAAAAAAGGGGACAAGTGCTGTGAGGTGCTTGGAAAAGCAGACACCTGAAAGTTACCCCAACTGCACTGTATAAGGACAGGGACTTCTGTTTGACTTACCAGTCCATCATGCTAGCTCTTAGGTGTGAATTCAGGATTGCAGTGCAGCTTACTGAACACTGTTCCATAAAAATGCTTCAAAAGTGGTTTGGATGTAGTTCTGCATGTAATATTTCACCAGAATTGAAGTTGTTGATCACAAAAAAACAAAGTACCTGAGAAAAACAACACCCAAGACATAAAGTTAGCTCATTTGATTGATGCTTTTTTGGCAAAAGAAATATCATATTCAAGTCAAAAAACTAATTTTGTTGTCTTGCCATTTGATTCAAGAACAATTTGTAGAACATATGATATTGTTCACTCTGCAGACAGAAGTACAGAGCACCATGTCACCACTTCAACCAGGCATTTTTCCCCACTAGACAACATCATAATGAAGTGCATTAGAAGCAGACACAGTAACCGCTAAGCAGTTGCTTTATATGGCAGTTTACTTCTAGACTTGTGCTGACTGAGCTGGTTTTTACACATGTTGAATTCAGTCTAAATCATCACATTTCCTGAAAAATGCCCTGATAAAATAATTTAAAAAATCAAAGAGATAAGAGAAATCATAAATCAAAGAGACAAAAATATTTCACTTTTCATTTATAAATTAACTCTATATAAAAAACAACTCTGATCTTGAACACACAATTATATCCTACAACAAACCAAAATACTTTGAGGACCTCACATAAAAGGTAGTTGATGCTCAACAGACTGAAATGTTCCAAAATCATCTGTAGAGAGTTTGGAATCTACCAATCCAGAGTCAGACAGATTGTGTACAACTGGAGAACATTTAAGACAATTTCTGCCCTCCTTAGTAAAGGCCAACCAACCAAGATTTTTTCCAAGAACAAGGCACATAATGGTCCAAAGGTCACAAAGGAACTCCTGTTGATCTCCAATGAAGCATTGTAAGGACTCTTTCACTTTGGGTAATGAGTCTACTATTATATAACTGTTGAGCTTTTCTTTTTGCTACCAATCTTGAACAGTGAGGGCTAGCACTTGTTTCCTCTGAGATACATAATGCCAGCAATAGCATGCATACTGCCGCATCAGCAGACAGGTGGGATGATAATGGAGAACAAGGTAATCATGCTCACCCTGAGAGAGTGAGGGCACTCATGCTAGCAAGGGTATCACTAGGATTCACTAGTAATGCAACATTACTTACACAGTGATTATCAATAAGACTTTTAGTAGCTCTTCGCCTATTGTATTTGTACTCATATTTTTGCCCACCATCAGCCTCAAGTAGCTGCAGTATAATTCCTGCAGTCTTCCTGAACTTCAGAAGTTTGACATGATTGACTACTGCCACAGCCTTAGTTATATTTTGTGATTCTAGGTTTGTGGCCTGCCATTCCTCATGTGTGCTTGCCTCATGCTGTGTTTGTGTGTATATGCATGAGTGGCTCAAAGGGGCCTTGGTAAGATATATGTTCTCTCTTATCTGCCACCTATTTATATATCTGGGCCTGGAGGGTCATTAATAAATGCCTGTATTTTGAATCCTTCAGCATACTGTAGCTGTCCACTGCTGGATCAGAATAAGAAAAATCGACCGCGCCGTAATGCTCGTTAATGTTGTCCATTTTTCACTGCCGCCTTTGCGGGTAACTAGATTGTGAACGTTGCCACAGCTCTCTGCTCTAAAGAAGGAATGAGACAAGGCAGTGCCTGCCAGGCAGAGAAGCACTGAAAGTTTGAAAAATACCAAGGGGGCAGCCCAAAACTGACGCATCAAGTGTTGGAATTTATCCTGCTGCCTGTCAAATTCTGAGCCATTCTGGACAATCGCACTGCAGTTTTCAAGGATGGCATTAGCAAATAATATGGAATTGAGTTGCAATGGATGGCTGTTTGAAGTAGGCTGCACAGGCTGCCTTTACAGGGGATTCATAATTAGCTGGCAGACTCTTAAAGCTGGTAATGGTTTTGGCTGGCTCTCTTTTGACCTCATGTTATTACAGAAACAGTGAGAGGAGCCTGCAGAAAAGCTAAAATGTCTTTCTGTAGATGACGTTTCCTCTTTTGCTGAACAAAGTCTTGATGTCTGTCAAAAAAAAGACTAAAGCAGCTGCAGACACACCGATACCACTATCCTCATGTTGCCCCTCCAGCGACAGGTGATTTTTCAAACTGGGTTGTGTTATTATTATGCGTGATTAACCTAATGGAATTTAAGTGATGCGCTCCGTATGCAGCCACAATGTTGTCCAGGCTCAGTCCGCTTAATTTATCTTCCCATTTTGTGCCGAGGTGGCTACTTGCTCTTAATTCAAACAACGGACCGAGATGTAAACTCCATATAACAACACCATGGCTGACTGCACTTTAAGTAAATGCAAGAGCAAGCAGTTCTAACCTTAGGAGCTTGGCTGTTTTTTTTTTTTTTTTTTTTTTTTTTTTTTTTTTTTTTTTCTCCTGGCTGGCGCCAAGGCTGCTAAAGAAATGAATTTTCATTGAGCTTGCCCTTTTTGCCAAATTTCTAAAGTACCATATGGTTAAAGCAAGCAAAGCTGACTTGTTGAAACTTGATTGTGAACAACAGTGATGCTATGAAGGACTTAATACTAACAGGAAGTGACAATTTTTTGTCTTTTTGGGTTATAATAATGTAGCCACTTTCAGATTATGGTGCATGACTTTGATATTGCTTGATTTAAATCAACCTTCAGATCTTTCTTTTATTAATATTTTATCTTATTCCTAAACCAAAGTCTTTAGCTCGCTTTTCTTCTATTAGAATGTGGCTTCTGACCTCAGATGAAGGCGAAATCCATCAGTGCTTTTGTTGAATGCTAGGTGAATTCACCACCTAGATTTTCTCTGGTGTGAGGGGCTACTAATCGCTTCACTTTGACTTCACTTTGTCCACTTTGAACTCTCCAAGCGCTGTTCCATGGTATTTGAAATGGCCCTGGTGTTGTGACACATTTACAGCATTGTTGACATTTGTTTGGCTTTCTTGTAGGTGATGGTTTTAAGATGTTCTTGTCTCAGAGGCTAGAGCCATTTGCATCATTTATTTGGAATTAAAATGATAGCTGTTCTGACAGCTTCATTTGTACGGTATTTGCATGCTTACTGTGCATGTATGTATATCACAGCATGCATGTCTTTCTGCATATCACTATATTGTGCATTTGCCGTTAGACATTGCTCAGTGATTTAGAAGCCTACTGAGTACACCAATTTACAGCCTCAGAGACCATCTCTTCTCTCTCTGCTATAACTCCAACCACAGGATGCTTTGCTCAATGAGAAAGAGAGGAGGGTTCATTTTCCCCCAGTTTAATCATGGGTTGCTAATTGCCCTGGCAGAAATGAAGTGCCCCCTGGTTGCATCTTAGGCTCCACTTCACCCCTCCAGTTTTCCCATGTCTTATTTATGGATCTGTCAGGACCTGTCTATGTAACAGTACAATACCTTTATTTTAATACCTTTTCTTTTCTTTTTGATACCAAAGATTGTGTTTAGTATTGGATTGCTAAAATTGCTGTCAATGTTAATTAATTTCTTTTGATTTACCTTGCTTGTAGTAATGAGTTAGAGATATAATCATGCAATAGCCCAGGTAATATTGAACCCCGTTTAAAAGTCCCTGACTCCATAACTGTTCATCTCAGTAAATTTAACAACAGTAGCTGAATTTGTGCCGTAAATGTTAGCTCACCTGCTACAATCCCAGTCACAGCTGTTGAAGGAGGAAGGGTTTTTCGTATTTCTGTTCTTTGCACTTATGTTGCATGGGGCACAGTTGCATGTTACAAACAAAAACAACACAAGTGAAGCCAGTCCATGAATTTGTCTCTGGTTATTTTTTATTTTTTCTTCTTTACAACATTTATGTAATGTGACACTGACATCCAATCACCAGTGACTTTAGATCTTTACACAGGTATCTTATTAGTTCACACACCCTAAGATTCATTGTTTGGGTATCAGAATTTGGAATAAAAACCTCATTCATTTTCGGCTCATGAATAGTATAGAATCATTTCAGTCGGTATCACAAAAACAGAGTTTGGTTCCCACCCTTATATAGGAAGCTAACTGCCTGCAAGTCTGGTTGCACATCTGATTATTAAAGAGAGAACTCTTCCTCCTGGGATTACAGCGAATTGATTCAATAAGTGTAAATCCTGCCTGGTAAACAGTGTAAAAGTGAAACATTACATGTGAGCTCAGTGATGTTAGCAATGTTAACTTTTCTTTGTGGTTTCTTTACTCTCAATTTGGGGATATTTACATTCATATTAGGTGAACCAATTGACAAACTGTCTTTAGTAACATTATCCTTCAAAGCTGCTTGAAGTCTGCAACCCATGCACATCACCAGATGCTGGGTATCATTCTGATGATTCATGATACTCTGTCATTTTATTCTGCAGCTGTTTTTGCTTGTTTTGTTTCCATTTATTTTGAGTGAATGAAATCCACTACCTAGTGGTGATCTGGTTGGATTATTGACTCCAGACAGGAACATTTTTTTTTAGTGGCTTTAGCATTTTGCACACACTGGTGTGCTTTGGGAAAGAACCTTTTCTTTTTCCCCACTTCACACTATTAAGTTACTCCAGTAATCTTAGGGTTAATCCAGGGTAATTGTAGTGTTACCTGTTCAGATCGGTATTTTGCACATGGTTTCTAATACACTTTTGAATAAATTGCAATTTGGTGCACCATAAACCCTCCTGCGTTTTTTTGTGTTTATGTTAACATTTTGTACATTTTTACAGAGACCATATTCTGCTTTTTTTTTTTTCCCTGTAAGTTCTGTAAGTACTGATTGCCAGGTTTAATTTTTTTTATGAACGCGAGCATGGCCTCTCTTACAAATTATACCACTTTTGAAGATTTTGTAGCTGCCATTCAATTGAAATTGATGGATAAATAAAAATATTAATCAATAGTATTAATACATTTCAAGGTAAGGAACCACCTGGAAACTCACTCTAAAAATGTGGTTAAACTATGGATTATATGACAAAGAGTTAAACACCTTTAAGATTTAAACATTGATTTTACACCATGTTCCATGTTGGACATATTTGTTATCGTAAATTCTTTTTTGTGATTAAGAAGCATCTTTCTGTATTAATATATTTTGTTTAAAGATCTTAAAGCTTTCACTCTGGGATGTGCTGCAGTAAAGAAAATCAATCCACTTTTGAACGCACCATATAGAAATGGAGTGGTGGTATGGTCTAGGTGGTAATATACTTGCCTACGTACCTAAGGACCAGGAGGTTGCAAGTTTGAATCCCACCTCCTGCACTATCACTATTGGGTTCCTGAGCAAGACCCTTAACCCCGAGTTGCTCACGGGAGAGTGTCCCTGTAGATAGAAAACGCAAGTCACTCTAGATAAGAGCATCTGTTAAATGTTGTAAATGTAAATTAAATTGTAAATGGCAGTTCCTTCATGGGTGTCTGCTTTTTCAAATTCGAGTTTTCATTCTGAAATCCAGAGGGCTTGTGTTGGAAGCACAAGAAAATCCAATTCACCTGTGCAATATGAGGCTATACCTGGTTTGCATTTAATTTGTAAACCTGTGTTGTAAAGGAATGAGTAGAGAGTGAGGAGAAATGATGAGTTGCAGTGAGGCATATGTGATACTGTCCCTCGTTGACTGGAGTGCAGTGCTCCAGTTCTTTTGCAGCAGCTTGACCTTTTCCATGTGAACACGCTCCTTTGGTGCATTGCTTCTTGGATAGCAGCCAATGAATCATTTCAGCCCTATTTTTATTTATTTATCTATTTATTTATTTGGAGGTTTTTTTTTTAAATTTAAGTTCAGCTCATTCTTGTATACCTAGCTTTGACCTCGCCATTAGAGAACCTATAGAGTTTCAAGCTGAAGTTCTGACCTTCAGAATGAAGATGAACACAAGGGGTCTTGCATGTAACGATTCGATACAGCAATCTGTTGCTGTAATGTTGTGCTGATGCTGGAGGAGCACTAAATGGTTTATTGTTGCAGCTTCATGAAGACGTAGGCTGCACCCCAGACTGTTGGCGCTGTTGTTGCTCGCTTTTTGCCTTGCGGTTGGGTTGGATGGCTGGGACATAATGAAGTTGAATCTTAACAGGCTGATAGGATTAGAGTGTGTCATGATGAACCAATTACAATTAGCAATAACAGATGCTAGCACGTAGCCTGTGGCACCTACTACTCCACTATGTACACAGCCCAAGAGGACCGATCAGGTCTTCTGTCTAATCAAGAGTCTGGACTGCATTTAACTTTTACTGAATGTAATTTAACTAAGAGGTCAAGATTTGATACAGTTTCAGTAGTTTAAAGCAAGTGTTTTCTTTAAGAAAAAAAAAGTATTTGTCTTTATGATGAATATGTTTGACCTGGTTGTAGAGATCTAACTGTGAGGGGAAGTATTTACCTTACAACTTGTCTTCATAAACATGCAGGCACAAACAGAACAAAGCCACTAAGGGTTCTTAGAGAGAGGCCAAATACAGTATCTCACAAAAGTGAGTACACCCCTCACATTTTTGTAAATATTTTATTATATATTTTCACTGGACAACACTGAAGATATGACACTTTGATATAATGTAAAGTAGTCCATGTACAGCTTGTATATCAGTGTAAATTTGCTGTCCCTCAAAATAGCACACAGCCATTAATGTCTAAACCACTGGCAACAAAAGTGAGTACACCCCTAAGTGAAAAATGTCCACATTATGCCCAAAGTGTGAATATTTTGTGTGGCCACCAATATTTTCCAGCACTGCCTTAACTCTCTTGAGCATGGAGTTCACTAGAGCTTCACAGGCTGCCACTGGAATCCTCTTCCGCTCATCCATGATGACATCACGGAGCTGGTGGATGTTAGAGACCTTGTGCTCCTCCACTTTATGTTTGAGGATGCCCCACAGATGCTCAATAGGGTTTAGGTCTGGAGACATGCTTGGGCAGTCCAGCACCTTTACCCTCAGTTTCTTTAGCAAGGCAGTGGTCGTCTTGGAGGTGTGTTTTGGGGTCGTTATCATATTGGAATACTGCCCCTGTGGCCCAGTTTCTGAAGGAAGGGGATCATGCTCTGCTTCAGTATGTCACAGTACATTTTGGTATTCATGGTTGCCTCAATGAACTGTAGCTCCCCAGTGCTGGCAGCACTCATGCAGCTCCATACCATGACACTCCCACCACCATGCTTGACTGTAGGCAAGATACACTTGTCTTTGTACTCCTCATCTAGTTGCAGCCACACACACTTGATACCATCTGAACCAAATAAGTTAATTTTGTTCTCATCAGACCACAGGACATGGTTTCAGTAATCCATGTCCTCAGTCTGCTTGTCTTCAGTAAACTGTTTGCGGGCTTTCTTGTGCATCATCTTTAGAAGAGGCTTCCTTCTGGGGCGACAGCCATGCAGACCAATTTGTTGCAGTGTGCGGCGTATGGTCTGAGCACTTACAGGCCGACCCCCCCACCCCTTTGACCTCTGCAGCAATACTGGCAGCACTCATACATCTATTTTCAAAAGAGTCTCTGGATATGACGCTGAGCACGTGCACCCAACTTCTCTGGTCGACCATGGCGAGGCCTGTTCTGAGTGGAACCTGTCCTGTTAAACCGCTGTATGGTCTTGGCCATCGTGGTGCAGCTGAGTTTCAGGGTGTTGGCAATCTTCTTATAGCCTAGGCCATCTTTATATAGAGCAACACATTTTTTTTTTTCAGATCCTCAGAGAGTTCTTTGCCATGAGGTGCCATGTTGAACTTCCAGTGACCAGTATGAGTGTGAGAGCGATAACACCAAATTTAACACACCTGCTCCCCATTTACCCCTGAGACCTTGTAACACTAACAAGTCACATGACACTGTGGAGGGAAAATGGCTAATTGGGCACAATGTTGACATTTTTCACTTTGTGGTGTACTCAGTTTTGTTGCCAGTGGTTTAGACATTAATGACTGTGTGTCGAGTTATTTTGAGGGGACAGCAAATTTACACTGTTATACAAGCTGTACACTGACTACATTGTATCAACGTGTCATATCTTCAGTGTTGTCCCATCAAATAATAAATAATAAAATATTTACAAAAATGTGAGGGGTGTACTCACTTTTGCAAGATACTGTAGCTGCTTTTGGAAAAGAGATAAAGGTGAAAATCCTTTTAAAGGCATGAAAGACTTAACACGATGTACCAAAAGTGGTGGTTCTTTGATGTAACTGTAAAGGATCTTTTCTGGATCTTTTGTTTTTAAGATCAGGAATGTTCCACTTCTTTTTGAGCATGCGACATTAAACAACGTTTCTTTTCAAACAAATTGAATACTCCTGCTGAACTGGATTTAACTGCAGTTTTCTAAAAAATTTATAAAAATGTATTTTTTAAACTTGTTGCCTTTTTCTGAATCTGAGCCATAGTTCCAGCTTTAAGCACAGCTGCTTACATATGACTCTGCAACTGCACCTTTAACAAAGGCTTAACAAAGCTTTATTTACAGTTACTGCCACAGTATGAATTTGTCAGTGAAGTCTGAAGGCCACAACACCATTGATGCTGGCAAGAGCAGTGATGAGCTTTGATGCTTATGTTACTAACAAAAAGCAGAACTGTTATCCAAGCCCTTTTCTCTAAAAATATCATTCAGAGTTCTCTTCTGCATCCAGCTCTTCATTAAGGGAGTGCAGACTTTTGAATGTGGTTTAGGGCACCAGATGACCTACTATAAAAATGGCATAAAAATGGCATAAAAATGACGTGCTATCTGGTGTGAATTAGGTTTATTTATATCTTTGTTGCTCTGTTAACACTGTCGGTTGTCTGGGATGTGTTTATGATATAGGAGTGTTAAGGATGTATACAATATGCCTAACTGAGGTCCAGCTGCTTCAAGTTTTTCTGTTTAAAATTAGGGCTAGATAAAGTTTGTAACTACTTTTTAAAGTGGTAACTCAGACTCACTCACTACCACCTTCCTTCCTTTGTTTTTATTTTTTTATTTTTACATTTTATAGTGAATATGATGCTTTATAGAGTATTTTGGATCATTAAAATTTCATTCTTTATTGTTGAGGTTGCTAGAGATATGATTTGTTTGCATATTTCCACCGAAACGGAACTGGCATTACTTTAATATCCTGTGTTTATTAAAAGTTGCTGCATATTTGCATAATTGCACGCCATCCTTTATCACTCCAACAAAAAAGAAGAGCACACATTTGATTTGGATATTTATTTGATTATCTCCAGCACATTAGAGGTGATGTTTGGTCTATTCTGTTCTGCTCACATAGCTAAAGGATATTAATGTACCCTGTGGATGCAGAGTGACCTTACACAGCTGTAAAAACCAGCAAGAGAACTTCACTTCTCACACACCTCTTTGTCTCCTTCCATCTTTTTCTTTCTCCATCTCTCTCTCTCTCTCCCTCTTTTTCTTGCTACCTTTCTCTCTCTCTCTCTCTTTTTCTTGCTATCTTTCTCCCACTCTGTCTCCTTCTATCTTTTTTCCCCATCTCTCTCTCTCTCTCTCTCTCTCTTTCTCATGCAGCCTGTTGAAAACAAAGATCAGCCTTGTGTGCCCCTACTTTTCTTCCTTCTGCTCTCATTCCTTCCTCTGCTTATCTTGCTGCTGATGACTCCCCTCCATCTTGTTTCTTTCTCCATCCTTTCATTTTCTTTATGCTGCTCCAGCCTTCCATAGCACTTTATCTGCTCTTTCTTTACTTTTCTAAATGTTTTTCTTACCCAGTTTGTTTACTCTTACTTTCTCTCACTTTCATTCTTCTCCCATCTCTCTTTCTCTATTGCTGCCTCTTTCTTTTCCTTTCTCTCTTACCATATTACCCCTCTCTACTCCTCTCTATTACCTTCATCCCCTCTCTTTCTATTTTGCTCCTCTCCTCTCTCTTTCTCTCTCACCCTGTTTCTCAAGTTTTTCTTGCACACCTGGTTTGAGCGTATCTCTCTCTTTCTCCCTAGCTCTCTCTTTTTCTGTACGTATTTTTCTCATGCTTGATGGCCTACGAGTAGATGAAAGGAGTGAAGGAGGGATGAGGATGAGGAGGAGGCCATGGAGGATGAGGGGGCGTGTCTCACGAGGGGATGCAGGACAGATTCTTCTTTTATGAGGAGCTCTTAGTATTCGGGATGTGCTCCGGCCTTAAGAGCCCCATGATTCATGGGGTGGGGGGTGGGGGGGTGCACATAACAGCCATCCACAGCACAGACTAATAATAGTGCAGCCTACCTTTTCTCTTCATGCAACTCTGCAACACTGCCCAGACCTTAAAGGAATCCTTTAGCATTTTTCAACCTAATCTGTTGCATCAGTGGTTGCCTGTGGTTGTATGTTTAGATCAGAGCTTCTTGCTTCAGTTCAAATATGGACATAACTAACTAAATGAGCAGCAAGTTTTATTATAAAGTTGCATCATAGTAACAGCTAGTGGGGAGGTGCTCTAGCTGAGACACTTATCCTTACCTTCCATTATAAAAGCTTTCTGTTTACTAATTGGTATATAAGAGGGACAGCTCAGGTTTGACAACTTGGAGACAGAAGTGAGATTGCATTGGTTTGCATAGTGCAGAAGAGAGATGAGGAATATATTTGGGAAAAAGATTGAGAAAAGACTGAGAATAGAGCTGCCAGCCAAGAGGCAAGGACAAAGATGAGGTTTATGAATGTGGTGAGGAAGAAGAAGGAAGGGGACGAAGATGAAATCTTTCCTGTCTCGAGTAATAAAAGTATCTGAAAAGTATTGTTCATAGTAATCGACCGATACAGATGCAGCAGATAGCAATAAGGTCAAAAACTCTGTAGTTTTCATTTAAGAAGGCAAAGAAAATGTTGCAGAAGAATGTTTTTTTTTTTACTGGTTCTCTAAGGAGATAAAAAAGGTCAAACTTGTTTTTGGCTGGTTTTGAAGGTCTAATTGTGTTCAAGCTTTGTGTGTGTGTGTGTGTGTGTGTGTGTGTGTGTGTGTGTGTGTGTGTGTGTGTGTGTGTGTGTGTGTGTGTCTTTTAATAAGAAAGCTTTGGAAAATGGCAGCACCCCGGGACTATCTTTGCCCGTATTCCTCAGAGATTGAGTGCGGTTGTGTGTGTGTATGTGCACACCCCCTGCTCTGTCTCCTTTATTCTCTGCTTGTATTGATCTGCCACCACATGGGTATTGAAGATGGTCCTCATTTTTAATTAAAGTTCAGAAACCTCATATAGCGGCTGCTAGCAGATTGCTGGCCCAAGCCTCCCTCCCTCTTCCCTAGCCCGACAGTCCCACCCTCCTTTAGGAAGCTGGAAATGCTTATTGATGCACTAGAGTGCTTAAATAACGTATGATTTATGGCATTTAAACAGCTGCGTCATCAGTTATATCATCAGCCTTAGTTATTCCCTTTTCAATTTTTTGTGCATGTACGTGTGTTTAAGGACATTTTTAGGCCACAAATTTGAGGTCTGAAAACCAAAGAAAAACAAGGGTAGCAATATGAGGACACAATAGTCATGATTTCATAATTAAATTTGTAAATAAATAAAAAATGTACACTCCGTTTTATTTTTTTAATTAAGAGAGAAAAGTCACAGAAAAACGTAGGTAAAATGTAGGCATACGTATGTGGTACATATAGGTCGTTCTCTCTTCTATCTTCAGTCTCCTCTACAGGAGATGAATTACATTAATAAATAATGAGTGGTTTGCATCTGGTGGTATAGCCTGTGTATATCTGCTCTTGGTAGTATCTGCCATTTTTAATTTAAACCATCTACGTAACAGGACATACCTGTGGAACCACAAACACCTGTCAGCTCCAATTTCTGTTTCAATGTGTTCCATTTGCTCACTTGAAAAGTTGAGGGGGGGCAGTTACTAATATCCACCTAATATCAACCTAATTTAACATATCTAGATGTAAATGTTAGGAATTCTACAGTTGAGAGTTGTTCTTATTAGTATTATTGTAGTAATATTATAGTAATAATGTTATTCATTTACATTGCAATAGATATGCAACATGCTTATGACATCACATTCTGGAGCTGTATTAAATCATATATGGAGTGTGTTCATGCATGTGTGTGGGGCTCTCTCAATTGGTTTATTGCTGTCACATGGGGGCAGTGTTAGGCTGTAAATTGATGTGCAGAGTTGAGTTACCAACTCCCCTCAAAATGGTTGCTTCATGTGCACACACACGAGTAAACATACACACACAAGACACACACTACTTACTATGTCCTTTTCTGTCTTTTTCTCTCTGTCTCTCTTCTTTACTTTCTGTCTATTTTGCTCTTTGTGTCTACAGTTCTCCTTGACAAAGTACACACACACACACACACATCCATCAGTGGATGCTGCAGTACTGCGTGTAACAGTGTTTAAAAAAAAAAAAAAAAAAAAAAAATTAGAACAAAAGCTTTCTAAAAAGCAGGGGCCCAAAGGCCAAGCACATTAATGTGCACATTTAGCTCCCCTGCATTGGCAGACATATGTTGTTGTGCCCTCGCTGCAGGGTGTGTGTGCACTGTCGTGGGTTGGAGGGTTGAGGGTGGGCATTGTGTAGGCATTCCCTCATGCCTTTAAGTAGTGTGTAATTGCTCTTTAATCCTCTCTTAGGCATATGGCATGTCCGTGCTTCCCCTGAACCTGATCAAAGGCACACGCAGCGTCCTGTATGAGAGACTGGAAAACACTGAGGATATGGAGGAGGTCGAGCACCAGATAGAAAAGATCAAAGCCAAGGTGCATTGTTGGGTGTTGGTGTGGGTGTCTTTGCAAATATGCCTGGATTTGTGGGTGGAAGATGGTTGGGTAAGACATACCTGACAGGCAGTTTGGAAAGCTAGTGTTACATTTACATTTACGGCATTTAGCAGACGCTCTTATCCAGAGCAACTTCCATGTCCTAATTACAGGGACAGTCCCCCTGGAGCAATTCAGGGTTAAGGATCTTGCTCAGGGACCCAGTGGTGGTAGTGCCAGAAGTGGGATTCGAACCTGGGACCTCTTGAGCCATGGGTCCATAGACAAGTACCCTACCCTACCACTAGACCATCACCACCCCGTAGTGTTTGTCATTTTCTTGAATGTCTTCATGTAGTGAAATCACTCACTATATGGTTACACAATTAATTAAATATACATTCAATTCACATTATGTATCAATAAATTATTGTGTCCACTTTTTATGTAAAGAAATGTCCAACTAAACAAAATCCAAAGAAAGTAACATAAAAAAAACATATCATTGAATATCATTAACTACATGCTGTCATATATGGATCATTTACATTTGCAACATTTAGCAGAGGCTCTTATTTAGAGCAACTTCCATGTCCTAATTACAGGGACAGTCCCCCTGGAGCAACTCGGGGTTAAGGATCTTGCTCAGGGACCCAGTGGAGGTAGTGCTAGAGGTGGGATTTGAACCCAGGACCTCTTGAGCCATAGGTCTGTAGACAGGTACCATGTTCTAGATCATGGCTAGAACACTTTAGTGGTAAAGATTTTAGAATGAATGCTCTATTAAACTGAAGCTCTAAAAATGAGGATTAATGCATCCATCATTCTCTGTCTGCCTGCCTGCCTGTCTGTCTGTCTGTCTTTCTTCCACAGACCAATGCTTAAAAAACTAAATATCATACTTGCATTGTCAG
Organism: Hepsetus odoe; assembly: GCA_017165825.1. NCBI lineage: Eukaryota > Metazoa > Chordata > Actinopteri > Characiformes > Hepsetidae > Hepsetus > Hepsetus odoe. Next base: position 24,995,818 of record CM029377.1, read on the forward strand.
GAGTCAGGTCACAGGCTATAATGGCTCCCTGTTTGTTTCTCCACTGCTCTCTCTCCATCCAGTGTGAGGATGGCAGGCCTCTCTCTATGAGAGATCGAAGAAATCTTCAAGACCTGGAAGCTAAACTTCAGACCTTGCGTCGCCGGGGCCGTCATCTTGAGATTGCTGAGAGGAGCTGCTGCACTAAGGTGGGCAGTGCCCTCCGCCCTCTCAAGGTATGCAAAATTTTCTCCTTTTCCATTTTTAGACACTGCAACAAGGAATGCAATTTAAAATTAACCAATATTTAAATGTATTATGGTGGACGGGCAGTTTTTTAGATTGTGGTAAACTTCTAGGGTTAATTGACCAACAGAGATGTTCCAAAATGGCACTGGCTTCACAAGGTTAGCAGCAAAGAGGTGGAGATACCCAATGGCAATAGGCAAGATTTGCAGAATGTATCCATTCCAAACTTTTTTGTTATAAGCAATTAACACGGCAAC